>JALAZF010000112.1:0-1200000 GCA_022829125.1 Lathyrus tuberosus
TTCTTCTTCTTCTTCTTCTTCTTCTTCTTCTTCTTCTTCTTCTTCTTCTTTTCTTCTTCTTCTTCTTCTTCTTCTTCTTTTCTTCTTCTTCTTCTTTGATTTTCTCATTGTGCTACATGTTTTAGGAGAATAACTTTAACTTTGTGTCATTTCTCTAACATGTTTGACACATAAATTGTTATTGACCGGCCTCAGATAGGTGTGACTTCTACATAAGTCCACTTACGATTTCTTAACATAACACTAAATTGTCCCGACTCGGTTGAATTCTCATTAACACTAACATTGATATATTAATTTTGCTAACATCTAACATTTATTTTCACTTTCTTTACATTTATGTCATTTACTCTTATGTCATTTACATTCATGCCATTTTACATTCTTGCCTTTTATTTTTGCTCTTTACTTTCTGCTTTATTGCTTTCTTATTTCAAAAGATTAAAAAACACCATAAAAAGGCTAAAATCCTAAAAAACTTTAATTTGATCTTATGGACTTTGTGTTACTATCCCTTGCTTGAGGAGTATTTTGAACCTTGGACCTTAGGACTTAGTGCTTTCCCTTTGCTTGGAGTGATATCTGAGACTTGGTGCTTTATCTGAGACTTTATGATTCATCTGAAGCCTTTTGATCTTAAATTTAAGACTTGGATGTTATTTGTGGTTCATCTAGATCTTTTGATATTCATCTGTGCCTGTGCTTGTTCATCTTGTGGCTCAATCTAAAGAGAAGGGAATGCTTGTTTAGACCAATGTCAAATGCTTGTTTCCTCTTGTGGTTAGTAGACTTGCACACACAAAGGCTTTCTCTTAGGCTACCTTACAATGAGACCATTTATTTTATGCTTTAGGATAGTCTCTTCTTCTCCTTCCCACTTAAATTTTCAAAACTTCTCCCTATTTCAAAAACTGATTGTTTTCAAACTTCACACCTCTTTCTTAATAAACCTTGACTCTGTCAAGTGGTCCATAAAATCTTTTTTTAATAAATGCTAAAACACTTAAGCATATTCAAACTCTTTTCAAAACTTCTAAAAAAGACAAATCTCATGAAACTTCTTTTTGTGTCTTTGTGCACTTTTCTTTAAGAGCCTTTTTTCAAAAGATTGGATATTAGTCTATTCTCGTAGTGATGCAAACCACTATACTTCTACAATATGCTGAGAAATGATTGACATTTTCCACTTGAATGTTGAGATGTTCTTGTGAGAAAGTCCAAGTAAAAGTTCTCCATATCAAGATAATGCAAATGCTCATTTCCCCATACATGTGGGTAGTAAGTTGAGTTTTCCACTCAAATACGACAAAATGTCTTTTCAATTAAAATCAATCAACAAACAATCTAGATTTTTATAAACACAAATTTGCAAGTGATTCCTATGGAGTACCATAGATGTGAGGGGTGTTAATACCTTCCCCCTTGCATAACCAACCCCATATCGAGATCTCTCTTTTTGTTTTTTTTTTTGTTGCTTTTTGTGGGTTTTGTTCGACCTTTTCCCTTTTCCCTTTGGAAACAATAAAGTTTGATGGCGACTCTTTCTTTTCGAGTTAAGTTAATCAATAACTTAATCTCAATTTTTTCCCGCCGCGACAGCTGGTGAATCTGCTAGGGAGTAGTCCCTAAGAAGGTTAAACCTAGCTTGTTTATCTGTGTTTATATTATTTCTTTTGTTTGCTATTTTTGTTTTTGGGTGCTTGGTGATCTCTGTGTGGTGAGATAAGTCTCCTACCCGGACTTGAGTGCACTTAAGCTAGGATGGTGGTATAGTCATGTCGATCTTATGGGCGTTAAGTATTGTTAGGTTGGCATGAGAACCCCGCTCAGATGAGGCCCCTTTGGAGGTATTAATGTCATGCGAGTAATCGTAATGGCGTTATTATTTTTGACCTGGGAGTCTGGGATTTTGAGAAACCTTAGAACACTTTTAACTTTTCTGGCCTTTTAGGATGTAGTGTGGTGACCTTCCTGGTGTAGGCCTGGTCTGGTTAATACACGATACTACACTCAGACGAGGTTCTCTTGAGAATAGTATTGGTCTACGAGCAAGTCGTTAAACTGGTAATATTCAAAAATGGATTTACGAATCTAGGAACTTTTTTAGAACTCAGTTACTGTTCAAGGATTCCAAAACCATAGAACATACCCTATGGGATGGTTGTTACCATATCCACCTGGCTCTATGCTTGTGACGTCGAACCTCTGAACCTACCATGTTTGTGATTGTTGCATAATCATGCATCCATGCATTCATAAACATTCTTTTTCACTTGGTTTTCAAGGAACTTAGGAACTTTACTTGCAAATATCGTAGGTAATTTGATAATAGACTCTAGAAGAAGAAACATTCATGGGTCCTAATTCAAGCGCCCTGAATTGAAGGAGTTGAGGAAGTTAGGATCTTTGGTGACTTGTCCTTCTGATTTCAAAGATCGGTACAGAAGACTTTTGACCGTGTTGAATACTGATCATGAAGACGGAGTTCTGAATACCTTGGTCCAGTTCTATAATTCAGCGTATAGGTGTTTTACTTTCCGTGATTATCAATTTGCGCCTACTTTGGAGGAGTATTCTTATCTCATAGGATTGCCTCTATCAGATCAGATACCGTTCAGTGGTTTGGAAGAGATTCCTAAGTATCATGTCATTGGAGGGGTTGTACACTTGAGGAAAGGGGAGCTTGATGCTAATTTTGTGACTAAGGGAGGTATTCTTGGTCTACCTGCTAAGTTCTTGATGGAAAAAGCTGATACTCTTGCTAGTGCGGGAAGTATGGTTGATTTTGAAGTTGTTCTCGCTTTGCTTATCTATGGCTTGGTTCTTTTCCCTAATGTTGACAACTTTATGTATATCGATGCTATCCGTATCTTTCTGATTCGGAATTCAGTTCCTACTTTGCTCGCAGATACCTACTATTCTATCCATCATAGGACAGAGAAGAGCGGAGGAACTATTATTGGTTGTATACCTTTATTGTACAAGTGATTTATTTTGCACTTGACACAGTCCAGCTTATTCAAGGATAACAAGAAGGGTTTGATGTGGTATAAGAGGATTATGTCTCTTAACACAAATTTGACTTGGTATTCTAGAGTTTATGATGACGTGAAGATTATTGACAGTTGTGGTGAATTCCCTAATGCGCCTCTTCTTGGTACAAAAGAAGGTATTAATTATAATCCGATTTTGGCTCAACTTCAGCTTGGGTATGCTATGAAGGATAAACTAAGCAACATCCTTCTAGAAGCGTTCTTCATTCAAGAAGGTGTTGATAGCAAGAGGTTGAAGGAGAAGATCGTCCACGTATGGCATAAGATTCTTAGAAAAGGAAAGGATGAATTAGGAACGAAAGAATGTGTTGCTTTGGAGCCTTACACTCAGTGGGTGCAACCAAGAGCTACTAAGATCAAATGTCTTATCCTCCTGAAGAGCCTATGTTCCCTAAAGTCGTATGATCCAGTCTTGTTCCAGTTGAAGATATGGAAGGACTCAAAGTTGCTTTAGTTCAGATGAAGCAAGAAGGAGGTGCTTGGGAGAGCAAGTTTCATGTTTCAAATGTAGAGAAACTAGAGTTGTAAAGGAAATTTAAAGAGAAAGATGATATACTTGAGCAACATGGAATGAAAAGAAAGAGATGAAGCGGCTAGGTCTGGCGCTTGGAAAGGTATTGTTGACAAAATCTTGAAAGAAAAGGCTGAGATGAAGAATGCTTTTGAAGTTTATATTAGGAAGCTCAAGAGGAAGTTGCAGCATGGAGATGGATCTTCTTTAGTTGTGGTTCCTGTAGCGGTAAAAATTATGAGTATAAGCTATTGATTAACTTAACTCATAAAGCAAAATTCGCCACTGCGCTTTTATTATTTCCAAAGGAAAGGGAAAAAAGAACAAACAAAACCCTAAGAGTTTTAAAAAAAAACTAATAAAACAAATAGAGAGAGGGTAAGGGGATTGGTTACGCAAAGGGAAGGTATTAGCACCTAAAATGTCTATAGTAATCTATAGGAACCTCTTTGAAATATTTACGCTTTTTGGTTTGAAAAGGGTTTGCTTGTAAAATATTGGGGAGGTGAGAAAATAAGTATTTTTTTTTATAATTTTGTGTTTGACAAGACATCCTGAGCCTCATGCCTACGTACCCACAAAGTGCAATGGAGGATCAAAACCTCGTAGTTCGTGGTAAAAATAAAAAATGGTTTGTTTGGTTCATTTAAAATGAAAATACAAGTTGTCATTTTAAGGAGAATGCTACAACTAATCACCCATAAGTAATGAGAACTTTGCATCACAAGGAGAAGAGCTCCAACTTGGATAAAAATCAACAAGTATGCCACTAACTCTCACAAGTGGAAAAGAATTATCATCAATACTATGGGGATAGGAGATTTACACCTCAACTATGGAAATGACTCATGTCTAAACTTTATGAAAAGTTTCAAAAGGAAAAAGTGCACAAAAAGACACAAAATAGTTTGAATGAGTTTTGTATTTTTTAAGTCTTTTGAAATGGTTTGAATTTGCTTAAAATGTTTTAACATTTATTAAAGAAAATTTTTTGAAAATGCACTTGACAAAGTCAAGGTTTATTAAGAAAGAAGTTCAGGTTTAAAAACAAGAAGGTTTTGAAATAGGGATAAGATTTTGAAAATTAAAGTAGGGGGATGAGATGAAGAGACTATCCTATTGCATAAAGTAAAAGCTAGGGACAAAGAAAGATCTAACCAGGAAAGCAAACCCCATGACATAAGTCAATCAAGAATTCCCTCCTTTGGATTAAGCCTCAAGCAAGCCAAATAATCAAATAGTAATCCAAGCATCAGATGAAATCATAATAACCAAGATGAGTCTTCTAAAGAATCTTTAAGCCAAGGGTACCAGATGAATTCCAAATAAGTCTCAAGGTATATTTCCAAGCCAAGGTCAAGGTCCTAATTCTAAGTCCAAACTTCACATCAATGCATAGGATAGTAACTCAAGTCCATGAAAGTAACCAAGTTTTTTAATGATTTGATATAGAGAAAAGTCCAACTGGACAAAATAAAAGAAAGCATAAACAGAAGTCCAAGTAGACAAAGAGAAAGCAATATGATAAAGATGAACATTAGTATGTTAATCATTAAAATGAGAGGCCAATTTGACATTTTTTTGGAGAATACTCAACTAAACATCCACAAGCATGAAAACATGGTCTATACATTACCAAGAGAAGTGCTCTAATTTGGATAAAAATCAACAAGTATGCCACTAGCTCTCTTAGGTAACAAAAGATCCAATCTATTTCACACAATACCCTGGAGAATAGGAGACTGACAATCTCACTTACAAAAATGACTTGGTTTCCTGTTCGGGACAAATTTAGCACTATGTTAAGCAATCATAATTGGACTTACGTAGAAGTCGCAACTATCTAAGGCCGGTTAATAACAATTTATGGGTTAATACATGCTAGAAAAATGATATATAGATCAATCTCCTAAAGCATGCCACACAAAAAGAAAAGAGGAGTGGTCTCATCATCAAGAACTTCAAAAGTTCCATGATATTAAATATTTTCATCAACCGAAAGAAAAAATAAGAAGGGAGAAGAAGAGGAGGCAACAAGGAAACAAAAACAACAAATTGAATCCAAGGATTGATCAAGCTATCATCAAGATCAATCATCCATGTTGGTGGATTAGGGTTTTCACCCCATCAACACCCAAGATCCATTGAGCTTGATGAAACTTAACCAAATCAACCAGATCTAAGTCAAATAGAAGTCAACAAGCACAAAATGCAATAAAAGAAAATAAAAAACAATAAAATGATTTTTAAATGATTCTTAAAATGAAAATAAATAAGAAAAAGCAAATAATGCTTCAAATTAAAGAACAAATGATCAAGAAAAACCACACAAGTCAGAAACAAATCAAGGATGATATATAAATTTTTTGAGAATATTTTAATGCATAAAAATATTTTTTAAACTAATTAAAACATATGCAAAAAAAAGAAGAAAATCATGAAAAATATTTTATGATGAAAAAATGTGAAAAAAAGATAATCAAAAAGAGGAGAAAATAAGAAAATTGTAGAAATTGGTTTGATATTTTTTGGATAAAAAATGAATTAGTTATGAATTTTTGAAAATAATGCAATAAAAAGAAAATCAAAGAAAATAAAAAAAGAAAAGACAAAGTATCTGATGCGTTGGATAGGGTCAGATTAATTAAAGTAATCAGATCCAAGGTTAGGAGAGAGAACACATCATAGGATTTAATGAAATAGAAGCACCATATCCAACAAATCATCAGCCATCAGATTTAAATGAAAAGGTCAATGTATGTGCGTCCAAAGGATCAGATGGAAGGAGCATCGTGGTCCTCAAATGAAATAATGTACAAAATCTATTTTAAATAAAAAACTCAGGCCAAGCCTCTGGTTGTCTTCTCCGATGAGCTCTCACCCGAGCTTTGGCAAACAGTTACCTCATGTCATGAGACCTATGATATTCTGACCGTCTCATTTGGGCAAACTCAACCATATGTTCCACTCTCATTTATTGAAAGTGAGCATGGTGAATTTTGAAAAATACATAGAAATAAGCAACTCATGAAATTTAAAATTAAATAATGAACACTAAAAATCAATGCAAGATAATTGAGAGGAAAGGATCAGAGAGTGATGGACTACATCGTGGTAACTTGTTTGAAGCAAATTGAAGCTTCTAACTACCTTGTTGAGATGGTGGCCGGAGGTTGAAGAAGCTTGATATGGTCAGAGCACTTCAGAGGGTCTGGGAGCTTGAGACTTGATGTAAAAGCTTCAGAGGAGGCCGGTGAAGGTATTAGAACAAAGAAATTATATTAAGAATAGCTAGAATTCAAAACCCGATAGTGAAAAATCTGGAGAAAATTTGAAGTTCAAGCAGGGGTTCAATGGCTCTCAAAGCTTGGAAAATGAATGGAGGGAGACTCTATATTTATAGATGGAGAGAATGGAATGCTTAGAGGGGTGGAATGATCAAAGAATTGGAGAATTCATGCACACCCTCATCATGCCAAAGGTGTGACTCTCAAGTCATCAAAACTAAACCAAAACTTGCGTTTTAAGTGCTACACAACTTTTGGACACTCGCTAAACTTGATTTGGCACGAAATTTAACTTTAATTTGGTCTCTAATTAGAATTAGAATGAATAAAAAATCTGATCAGCTTTCTTCAGTTTCAAGTTACCATGTTCACCTTGATGGGGGCATCCTACTCAAGAGGATTTTTGCTACCATTCTTCTTGCAATGTATAGTCCTCATGGCCTAATTTACAATGTTCTAAGAAAGGTTTCATTTGGACATCTGAGGAGAAAGTTATGATGTGTTGAAGTTGGCATGAAAAACTGGTTATCATACTTAGAAAAATTCTAAGTCTTTGAGGCAGAAAATGACCTATAATGTTCCAATAAATTCTAAGGCTTTCTAAGCATAATTTGGTCTTGATCATTGAAGCAAAATTGTAGAGGGCATAACAAAGAGTATATAGAAAAAATAATTAGCCTTAAATGATAATAATTGAAGAAGTTGTGATCCTTGAAAGTTGAGAAAAATTCACTTGAAAATAGGTCAAATTTCACTAAGCCCACAAATGATCTAGAATGTTTCCAAACTTTTGATGATCCTCCAAGCATAATTGGCTCTTGTCATGTAAAGAGAAGTTGTAGAGGATATTCAGAAGAGTCATTTTTAAAAAGAAGCCCTAAAAAATGTGAAAGATTGAAGGAATTGTAGTCCTTGGAACTTTGACTTGAAAATGTTGACTTTTTGGTCAAACCTTCTTGAACCAACTTGTAAACTTGCAGTTTTATTGCATTCCAAGGTACATGGATGATCATATGAACCCAAAATAAGACTTCCTTAAATTTAATTTGATTTAATTGCTCAAAGCTTGGGTTGACCTGTTGATGAAGGCATGAAAATAAACACATGCACCTTTTACTTTCTTGAGAAGCAAGCAACAAGACCTTGAGGTATTCTTGATCCAAATGATATTGAGAGATGCTTAATGGCCAATAAACCTTGAGATTAAAAGTAATGTTTTGAAGGATAAGCCCTTGAGAGTCAACGAATGTTCACACTTTGACATGAGAAACAAAACACTAGCTGAGGGACCAAGCTTGAATCTCTTGATGGAAAGCCCTACCTTACATAATAATCTTAGAGAGACAAGACATATTTTTGGAATTTTAATTAGTGGTTAGATAAGAAATAAGCATAAGGATAAACATAAAGACAAACACACACAAAAAGGGTGCTTGGTGATCTCAAAAGTAAAAAAAAAAAAAACAAAATGTGAGAGGGAGAGGACCAATATGTGTGATCTTGTCTGTGTTCAAAAATGTAAATGATATGTGGGAACTTAGGGTTAAAAATTAGGTATGAAAGTTCCCTCGGATCCTAGGCCTTAGTTTATATCTTTCATTTAGGATTTCTTTGAAATTATGTACTAATGTTGTAATCCTTGTAGATATTTTCAATGAAATGAAAGTTCCAATTTTTCTCTTAATGTGTTGTTACTTATGATGTTTTCAATATGTTCCTTAGTTCCTTGGAAATAATAATTTGCATATGTATCTCATGCATCATTTGAATCATTTGGTCTTGCTTTCTGCTAGTCTTTTGGAGTCTCATTTGTTTCCTTCGTCTTCATAAAAAACAAGCTGACACATCGGTACAATACTCGTGCCAATTCAAGACGAAAGATGGATACAATTGAGCAAGAGAAAAAGGAACTTCTTGAGGAAGTGAATTCATTGAAGACAGGAATGGACAAACTAAATGCTCTGTTGGAATCCTTGGTGACAGCTCAGAATAAACCACCACCTTTGTCTCAACCTCAAGTGATTGTTATCTCTGAGATTGCAACTACTTATGTTGCAACTGTTGTGCCTACTAGACCTCCGTGTCAGAATTAGATGCCTGCTGTTTATTCTTGGGGCATGCCTCCCAATTATGTGCTAGAGAATTTCCACCCTACTACTGAGGCTCCTTTGGTGAGTCAGGTTCCTCCAGTTCAACCAGTGATGGCTACCGCTCCTTCAGTTGTGCATGCTATGCTACAAGTAGAGGATCCTATTTTCTACACTACTCCTAGTGAGAATCTGGATGTTTATGAGAGAATGGATGAATTCCAGGATCAATTCCTAGAATTGCAAAAAGAATTAAAATCTATGAAGGGTAAAGATCTGTTTGGTAAGAACACTCATGATTTATGCCTGGTTCTTAATGTCAAGATCCCTGTCAAATTCAAGGTCCCTGACTTTGAAAAGTACAAGAGTAACGCCTTTCCTCAAAGTCATTGGACTATGTATTGTCGGAAGATGACTACTCAAACTGATGATGACAAGTTAATGATCCACTATTTTCAAGACACATTTACTGTTGCAGCTCTAAAATGGTATATGGGTTTGGACAATGCTCATGTTAGTTCTTTTTAATGAATTTTCCGAGGCATTTGTGCTACAGTACAAGTATAATTTGGACATGGCTCCTGATCGTGACCAGCTTCAGGCTATGTCACAGAAGGATATGGAATCATTCAAAGAGTATGCCCAGAGGTGGTGTGAAGTTGTTGCTCAGATTAACCCTTCGATGGAAGAGAAGGAAATGACGAGGATGTTTCTCAAGAATTTGAGTTATTTCTATTATGAGAGGATGGTTCCTAACGCTCTAAATGATTTCATTGAAATGGTGGGTATGGGAATCAGATTAGAAGAAGGTATGAGAGAGGTTCGTTTTGACAAAAGAATCAGGTTCATCAAGTGGAACGAAGAAGTCTGGTAATAGTTTCCATAAGAAGAAAGAAGGAAATTCTAATGCCATTTCTCAATGAGGAAGGAAAAGAAGACCCAAAAATAGAAGTGGTCAGCAGGACCAATCTCAATAGTATTATCAACAGCCTCATGTTGTCGCAGTAACTCCGGTGGTTAGTCCAATTCCTGCTATTCAAGATTATCAGCAACAAAATCAACTATCTAATCAAAATCAGGAAGCCCATGCTCCCAGGAAGGGTCAGTTCGATCCTATCCCTATGACTTATACAGATCTGTATCCAGCCTTGTTACAGAATACGCTGATTCAAACTAGATCTCCACTAGTTGTTCCAAATCCAATTTCATGGTGGTACAAACCTGAAGCTCATTGTGCTTTTCATCAGGGAGCACCACGACATGATCTCAAATCTTGTTTCTCATTGAAATCAGAAGTTCAGAAGCTCGTTAGGAATGGTCTATTGAAGTTTTGAGATGCCGAACCTAATGTGCAAGCTAATCCTCTACCAGAACACGGTGGACCTTCTGTCAGTGTGGTAGACGTTAGTCCGGAAGAGTGTTTGATTTCTGATGTTAACTTGGTGAAGACTCCTTTGATTGACGTGCATGCCAAGTTATGCAAGGTCGGTTTGTTTAAAAGTGATCATTCAAATTTCCAGTTATGTGAACAGAATCCTGAAGGGTGTGCATTGGTAAAGAAAAATATCCAGGGTTTGATGGACTAAGATATTCTACAAGTTATGTACTAAGCATAAAAATGATGAGGTAGCTATTATTGTTCCTCAGTTTGATAGATCGCACGGTGGTGAGAAAAAAGTTTGATGATATGATGTTGTTTTTAGGTTTTTGAAAAGAAATTTTTCTTGATTATAATTGCACTAAAGACTATTGGTAGAGGTGAATATTTAGAACTACCAAGCCAAACGTCTTGTGTCCAAAATACTCAAAGTGAGTGTAGGAAAGCTCTATTCTCACTCCTTCTCCACCACTTAAGCCTCATGGCATGCAATTATAATTGTATTTTATTGTGTTTTTGAGTTTATTGAGAAAAGTGTCACTTGATGTTGGATCAAGGGTTTGAGAAAGTGGAGGTTTGTGAAAAAAAGGTGAGGAGAATGTCAAGGGTGTATGAAATATGTATGTGAAGAATAATCAAGAAAGAGTTCCCTTTGCAGTGAATTTGAGGTTCCCTTTATAGAGTTTCTTAAGGGGTAGTTAGGCTTTTTCTTGGAGAATTTGTTGTGAGATTTGGACTTGTATGGAGTAAAAAAAAGCTGCATTTTTTACGTTGCAGCTGCACCTTGCTTGTATTTTACCTTGGATCATGTGTTTTTGCATTTGGTTTGTATCTTGTTCCTCAATCTTGGGCCTTAATGATATATGTTCTATTTGCACCCACACATGCCTTGTAACATGTAATGCAACTTGGGCTTATTTTTGTATTAATATTTGCACCTTTCCATTTTGCTTGAACAATGCCTTTGGTTTGCAATTGTTATGTCTTGTATCATGCTTACAAGAAGTATTTTTTTTGTTCATGGCAATTAACATGTACCTTCTTGAATTTTGCTTGGCACACACATAAACTTGATAAGATGAAACCATGACAAATTGGAGCTTGACATTTTCACGTTGATGCCACACTTGAATTGAATCCAAAAACCACACTTGCAACCAATATTCTTGAGTTTGGCTTTGCTTTCATGTTGATTACAAGAGTGAACTTTCATTCAAAATTAATACGTACTTGAAATCACCATGTTTGAATTCTTCATTAGAAACTAATCTTGAACTAAATTTTTGTTCCATGTTAACCATACTTGAATCAATCCTTGAGAAATAGATCCAAAAATGTATCAATTTTGAATATATGGCCATTAAGTCAATCTCACACACTTGGCTTGAGGTTTTGAACAATCCATGACTCAACCTTGCAAAATTCTAAAGCTTGGACAAAAAGAAACCACAAATGCAACATTTTTTTTTGTATTTTTGAATGCGCAATGGTTAGATAATATGCTAATGATATATGCATAAATGATGAGGATGATAGGGTAAAAATGAGGGTATGACAATACCAATTCTATTTCTCACGGGGGAAGGCAACGAAGACCTAGAAACATAGGTGGCCAACATAACCAATCTCAACAGTATTATCAACAACCTCATATTGCCGAAGTTACTCAGGTGGTTAGTCCAGCTTTTGCTGTTCAGACTTATCAATAACAGAATCAATAGCCAAATCGAAATCAGCAAGCTCGTGCTCATAGGAAGGCTCAGTTTGACCTTATTCCTATGAACAATACATAATTATATCCCACTTTGTTACAGAAGGGGCTGAGTCAGAATAGAGATCCGCCAGCAATTTTGAATCCAATTCCATGGTGGTATAAACCTGAAGCTCATTGTGCTTTTCATCAGGGAGCATAGGGGCATGATCTGGAGACCTGTTTCTCGTTGAAAGCAGAAGTTCAGAAGCTTGTTAAGAATGGTTTGTTGAATTTCTGAGAGGTCGGACCTAATGTGAAAGTTAATCCTCTACCAGAGCATGGTGGACCTTTTGTAAGCATGGTAGAAGCCTGTTTGATAGATTATTTGATTTCTAATGTTAACTTAGTGAAGACTCCTTTGGCTGATGTGCATGCCAAGTTATGTAAGGTTGGTTTGTTCAGAAGTGACCATTGAAATTGCCAGTTGTGTGAGCAGAATCCTGAAGGGTATGCATTAGTGAAGAAAGATATTAAGGGCCTAATGGACCAGGGTATTTTACAAGTCATTGCTTGTCATACCCCAAATTTTGACCACTAAGATTTCCCATCATTGTGCAAATCATCATCACAATATGGATGTACCTTTATGCCTCATCAATCTCCTCAAGGATTGTTGAGCATTCCCTGCAGTTAAGCCTTATGATTTTAAGCCCTCTTAGAGCCTTAGACAAAGGATCAATCAAGAAATGACATGATCTTCATCTTTTCTATCTCAAACACACATAAATGATCAAGAGGACTCCCACATCAAGAATCAGGCACAAGGTTGCAGCATTCAAAGTGGATTAAGCCTCGAGATCGCCAGTGTCACCAAATTAGGGTTTTGTTCGACCAGGGCCTCCAGATGAAAATATTCATTTGGGCATGAGCCAATACTTAAAAGCATGACTTAAGATACTCCAAGGTACCTTATGGACCCAATCATCAAGTCAATTTATCTTCAGGGGAAACATTCACCAAAAAATCAGGAATTAGGGTTTCTTGACCTAATGCACCCCTAAGTTGACTTTTGGGACAAAACATGAGCCAAGACCTCAAGACATGATTTGAGGGTCCTCAATACACTACATTGATCCATTTGCAACAATGGATTGATCCAGGAAGCTTGATCTACAAGTTTCAATTTCATCAGGACCACAGTTAGGGTTTCGAGGGAAAAGTCAACTGTACCTTTGACTTTTGCCCCAGACATGCTCCCAAACCCTGGGACATGATTCAATACACCCTATAACACCTATGGAACATATCCATCAAGTTTGATTTAGATCAAGGACTTGATTTCACAAAGGGTCGTGTAGCGCGATTTTTGTGGTCCTGAGTCACGATCGCTTGGGTACTACAGTTCGATTCATTTTTTATCCTATTGAGCTGATTAAGGAAGGAAAATAGATGTCTCCAATTAACCCTGCTTGCATACTGAGTTTGAACAATGGTCTATTAGGTTACAGATGCGATTAAGATGTGGGTTCCTCTTCAGTTTATTTTGTTTAAGATTCGAATGTCTGGATCATTTGCGAGGTTTTTGGTTAGGACTTGGTGCTTTTGGGTTGATATATGGGGTTTTGGGTTTGGGTTTTTTGATTAGTATGCTCGCTAAGATTTTTGTAATCTTATGCCTACGTATTCCCGTTTAACGAAACAGGGAAATCAGAGCGATCGTAGTTCCTCCTATTCTATGGGAGGAAAAAGATGTTTTGGTGTCTTGTTCAAAGCCCAAGATTGAAGCTAAAGGGGTGATTTGTATCTTGTTCAAAGCCCAAGATGTGAAGCTGAAGGGTCTATTTGTATCTTTTTCAAAGCCCAAGATGTGAAGCTGAAGGGAGTTGTTGAGAGAGAATTTGTCATCTCTAAAGAGGAGTTGTTGATGTGTGCATGCTGTGAGCAAGGCACAACTTTGATGCTAAAAGGTTGATTGACTCAACCGGGTTTTCTTTATACAAAGCCTAAGAGGAGGCTAGAAGTGTGTTTTTCTGGGGAAAATGTTCTTTCTGTCTTGTGCAAAGCCCAAGATTGAGGCTAAAAGGGTTTGACTAAACAAGAGAGTCTGTCATACTCAACAAGAGAGTAATTTGGTGTCTCGTATGAAGCCCGAGACGGAGGCGAAAAGGGAAGATGGACTCAACGAAAGAGTTTGAAAAGGTAATTAACTCAACAAGAGAGACTGAGAGTTTATTGACCCAACAAGAGAGTCTTTTATACTCAACAAGAGAGTGTTTTGTTATCTCGTACGAAGCCCGAGATAGAGGCTAAAAGGAAATCGACTCAACAAGAGAGTCTGAAAGTTAATTGACCCAACAAGAGGGTTTTTTATACTCAACAAGAGAGTATTTTTCTATCTCGTACGAAGTCCGAGATTGAGGCGAAAAGGAGATTGACTCAACAAGAGAGTCTTTTATACTCAACAAGAGAGTGTTTTTCTATCTCGTACGAAGCCCGAGATGGAGGCTAAAAGTGGATTGACTCAACAAGAGAGTCTTTTATACTCAACAAGAGAGTGTTTTTCTATCTCGTACGAAGCCCGAGATGGAGGCTAAAAGTGGTTGACTCAACAAGAGAGTCTTTTATACTCAACAAGAGAGTTTTTATATGTGTCTTGTACGAAGCCTAAGACGGAGGCTAAAAGGAGTCGACTCAACAAGAGAGTCTGAAAATGTTAGCTCTACTGGGGAGAAATTATTTGTACAAAGCCCAAGAGGAGGCTGTTTTACTGCTGAGGATTAGATCCATAGGCAGGTCCAAGTGTGGGGAACTCTCATGAGAGAGACTGGGGTTTCTTCCTATGTTGGAAAGGATCTTGAGAATGTCTTTAAGACTCAAGGGGTTTAGACTCTCCAAGCCTAGAGTTTTATCTTTTGTACTATGCCCAAGAGGAGGCACGGGCATTGAGGGATGAGTATCAACCCTACAACGGCCAGAGTTTTTGATGTTGGAAAGACTGCTCTAGTAAAGGATGACTAATTTCTGTCTTATACCTTTAAGAGGTCGTCAGGGTCCTTGTATGAAGCCCAAGAGAAGGCATGCGAACTTCTAAGAAGCCAAAGGGTCCTTGTACAATGCCCAAGAGGAGGCGGGGATGCTTTTAGGAAGCCTGTGGGTCCCCAAATCCCGAGAAGTTCAAGACATGCTATTCACCGAGAATAGATTAAGCCAGGAAAGTCTGAGAATTTGGAAGAAACTCAAGAGATGCCATTCACGGAGAAAAGATCATCTCTGGGGAGTTAGAGTTTCTTTGACAATGTCTAAGGGTGGCAGTCTGAGAAAGGGTTCACCGAGAATGCTGCCTTTCACGTCTCCATATTGTTTAACCCCAAGAGGAGGGAAGACTGTATCTGGTAATCCTATGGGGATCTAGTTTTGTTTATATTTAAGAGTGACCAACAGGGCTTTACCTAGTGCTAGACTTAGTTGCCGGGGAAAAATCTAAATAACTATACTAGTATCACACAAGGGATATTTGACAAGTATATAAAAGTTTGTGAAAGAATACTTACAGTGAAACAGCCCCACAATACAGTTATATACATATGAAAGCGATAAATGAAAGCAGATAAACACTTACCCGTTCTAGAGCTTCCATGCTGTTTTGTTAATTGTTCAACAAAGAAAGTTGGATAACAACATATATTTGTATTAAAAATCAATGGAGACAGTGCTTTGAGAAGACTGTTGGGGCTTACAGCTCAAGGAGAGGCCCAAGGGTTTTTTTTAAAAAGGTGCCGATCGCGCCGAACTTTTTTATGGTATCGGGACTTATACAATACACTGGGGCCCAAAATATTTTGGTTTGCAAAAAGGATTGGGCCTTACACTCTATTAGAGGCCCAAAAGTGTTTGAAAATGATTTCTTTAGGGTGATTAAGAACAAAACCCTAAATTAGTTTCAAAATGTATTTTAATTAAATAAAAATTTAATTAAAATGACCAAAATTATCAAACATGCGTGAAAAAAAAGTTGTGATCTTGGATTAATGTTTGAAAAATAAAGTTTATATCCACAAAATGATTGAAAATCAATTAAGTTTGGGAAATCAAGGAAGAACAAATATTTCAAATGTTAAAAACAAATAAAACATTAATTCTTTGCAAAAATATCAAATATAAGAAATAAATAATATTTTTTGGGAATTTTTGGCAAAATAAAATATTTTAACATTTTTGTGAATTATTAAAAAAAGAATCAACTCAAAATCATTAAAATTCAGAGAGAAATTAATTTTTGAATCAATTAAATAAAATCACAAAATTCAAATATTCAAATATTCAAAAATGGAGCCAAGAACATGGCAAGAACACGCGCCACCCTCTGTTTCTGCAGATTTGCATTTTCCATCCAATCTCACTGAATACTTGATGATATCATGCAATCTACATATCAATCTGCTCGTTTTCACCTCACGATCATGTCCATGGTCTTTAATTTCATTTATTTTAAGCATGGAATAAGAAATTAAAGAGAAACCTCAAGAACCCTAAAATTTGCATGAAGGCTCAGAAATTCCATACACGATTCAAACAAGGCAATTGATTGAGGGTAAACATTCTATGCATGATTATGAACATATGGCCAAATTATTGTGCAGCAAAATATGCATGGATCATAGAGTTAGAAGACCTCATGCTTACCTCTTGCAGTTGGTGATCGTGTTTTGTGTTAGAGGTGTTACAGGCTGGTTCCAATGATTTGCACAGCTTCCTTAGGTGCCAAGTGATGTGTCTGAATGCTTGGAATGGTTTGAAACAAGCTGGAACTGAAGATGGTACCCCAACTGCAAGTCTGCTAAAAGCTTGAGCAGTTGGATGGTGATTTTGAGAAATCAGTGTTCCAGATGTTGTATAAGTGTTCGGATCACTTCTATATGATGTTTATGAGGGGTGTGTGTGTGTGATTGGTTTGGTTGGAATTGCTCTCAAACTCAAAACCCGATAGTGACTTGCTTTGGAAGGCAAATTTGGAGTGAAGGAAGAGATTTTGAGGAAATCATCTATTTGATGGCTTTGGTGTACTCAAACTGATCACAAATGAGCTCTATTTATAGTAGAGCAAGTTTGTTTTGCAAGCAATAGTGAATGGCAACTACAGCAGAGGTTTGGCCAATGTTGATCAATAGGAACCCGAGTCTCCTCTAGCCATTGACTAGAGGTTAGGGCACATGTTGCTGGTTCCCTAGTTCCTGGATCATCCTTGACTGAATTCAGTTGGAAAATGCTCAGTCTATGCCACCTTGGTGCATCCATTAAATGCTCCAAACCAAAATTAGAGTCTTGTCCCTCTTTTAGGTATTTCTAGGTTTGGCATGCTACTTTTGGTTCCAAGGACTTGGGAGGCTGATGGATCAGCGTTTGTCCCTCCTTGGTCTCCCCCTGAGGTGTTTAGATGGATAGACTTGTTTTTCATTTGCAAAATTTTCTCAAATCGAGCAAAATGCACAAATCTGCCTTGCCATGACAGTTTGCAGCAAGGCACATTGGCATGGTCATATCTCATGGCTTAGGTGGAGTTTCATGGAGTTCTTGGCCATTTTGGAAAGCTCTTATATGATACAACACATGTGTGATCATAGTTTGTTTTGATACTTTTTGGATCCAAGTGAAAAATTCCCCTACATTTGGAAAAAAGTGAAGGCAGATTCTGACTTAGTGAAAATTTCACTAAGTGTTGGAAAAAGTGACATTTCATGTTTTCAGCCATTTTGATCATTCCATAAATCAAAATCCATGATGAATTGGAATGCGGGGTAGTTGAAGCTTTTTGTAGAGGGCCATGAGAGCTACAAATCCAGCTTTGAATGGGGAAAAATGGCCTTGTGGTTTAGGAGATATGATCCTCCAAAGTTAGTACCCTAGCCACTTTGTTCCATAACTTAGAAAATTTCTAAGTTTTTTATGGTTATCCCTTTTACAAGTTATCCCACTTTTCTTGATTTTTCTTGATGAATGATGATTGCAATCACACATTAACATCATTTTAGGGTCAAAGAACCATAATTGTGAAAAATCTCAAAAAGTCAAAGTTGACTTTTGTGCACAGTTGACTTTTTGTCAGATGAATTCCAAACGGTGCTTTCCTCTATGAAATCAAGTCCTTGACCTAAATTAAACTTGATGGACATGTTTCATGGGTGTTATAGGGTGTCTTGAATCATGTCCCAGATTTGGGAGCATGAATGGGTCAAAAGTCAAAGGCACAGTTGACTTTTCCCTAAAAACCCTAATTGTGGTTCTGATGAATTTGAAACTTGTGAATCAGGCTTCTTGGATCAATCCATTGTTGCAAATGGATCAATGTAGTGTGTTAGAGACCCTTAAATTATCTCTTGAGGTCTTGGCTCATGTTTTGTCCCAAAAGTCAACTTAGGGGTGAATTAGGTCAAGAAACCCTAATTCCTAATTTTTGATAAATGCATCCCCTAAGGCTACATTGACTGGATGATTGGGTTTATAATGTCCCTTGGAGCATCTTAGGTTGTGCTTTGAAGCAATGGCTCATGCCCAGAGGAAAATTCCCATCTGGAGGCCCCGTCGACCAAAACCCTAATTTGGTGACACTGGCGATCTTGAGGCTTGATCCACTTGGAATGTTTGAGAGGTTAGACAAGTTGAAGGTCATGTCATTCCTTGATTGATCCTTTGCCTAAAAGCTCTGAGAGGGCTTGAAACCCTAAGTCTGATTGTAGTGGATGCTTACCCATCTTTGGGGAGACTGATGAGGTATGATGGTACATCCATATTGTGATGATGATTTGCACAATGATGGGGAATCTTAGTGGTCACAATTTAGGGTATGACAGGTCGCACAATTTGGAATTCATCTGATAAAAAGTCAACTGTGCACAAAAGTTAAGTTTGACTTTTTGAGATTTTTCACAATTATGGTTCCTCAACCCTAAAACAATGTTAATATGTGATTTGAATCATCATTCATCAAGAAAAATCAAAGAAAGTGGGATAACTTGTAAAAGGGGGTAACCATAAAAAAACTTAAAATTTTTCTAAGTTATGGAACAAAGTGGCTAGGGTACCAACTTCCAAGGATTATAACTTGAAATCCAAGCAACCATTTTGGATGGTCCAAAGCTGGATTTTTAGCTCTCATGGCATACTTTAAAAGTGTCAACTACATCTCATTCCAATTCCTCATGAATTTTTAGTTATGAAGTGATCAAAATGGTTGAAAACACAAAAGTGACATTTTTCCAACACTTAGTGAAATTTTCACTAAGTCAGAATCTGCCTTATTTTTTCTCAAATGTAGAGGCATTTTTCATTGTAATTCAAGTTGGATCAAAACCAAAGTTGGACATCATGTTGAAATAGGATATATCGGCTTTCCAAAATGTCCAAGAACTCCATCCAATTCCATCTGAGCTAGAAGATATGACAGCTGCAACATGCCTTGCTGTAAACTGCTGTGCAAGGAAGATTTGTGCATTAGGGCTTGATTTGATCAATTTGTGCAAACAACAAACAAGTTTATCCATCTGCACACCTCAGGAGGAGACCAAGGAGGAAGAAACACTGATCCATAAGCCTCCCAAGTCTTTGGAACTACATATAGGTTTGGCACCCCTAAAAGTTAAAGATGCCTCAAGACTCCGATTTTGTTTTGGAGCATTCAATGGATGCTTAGAGGTGGCATGTATCATAGCAAAAATGAACACTCCAGTCAAGCCTTATCCTTGAATCAGAGAACCATAAGCCCGTGCTCTAATCTCAAGTCAATGGCTAGAGGAGACTTGAGATTCCATTTGATCCACATTGGCCAAAGGCCTGCTGCAGTTGCCATTCCCTATTCCTTGCGAAACAAACTTGACACACTATAAATAGACCTCATTTCTGATTAGTTTGAGTACACCAAAGGCCTACAACACTTTCCTTTCTCAAAATCACACTTTCACTTCCAAATTTGCCTTCTAAAGCAAGTCACTATCGAGTTTTGAGTTTGAGAGCAATTCCAACCAAACCAATCACACACACCTCATAAACATCATATAGAGGTGGTCCAAACACTTAAACAACATCTGGAACACCAGATTCTCAAAATCACCAGCCATCTACACAAGCCTTTGACAGATTTGTAGTTGAGGTGCCAAATCAAGTTCCAGCTTAATTCAATCCACTCCAAGCATTCAGACACACTCCATAGCACCTAGGGAAGCTGTCCACATCATTGGCACCAAGTTGTAACACCTCTAACCCAAAACACGATCACCAGCTGCAAGAGGTAAGCCTCAACTTGGTCATCTCATGATTCATGCATATTGCCTCGCACAATAATTTTTCCATATGTTCATAATCATGTATGGAATGTTTCCCCTCAATTAATTGCTTTGTATGAATCATGTGTGGAATTTCTGAGCCTTCATGCAGAATTTAGGGTTCTTGAGGTTTCTCTTTGATTTCTTATTCCATGCTTAAAATAAATGAAATTAAAGACCATAGACATGATCGTGAGGTAAAAACGAGTAGATTGATATGTGGATTGTATGATTTCATCAAGTATTCAGTGAGATTGATGAGAAAATGCAAATCTGGGCAAGACTCAGAACACGAGCGTGTTCTTGGGTGTTCTTGGCGCCCTTTTTCAAAAATTCAAAAATTTAAATTTTTTGATTTTATTTAATTGATTCAAAAATTAATTTCTCTCTGAATTTTAATGATTTTGAGTTGATTCTTTTTTTAATAATTCACAAAAATGTTAAAATATTTATTTTACCAAAATTTCCCAAAAATATTATTTATTTCCTATACTTGATATTTTTGCAAAGAATTAATTTTTATTTGTTTTTTAACATTTAAAATATTTTTCCTTTTTGATTTTCCAAACTTAATTGGTTTTCAATCATTTTGTGGATAAAAACATGATTTTTGAAACATTGGTCCAAGATCACTACTCATTTCTCACATGTTTTCAATAATTTTTATTAATTTTTAAACAAAATTAATTCCATTTTAGACAAAATTAGGGTTTTGATTAATTCCACCCTCATCAACCTTTTTCAAACACTCATGGGCCTCTTGGATTGAGTGTAAGTCCCAACCCTTTTGTAAATAAAACAATTTTGGGCCTCACACATTGTATAAGTCCCTCTGTATATTTTCAAAAGTTCGGCGCGATCGTCGTCTTTTTAACAAAATCAACTGGGCTTCTCCTTGAGCTATAATTCCCATCTTTATTCATTTTCAAACTCTTTGGGCCTCTAATAGAGTGTAAGACCCAATACCCTTTTAACCAAAACCATTTTGGGCCTCAGATATTGTATAAGTCCCTCTGCGTTAAAAAAAAAAATCTTGGCGCGATCGCTAGTTCAAAAATCAAACCATCTGGGCCTACCCTTGTGTGGTAAGTCCCATTTCTTTTCTTTAAATAATCCTTGGGCCTCTCCTTGAGTTGTAAGACCCAACCTTTTTGTAAATAAACCTATGTGGGGGCCTCAGTCGTTGTATAAGTCCCGATACGATTTTTAAAATAATGGTGCAATCACTGTTTTACCTTGGGCCTCTCCTTGAGTATAAGCCCCACAATCTTTTCAAAACATTTCCCTTTTGATTTAGATTCAATATACATGTTATTATCAAAACTTTCTTTAATTTCTTTGAACAACTAACAAAACAGCATGGAAGCTTACTCGCATGTAAGTTTTAACAGCTTTCATTTACTCGCTTTCATATATATAACTGTATTGAGGGAAGCTGCGCACGGTAAGTCTTCTTTCACCTCTTTAAAATACATGACATATATATATATATATATATATATATATATATATATATATATATATAACTGTATTGTGGGAAGCTGCCCATGGTTAGCCTTCTTTCATACCTCTTTTAAATACTTGTCATATATCAACTGTTTATATACTAGTATAGTTATTTAGAGTTTTCCCCCGGCAACTAGGTCTAGAACTAGGTAAAGCCATGTTGGTCACTCTTAAATACAAACAAAACTAGATCCCCATTGGATTTCCATACAGTATTCCCTTCTCTTGGGGTTAAACAATATGGAACAAAGAGAAAGGCAGTATTCTCGGCGAACCTTTTCTCAGACTGTCACCCCTAGAAATTGTCAAAGAAATTCTACTCCCCGGAGTTGATCTATTCTCTGTGAATAGCATCTCCTGAGTTTCTTTAAACCTTAGAACTTTCACTAAATGATCTATTATCGGTGAATAGTATTTCTTGAACTTTTCTTGGTTTGGGACCCACGGGCTTCCTAAAAGCATCCCCGCCTCCTCTTGGGCTTTGTACAAGGACCCTCTGACTTCTTAGAAGTTCTCAGGCCTTCTCTTGGGCTTAATACAAGGACCCTGGCGACCTCCTAAAGGTATAAGATAGAACTTAGTCATCCTTTGCTAGAGCAGTCTTTCCAGTGTCAAATCACATACCAATTTAGGGTTGATTCTCATCCCTTAAAAAAAACACCCGCCTTCTCTTAGGCATCAGACAAAAGATAAAACTCTTCCACACTAGTAGACTTGGACAGTCTAATCCCCTTGAGTCTCAAAGACATTCTCAAGTTCCTTATAACTATAGGAAAAAACCCCGGGCATTCTGGATCGATCTCCAGCTAAAACCCAGCCTCTCTCATGAGAGTTCCCCAATCAGGGTCAGGTTATCATCCGATAACACTATCCTAAATCAGAACCTCAAGGCATCTGATACCTCAACTCTTCTATAATCGTCAGCAAGAGTTGATTCCCCACTTGGACCTTCCTAGGGATCTCAACAAATCCCCATCAGTAAGTTAGCCTCCTCTTAGGCTTTGTATAATGATCATTCCTCAACGAAGTTAGCCTCCTCTTGAGGTTTGTACAAATGATTCTCCCCCAGCGGAGCTAACCTTTTCAGACTCTCTTATTGAGTCATTCACTTTTCATACCCTATTGTTGAGTCAATCACTTTTCAGACTCTCTTGTTGATTCAGTCACCCTTTTTAGACTCTCTTGTTGAGTCAATCACTTGTTAGACTCTCTTGTTGAGTCAATCACTTTTCAAACTCTTTTGTTGAGTTAGTCACCCTTTATAGACTCTCTTGTTGAGTTAATCACTTGTTAAACTCTCTTGTTGAGTCAATCACCTTTTCGAACTCTCTTGTTGAGTCAATCTTCTTTCAGCCACAATCTTGGACTTTGTACAAGACATAAATCTCCCTCCTTTAAGCTTGGGACATATATCTTCTCCAACAGAGTCATTTCTTCCCAGCCTTTCATTAGGCTTTGGGGAATGATTTTCCCCAAGAAGAGTCAAACCCATTTCAGCCTCCTCTTAGGCTTTGTATAATGATTTTCCTAGTAAGGCCAGTCTCAAATCTCGGGCTTTGTACAAGACACATACAAACCCTCCCCAGCGGAGTCAAAATCCCTTTTAGCCCCAATCTTGGGCTTTGTACAAGACAGGCAAAACATTTTCCCCAGAAAAATCAAACTTCTAGCCTCCTCTTAGGCTTTGTATAAAGAAATCCCCTAGCCGAGTAAATTAACCTTTTAGCATCAACCTTGTGCCTTAATCAATGCACACAAAAAATCAACAATTCCCCAGAGGAAGTCCAACCCCTCTTTAGAGATGACAAGTTCTCTCTCAGTCAAACCTTTTAGCTTCAATCTTGGGCTTTGAACAAGACACAAATACCCTTTTAGCTTCAATCTTGGGCTTTGAACAAGACACCAAAACATTTTTTCCTCCTTTAGAATAGGAGGAACTACGATTGCTCTGATTTCCCTGTTTCGTTTAAACGGGAATACGTAGGCATAAGATTGCGAAATCTTAGCGAGCATACTAATAAAAAACCCTAGGTCTAGTACCTTCATACATCAGTCAAAGACTTTAGGTTTCATACCTTAGCCATCATCATCATCATTTTCCACAGAAAACATCAACTCACTCACTCATACTTCCCAAGACACTCTCCCAACCCATTAGCAAATAAACACCATCAATTACAAAGCGAGACCTAAAGCTAATATCATGTAGATAACCACATATAGGATGGGTAATTGACAACTCCCCATTGTATAACCTGACCCCGACTCCCCGAATTTCTTTAAAGCATTTGTTCAGTTAAGCATTCACATGCAAGGTTAGTTTTAGATAGCTTTCCTTTCCCTTTCAGCTTCATGGGATAAATAAGAAATCAGAAAGTAGCACCCCCTCCTCCTCATTGCGGTGAGGAAAAACCCAGTGATAAGGTGGTCGCGTCACCGACAAAAATTGCTCGCTACATTGCTAAGCGCAAGGAAGATGAGGTAGCTGTTATTGTTTCTCATTTTGATATTCCAGAACCTTTGGAAATAACTTATTAGTGTAAGGGAAGTGTTGTGGATCCCTTGGTAGTTTGTTTGCCGAAGCCGTTTCCGTATGAATCTGACAAAGCGGTTCCCTGGAAGTACAATTCTACTGTGTTTGAAGATGGTAAAGAGGTAATAATTGAATCAGCGCATTCAGTCGAGAATATAATAGATGTCAGTGGTATGATTAGAAGTGGTCGTATGTTTACTCCAACAGCTCTCCGAAAGGTTGATTCGGTATCAGCAAGTAAGAAAGTGCATGGCAAAGTTCCTGTTGTGGTTAATCAATAACCTGTGGTTATTGACCCGTCTAATGAAACTAAGAAAAATGATGATGCTGAAGAATTGCTAAAATTAATCAGAAGTAGTGATTACAAGGTGGTAGATCAACTTCTTCAGACTCTGTCAAAAATATCAGTGTTATCTTTGTTGTTGAATTTCGAGGCTCATCGTAAATCTTTGATGAAAGTGTTAGAACAAGACTACGTAGATCATTATGTGACAGTGGATCAATTTAATGGCATAGTAGGAAACGTTACAGCCTGTAATGTCTTAAACTTCAGTGATGAAGAGTTTCTGCCGGAGGATAAGAAACATAATTATGCTTTGCATATATCTATAAGGTGCCGAGAGGACTCCTTGTCTAATGTCTTAGTTGATACAGGTTCTTCGCTCAATGTTATGCCAGAAACAACTTTGTCTAAGTTGGCTTATCAAGGTGCTCCTATGAGACACAATGGGGTTTTAGTCAAAGCTTTTGATGGTTCCAAGAGGACAGTAATTGGTGAAGTAGATATCCCAATGATGATAGTTCCACGGATTTTCCAAGTCACTTCAGGTAATGGACATTTACTTGGCGTATAGTTGTTTATTAGGAAGACCATAGATACATGATGTTGGGGCAGTAACGTCAACTCTTCATCAGAGACTTGAGTTTGTTAAGAATGGTAAGCTAGTAGTTGTTTATGGTGAACAAGCATTGCTAGTCAGTCACCTTTCTTCTTTCCGATATATAGATGGAGATGAGGAAGTTGTTGGGACTCAGTTTCAAGCCCTTGATATAGTCAATGTTGTTCAGAAGAATGGGGCATCTATTGCTTCGTTGAGAGATGCACAACAGGATATGAAGAGCGGTCAAGCAGAAGGTTGGGGACAAATTGTTGAGCTTCCCGAGAATAAGAACATAGTTAGTTTAGGGTTATCACCATATGCAACTAGAAGAGCATTGAAGCATGAAGAAGTTATCAGAACTATTCAAGAGGTGTTCCACAGTGCTAGTTTTATTCACCCTGGAAATCATGTTGCTTCCATTGGTGAAGATGATTCTGATCCAAAATGGCCTTGCTTTGTGACGCTTGGAGAGACTAGTCAGAATTGGACTGATGTGGATGTTCCTAGTGTCGTTCAACTGTCAAAGTAATTTGTTTTGTTTTTTCAAATATTTCCTTTAACTCTGCCCAAGGTGAAAGTGACATTGTTCGGACACCTTTGTTTTAAACTTTAAGATCATTAATAAAAGATGTTTTCTTATCCAATGTGTTTTTATTTTTTCATTTTTCTGGAAAATGGTAACTAAAAAATCTTTTAAAAACAATTTGAGTTATTACAGATCACTTTCGCATTTGTCTGTTTTATAAAATAAAGCATAAATCATGTGCAGATTAATAAGCAATAAACCCATTTAACACAATGACCATGCGCCTTTTCCCAACTTTAAATTCTCTGTATTTGAAGCGGAAGAAGAGATTGAGGAAGATAGTGATATTCCAGAAGAAATTACTCGGCTGCTTCAGCACTAGGAGAAGACTAATCAGCCATATAAAGAGTCTGTCGAAATGATCAACTTGGGTTCTGAAGAAAACAAGAGAGAAGTCAAGATTGGGGCACTACTTGGTGAAGATGTCAATAAGAGGTTGGTAGAGTTGTTAAAAGAATATGTTGATGTATTTTCTTGGTCATATCAAGATATGCCAGGATTGGATACTGATGTTGTAGAGCACTGATTGCCACTTAAACCAGAATGTCCGACAATGAAGCAAAATTTAAGAAGAACTCATCTTGAGATGGTTGTCAAGATTAAAGAAGAAGTGCAGAAACAGATTGATGCTGATTTTCTTGTCACATCTATTTATCCTCAATGGGTGGCCAATATTGTTCCAATTCCAAAGAAAGACGAAAAAGCTAGAATGTGTGTAGATTGTAGAGATCTGAATAAAGCAAGTCCAAAAGATGATTTTCCTATGTCACATATTGACATGTTGGTAGAAAATACATCTAAATTCAATGTTTTTTCCTTTATGGATGGCTTTTCCGGTTATAATCAAATTAAAATGTCACATGAGGACATGAAAAAAACAAGTTCATCACCCCATGGGAAACATTCTGCTATAGAGTGATGCCCTTCGGCTTGAAGAATGCTGGTGCTACGTACGAGAGGGCTATGACTACCCTATTACATGATATGATGCACAAGGAAATCGAGGTATATGTTGATTATATGATTGCGAAGTCTAATACTGAAGAGGATCATGTAGAATATATGTTGAAGTTGTTTCAGCGTTTGAGAAAATACAGACTCCGATTGAATCTAAACAAATGCACTTTCGGTGTTTGTTCCGGGAAGCTTTTAGGTTTCATTATCATCCAGAAAGGTATAGAAGTGTATCCAGACAAATCCAGGGCCATTCGAGACATGCTTGCACCATCAACAGAAAAGCAAGTCAGAGGGTTCCTTGGGCGTTTGAATTACATCTCCAGGTTCATCTCTCACATGACTGCCACTTGTGAGCCAATATTCAAGTTGCTTCGTAAAGATCAAAGTATTGTATGGAATGAAGATTGTCATAAGGCCTTTGATAGAATTAAATATTACTTGTTTGAGCCTCCTATTTTGATCCCGCCAGTGGAAGGGAAGCCTTTAATTATGTATTTAACAGTCTTAGAAGGATCGATGGGTTGTGTCTCCGGACAACAAGATGAGACAGGTAGGAAAGAATATGCTATTTATTACCTGAGTAAGAAATTTACAGATTGCGAATCCCGGTATTCATTGCTTGAAAAAACTTATTGTACCTTGGCATAGGCTGCCCGACGTCTCTGGTTGTATATGTTGAACCATAATACTTGGTTGATATAAAAAATGGATCCTATCACGTATATTTTTTAGAAGCATGCGCTAACAGGAAGAATTGCCTGTTGGAAGATATTGTTATTAGAATATGACATTGAATATCGTACTCAGAAAGCTATTAAAGGAAGTGTATTGGCATATCATTTGGATCATCAACCGATTGAAGATTATCAGCCTATCCAGTTTAACTTTCCTGATGAGGATGTTATGGTCATTCGAGCTAAGGATTATGATGAACCAGGTATTGAGAAAGGACCGAAGCTTGGATCCCGACGAGGTTTGGTGTTTGATGGAGCCTCTAATGCATATGGTTATGGAGTTGGAGAAATTATAATCACTCCTCGAGGATCTCATATTCCTTTTAATGCAAGGATATGTTTTTATTGTACGAATAATATGGAAAAATATGAAGCGTGTATCCTTGGCCTTGAAGAAGCCATTGATCTCAGAATCAAGAACCTCGATGTCTTTGGGGATTCAGCTTTAGTTATCAATCAAATCAAAGGTGAATGAGAAACTCATCATCCGAGTTTGATTCCATACAAAGATTACGCTAGTCGGTTGTTTCCTTTCTTTGATAAAGTCAATTTCCATCAAATACCTCGAGAGGAGAATCAAATGGCAGATGCTTTAGCTACCTTGCCCTCCATGTACCGTGTAAATTTCGGCAATGAGGCACCTCAAATTATGATCAGACGTCTGGATAGACCTACTCATGTGTTTGTAGCAGAAGAGGAAATAGACAATAAACTATGGTATCATGATATCAAGTGTTTCCTCCAGACTCGAGAATACCCAGTTAGGGCATCCAGTAAAGATAAAAAGACCTTAAGAAGATTAGTGTACAACTTCTTTTAAATGGAGATGTGTTATACAAAAGAAATTACGACATGGTCTTGCTCAGATGCGTGGATAGACACGAAGCAGACATGTTAATGCAAGAAGTTCATGAAGGGTCCTTCGCTACTCATGCCAATGGATATTCTATGGCTAAGAAGATGCTTTGAGATGGTTACTATTGGTTGACAATGGAATCTAAATCTTTAAACAAACATCATTTCATTTTGGTAGTTATTGATTACTTCACCAAGTGGGTCGAAGCGGCATCCTACACCAATGTGACCAAACAAGTGGTGGTCTTATTTATCAAGAATCAAATCATTTGTCGATACGGTATTGCAAGCAAGATCATTACTGACAATGGTTCAAACTTAAACAACAAGATGATGAAAGAAATCTATGAAAGCTTAAAGATTAAACACCACAACTCTTCACCTTACATACCTAAGATGAACGGGGATGTTGAAGCAGCAAATAAGAATATCAAGAAAATCATGCAGAAGATGGTTGTAACTTACAAGGATTGGCATGAAATGCTTCCTTTTTCTTTGCATGGATACCGGACATCCGTCCGTACTTCAACAGGAGCAACTCCTTTCTCATTAGTTTATAGCTTGGAAGCAGTGCTCCATATAGAAGTTAAGATCCCATCAATGCGATTCTTGATGGAAGCCAAGTTGACAGAAGCTGAATGGTGTCAGAACAGATATGACCAGTTGAATCTAATTGAAGAGAAGAGAATGACAGCCTTGTGCCATGGTCAGTTGTATCAAAAGAAGATGAAGAAAGCATCTACTAAGAAGGTTCGTCCTCGTGAATTCAGAGAAGGTGACCTCGTGCTCAAAAAGATCTTGCCTATCCACAATGATTCCAGTGGCAAGTGTACTCCCAATTACGAAGGCCCATATGTTTTCAAGAGAACCTTCTCTGGAGGTGCTTTGATTATTACATCTATGGATGGTGAGGAGCTCCCCCGCCCAGTGAACGCCGATGCAGTCAAGAAATACTTTGCCTAAATAATCAAAAGAACAACTAGCTAAGTTGAAAACCTGAAAGGGCGACTTAGGCAGAAATGAGCACCTCGGTGGACTGAAAACCCGAAAGGGCGGTCCAAGCAAAAATTAGAGATATAAACAGAAATAATTCATCCTGGTAGACCGAAAACCCGAAAGGGAAATCTAGGCAAAAGTTAGGGATTTTATGGCAAGTAACTGCATCATGCAAGGCTTGATCACTTGAAGCAACAACATCATTGATCATGAAATCTCAGTCTTATCACTCTCAATGGAAGCTAGATTACATGAATTCAAAGTTGTTAGGGAGAATAGTGGTCATTGTATTTCAATGTAGCTTTTCCATTTACCATTTTCCAAACTTTGTAATGATCCACGGGGTTACGCCTTTTGCGAACTACCATTCTATCAATAAAATCCTGAATTTTTGCCAATTAATTTCAATTCTTATATATTTGTTTCTTTTGAAAAATATCATTTATTTTTTATAATAATTTTTTAAATAAAGGGTCAATAACAAACATGTTTTTGAATAAACTAAAAGGAATGTCGGCAGTTGTTCGGGATTGATCGAATCTCGAAGTGAGAAACTCAGTATCGCCGTTCATGTGGATCATTCTATGCATAACCTTGGTTTGATAATCGTGTTTTCTCCAACGAATTTGTTGTCAGATAGTGGAATTTCTTCAACCAGTTGTTGTTGCAATGTTGATTATGGGTTCTTCCATAATGAAGCCAGCAAAAAATTTCTATGCCATCAGAGAGTTATTGATGTCAAAAGATTTTTGTTTCAAGTCAGCAGAATTTTTATCCCCAGCGAAGGATCCTTTGTTCTGGAAGAAATTTTCAAAGACAATCTTTGTGGCTGAGTCTCTATCTAGTTTAGATTTGGCCGAGTATCCAGTTCATTTATTTTGTGATCTCCCAATTTATTCGATGTGTCTTTTTGTCAGCATAAGCATAACATTGCATGCATTTTAGATTTCATAAAGCATTCATGCATAGAAGACTAAGAAGGCATGTTTTGCATGAATGCTTTATGAAATCTAAAATGCGTGCAATGTTATGCTTATGCTGACATTGAATGCTTTATGAATGCTAACAGGAAAGTGGGTCTAAAGTGTATGCAATTTTTGGTCCCCTACATCAATTTTTGACCTCTACAGGTTGGAAACATAGAAGACTAAGAAGGCATGTTTTGCACCTTTTGGATTCTGTATCCCTTAGTAGAGAAAACTTATTCAATGGATGAAGAATCTAATTTCTCTTCAGTTATCGCCTCGGTAATCTCTAAGATTTTGTTCAACACCAAGTGGCAGTCTCTTTATTTGAGAAGCTTGTTCATTCCCATCAATATTACTCCTTATTTCAACAGCAAGTGGCAATATCTTCAGGGAATCCCCAACAGAAAAGCTTGTTGTGACTCAACAAACCAAAGTTAACACCGACTCATTTTTTAACAGGTGGTTGTCTCTTTATTTGAGAAGACTGTTACGATCCCTGGTCAACACTAAGACATAAATCTCCAGCAAGTGAAGACCACTTCAGGTTGAAGAATGGAAGTCATGGGAAGTTTGTTACCCTTTCCAAGTGGAAGACTTGGTTAAATAAGAAACTGAGACCCCTTCCAGGTTGAAGACTGGAAGTCATGAGAAGTTTGTTACCCTTTCCAAGTGGAAAACTTGGTTAAAGAATAAATTGAGATCCATTCCAGGTTGAAGACCGGAAGTTATAGGAAGTTTGTTACCCTTTCCAAGTGGAAGTCTTGGTTAAAGAAGAAACTGAGACCCGTTCCAGGTTAAAGACCGGAAGTCAAGGGAGGTTTTTTACCCTTTCCAAGTGGAAGACTTGGTCAAAGAAGAAACAGAGACCCGTTCCAAGTTGCAGACTGGAAGTCATGGGAGGTTTGTTACCTTTTCCAAGTGGAAGACTTGGTTAAAGAAGAAGTTGAGCGCCATTCAAAGTGGAAAACTGGAAGTTATGAGAAGCATGTTATCATTTCAAATCCTGTCACTACCTTCGTTTATGAGTTGGTAGTATAACGTCATCTATGAGTCGATATTACCTGTTTCTTTTCCGTCATCTATGAGTCAGTATTACCTTGTTTACTGCCTTCAACTATGAGTTTGTAGTATGTCCAGATCTTATTTAATGCCTTCAACTATGAGTTGGTAGTAGTTCCTTTTCCATCTGATTACCCAAAGTTGATTCCCCAGTATGCTCAGTGATATTTCATTGCTGCATGTTCCCCAGTGGAGTCTTCCATTGTCACTTGCTAGTTCTTCCACTTTTTCTCGTGCTTTGTGTCTTTCCTTAGTAAGGGCCCTTGTGATGTTGTAGCGTTCCTCAGTGAGTTATGTCTCCCTGTCGGGATCCCTTCGAGTTTTTTCTCCAGCAGTATCATTTGCATGCATGTCATAAGCATTGTGCAGCATCTTAGGGCTAAAAAATCGGGTCTTCTGTATTTAAGTCTCTTCAATCCCGTCGATACGAAGATTTCCAATTTGCATATCTCTAGATAGAAGAAACTTAAATAGGGGCATTTGTCACACCCTAATTTTTACCCCTAAGATTCCACCTATCATATCATTTGCATTTCAATCAAGATCACAAGCATGGTATCCTCCTAACCTTCACTTCTTTGGTTTTTCCTTTGGGAGAGATCACTAAGCACCCTTTGTGTTTCTTTTTCCCTCTATTGCTTGCTTACATTCTAATATTGCTAACTTATTCAAAATACATAAATATGTGTTGTTTTCTATTTCTTATTGTACAAGATAGGGACTTGCAATCAATGAATCAAGCTTGGTTTTTAAATTAGGGTTTGGATTATCAAAGTCAAAGTTTGGTCAAACAAATAGTTCACAAGAGCTTTCATTTTAAGGCATGACCTATAATCTTAGGTCACATGCATGTCAATCTTCATTCAACATCATTTGGTCAAGAGAAGTTCAAGTTTGGTGCATGACTTCAAAATTGATTCAAGTATGGTTCATGTGTTTATTTCCATGCCATCTTCATCCAATTTTCAAGCAATCATAAAAAATTATTCAAGGGACAATCAAGCTTCCTTCATTTTGTATTCAAGTTTTCAAAATTAGGCCTTTCGATGGAAGAAAATAACAAGAAATCTCAAGTTGGCACATGTTTGGTTGGCCTAAAGTCAAGTATGACATGTCACTTGGTCCAAACACCATAACTTTCTCATTTCTCAACATTTTTGGAATCTTCTTTGAGCCAAATGTCAAATTTGAACTCCTCTACAAGTTTGTTTCAAGGGTCAAACATCAACTCAACCTCTATGTCCATAAATTTTAGGATTCGCTCAGCTGCCCATGAGTGCACAAAAGTAGGCCCAAGACCTGGTCAACCTAATGCCTGACCTGAAATTTCAGGCCACGACCGCAATTTTAAATCCATGCCATTTTCAATCAAAACATCCTTTTGATGTGGTTATTTTTGCATTGAATTCTTTGCAATGAGGAGAACATTTGGTACAAACAAAATTAAAAAATGCACAAGTGAATTTCATTTGGCCTAGCTTCAAACATGGTACCTTGAGCTATGCTTCTTGGTCAGTTTCAAGTCATGATTTTCATGCCAATTCTCAATTTGGGACCACCTGCACATGTGTGAACCTTTTGTACAACCAAAACGCATGCAAAAAGTGTTAAACGACTAGTTTTCATGATTGAATCACACATTTGACCCTTGCTCTCACACGGGTTACAAATTTCAACTAGGTTCACACGTATTTCAGATCTATTTCACGTGTGTGAGCTCAACAACACTTTCCCTATAAATAGAGGGTTGATTTGCCTTAATTTACAAGCTTTATAGAGCCAAAAAACCTCTGCTACACTTGATCTCAAAACCACAAAAAACCAGCTAACCGTGTCATTAAACCAAGCTCATTTTGCTTCAAATCTTTGCCCAGAATCACTCACCGACCTACTCTGAAGCTTACCGAAGCAGTCTCGTGGCTTGAAACTTCCTACAACATCCAACTCAAATCCATCATTGTTGACCTTCGAAGCTTCAACTAAAAAGGCAGCTACGAGTAAAATTTCAGAGCAAACAAGTTACTAGTGTGTTTGTCTCGATTCAGTGATCAAAAGCCCTCACCTACCTGGATTTTATATTTTGTATTATTCATTTAATTTTACTTTAAAGAACTAGGGTTCTTTGTTTTCTTGAGAAAATTCCCGCTGCTTAGAGCTAATCAATGGCTCTAATGCAGTAAGACATGAACGACGAAGTGTTTAGAAGTTAAATCCATGCTTGATTCATGCTAAAAATACGAGTTCATGTATCTGTAAAAATCAACTCAAGGTAGAAGACGATGAAGTTTCGCGCGTGTTTTTAAAAAAACTAGTCGTAGCGCCATTTTTCAAATATTTTTTATTATATTTTATTTTCATTTTATTTTCTTTTTCTTTTCTAATTTGTTTTAAATAACTCCTTTATTGTTTTTTACTCCAATTTTTTTCATAAATCTATAAAAATATTTTCTATTAGATATATTTTTTGCATAATTTTTAAAAATCATTTTGAATTTAATTGATATTTTTCCCTTATTTTCAATTTAGTTTTCATTTTTGCATTTTATTTTTAATCATTTTGAAACAATTTTCACTCCAACTTTTGAGATCTCTTTATTTACAACATTCTTGACTTCTCATAATTTTCTCACCATTTATTTGATGCTTTGATGCCTCTTTGATATTTTCTTTTTAATTTCCATTTTATTTCATTTTAAATCTCTTTTTATTTTGATTTTGTTCAAATTTTTGGAATGTCTTGATTCTTGCTATTGATTATTGTTTGGTTGAACACATTTTCGATATCTCAAGTCCTTGACTGATGATCCTTTGGTTGATTCAACCTTCTTTGGTTCAAACATGTTAATGAATGATCATCTGATCTTCTTTAGCACTTTGTATCAAAGATAGGTTATCCCTTGTTTGATCATGCTTTGATCCATTTGAATAGTTGATAGATGATTCATATGTGATTGCATGAGCCTTCATTGCATTTTCTCTATCATCTTTTCTTCTTCTTCTTCTTCTTCTTCTTCTTCTTTGATTTTTTCATTGAGTTACATATTTTAGGAGAATAACTTTGTGTTATTTCTTTAACATGTTTGACACATAAATTGTTATTTATCGGCCTCAGAAAGGTGTGACTTCTACATAAGTTCACTTACAATTGCTTAACATAGCGCTAAATTGTCCTGAGTCGGTTGAATTCTCATTAACACTAACATTGACATATTAATTGTGCTAACATCTAACCTTTATTTTCATGTTCTTTACATTTATGTCATTTACTCTTATGTCATTTATATTCATGCCATTTTACATTATTTCCTTTTATTTTTGCTCTTTAGTTTATGCTTTATTGCTTTCTTATTTCAAAATAACAAAAAGCACCATAAAATGGCTAATACCCTAAAAAACTTTAATTTGATCTTATGGACTTTGTGTTACTATCCCTTGCTTGAGGAGTATTTTGAACCTTGGACCTTAGGACTTAGTGCTTTCCCTTTGCTTGTAGTGGTATTTGAGACTTGGTACTTCATCTGAGACTTTATGATTCGTCTAAGGCCTTTTAATATTCAATTCAAGACTTGGATGTTATTTGTGGTTCATCTGGGTCTTCTGATATTTATTTGTGTCTGTGCTTGTTCATCTTGTGGCTCAATCCAAAGGGAAAGGAATGCTTATTTTGACCAATGTCAAATCCTTGTTTCCTCTTGTGGTTAGTACACTTGCGCACACAAAGGCTTTCTCTTAGGCTACCTTACAATGAAACCAATTATTTGATGTTTTAGGATAATCTTTTCTTCTCATTCCCACTTCTTAAATTTTCAAAAATTCACCTTATTTCAAAAACTTCTTGTTTTCAAACTTCACACCTCTTTCTTAATAAACCTTGACTTTGTCAAGTGGTCCAGGAAATATTTTTCTTAATAAATGCTAAAACACTTAAGTATATTCAAACTCTTTTCAAAACATATAAATAAAGACAAACCTCATCAAACTTCTTTTTGTGCCTTTGTGCACTTTTCTTTAAGAGCCTTTTTCAAAAGATTGGATATTAGTCTATTCTCGTAGTGATGCAAACTACTACACTTCTACAGTATGTTGAGAAATGATTGACATTTTCCACTTGAATGTTGAGATGTGCTTGTGAGAAAGTCCAAGTAAAAGTTCTCCATATCAAGATGATGTAAATGCTCATTTTCTCATACTTGTGGGTTGCAAGTTGAGTTTTCCACTCGAATATGACAAAGTGTCTTTTCAATTAAAATCAATCAACAAACAATCCAGCTTTTTAAAAACATAGATTTACAAGTGGTTCCTATGGAGTACCATAGATGTGAGGGGTGTTAATACCTTCCCCTTGCATAACCAACTCCCGTATCCAGTTCTCTCTTTTTGTTTTTTTTTTGTTTTTTGCTTTTTGTGGGTTTTGTTTGACCTTTTCCCTTTGGAAACAATAAAGTTCGGTGGCGACTCTTGCTTTTCGAGTTAAGTTAATCAATAACTTAATCTCAATATTTTTTCCTGCTGCGACACCATGTTAATAAAAGAGAAGAGATTCTAGGGTTTCTATTTGAATGGTAAAAGTATATAGATTAAGGATTACAATAGAGTATAAATATTAGATAATACAAACAGACTAAATTACCCTTACTAATACAATATTAAATTAAAATATAATAATATTATTATCTAATAATCTCTAATTTAACTCAAGGCATCACTAGCTACTTTCAACCCGTCTTGAACAATAATACTTAAAACATAAGCTCATCAACACACATGAAAGAGTTGTCCATCACATAATAACCAATTTTAAACACCAAGTTGACTCTTCAAGTTCCTTTACATAATATCATTGACGGAGGAGTTATCTAAAGTCATAGAAAATATTTTATTCTTTATTCTTAATCATTAAAAAACTCGAGTATCTTCTTAGCCAACTCAAGTCCAGTGATGCAACAAGTTATAAAGAGTATGATGCAAAAAGACACAAATAAATATGAAGATAAAAATATCTCATATAACTATTAAGACCATAGGCCCTTTGCTTCATCAAGCTTGTTACTAATTCCGTAGAGGATGACCTTGATAGAAGACTTTTCTCACTCATTGGCTTGGGGATGTACAACTGAGAAATTTTTTGTTTGAATTTTGAGCTAATGGCATAATTCAACCATTAAGGAACTAGCGAAATGGGTTCCATTGTCCAAAACAATGCACTTGGGCAGCCCAAAATTCAAATTTTCTTCCACTAGAAGCGCCTTACTTTTTCCAATTTAATCTTAGATACCATTTTTGCCTCGATCCATTTGGTTAAGTAGTCCACTCCCACGAGTAGGAATTTCAGGTTTCTCAGTGCTATATGGAAGGGACAAAGAATGTCCACGCTTCATTGATTGAATGGTCAGTGTAACGTCCCGATTTAGAATTATCGATTATTTTACTTATTTATTGAATTTTATTTGTGTGAAATTAATTAAATAATTATTTTGTGTGAATTATGTGAATTAATTAGTTGGTTGGGTAGAATAAATTAAATTTAAATAATAGAAATAGAGAATTAGTCAGAATGGGGTGGAAAGTATGAATTAATAGAAATAAAGGGGAGCAAGGAGTAAGAGATTTAGTTAGTTGGGTCAAAGATATAATTAGAGAGAGATGGTTAATTATTTTATAAAAATAGAAAATTAGAGAGAAATAACTCTCATTTTATCAGTACGTGAAATAGAAAAGGGTTTTGGAGATAAAGCTTGAAGAGGAGTGCTAGGGCTTTAAGGAAGAACACCAATTCACCTTGCTTTTTCTGGAAATTTTGAAATCTAAAGTAAGGGGGGAGTTATTCATCTATGGGTGCTAAATCATGAAATAGTAGAGAGGTTTCCTTAACCTCCATTAGGGTTTGCTCTCAAATTGAGGTTTTGATAACTTTTGATGAACTTTGATGGATGTTGTTGAATATAGATTGATTATTGATGAATTGTATACTAATAATTCTGTTTTCATATCATTGAATTGAATTGCAATGTTGTGTTTTTGTTATATTGTTGTGTTCTTGGGTTTTTATGAAAATTTAGTGTTTTAGGACATGATTTTGGGTGATGAAATCATGAGGAAAACTGTAGTGGTGTCGATTTAATCATGTTTGATTCATTGGTGAGGTTAGAATGTGATTTTGAGAGTTTTTAATTGATTAATTTGGGACTGGTATGAGGTTTGAAGGGTTGGAATTGGTTCTACAATCATAACAGAGAAAACTATTTTTTTTGGAAAATCCTTCAGTAACAATCGATTGCACCCTGATTGCAAACGATTGCACTAGTATATTTTTTGGAAAATCCTTCAGTAACAATCGATTGCACCCTGATTGCAATCCATCGTACAATGTAATTTTTTTGGAAAATCTTTCGGTGACAATCGATTGCACCCTGATTGTAATCGACTGCATAGTGTAGATTTTGAGAAAAAACTATTTTCGAATTAGTTGACATATCCCAAAGATTTTAGTCATAACATTCATTTCGTAAGTCTAATATAGATGCCATTTGAAGTGTTGCAAAGCTAATATGCTGAACTACATAGTGGTGGTGAGGTTTGGGGTGGTTAAACTAGGATTATGTGTGTAATATTGTTGTGGTTTTCATGATGATGTTATAAACCATTTAGCGAGATGTTGAGTTTCCGTTGTTGCTGAATTCATATGGTAAATTGTTAATATAAATGCATGCTATTTGATTCTTGTGTTTCGATGACATGTGAGTTGAGATGCATGGTTTCAATGTGAAATTATCCTGTTGACGTTGTAGAGGAAATTATGCGGTTCGATACCGTTTATGTTGTTGTAATTATTAAGACAATGTTGACGTGATTATGAGGCGAATTGTTATATTTATAATGATAACATGTTGAGTTCGAATATGTAGTTTCGGTGTGGAAACTGCCCTATGGTTGCTGTACAGGAATTGTACAGTTCGATGTGATACTGTTAATTGTTGTTAAACTGTGATGATGATGCATTCATTCTGTCATACCCTAAATTTTGACCCTAGATGTCATCATCATTCTAGGAGTATCATACATTACATTGCTAACCCTAACCTTGTACAAGTTGCTTTTTGTGTGTTTCATCTATGAATTAGGGTTTTGAATCAAGGGAATCAAGAGGATCTTCATTTGATCAGTCAATGTCTTGGATTAATCATCAACCTACCAAATATGCATACACTCAAGAGACCTTTCTCCACCAAGAATCAAGTGCAATTTGATCTCAATACAAGTCCATCAAGATTCAACTTCATCTGATCACAAATTAGGGTTTCCTTAGACAAAGCCAAATGTGCCTTTGACTTTTGATCAAGACATGATCTCAAGCCTTGGGACATTACTCAAGATGCTCAAATACATCCTTGGACTCTATCCATAATGTTTGAAAGACTCAAGAGTTCAAGATCATTGAATATCACACAATCAATTTCATCTGATACACAAGCTTTTAAATGCAAAGTCAACTCTTTGACTTTTGAGATTTTTGGTCAAAATTGAAGTCCTCAAGCTAAATTTCATGGAAACATGTTTGATCAATGAGTTTGACCTTGAAAACCCAATCATTTGGAGTTTTATTGTAAAAGGGGTAAAGTGGAGGAAGTTGATTTTTTTTTCTTTTTAAGTATGGGAAAAAACCCTAATTTGGTGCCAACTTTGAAAGGTCATAACTTTCAATCTAGACCACTATTTTTTTTTGTTCCGAAGATCAAATTGAACCCCTCACAACATACTACAACTTTGTCAATCAGGGTTACTCTCCAAAAAGTGAACGAATTTTGAGTTATGAAGCCATCAAGTTAGTAAAAACCTTTCAACACTTAGAAAAATTTCAAGACAGTTTTTGTTCTAAAAAAGTTCCAAACTTTGGAGCCAGTTTTCACTATGATCCATTGAGAATCAAGAAATTCTTCAAACATAAAATTTGTAGAGCATGTGTGGGGCTTTTCAAAAAGTACATGAACTCCTTGATCCCATTCTTGAGCTGAGAGTTTCAAATTCATGAAGTTGGTGTCACAAAGTTGAATTTCAAGGCATTTTCACCACTTGTTCTTGACCAAATCTCCAAGCCATGCCCTATGATCCTGCTTTTCAGTCCTCATTATCTCTAAATCCATCCATAATCAGAAGATTGCACGAATTTTAGAAGCATTATCCAAGTGTTTAAGCCTTTATGCATTGGATCATGCCATTTTAGGAAGAAAAGCTTCACTTCTATTTTGGAAAAGGGACTTTAATCACAAAGTCAACTTATCTTGAGCTTCCAACTTGTTCTTTCTGCAATCAACCTTTTCCATGGATAGAAGCAATGTTTCTAAAGTTCCAACCATTTTAGAAAAGTTGTGTACTAGCACATTGGAACCATGATCTTGAATGGAACCACTTAGTTCACTTCCAACTAAACCAATTTGCAAAAACTCCAAGAACTTAATAATTTGACCAGCTTTTTACCTCCTATCTTTTCCTATATGAAATTATGGTAGCATATCTCAGATGTCCTGAGAGATGCCGAGACACTTGATCTCTGCTTCAAACACATTGATAATAAAGAGCAAAATACAAAATGCAGAAATACAAAATACAAAATGCAAAATACAAAATTATGGTAGCAGATCTCAGATGTCCTGAGGATGAAAGGAGGATTGACTCTGTTTAGGGAAATTTATATGTGTCTTGTACGAAGCCCAAGATTGAGGCTAAAGGATATTGACTCAACAAGAGAGTGTTTTATTTGGGTGTCTTGTACATAGCCCAAGATTGAGGCTGAAAAGGGGATCGACTCTGCTTATGGATATTATTTCTCAAAGCCTAAAAGAAGGCTGGGAGGAATTGACTCCGCTGGGAAGATATTTATCCCTAGCTTAAGAGAAGGTTATGAAGATTTTGACTTTGTTGGAGAAAGTTTATATATGTCTTGTATAAAGCCCAAGATTGAGGCTAAAAAGAATGGCTCAACAAGAGAGTGTTTATATGGTGTCTTATACAAAGCCCAAGATTGAGGCTGAAAAAGATTTGACTCAACAAGAGAGTCCTTTTAGGAGATTGACTCAACAAGAGAGTGCTAAAAAGGTGATTGACTCAACAAGAGAGTGCTTAAAAGTTGATTGACTCAACAAGAGAGTACTTTGTTTGTCTTGCACAAAGCCTAAGATTGAGGCTGAAAAAGGTTAACTCAACAAGAGAGTGTTTTAAGAAAGAAGATGGACTCAACAAAAGGGTGTTGTTGGGGCTAATTCTGCTGAGGAAAATCATTATACAAAGCCTAAGAGGAGGCTGGCTTCTGCTGAGGATTATTGAGATCCAGAGGTAGGTCCAAATCGGGAGGATCAACTCTTGCTGAGGGTTTACAGAAGAGTTGAGATATCAGATGCCTTGAGGTTATGATAAAGGTTTATTGGTAGTGATTTGACCCTAGCTGGGAAAATTTGGAAGAAAGTTTGAGTTTTTGATCCTACCGAGGTTTTAACTCTACTGGAGATTGATTAAATGACCATGGTTTCTCCTGTGTTTGTAGGGAACTTGAGAATGTCTTTGAGATCCAAGAAGATATTAGATTGTCCAAGTCTACTGGTATGAAAAGGTTTATCTTTGTATGATGCCCAAGAGGAGGCTGGTATTTTAAGGGATGAGAATCAACCCTTAAATTGGTCTGAGGTTTTGACTCTTTGGATAGACTGCTCCAACAAAGGATGACTAAGTTTTGTCCTATACCTTTAAGAGGTTTTCAGGGTCCTTGTATTAAGCCCAAGAGAAGACATGAGAACTTCTAAGAAGTCGGAGGGTCCTTGTACAAAGCCCAAGAGGAGGTGGGGATGCTTTTAGGAAGCCTGTGGGTCCAAACTTAAGAAGAGTTCAAGAAAGGTTTCACCGGGAATAATCTTTTCTTTATAAATATAAACTTAAGAAGAGTTCAAGAAAAGTTTCACCGGGAATAAACTTAAATCCATCCTATTTATAACTATAAACAAGACTGGATTTGGGCTTCAAAACGCAGCAATTCTGTTACACAGAATCTGCAACCGGTTCTCCTTAAGAATAGTTTCTCCAATCCAAAGTTTCCTAAAGTGTCTCCACACTTAGAAACAACATCTTCAAATTATAATCAGTATCTCTGATTCCACAATCTTGGACGCCACCTAGGAAAAACAAATAGTCCCAGAATAATATGAAATCTGGAATTAAAATAGCAGTATTAAAAAACTGAAAAGTAACAGACAAAGATGTCGAATCATCATGATAGGACATCTTATCTAACATCTTGATCTTCAGTTAGTTCTTCATGTTAGGACATCTTGTCCAACATCTTGCTGTCAAGCTAGTTTTACCAAAATTGATGCCAACCTCAAAAGCTTGGACTCATCAATCTCCCCCTTTTGGAAGATTTTAGCTAAAACTAACTGAATAACCCTTGCAAGCAGAAACAAAAGTCAGAGGCAAAAAAAAATCACAACATCAGCATCAGCAGCGGAATAAACAAGACACTCTGAAGCCTCCCCTCAATCTGTTTCTTCTTTTGCAGCAATGATTAGAGCATTCCCCCTCAATGGCAGCAGTCAGTGGTTAGTCATGGACTGGTTAGTAAAGTTAGTATTACTCCCCCTTTTTAGCCATAATATGACAAAGGCAGTTAAACTAACTAGATAACCAAATAATAACATAAGAGATTAAAGTACATAACAAGCACATGAAGTGCCAAAAAAATATCCTGGCCATTAAGCCCTTACATAACCACAAAAATAAAAAAATAAGACTACATTCGGATATCATCTTCAGTAACTTCATCATCATCTTCCTCATCTGAATATCAAGATATTGTTGATAAGAAACGCTATAACTGAGAGTTGTCTTTGAAGACCTCTCTCTATTTGGTGGGAACACATATACACTTACTTGAATAACACTCCCACACCAAATTGACTGTTACAAATCTTCAGACATGCAAACTCCGAGCTTGCCCCTCAACACTTCAAATTGATTAGCATCCAAGGCTTTAGTGAAGATGTCAGCTAACTGATTCTCTGTGGTAACATGCTCCAATGTTATAACTTTGTCTTCCACAAGATTTCTAATAAAATGGTGCCTGATGTCAATATGTTTGGTCCTGTTGTGCTGAATAGGATTCTTTGAGATATTGATGGCACTCAAGTTATCGCTGAAAAGTGTCATGACATCTTGTGTGACATTATACTCAGTCAGCATCTGCTTCATCCACATCATTTGAGAACAACTGCTACCTGCAACTATGTATTCAGCCTCAGCAGTAGATAAAGAAACACAATTATGTTTCTTACTAAACCATGAAATCAAGTTGTTTCCCAGAAAGAAACATCCACCAGAGGTGCTCTTCCTATCATCAGCACTACCGGCCTAATCATCATCACAATATCCTATTAACATGGAATTAGAACTATGAGAGTATAACAGACCATAGTCGCATGTACCATTCACATACTTAAGTATTCTTTTGATTTGATTAATATGACTGACTTTAGGTTCATCTTGATATCAAGCACAGACTCCTACGTCGAAAGTTATGTCATGTCTGCTTGTAGTAAGGTATAGAAGACTCACAATCATGCTTCTATACAAACTCTTATCAACACTAACACCTTTTCATCCTTAGACAACTGTAAGTGTGTAGGAGAATGAGTTCTTTTGTGATTAGCATTCTCTAAGCCAAAGTTCTTCACAATACTCTTTGCATATTTCCCTTGACAAAGGAATATGGAGTCTTCCATCTGTTTGACTTGGAGACCAAGAAAGTAGGTTAATTCACCCACTAAACTCATCTCAAACTCAGATTGCATTTGCTTGATAAAGTGTTGAACCATCTCATCCGATATCCCTCCAAACACAATATCATCAACATATATTTAAGCTATCATGAGTTTTCCATCCCTCTCTTAAACAAAGAGAGTTTTGTCAATTCCACCTTTTCTGTATCCATGATTGACGAGCAATTCAGTTAGCCTCTCATACCAAGCTCTTAGAAATGTAGGATCAACAAATCATTTAGGTTGTTCCACATATTCTTCTTCATTCAAGTATCCATTCAGAAAGACACTCTTAACATCCATTTGAAATAGCTTAAATTTCAACAGGAAAGCCACTCCAAGTAACAATCTAACAGACTCGAATCTAGCAACAGGAGCAAAATTTTCATCAAAGTCCACTCCTTCAATCTGAGTGTACCCTTGAGCAACAAGTCTAGCCTTGTTCTAGTGACCACACCTTGTTCATCAGACTTGTTTTTAAACACCCATCTTGTACCAATAACATTTGACCATTCAGGTCTTGGTACAAGATCCTAGACCTCATGCCTTTTGAACAGCCCCAGTTCCTCTTGCATAACATTGATCTAGAATTCATTAGTCAAGGCCTCCTTAACATTCTTGGGTTCCAAATTTGAGACAAAGCAAGAGCTAGAAACAAATTCTCGTGATCTGGTCATTCTTCCACCATTTGGATCTCCTATTATAAGCTCATTAGGATGATCTTTCTGAAATCTAGTGGAGGTTCCCTTGTCAACTTTCTCAGTCTCTGCAAATTCAGGATTAACATTATTTGAGTCTGCAGCATCTTCAGGAGCATCATGTGATGTTCTAACATCTTCTGTGATATCTTCATCACTCATGGGAAAGAAGGCTCACATATCATCTATGACACCAGCTTTTGTAGTTGAGTCATCAACCACAACATTGATGGATTCCAGCACAACCTTAGTTCTTGAGTTGAAAACTCTGTAGGCTCTGCTATTTATAGAGTATCGTAGAAAGATTCCTTCATCACTTTTAGGATCCATATTCATTCTTTGCTCACGGTCAGCGAAAATGTAACATTTACTTCCAAAAACATGGAAGTATTTCACAGTCGGCTTCCTTTCTTTCTATAGCTCATATAAGGTTACTGATGTGCCAGATCTGATGGTTACTGTTCTGGACTGGGCAGGCACATGGCCCACAGTAGGGCAAGGCCCAACCCAGTCCAGCTTCTGGCTAGGCCCAATAATGAGATTCAGCCAATCTAGCTGTTGGGCACAATATAGCCATTGGGGACGTCCTTCTCACGCGCTTGATAGTTCACGCGACCAACTGCCCCTCCGGAGTTCACGGGGATAGTTGGACCAGGTCATGAGGTCACGCGCTAGACCTTCCACCTGACAGTCTCCCATTGGTCGACCAGATATTTTGGCCACATAGGAGACCTTGGCCCCGTGCTGGGGGTGTTCTATAAATACCCTCTCACTTGAGAGGGTCAGGTATTCAATATCCAATATTTACTCTAACTCATACCTGAACGCTTTGTACTTGCTTTCTCTAGCCCAAAAACTTACTTTGGCATCAGAGTACCATGCAGGTACACCCCCTCCTCTCCTACAACCATCATCGCTGCCCTACACAGAAGGCCACGAAGATTCATTCTGATCACCCCAGCTCAGTGGTGCCGTATGTAGGAAACATCGCTTCCCCTTCTTTTTGAACCAAGATCCCTCATCTTTTCAACCTAAAGACCAAAGCTTACTCTCTAAAATTTCCTCGATCATCATGGCCTCTACCCGTAATGATGATGCCCATCAAGATTCTGCCATCGCCGTCACATTGGATAACGTCGACCACCACAACCCTGCAGCTGCGGTCTGTGAGACCGACCATAGGGACGAAAAAACTGCATCTTCTTCATTCGACGACGTGAAACCACACATGCAGACTTTCGGTCGCGTCTTTGAGCCCATACCCGTTCCTCAAGACGCTGATCCCAGCACTGCGGCCCTCATCGGCTCCCTCAACAAACCCAACTACTTGATCTTCCAACGAGGCGAGAAGATCCACATGCTGGAACATGCCCTTCAAGAGCGCCTTCCTTCACAAAGGCCTCGTAGTCTGTCTCCACGCCCTCATTCTCCCCCTCAGAAACATCAGCGAGACAAGTCCCAGAGCATCTCCCCCGTCAGGGGATGATCGAAATCGGAAGAACCTAAGCAGGAGGTCAATAGGAGGCGACATTGTACCCATCCTCAGAGGTCCAGACGCTCTCCCGCCCACAAGAGGACCAAGCCTTCAGAATAACATCAGGAATATCGTTGTCAGCGCAGTCACTATTCTCGACGTAACAGAAGTCGTGGGCACACTCACTCCCCATGTAGGTCATCGAGCACGAGCGACAAGGATGACGTCCATTGACCTCTATCCCAAGAGATCATGGAAACCTGTATCCCTCGCGAGCTGGTGAAGCCTTCCCCTCTAGCTCTCTATGATGACACCACAGATCCTGGCGACCATATAGAGAACATTGAAGCCATGCTCCATTATCACAACGTGAGCCGAGCCATAAAGTGCAGGTTGTTCCCCATCACCCTCAGAAAGAGACCCATTGTAGCGTGCGATTTTTGTCGGTGACGCGACCACCTTATCGCCATGGGTTCCTCCTCACCGCAAGGGTAGGTGTGGGGTGCTACTTTCTGATTTCTTATGTATCCCGCGAAGTTAGAAGGGAAAGGGAAGCTATCTAAAACTAACCTTGCACGCGAATATTTAACTGAATAAACGCTAAAAGAGATTCGGGGAGTTCGAGGTCAAGTTATACAATGGGGAGTTGTCAATTACCCATCCTATATGTGGTTATCCACAGGTTTTTAGCAATAGGTTCTGCTTTGTACTTGATGGTGTTTATCTGTTTTGGGTTTGGAAAGTTTCTCCTTTGGGAGGTTTTTAAGAGAGAGAGAGAGAGAGAGAGAGTTTTTGATGATTTTGGTGAGGTACTGGACCTCAGTTTTGATTTGTGTGAAGGTACTGGACCTAGAGTTTTGATTAGTGTGAAGGTACTGGACCTAGAGTTTTTGATTGGTATGCTCGCTAAGATTTCGCAATCTCATGCCTTCGTATTCCCATTTAAAGAAACAGGGAAATCAGAGCAATCGCAGTTCCTCCTATTCTATCGGAGGAAAATATGTTTTGGTGTCTTGTTCAAAGCCCAAGATTGAAGCTAAAGGAGTATTTATGTCTTGTTCAAAGCCCAAGATTGAAGCTAAAAGGTTTGACTGAGAGATAATTTATCATCTCTAAAGGGATACATCTCGTCTGTTTATCACAACTGTTGGGTGACTGTTTATAAAGGAGGGTTACTTTAATTGGGATATGTGAATCCAGCAATGCCATAATTTCCTTTATAGGGGATTTATCCTGAAGGAGAAAACTTTAACTCAGTGTAGAGTAATGCCATTTTTCCTTAGGAATCTTTTATGCTAAGAGAGGGACATTGGCTTGGATACAAATAATCCAGAGGCGTGCCACTTACAGCAATTAGATGAAAGAGTGGATTTACCAGGATAAGAGATAGACTACAACTTGGATATTTGAATCAACAAGTGTGCCACTTAAAGCAGTTATCTGGAATTAGGGTTTGTTTGATTTTCTATTTTGATGTGTGATAACACAGAGAAATGTATTCCTACAGAGAGATTTTGATTTCCTCTGAGGGGATGTTGATTTTTGTGTGCCTTGATCAAAGCCTAAGGTTGAAGCTAAGAGATTGATTGACTCCACTAGGGAAGTCCTTATACAAAGCCTAAGAGGAGGCTGGAAAAGACTAACTCAACAAGAGAGTATTTATCTGTCTTGTACAAGGCCCAAGATTGAGGCTAAAAGAGATTTGACTCCTTTGGGGAATATCATTATACAAAGCCTAAGAGGAGGCTAAAAGTTGGCTTTTTCGGGGAAATATTTTTCCTGTCTTGTACAAAGCCCAAGATTAAGGCTAAAAGGGGAAACTGACTCTATGGGTGAGAGGTTTTATCTCTCTTGTACAAAGCCCTAGATTGAGGCTGAAAAGAGGATTGACTCTATTTAGGGAAATTTATATGTGTCTTGTACAAAGCCCAAGATTGAGGCTAAAGGATATTGACTCAACAAGAGAGTGTTTTATTTGGGTGTCTTGTACAAAGCCCAAGATTGAGGCTGAAAAGGGGATCGACTCCGCTTAGGGATATTATTTCTCAAAGCCTAAAAGAAGGCTGGGAGGAATTGACTCCATTGGGAAGATATTTATCCCGAGCTTAAGAGAAGGTTATGAAGATTTTGACTTTGTTGGAGAAAGTTTATATATGTCTTGTGCAAAGCCCAAGATTGAGGCTAAAAAGAATGACTCAACAAGAGAGTGTTTATATGGTGTCTTGTACAAAGCCCGAGATTAAGGCTGAAAAATATTTGACTCAACAAGAGAGTCCTTTTAGGAGATTGACTCAACAAGAGACTGCTGAAAAGGTGATTGACACAACAAGAGAGTGCTTAAAAGGTGATTGACTCAACAAGAGAGTACTTTGTTTATCTTGTACAAAGCCCAAGATTGAGGCTGAAAAGGGTTAACTCAACAAGAGAGTGTTTTAAGAAAGAAGATGGACTCAACAAAAGGGTGTTGTTGGGGCTAATTCTGCTGAGGAAAATCATTATACCAAGCCTAAGAGGAGGCTGGCTTTTGCTGAGGATTATTGAGATCCAGAGGCAGTTCCAAAACGGGGGGGATCAACTCTTGTAGAAGGTTTACAGAAGAGTTGAGATATTAGATACCTTGAGGTTCTGATAAAGGTTTATTAGTAGTGATTTGACCGTAGCTAGGAAAATTTGAAATAAAGTTTGAGTTTTTGATCCTACAGAGGTTTTAACTCTACTGGAGATTGATTAAATGACCATGGTTTGAGATCCAAGAAGAGATTAGACTGTCCAAGTCTACTGGTATGAAAATGTTTATCTTTGTATGATGCCTAAGAGGAGGCTTATATTTTAAGGGATCCGAATCAACCCTTAAATTGGTCTGAGGTTTTGACTCTTTAGAAAGACTGCTCTAACAAAGCCCAAGAGAAGGCATGAGAACTTCTAAGAAGCCGGAGGGTCCTTGTACAAAGCCCAAGCGGAGGCGGGGATGCTTTTAGGAAGTCTGTGGGTCCAAACTTAAGAAGAGTTCAAGAAAAGTTTCACCGGGAATAATATTTTCTTTAGTGAATAGTTCTAGGGTTTGAGGAAATTCAAGAGAGGTTTCACCGGGAATTAATCCTCTCTGGGGGAAATGAACTTCTTTGACAATTTCTAATAGTGACAGTCTGAGAAAAGTTTCACCGAGAATAATTCTTTTCTCTTTGTTCCATATTGTATAAGCCGAAGAGAAGGCAAGACTGTATCTGGAATTCCTATGGGGAACTAGTTTTGACTATTGAAAGAGTGACCACTGACTTTATCTAGTTCTATATCTAATTGCCGGGGAAAACTCTAAGCAAGATAATATACAGGCATATATATACAGATGAAATATATACTGTATTTAAAAGAGGGTAGAAGGACTTACAGGTGAGCAAGCTTCCAGCACAAACAAATATATATATAAATACACACACACACACACACACATACACACACACACACACACATATATATATATATATATATGTGTGTGTGTGTGTGTGTGTGTGTGTGTGTGTGTGTGTGTGTGTGTGTGCAAGTATGTAAAAGAAAGCTAATAAAACTTACAGGCGAGCAAGCTTCCATTGTAACAGCTGTATGATTAGTTGTTTAAGAAATTAAAGAAAGTTTTGATAACAACTATGAGTTTGAACCTAAATCAAAATGGAAGGTTGTTTTTGAAACGAAGATTGGGGCTTATACTCAAGGAGAGGCCCAAATGAAAAACAGTGATCGTACCGTTGATCTGAAAATTGTATCGAGACTTATACAATGACTGAGGCCCAAATTAGGTTTTATTTACAAAGGATGAGTCTTACAACTCAAAAAGAAGCCCAAAAAGGTTTGAAAAAGAAAATAAATGGGACTTACAACACAAGGGTAGGCCCAGATGAAAATGTTTTAAAAACGACGATCGCGCCGAGATTTTTTTAACGTATTGGGACTTATATAATGACTGAGGCCCAAAAGGATTTTTAATTTACATGAAATGGGTCTTACACTCTATTAGAGGCCCAAAGAATATTAAAATAAAAGATAATGGGACTTACAACGCGAGGGGAGGCCCAGATGGTTTTTTTGTTTAAAAGGAGACGACCGCGCCGGGATTTTTAAAATCGTATCGGGACTTATACAATGACTGAGGCCCAAAAAGGTTTTTATTTACAAGGAATGGGTCTTACACTCTATTAGAGGCCCAAAAGTGTTTGAAAATTTGAAATCGAGAGGAAACCCTAATTTTAAATTAAAATGTCATTTTTCAAAGGAAATAAAATAAAAAAAATGATATAAAATACCAAATATATTCAAAAACAAGTTGTACACTTTGAAAAATATTTTGAAAAATCATGTTTTATTACATGAAAGTTTGAAATTCAATTGGTTTTGAAAGATCAAAGTGGGAATTTCATTTAAAAATGTTTAAAATAAATAAAAATGAAATTAATTACAAAAATTCTAACTATATTAAAAAATAATATAAATTGGATTTTTTTTTGTAAAATAAAATATTTAAATATTTTTGTGAATTTTGAGAAAAAGAATCAATTCAAAAACACAAATATTCAGAGAGAAATTAATTTTTGAATCAATTAAACAAAATAACTAAAATTCAAAAATTTGAATTATGGCGCCAAGAACACTTGGTTCTTGCCCGCGTCCCTTGTTTTTCCAGATTTACATTTTCCCACTTTTCTCCATGATTTCTCAATGGTTTTCCACGATTCAAGTACCAATCTTGTTCGTTTTTTAACAAGGATCACAACCATATAGTTTAATTGCATTTATATTAAGTATGGAGGAAGAAATCAACAAAAAACCTCAAGAACCCTAATTTCAGCATGAACATAATGAAATTCCATACACGATGGATTCATGGCAATTGATTGAGGGTTATTACTCTACAAACATGCATAAACAAGATGGTAACTCAAAAATTCATTTATGATGCATGAATCATAGAGTTTGAAGGGTTCATACCTACCTCTTGTAGTTGGTTATCGAGTTTGATGATGAAGGTGTTACAGCTAAGCTCTAATGATCTGGGCAGCTTCCTTAGGTGCCAAGGAGTGTGCTTAAATGCTTGGAATGGATTGAAATGAGCTGGAACTGGTTGTGGTACCTCAACTGCAACTCTGTCAAGAACTTGAGCAATTGGCTGCTGATTTTGTGATTTTGATGTTCCAGATATAATTTTGTGTTACAGATCACTCATACATGATGTTTATGAGGTGTGTGTGTGATTGGTTTGGTTGGAATCACTCTCAATCTCAAAACCCGATAGTGACTTGAGTTAGAAGGCAAAATTGGAGTGAAAGGGAGATTTTGAGGAAAACATCTGTTTGGGTGATTTGGTGTACTCAAATTGATCACAAATGAGCTCTATTTATAGTGTGTCAAGTTTGTTTTGGCAGCAATAGTGTGTGACAACTGCAGCAGGTCTATGGCCAATGTGGATCAAATGGAATCTCAAGTCTCCTCTAGCCATTGACTTGAGGTTAGAGCACAGGCCTATGGTCTTTTGGTTCAGAGACAAGGCTTAACTCATTCAGTTATATTTGCCTCAGTTCATGCCACCTTGATGCATCCATTGAATGCATTGAAACAAAATTGGAGTCTTGGCACTTTTTAGCCTTTTTAGGATGACATAGCTATATATAGATCCTTGGACTTGGGAGGCTTGGGGGTCAAATCATTCCCCTTTGATTTCATCCTCTGATGTGTCCAAATGGATGACAAGGCTTGGAGTTGTCCAAATTTTCCAAATCGAGCAAAATACCAAAATCTTCCGTGTACAAGACAGTTGGAAATGGTGGTTTTGAGGGGATCATATCTCCCTGCTCAGGTTGAGTTATGGGAGGATCTTGTGCTTTTTAGAGAGCCCTCATATGATACAAAACATGTGTGATCATAGTTTGTTTTGAAACTATTTGGATTCCATTGAAAAATCCCCATGAACATTGGTGTTCAAAGCTGATAACTTAGGCAGATTTTCACTAAGTGTTGGAAAAGTGTCATATTCTTCATTTTTGTCATTTTGATTAGTCCATAACTCAAAATCCATGAGGAATTAGGGTTTGAGGTAGTTGAAGCTTTTTTAGAGTGTAGGAAGATCTACAAATCAGGCTTTGGATCGCCCAAAATGGCTGCTTGGATCTCAAGTTATGATCCTTGGAAGTTGGTACCAAATTCACTTTTGTTCCATAACTTAAAAAAATTTTGGTTTCTTATGGTTGCCCCTTTTGCAAGAAACCTCACTTTTCTTAATTTTTCTTAATGAATGATGATCAATACCATACATTAACATTATTTTTGACTTAGGGGAACCATATTTGTGAAAAATTCCAAAAAGTCAAACTTGATTTTGCGCACAATTGACTTTTTATCGGATGAAATCCAAACTGTGCGATCCTTTGTGAAATCAAGTCCTTGACCTAAATCAAACCTAATGTATGGATTCCATAGATGTTATAGGATGTATTGAATCATGTCTCAAGGTTTGGGAGCATGTCTTAGTCAAAAGTCAAAGATACAGTTGACTTTTTCTTCAAAACCCTAATTATGGTCCAGATGAAATTGAAACTTGTGAATCAAGCTTCTTGGATCATTCCATTATTGTAAATGGATCAATGCGGTGTATTTGAGGCCCTCAAATCATGTCTTGAGGTCTTGGCTCATGTATTGCATCAGAAGTCAACTTAGGAGTGAATTAGGTCAAGAAACCCTAATTCCTGATTTTTTTTATGAATGCATCCCCTGAGGCTTGATGATTGGGTCCATGAGGTCCCTTGGAGTATCTTGGGTTATGCTTTGAAGTATTGTCTCATGCCCAGAGGAAAAATTTCATCTGGAGGCCTTGGTTGACCAAAATCCTAATTTGGTGACACTGGCGATCTTGAGGCTTGATCCACTTGGAATGTTGCAACCTTGTGCTTGATTCTTGATGTGGGAGTCATCTTGATCCTTTATAGGTGTTTGAGAGGTTAGACAAGTTGAAGATCGTGCCATTTCTTGATTGATCCTTTGTCTAAGTGCTCTAAGAGGGCTTGAAACCCTAAGTCTTGATTATAGTGAATGCTCAACCATCTTTGAGGAGATTGATGAGGCATGAAGGTACATCCATATTGTGGTAATGATTTGCACAATGATGGGAAATATTGGTGGTAAAAAAATAGACATATGGGGACTTGAACCGAAAAAAAAAAGATTCAGGGACGAAAACCAAAAACTCGCCAACTTACAAGGACGAAAATATTATTTAAGCCTATACACACACACACACATACACACACACACACACACACACACACACACACACACAAACACACACACACACACACACACACACATATATATATATATATATATATATATATATATATATATAAACACACACACACACACACACACATATATATATATAGGCCTCTATAGGCTAGAGGCTGTCTCAAAAGGGAATTTCAAATAAATGTATTTTATGATAATATAATCGATCGGCACATGTTTACAATCGATTAGAAGTTTTAAATCTAACTGATTGTAATTAAAAAGGAAGGAAAATATATCTAACCGTTGCACATCATTAAGGCACTGTCACAATCGGTTAGGACTGAATTTTAAACTAAGCTAATCGATTAGACAACAATTCCAATTGATTAGATAAGTCAAAATTTTCCTTATAGCAATTTTGATAGTTCTCAATTCATCTGGAAAAACTTCAAGATGTTTTAAAGATATTTTCAGTGAAAAAAATAGTTTGAAAATATGTTTCAGTGTGTATGTTTTAGCCACCTGCTTTTATGATAAAGTCCTTTTGCATTATAGTTGTTTCATTCACTGCTAAATTAGATGGGTCCTAAGCACTTCAAAACTTTTCCAGATGCTTTCTCTTTTGAAGACACTTGCTTGAGTAGCTTTGAGACGAGGCTTTAGTTACATTCCAATTGATTTCCATCATCGGATAATCAAGTCCATCAAACCCTAAGGCTTAGGTTTGAATCTTTATCTGCTTAATCGTTCATGCTTGACTTATCATAAGACATTATTTGCCATCATCAAAAGTTGATGTCCTTGTTAAAAGCATATCATCTGCAAAACAAGGTTCTACATTCTCCTTGTTTTTTATGATGACAACGCATCTCTTAGGGGAGGTGGTAAAGGAAAACAATACATATAAATTTGGCATGATTAAACTCCCCATGAGTTAATTAGAGAGTATACTAATATAGTTCTCCCCATGGAAAGCAAACATTCATATTTTTACTAAGAAATTTAAATTACAAAAAGGAAATTTGTGGAAATGAAAATACAATAAGCGGAAAATGTTGAACTTAAAGTTTTGTGAGAAAAAAAAAAGAAAATAACAAGAAAAAAAATATAAGTGAGACTATTATATGCCATAAGTTTCACCATTCCTATTGAGAAGATTAACATGATTCAAGAGAAGATGAAGGCATCGCAGAGCATACAGGTGAGTTATAATGATAAGTGGATGAGGGATCTTAGGTTTTAAGATGGAGATTATGTGTTTTTGAGAGTCACCCAGTGACTGGTGTTGGTCGTGTGCTGAAGTCTTAGAAGCTTACTCCTCGTTTCATTCGTCCTTATCATATTCTCCAGAGAGTTGGAGTTGTTGCTTATCGAGCTGCCTTACCACCGTTTCTTTCAAACTTTCATGATGTTTTTCATGTGTTTCAGCCTTGGAAGTATATTCCCGATCTATTTCATGTGATTCAAATGGATGATGTGCAAGTGCAAGATAACTTGACTGTTGAGGCATCACCCTTGCAGATTGAGGATCGAGAAGTGAATCACTTGATGGGTAAAGAGATCGCGTCGATGAAGGTAGTATGGGGAGGACCTGCTGAGGGTAGCGTGACGTGGAAGCTGGAGAGGCGGATGAGAGAGTCTTATCCGTATTTGTTTGCATCAGGTAATTTTGGAAAGCGAAAATCCTGTTAAGTGGGGCAGAGTTGTAACACCCCAACTTTAGTTAATTATTTTAAATTGAATTTATAGTAATTTATTTTATTTATTTGAGTGATATATGTATTTTATTTTGAATTATTGGTAATTTATTTAATTTAATTAATATTAGAGATATTTTAGAGTTGGGAGAAAATATAATTTTTATTAAAATTAAGGAGTGAGGGTGAATTGAGTAAGAGATGAGGGTGTGGTGAAAATTAAGGAGATATTGGAATTAGTGATATTTTGTTTTTTTTAATATAGAGAATATAGAAATTAAAATAAAATAGAAAATAGAAAATAGTAAGAGTGAGGGGTGTTAAGAGAATTTAGGGGTGAAATGAGAATTGAGATAATTAAGGTAAATAAATAGTAAAGTGAGGAAGAGTTTTGGTAGATTGTGAAATTGAGAAAAGTTGGGAAAGGAGGCAGAGAGATAGAAAGCTAGAGCGATCATATGAGGAAGAGAGAGATAGATCTCAAGGGACAAGAGTTCATCAATCATAATTTTTGAGGTAGAGGGGGGGAACTATTCACACGTGGGTGTTTAGGCAGTCAGATAGTGATGAATTCTTATCCTCTTATATCCTTCATTGTATCTGTGTTGTCTGTTTGTGGCTAAAGGATTGTCTCAAACCCTTTTGTTTGATTCTTAATTATTATTGTATTGTTTTACTTTTGCCTTATGATGCATTGTTATTGTATGATGCACTGTGATTACGCCTTGGGGCAAAATTATAATAATTAGATCATGGTATATAGTTTATCTGTGCTGTTGATTTTTGTTATTGGGCAAAAGTTATTAAAAAAACAAAAAGATCCCAAATGTTATTTTTTTTCTTTGAAAAAAACTTAATAGGAAAAATGAAAAATAGAAAAAATTGCATCGAGTACGGGGGAGGGGGGACGCGTCGCGGAGAGTCGTAGAGGAATCAGCGACGACGGAGGTCACGCTCGATCAGAGGCAGGATGAGGTCGTGCTTGGTCGTCGTCGGCGTAAGGCCACAGGAGTTCCAGTGGTGTGCGCGACACTAGTCTGCAGCAGCTCCAGAGCGTGCGCGGAACATGGGTAGCGTAGATCGACCACAAATCAGTGGAAAGGCCGCAGATGGCATGCGGGAGGGCCGGTTCAGCGACTGTCCGATTCGGCGGGCGGTGGGTTGGTATTTTGGGTTTGTTGTCTAGTCGGCAAGTTTTTGAGAAATTTTGAGTTTGGTGACCTTTCGTTACCTTTCTGATAAGTTTAATCATTAGATTTGTTACATTAGAGCTGCCAGAGCTGCTTTTGAGTTTTTTAGAGTTGGAGTTGAGGATATAGGATACACTTGAGTTGAGTTTGAAGCCTTTTGACATTATAAGGTTGTTTTTTGAGTTATGTTTTTATTTTTGTAAGGTCGACAAGCCAAAATAGTTAAAATTGAGTTGTTGAGTAATTTACATAATATTACTGAGTTGTTTGAGTTAAATTAGAGTAATTTGACAGGTTCAAAGTTGTTTTGATTAGGCTAGAGTTTGCTTGTGAGTAATTATTTTCTTACCTTATTGGTGGGCTTACATGAGTAATAATTGCTCTGTTGATGTGTGTTTTTGAATATTATATGATTATATGATTGAATTATAATTGTATAACATATTTTGAGTTGAGTAGTTCAGAGAGGAACTATAGAGTTGGCCTTATATTGGCAAAATTGGGGGTTCAGAGTCGAACCTTATTCAGTATGAGATGTGAATATTATTTCTTTGTTGAGTACGAGTTTGATTGTTGAATAAGTGTTTTTGAAAGTTGTTTTTTAGTTTTATGCATTCATGTATATCAGAGATAAATAAGAATTCGGTCCGATGAGGTCACGGTTCTGAGAGGAACCAATGACGGTCTCAGATTCAGAGAGGAACTAGGTTTAGAGAGGAACTAGAGACATGGATAATTCAGTAATATAACTCTAATATTAAAACCTTGGTATCACATGCATTAGTAGGCAAATGACGTAGCATTTCATTTGCATTGTAATTGATTGTGGGTGTGAATTAATATATGTGTTGATGTTATTGTTATTTGAAACTATCCTCACTGTTTAATACACTGATAACATCAGTGAATTTATTCTCACCCCCTATTTAATACCCTTGATTCTTGATGTGGGAGTCCTCTTGATCCTTTATAGGTGTTTGAGAGGTTAGACAAGTTGAAGATCATGTCATTCCTTGATTGATCCTTTGTCTAAGTGCTCTAAGAGGGCTCAAAACCCTAATTCTTGATTATGGTGAATGCTCAACCATCTTTGAGGAGATTGATGAGGCAAGGTACATCCATATTGTGATGATGATCTTCATAATTATGGGAAATCTTGGTGGTCAAAATTTGGGGTTTGACAGAAAGGAAGGTGGGAACTCTTGAATCAGAAAGTGTGAAAACCAACGTCACTCGACAAAGTAGTAGGAGGCGGGGAACCTCGCCTATAGGAGGTGCCTGAGTGCTCATTTTACCAGAAGTATGCAAGATGGTATCAAGAGTGGGAGAAGAACCATCCTCTAGCCTTTGAGCCTTCTAGTTGGACGAGTTTGGAGTCGGGTACTCAAATAACATCTTCCTCCCTCAGATGGTAAAACCATCTGTGTGACTCTAAGGGATGCTGGTGTCCAAACGAACATGCTAGATCCTTTCTAATCTTCGTCTCTTCTCCTCAGTAGTAATATTCACCATATGATCTACAAAACAATGCATAAAGTTCATAAATGCTATCTAAAAATACCTACAAAGGAAAACAGAATGTACAAAATTTACATAAGCGTACAACGAGTTTGTCTCCACCCTTTGAACATAACTTAACTACTGTATGCGTGTCCATAACTTCAAACTTCCCCAGGAGGAAAATAATCCTCGCATCCTCAAGGGTAAGGTATTCCTTGTCATATCTTGTTATCTCCACAAGATCATTCGTCCATGATAGAGGGAAAAGAAGGACGTCATCAACCCCTAACACTCTGAGAGTGTCCTGTAGCCCCCTCATATGGGCAAACTTGTCTTTCCAATATTTTTAGCGATTGGAGTGGAACACAAAAAGGGGATTCCCCAAAAGACCACCTAGGGACACCCATCTGCCATTTGTCAGTCTGGTGGTGTAAAAAGAGAAAAAGACTTCTATAGTCGGAGTAATAACCAGGTCCTCATAGACCATCTTGATGGCCCTGATATAACCCAAACTGTTAGGGAACAACTAGGAGGACACGGCGTTGAAAACCCTCAAAACCTCCATGGAAAAGGGGATAAGGGGTAAATAACCTCCATATCATTCATAAAAGGGAGGTATAAGTAAAAGTATGGAGAATGAGAACCAGAGGAGATGGATGTGGTCGCTCTCTTCCACGGCGAACAAGCCTCCAGAATAACCTGATCTTCATCTTCTGAATAGGAAACCTCCACTTATGATAAAAAATGGAGGATTTATTTATTATAAGTATAAATAAGTTCCAATATCTTCGACGTCCTTGGACACGACGGAGGGGACAACTACTGTCTCTTTGTTCATAGGAAAACACTAGGACAAAAGGAAATCACCACCATTATCGCAATTGTCAAAGGGGAGCAAATATTACCCTCGAAACATAAGAATTTACGCTAACCTAAGCCATATTTTGAATGTTTCTTCATAAAACCTACTCACTATAGAAAAAAGCAAGAGAAAGGGAATTTCGTACCTGGAAAAAAGGTTGTGAACAAGGAATCGGGGGAGATGATGAGTTGGGTAGTTCATATGAGCTTTCAGAAGTAGCAAGCAAAAAAGAAACAAATGAGGGGGAAAGAGAAATATTTTATAAGGGATTTGGAACCACGAGGAACCCTTTAGACTCCCCCATAATTTTGAAAAACTCGACACGTTTTTTATATGTGCCATTAGCGCTTAAGGTATCGAAATATAGGTCGTTATTACTTACATTAAATGGAATTAAGTGTGACCATCTGAAATATTGATTGACATTCCTAACAAACATTTTTAGATAATCAAAAGACATCTGGTAGGGGTAGTTTTGCACCCCAAAATTTGCCCTCTCGTTTCTAGCCCTAACTGGCTTTCGCTTCGCATTCGTCTACATTTCTATTAGGTCATAACAATCAATCATGCATTGCATTAAGTCCTCGAGACATAGGATCACATTATTTTTATGGCTCAGGACTTTCTTTTTATTTCAAGTTTTTAAGCAGCAAGCATCAGAGGCTCCAACATTTATTTTGCTAGGTGATTTGGTATCAGACCATATTTTTTCCAGCAGGGTATCCTGAGTGCAAGAGGGAATTCACAGCTTATTTCAGGCATTATTCAGGTGCAATATCATGTAACAAGCTTCAGAGGCAGAGCCATGCTCAGAACAAGTAGCAACAGTTGATTCTCCAAGTTTCCCTCCTTTTGGCTCCCAAAATTCAAAATTTTGAATGTGTTAATCGATTAACCAAATTGCAGGCAAAAGTGGTTAATCGATTAACACATGTGATTTTTGTCCAGATTTTCAGTTTTGCAGCACTGTAGCAGTTTGGATCATTTTCACTTTGACGTGCATCAGTAGAAGGATCTAGAATGCTTCCAAATTTTAGTTTATTTCCAAATTAATTTCATTTTCCCTCCAAAATTAAAATAATTCCACTCCTAATTCAAAGCCAAAAAAACCAACCCTCATTAAAACCCACACTCCAAGCCTCACTTACACTCCAAGCCTAGAGCCTATTTAAGTGAATTTGCTCCAAACCTCACAAAGACTTCACTCACAATTTCATTTCATTCTCAATTCTCTACAATTCTCTCTCATTTTTCTCTCATTCCAAAACCATCACCAAAGCTCCATAACCAAAATCTTCACAAATTGTACATTTCAATTTGCGAATTCTTGAGCTAAACCTCCATTACATCATCTTCCATTGTTCAATTCTGAAGTTGGAGCTTATTTGGATCTAGATCTGAAATTTGGAAGCACTTTCTTGAAGCTTTTTTGAAGCAAGTTCATATCATTGTATTGTTCTTCAAGTTTCTTGCTAGGAATTCATTGGATCTTTGATTTCTTTGCTTATTTCACCAAATTCTGTTTGCAACAATTACCAAAGCAAATCTCCGCTTTGTAGGTTGGTGATTCTTAGATCTAAAGTCATTTTAGCTTATTTTACAACTTTCACAATGTAGATCCTTATGGTTTTGGTGTGATTTGATCCATTGATTGCTTTGATTATTGATCTTGATGTTTGATGGATTTAATTGGCGTTTAATTGTTGTTATTTAAAGTAATTTTCGTGATCAATTGCATGCTCTAACATGTGGAGATTAAGTGATTAAGTTGCTGAAAAGTGCTTTTTATGTTGAATTTTATGTTGTTGTTTTTTACAGTGTTAACAGATTAACCAAAATACAGGCAAAAGTGGTTAATCGATTAACCATTGTTGATGCGTGTGTTTTTTGTTGTTTTGAAGGTGTTAATCGATTAACCAACTTACAGGTAAAAGTGGTTAATCAATTAACACTGTTACTGAAGCTAATTTTTGTGCTTTTCATGCTTGTTTGGATTTCTTTCCATCTCTAAACCTCATGGCCTGATATGATACATATTTAAGGATTTTTTTTTTGAGCTATTTCACTTCACTTTGTAGTATGAATGTGATTCTTCGACACGTGACGCGTTGATTTCATGATGCATGTCCATGATTTATTTGTTTTGCATTCTTGATGCATTGTTCATGTTGCATAATCACTTGCACATTGATGTTTGCTTGTTCTTGATGCTTACTTTGCTTGATTCATGACGCATGCTCATGTTTGTGTACTCGATTTTAAATGCTTAGTTGTTGATGAACATTCATGTTGTTCTTGAAGCATACCTACTTGTGCATTTTTGTGGAAACTTGCTCATGCTTAATTGTTGATGCATGTTCATAAGCATTACTTGATTTTACTTGGTGCATTTCATGCTTGATCCTTGTAAATACATGTGCATTTGTTTAATTGTTGATGTATACACTGCTGTTATGTTGAATACATGCTCTGTAAATGCTGCCTTGCTTGACTTGCTGCATATACACCTATTTTGTTCTTAAAATGCATGCTATTAAATGATGTTTTATGATGTTGCTGGATCTTATCATTGTGCTGAGATGAAGCGTTGTTGTTGCTGCTGCTTTTTGTTTATTTTCTTGGTTATTTGCTTGTTTTTGCATGTTCCCTTAAGGTCTCCTAGTCCAACTTAATTTTTGATTAAGCTTGGAGTAGGATAGACATTAGATGTTAATTCATGCATGATAACATTAGGATAGTTTCCCTAACCTCAACCTTAGGTTCATCCTTGCATGCTAACATTAGGATAGAGATTCCTTTCGCATCCTAACCTTAGGGTCATCGTTGCATGATAACATGTAGGACCGAGTTCCCCTTAGACCTTCCGTGCATCTTTCTCTTCTCTCTCTCAAATCAAATCAAAATACATAATAAGTACGATGAGTATAGTACGTCACGAGCCTTAAGTACATGAGAAGTGACAAGCGGGAGTCTCTCCTTACCTTTTCTAGAGTGCTTTGTATACGTCCCGTCTTGGGTCGATCTTGCAAAGCATTCGATCCTATGTCATAGACTTTAGTGTTATACACATCTCAAACAAAGTCACTTCACTTCTCTAAAACATTTGAGAAAATGCACACCATTTTGTCCTTCGGGATTTTCCTTCAAACCTTTTCAGAAAGGGCATGCTACTTTCGTTCTATCGCAAACAGGCCTCGTCCCTAAATGCTGGAACGCAAACTTAGCATCGCTCATAAAAGACACTAATCAACCCATAGTCCCACGAACTACGGACGCTCCGATTCTTCATTCTCGTCCGAATGAGGATACGTAGGCACAGGACGGCAAAGTCTTGGCGAGCATCATCCCCTCTTTCGCCCGTAGTCCTCTGAACTACATTGACTCTAACTTTCCCATTGCACGAGGGAATACGTAGGCCTAGGACAGTGAAGTTTTATCGAGTCTCCTTCTGTTTTTCTCCTTTTCGTTTCTGTTAGCAAGTATGCTTTAGATAAACACACCCTTTGACTAGAACAACAAGAGTGGATCCCGTTGAGTACAACGGACGCGAGGGGTGCTAACACCTTCCTCTCGCATAATCGACTCCCGAACTTGGAATTTGGTTGTGATGACCATGTTCTTTCCTTTTTTGAGGTTTCATCGATTTTTTCCTTTCCCCAGTTAGGATAAATAACGTTCGGTGGCACCTCTGTTTTTCCGCCGATTGTTTTTCGCGTTGCGACAGGCAGATGACTCATTCCTAAATTAGGGGCGTACGCAAATAGAAGGGATCGCCTTTGGCTGAGGGACTCGCATCTCATTAGATAATTCGCCTTCATCTGAGGAACTCATCCCCAAGATGAGGTACCTTACTAACAAAAGAAACCTTGAAAACACTTTTCCCTTTACAAAGCCCTCGTGCTTGAGGGACTGTGTAGAGTTATATTTGTGATGGTCCCAAACAAAGGTGACTCTTGGGGCCCCACCTAGCATGATGTTGCTTGGGCAACACCTTCACAAAACATGGGGGACTTGCCTTGGGGACAGGTGACGTCTACAATACAGTTATCTCCCATTAGTTATGTGAGAAAGAGTCACAACACAACTCCCTGAGCAATAAATAGTCAATATTATCCCTTATCAAATCCTACACTAATTGAACCTCTGATGAGATCAAGAGGAATATGGTGATAAGTATTCAATCTTGAAATTCGTTAATTCTGGAAAGTTTTTTGGATAGGCCTGATTCTCTTTATCTTCCTCATATTTCTCTTCTCCATGAAGGGATTTCTTTGAAGGATAAGTAGCACGAGGGCTCACATCACCGTATTTCTCTTCCTCCTTATTAGAAATAGAATCAACTTCCCCAAAGACTATTTATGTGATGTAAATTGTTGCGCGTTAGTATTAGACATATGTTGAGTATCCTCATCCCTAGAACTTTTTCAAGAAATCTGGTAATTTATTCAACAAACACGTTTCCCTCATTTTAAAATGAAAATATAACACATTAGAAACGACAAAAGGTGTTAATTGTGAGAGCATATTTCAAAGAGACATACCCTGGCAGTGTCCGAAGTTACTGTGGATTGTACATTTGAACGAGTCTTGGTGTTGGGATCTCCCATTAGAATAAATGTAGTATCAACTAGTTAGATAAAAAAATAATCATAAAAATACTTTGAAACTTGATTTTAAATTGAGTCCATAAAGTGTCAAAACTAAGAGTGAAGCAAGACCATGTTGAGCTTTGTATTTCGTATTTTTTTTTTTTAATATATGAACATATGATGTCAAAGTGATCTTTCTAATAGGATAGAAATACTAATCAATAAGAATGATCAAAGAAGGAAATGATTGAGCCAACCGAATTACCTAGGCATTATTCGAGTTTGATAATGGAACACCTTAGTCTCTTTCTCAACTAGACTTGAAGGAGGCATTAGACTGATAAATAATATCTCTCACACACACACATAGGAACATGAGAAATTTATGGATGAACTAATTTGGCGACATACTCTAATCAACAAATAAAGCCAAATTAGTAACACGTAGGTCAAAATTAAGAAACCAACTAAATTATTACTTGATTATCATTATTGATTTCACACACTTATGCATTTACATATTATGCATTATATTTATTGTGTTACTTGTATATGACATAATAGAATCCTTAGAGTAATTAGTTTATTGAATGATACATTAAGTGTGACTTAATCGTGAGACTGCATTAAAGATAAGGAAGTTATTATTAAATTTTTGTAGTTAAGATGTACTCTCAAATAGGACAACAGTAATGCATAGAGACTATTATGTGAGTAGACTGATGATTGTATCTCACAAGTCATGGATATGAGATATCAAGTCTTCACGTAGGTATAAATATTAGGAGTAGTATTTATACTGGATTGACCCGCCATGAGAATACTGCATAGTTTGTTATGTAAGTGTCATAAGTTATTCTCATAGTGCTAGTGATGTATACCACCCTTCGACCTGAAACCACTATGGACCCTAGATGTGGAGTCGAGTACTTTAATACCAATCAAACGTTGTCTGTAACAGGATGACCATAAAGATGGTTTATAAGTACTTTCCAAATCATGCTAAAGGACATGAGTGACCTAGATGGGATTTGCCCCTCCTACATATATAGGAGTAATATCAGTGGGCTCCTTGATAGAGTATGACTGTAAAATACATGGTCGTGCTCAAATAAGTCGATATACGATATTGTGCTTATTTGTTGTTATCAAGTATACTCAGGGATCAAGGAATAACATATTGGATTATACAAGGGTGACACATTCTATGCCTTGTGTTCAATATAGATATAAGGGAAAAAGGGTAATTGTACACATGATCTTTATCATAGAAAGATTATTTCATATCACGTGACATTCTCATTGTTGAGACAAATTTGGTTCTTATAATGTATCCTCTAAAGTTTTGATGATAACAAATTATTTGAAAAAACAATTAGGATTTCTAACTAGCTGGTTTTTATGTGCAGAATTGTATTTATTTGATGTAACTGGTTCTGACACGAAAGAAGCTTTGATACGGTTCTGATTATACACTCATGAGAGAGTCTGATCAGAAAGTTAATGCTAGTACACTTTAGAATCAGAAGCGTACCATGGCTGCCTCTGAAACTGAGTAGTGTCAACTCAAGGTGTGCCGATATATGTTGACATTATCTTCAAAATATTGTATTGTACTTGTTTCATGTAAGTGTTATCTAGACAAAGACTTTGTTCTTTGGATATTTCCTTGACTACGAGTTCCAACATCTACCTTCTTGGAAAAGAAAATGTATTGGAAGATGTGATCTGATTATAGCCGTTATGAATACTTCAAAGACTATATTTCTTCAGCTATAAAAGGAGCAGAAGATTAGAAGATCAACTTAAGAAATAACGCTACAACTACAAGTGAGATACATATGCACTACATTCAGCTCAAGATAGGCTAATTTGTTAAAGTGTTCTTATTCTTGTATAGTTTAAGAGTTATATGTGTAAAAGTGTGTTGTATAATATTTGAACACCTCTGATTGTTAATCAAGTATTGTTGTAAGTTATTCCTTCTCTAAACAGTCAGTTTAGGTATAAGTCTCTTGTTGTGGGCTTGAGCAGAAAAGTCTTGGACAACGGTCTAAACAGAGAAGTCTTAGGTAGAGTGTCTAAGCAAGGAATTCTTGAACCAGGTGGTTTAAGCAAGGGAAGTCTTAGGAAGAGTGTCTAAGCAAGGAAGTCTTGAACCAGGTGGGTTTAAGCAAGGGAAGTCTTAGGATCTGAGGATCTAAGAAGAGAAGTCTTGATCAAGTGTTGATTGAGCAAAAAGTCTTAGACTGTAGGTCTGAGCAGGAAAAGTCTTATACTTGCGGGTATAAGCACTTGTAATCAAGTTGATTATAATGGAAATTTCTTGCGTGGCAAGGGGACATGAGTACTCTCAGTTGGAGAGGAACCGAGATAACTATTTTGTGTATTTTGCTATTTTTATTTGCTTCTGTTATAGTTTTCTAATGCACTTATCATCAGGTTCTGAACTCTGGTTCAGAAGTAAAAAGAATTTTACAAACACAATTCAACCCCTCCTTCTTGTGTATTTTTCACACCTTCAGTTGGCATCAGAGAAAATTTTGTACGTAACACTTAACAATGGTATAGTCAAAGGTCCAACGAGAAAAATATGGCTACTAAGGATACTAATGTTATTTCTTCAGCATATGGATTTCCCTATGATTATAGTAGCTCTGAGAGAAATCATTACTCTGCTAAACCTCCTGTATTCAGTGGTGACTCCACTGAGTTTGAATGGTGAAAAATTAATATGTACACGTATATCATTGGACTCGATGATGAGCTGCAGGATATACTTGAAGATGGCATTGAAATTGTTGTTGACAATGTCAATATGGTATCTGACAGGAAAAATCTGACTCCAGCTCAAAAGAAAATCTATAGAAAACATCATAGAGTCTGAGGTATTCTGGTTGATGCTCTACCACATGCAGAGTACTTGAAAATCATTGATAATTCTTCTGCAAAGACTATCTTTGAATTTATGTGCTCTACTTATGAAGGGAATCAGTAAGTTAGAGAAGCCAAAGCTAGCTTGCTGGTCCAGAAATACGAGTTGTTCAAAATGAAGGATGATGAAGATATTAAAACCATGTTCTCTAGGTTTCAAACTCTTGTGTCAGACCTTTAAGTGCTAAGTAAAAGCTACTCCTCATCAGATCATGTTAAAAAGATTTCAAGGAGTCTTCCTGCAAAGTTTACACCTAAAGTTACAGCTATTCATAAAGCTAAGGACCTGAATACGATGTCTCTTGACAGTCTAATCAGCAATCTTCCGAGTCATGAGATGGAACTAAACGGTGATGAGTCCTCAAAGAAACTTAAAACTCTTGCTCTAAGATATGCTTCTGAAAAGGCTGGTGATAAGCCCAAAAGACTTGCAAAGAACAGTAAATCTGATGAAACTTCTGAAGAAGATTCTGACGATGGATTTGATGATGATGACATGGCTTGCTTCATTAGAAGATTTCAGAAAATAGCCAAAAGAAACAAAAGGTTTCCAAAAAGTAACAGGAGAGCCAATGAAGACAGGATCTGCTACAACTACAATAAACATGGTCACTTTAAAAGTGACAATCCTGATCTTTAGACGGACATTTAGAACAAAGGAAGTCATCAGAAGGACACCTTCAGAAACAAGTTCAAGAAGAATTTTATGGCAACTTGGGAAGATATTGATGATGAAGATTCAGAAAATGAGGATGATGCAAATCTTGCATTAATGGCACACTCATTTGATAAATGGCACTTATCAGAATCTGAAGATGAAGATGAGGTATACTCTTACTCTAACTTTATTTCATGCGCAGATAATGTTATAAATTATTGCAAGGATCAAAACAGTCACGTTAAAATTTTAAAAAGAGATAACTTCATTTTGGAAGAAGAATTAAAAGAAATTAGAATATCTCAAAATGAATGTTCATCTTTTGGAAAGCATGATCAAGCCTTTCATAAATTCATTACATTTGGCATTGATAGAACTAAACTTGCATCTATGATTTATAGTGTTGGCAAAAATAATAGAGAAAGTTTGGGGTATGATAAAGGTTATTCTAGTTCTGGTGTTTCATTGAAAGTACTCCCAAACTCTTACTCATCCAGCATTGCTCAAACAGTGTTAAGAAACTATTTTGTTCCTACTATTAATAATGTGAAAGTTATAGATCTGACTGAATTTGTTGATCAGAAGTTAAAGGGTATTGTAATATCAGAACCTAATAGTTCATAATTTCAGGTATCTTCAGTATCCACGACATCTGAATCACAGACTAAGATTGGTTTTGTAACTAAGGTTGAGAACAACTTCAGTCAAAGTTTTTGGAAACAAAAAGATTGGAGTAAAGCTAAACCTTTTCACATGGAAACAGGACATGATAGGAGAAAACCTATTAGGACTAACCCAAAAGGACTCATACGTGTATGGGTACCTAAAACTCAAATCATCTTTGATGAGATATGCCCAAAAGAAAGGATGGAAAGATAGTCGTGGTACCTGGACAATGGCTGGTCACGACATATGACAGGAAAAAAGCATATGTTTCAAACCCTGAATCTGAAAGAGGAATGAGATGTGGGTTTTGGAGGCCGTGAGAAAGGAAAAATCATTGGTACAGGTACCATTGGTAATTCTCAAACACTTATTAACAAAGTTTGGCTGGTAGACGACTTAAAACATAATTTACCCAACATAAATCAACTGTGTGATAATGGTTGTGAAGTACTATTTAATAATAATTTCTGTTATGTTATTAATGCTGACAAAAATGTTATATTCAAAGGGAAAAGGAAGGAAAATGTTTATAAAATCAATCTTTCTGAATTGGCTTATCAGAAGGTCATTTGCCTAATGACAATGAGTAATGAGAAATGTCTCTAAACGTAGCAAGCAAAAACTTGTTAAAGGGATGTCAGATCTTGATTATCACTCAGATACTCTTTGTGGAGCATGCCAAGTTGGAAAGATTGTGAAAACCTCTTTTAAAACTATAAACATTGTCTCTACCTCTAGACCTTTAGAATTGCTTCACATTGATTTGTTTGGTCCTATTGGGATTGCTTCAATCAGTGGGAAGAAATATGGTTTAGTCATTGTTGATGATTTTAGCATATGGACCTGGGTAAAATATCTTCGACCAAAAGATGAAACATATGAAGTACTTAGCTCCTTCTGCATACAAGTACAATCTAAAATGGAAGTAAAGATTCTGAAAGTCAGAAGTGACCATGGAGGAGAATTTGAAAATGATCCATTTGAGTCTTTTTGTGAAAGATATAGAATTATCCATGAGTTCTCCTCTCCTAGAACTCCACGGCAAAATGAGGTTGTAGAGATAAAGAATTGATCTTTGCAAGAAATGGTAAGAACAATGATTCATAAAAATAAACTTCCTAAGTACTTGTGGGAAGAAGCAGTTAATAATGCTTGTTATATTCATAACAGGATCTATATTAGACCAATTCTAAATAAAACTTTGTATGAGTTATTTAAAAGGAGAAGACCAAGCATCTCTTATTTTCATCAATTTGGTTGTACCTGTTATATCTTGAATAATAAGGTATACCTAAAGAAATTTGATGCTAAAGCTCAAAAGGGTATCTTCTTGGGATACTCTGAACGCTCAAAAGCATACAAAGTGTATAAGTCAGAAACTAGATTGGTTGAAGAGTCCATGCACATTAAATTTGATGCCAAAATACTTGAAAAGTTAGAGTTCTTGGTTCAAAATGATAGTTTTGCGGGCATTCGGAACTCTGAAGAACAACTTGTGGTATATGTTCCAAAGAAAAAAAGTATAAATGATGATATTTCAGAATCTATTAGTATTATTGAAGGGTTACCAGAAGTTGCAGAAACTGAATTTACTCCAACTGGTCTTGTTGTTACTGATTCAGTGATTGCTCAAAATAATATTGAAGCCTCTGCTCCACCAAAGTGACCATTTAAATACTAAGCATTTCATCTAGAAGGGCAGATCATTGGAAATAAAGACGAGCCATTGAGAACCATATCTGCTTTCATAAATGATCAATCAATGCTTAGACTTATTTCATTGATAAAGCCTACTTCTATTGATAATGCATTATCAGATAATGGTTGGATCATGGCTATGCAATATGATCTAAATCCGTTTCAAAGAAATGATGGGTGGGATCTTGTTCCAAGACCATAAAAGAAAAACATCATTAAAACCAAGTGGGTCTTTAGAAACAAGCTTAACGAACTTGGAGAAGTCCTTCGAAATAAGGCCAGACTTGTAGCTCAAGGCTACAGTCAGCAAGAAGGAATTGATTTCTTTGAAACCTTTGCTCATGTGGCAAGGTTAGAAGCTATAAGGCTTATTCTCTCTTATGCCATCAACCATGACATTGTACTCTATCAGATGGACATAAAAAGTTCTTTTCTAAATAGAGTTATTACTGAAGAAGCTTATGTCAAGCAACCTCCATTATTTGAAGATCTAAACCATTCAAACTTTGTCTACAAGCTCAAGAAATCACTTTATGGGCTCAAACAAGCTCCTAGAGCATGGTATGAGATACTGAGCAATTTCTTGCTAGAGAATGGTTTTGCTAAGGGAAAGGTTGACACTACACTATTCAGGAAAACTCTTGAAGAAGATATCTTGATTGTTTAAATCTATGTTGATGACATAATTTTTGGTTCCACTAATGCATCTCTTTGTCAAGAATTTTCTAAAATTATGCAGGCAAAATTTGAGATAAGCATGATGGGGGAATTGAAATACTTTCTTGGAATTCAAATTAATCAAAAGGAAGAAGGTATATACATTCATCAGTCTAAGTACACAAGAGAGCTCTTGAAAAAGTTTAATCTTGATGAATGCAAAGTCATGTCAACTCCTATTCATCCCACTTACAATTTGAATGATGAGGAATGCAGTGCTAAAGTGGATTCAACTAAATACCGAGGTATGATAGGTTCCTTACTCTATCTCACTGCTTCCAGACCAGATATTCTATTTAGTGTCTGTCTGCGTGCAAGATTCCAAGTAGATGCTAGAGAAACTCATTTAACTGCTGTTAAGAGGATCTTTAGGTATCTAAAAGGAATAACTAACCTTGGACTTCTTTATAAGAAATCCTCAGATTACAAGTTGATTGGATTTTGTGTTGCTGATCATGTCAGAGATAGAATTAAAAGAAAATCCACCAGTGGAACCTGTCAATTCTTAGGTGAAAACCCTATCTCCTGGGGTAGTAAAAGACAAGAAACTATTGCTCTGTCTACAGGAGAAGCATAATACATATTAGCTCCTAACTGTTGCACTCAACTACTATGGATGAAATATCAATTTGAAGATTATCAGATTTTTGGAAACAATATTCATATCCTTTGTGATAACACGACTTCCATCTGTCTAACTAAGAATCCAGTTCAACATTCTAGAACTAAGCACATTGATATTAAGCATCATTTTATAAGAGATTATGTTCTGAAGGGTGTAATAGGTATTCAGTTCATTGATTTTGAACATCAATGGGATGATATATTTACAAAACCCTTAGCTGTTGCTAGATTCGATTATATTAAGAAAAATATGAACATGGTCGTTAATTAATTGCTTATCTTCTAAATGGAGTATTGAAAGAAAAATCGGATTCTGATGGCACTCAATTTTAATAAAAAATATGAAATTTCTTCAAGATTTGGTCTATAAGCCTTGATTAGAGTGTATATGATTTCTTTCATCATTAATCGCTTTATTTAAGAAAAAAAAGCAAAAGTTTAATTTTATGCTATGTGCCCTAAATTAACCGTTGGACTAATTCTGAGCTCTGATAAAATAAGAAAAATTGTCCTACACTACCTAACAGCTTTTTAAAATAATGATAGTTTCCCTGCACAAGGATCTGTCTATCACTCTTACTTCAAAAATCTGCTCTGAAATTTGGTTCTTAAAAGGAGTGTACTGACAAAGGTTCTAACTCATTTTTATTCAGACTCATAACTGTCCAAACATTTGAAACATACTTGCTTATAAATTAGCATTTTATGTGTTACATTATTGTCCATGTATTCTTCTGATTTTATGAGTTATCTTCTATATAAGATAATTTTGTAAAATCACTCTATTTTTCTTCTTAAAAATTTCTTCAAAAGCCATTAAAGGAGAGATCTATGATCTAGACATTTTGAAGGAATTCACGGCTAATTTCAATGAATTGACGACGAGTAATCTTTCACAGATAGTTGAAGATATCCATTTCCAGAAATGGGAAGAATATTTTGAAATGCTTAATGGACCTATCTATCCAAATCTTGTGAAAGATTTCTAGGCAAATGCTCATGTTCATAAGAATGAGCTAGATGTTTGTCAGATTATATCTGTTATATAAGGTGTTCCTGTTGTGATCAACTCTAAAATCATCTCTCAAGCAATAAACTGTGAGGAAGACGGAGTTATTGTTGAAAACTACCGAAATAACAACAGATGTATGAACCTAATGCACAACATCTATGTTTATAAAGGCCCTACTGAAATTTCTTCTACTCTTACTCCTATGGCAAAAGTATGGTACCAAATAATGGGGACCAATCTAAGGCCTAGATAAAAGGGGACATGATGACTTTTTTCTAATGATAAACACTTCATTTTGTTCCTAGTCTCCAAAACTAAAATCAAGCTACCTCTGTCTATGTTTAATTATCTGAAAGAAGAGATCTCATGAGGAATTATCTTTTCTCATTCCTTTTTGTAGGAATCTTTCTGTGATTTTTGATCTACAAGGTGTTGTTGCACATACGCAACAAACTGGATTGATTGATAACCTTGTTCCTGACTGGTGTTCAACTATGAATTATTCATAAACCAGTGTTAATTGTTAAAGTTTACTATTTCTTCTTCTTATTTTTTATGACAAAGGGGAAGAATGGATTAAGTATTCTTTTAGATTAATTCTAGAGTGAATTTGTTTACTACATACAATAGGATCTTACAAAACTTTATCTTGGAGTGGATCTATTTATTCTATATAGGGGATAGCTTACAAACCTCACCTCTTATACTTCAGAGATAGGAATAAGGGGGAGCTTACAAACCTCACCTCTAAGACAGTTTGACACAAGGGGAGCTTAAAAACCTCAGACCCTAAATGTTGTTAAGTTATTAATCAACTACTAATTGTTTCTAAATACTTAAGGTTGTCATCATAAAAAATGGGGAGATTGTTGAGATAAATTTGGTTCTTATAGTGTATCCTCTAAAGTTTTGATGATAACAAATTCTTTGAAAAAACAATTAGGATTTCTAACTAGCTGGTTCGTGTGTGCATAATTGTATTTATTTGATGTAACTGGTTCTGACATGGAAGAAGCTTTGATACGGTTCTGATTATACACTCATGAGAGAGCTTGATCAAAAAGTTACTACTAGTACATTTCAGAATCAGAAGCATGACATGGCTGTCTCTAAAACTGAGTAGTGTCAACTCAAACTCTGCTAACACAGGACTCAAGATATGTTGACATTATCTTCAAAATATTGTATTATACTTGTTTCATGGAAGTGTTCTTTGGACAAAGACTTTGTTTTTAGGATATTTCCTTGACTACAAGTTCCAACATATACCTTCTTGGAAAAGAAGATGTACTGGAATATGTGATCTAATTATAGCCGTTGTGAATACTTCAACGACTACATTTCTTCAGCTATAAAAAGAGCAGAAGATTGGAAGATCAACTTAAGAAATAATGCTACAACTACAACTGAGATACATACGCACTACATTCAACTCAAGAGAGGCTAATCTATTAAAATGTTCTTATTCTTGTATAGTTTAAGAATTCTTTATGTAAAAGTGTGTTGTATAATATTTGAACACCTCTTATTGTTAATCAAGTGTTGTTGTAAGTTATTCATTCTCTAAACAGTCAATTTAGATATAAGTTTCTTACTGTGGGCTTGAGCAGAAAAGTCTTGGACAATGGTTTGAGTAAAGACGCCTTATGAAGAATGTCTAATCAAGGAAGTCTTGAACAATGTGGGTTTAAGAAGGGGAAGTTTTAGGCATAGTGTCTAAGCAATGAAGTCTTGAACCAGGTGGATTTAAGCAAGGGAGGTCTTAGGATCTAAGGATCTAAGCAGAGAAGTTCTGATCAGGTGTTGATTGAGCAAGAAGTCTTAGACTGTAGGTTTGAGCAGGGAAAGTCTTATACTTGTGGGTATAAGTAGTTGTAATCAAAATAATTATAGTGGAAATCTCTTACGTGGCAAGGGGACTGGAGTACTCTCAGTTGGAGAGGAACCATGATAACTATTGTGTGTTCTTTACTATTTTTATTTGCTTCTGTTATAATTTTATGATGCACTCTGGTTTAGAATCTGAATTCTGGTTCAGAAGTAAAAAGAATTTTGCAAACACGATTCAACCCCCCATTCTTGTGTATTTTTCTCACCTTCACTCATTACTTGGGTAGCATTGATATGTTGCTAGATACGACTCACTGTTTATAATATTAAATATATGATTCAATATTATTGCCAACGTAAAGAGAACCTACATGGTCACACTCATAGAGTACTGACAATGGAACGAATGATTAAATTAAATAAGATTTAATTTAATAAGATGTCAATTGTATTATTTAATAAATTAACACAAATATTGTTTATTTGATTAAATATGATTTAATTAAATAAATGAGAATTAACAGTTAATTAAATTAAATATGATTTAATTTAATTGATATTTATTTTATTTAATTAAAAGAGTTTAGTTAAATATAATAATATTTTAATTTAATTAAAATAGTTTAATTAAATAAGATTGAGCTTATTTTGGAAAAGCCCAAAATAAGAGCATTAGGGTTTTAGTAGCTCTCTATCAATAGAGGAGCTTTTTCCCTTATCAATCTTAATCGTCAATTTTCTTAGAACAAGAGACGGCTAGCACCACGTTCCACTTTGTACTCGCGTGGACTTCGTAGAGACGATGGAATTTTCCACGTTCGTGATCAAAGTTAAAGCACGCTTTAAGACGTAATTCAGAATCCTTATTTTGTATTTGATTTGTGATTAATGGTTTAATCAAGATCCGTTCAATGAGATTATTCCGCTAAGAGGATTAATTTTTGAAAAAACCCTCTTAAATCCTAACAGTGGTATCAGAGCCCGAATCTGATTAAAATCATTCATTCCGAATATGTTTTGTGCATACTAGTAATTATATGATGATATAATTATAATTTCTTGCTTATATGTGATTAGATATGTTTAATCATATATGGATGAATTTGATTCATCTTTAACTTTAAATTTTAATTTTACAATTTGTTTGGTAAAGACAATTATATCACGTATGATTTCTTTGAAAATTGGTATACGATTTCAATTGTGATTACGGCAGAGTGCATGATTATGCCGTAAGTTGCTTTGCGTATGTGTATTCTTTTGGGGTGATGGTTTCAGTAGGACTTTTCCATAATATGTTGGCCTTAGAAAGGGTTGATTTTGTTATTATGAATTAAAGTATTCTTACGACAATGACATTAATCTACTGTTAACAGTTGAAACGTTGAATGCTAGAATAAGTGATACATTGAATGAGATATTCATTTGTAGTAAGCAATGAGTTAAAACTTTGTTATTTTGGTTTTTTGGTATTAAGTCTTATTATTTAATAATAATAACAATAATAATAAAATAATAGTTTTTCATTATAAGTATTAATAAAATAATAAAATTTTTATTATTCAATTTAAATATGGACATTATGTTTTGTATAATTTGGATATCGATGTTGACTATTCTTCGGAATCTGACATTTGTATGGTGAAGTAGCGATACTTACATCATCCATAAGTGATACAAATATAATTGATAAATTTAAATACGATATAAATATTTTTAATACAGAGTTTGTGTGTTTGATACACTATTTTGTTTCGTCCATTAAATTAGTGTAATGATTCTTATACATTTGAATGATCAATGTGCATTTTGCTTCGGAATCCGACATTTGTATGGTGAAACAATGACATTTCGATCAAACATATTGAATAATCGATCATTACGTTTTAATGGTATGAACGCTTATGCATTTGGGTTTGTGCCGGCGCAAGAGTTGTGCCTTTAGGGTTTGCAAAAGACATCAAGTGCTGACGCATCAATATTTATAAATTGATAACCTATTATTATTTATTATTTAATTGTTATTAAATAAATTGGTATATGATTATGACCTTAAATTTTGGCTTTTGTTTATTTTAAATACGACTTGTGTGTCGTTATTTATTTTATTTAATTACGGCGTGTTGTGATTTATTTTAATTAAATACGACCTACGTTTCGTGTCATTTAATTATTTATGTAAATATTATAATTGTTTGAGTTCAAGAATTGAAAAGAAGACAACGCCAAACAATGACGTCGGTGGAGAAGCTTGCTTGTGGGTCAAAGAATTGTAATAAAGTAATTTATTTAATTATTGTCTTTTAGGCGGTCATAATCGTATTACAAAAATTTATTTTATGCATGTATTGTATGTTTATATGCGTGTGTATGAGATACACAAATTTGTGAGATCAAATTTAAGAAAAAAATTTCATGATTAAATATTAAGTTAATTGCTTTCCAAAATTTTAGCACTCATCAAGACTAGTATCGAATAATGTAGGTTTCGTCCAACACGAGGTGCATGTTTTATATGAGTAAGATGTGATGTGATAAATGTAATATCCAACTGCTAAATTTTTGGGTTTGACTTAACTAAACTAATTATAATAGGATTATATATGCTTAGAAGCAAGAGTTGAGAACAATCCATATGATGAATTAGAATATGAAGCTATTCACTCAACTGATAAAATTCGAGAGTTGAATTAGATACAATTGGAAAGAGTTCCTAACTAAATAAAGGAGTTTTGTGTAATTTACATACATGGACTTAAAACAAAGTGAAATATGGATCTCTACTCGCTAGAAAATCTTTCCACGGGATTTTCCTAATCAAATGTTGATGGTCATTTGGTTTGAGTAAAAATAGTGGGAGCATTCTAATAAAATACCTTATTAAAATGATTTAATTTGATACAATTTTACACATTTGTAGTTATAATTTATTTTGCATTTTATTTTATATTTTACTTTGAAATGTCCTTATGATGGATGTAAGGATAAAAAAGGAGTTTATGAGTTGGTACAGAAATTGAGAATTATTCTTAAGCATGAGAAAAATTGTATGTTCTCAAGCAACCAATTCTTAACAACTGAATATAACTAAATTCAAAGAACGATACTTATGAGAAGATTCAGGTCGAATGTCTAGATATAACATATCTCATAATTGTAGTCATCACAGAGAATGATATGATCATTACCCTTGATGATTTTCTTTTAAATAAGAAATACAAGATATGAGAAATGTAAACTTTTCAAGGTCTTTTCTATACAAGTTAGGAATCCAAATGGATCTAAAATAATTTTGGGATTTAAAATTTGGATTTCTTATAGACCAAATAGTTGGTCACAAGTTCTAATTGAGATTGTCTCAGATAGGTAGATTAAATTCATTATGAATATAATTTAAATATATCTACCGCATCTTGTTGAAAAGAAAATGAACTAGTTTATGATGCTAAATAGGTGAATTATAAAAGGAATGTGATTCATTTTATTTTCCTTTGAATTTTAGCAGAAAAGCACAGTTCTAAAGGGAGACAGTGATTTCATGTGTTGAAAGAAGAAAACTGTTAATGGTTATCAAAAGAGTCAAAGTAGAAGAAAGAAGTAAGACTTTTTCTTTATACATTTAGTTATAGAAAGTCAAATTGTTTACTCCTACATCATGGGTATGTGTTATTATATATTGATCTCACATTTATAAGAATGTGAAGAGTTTTTAAAGAAGTAGGACATTGATTATAACTTGAGTCATCTTACGTCTAGAATGGAACAACGAGTTTTCATTGACTATAAGAGCTTATGGTTAGACTTAGATTAGAGCTTGGAAAGAAACCAAATAACTGTTATTAAGTTTCATTTAGTAAAAGAAACATTAATTCTAAGTCTTGCATTGACAAGATGACGAGTGCATGTTTTGATAATGGATAAATGTTGTTATGATTATCCAAAATAGTGGTTTCAATACTAAATCAAGTAGTGGATATGAGTTCTACGATCTTGATAAACTCATCTATAACAAATGTAGGATGGATCAAATAATACTTTAACCTTGTGTATATCAATGATATTAATGTTTAGTCCAAATAAGTGAGAGATGCATTTTAAAAGTCTATGAGAATAGACTATTGGATTCATTTGGTTTTAAATTATTTGATAGATGTATGTCTTAATTTTGGAAGATATAACTAATGTCTCAAATCATCAACTAAAGTGAAAAGACATATGATATATCTTAATTATATACATGCGTGATGTATATGGACCTCTAAACATATTTGCTAGATGAATTTTGTTTCTCTTACTTCATTTATATTACTGACAAACTCAATAGTTACGGCTTTGTGTATGTGATACGTGTTAGGATTCTTTTGAGAAGAATTCAAGATTGAAGTAGAAGGAAACAAATCGAAAAGGTATTAAGACCATAGGAATTATTGGTTATGATAAATATTTATATAAATAATATAATGACCATTTAAATCGTATCATGTTTGACATTGTTCGATCTAATATAGTTCAATTATATCTTTGCGACTCTTCTTTATAAATTATTTTACACACAATTATTCCTATCCATAACCAATTCCATATAAAGTAGTCGTAGAGACACCATATTTGATATGGAGGTAAGAGTACCTAGTTTGCCTTTTTGATCATTTGGCTTGTAAGGTTTATTAAGTAAACTTGATCATAATCTAGACGAAGATGTATTTACGGATGTATCCTAATGAAATTTGGGAACACATATTCTATAACACGTTATAGAACAAAACTACTTTGTCACTAGAACTTGAGTTTTCCATTAGAGTTAATATGTATCTAAAGGAGCCAGTGGGAGTGATGTAGAACTTGAAGAAATTCAAGAACCATAAAATACATATCTTTATGAGAATGGAACACGAACCAATTCAACAAAGGATTTATTGTTGGACCATTGGTACATGTAGCACGTGATCTAGAGAAGATAATAAATGATCTCGATTCTAAAAGGTATATAAGTTATCTAAATCCATTTATGGATTGGAGAAAGTCTTTTGGATTTGAATCCTTTTATTAATGAAGTTTTATGAAAACTTGGATTCATAAATGTCACGTTTAAATCTTGTGCTCACAAAAGGTTAGTGGTATTATTTGCATTAATCTAGTATAATATGTAGGCGACGTACTAATCATTTAAAAAAATCCCTACAACACCAATGTAGGACATGGTTAAGGAAATAGTTTTGATGAAATGCTTAGCCAAAGTTTCCTAAAAGGTTAGGAATCATAATTTATATAGATAGATGGTTGATAAATCTCAATCCTAGTACAAGTACATATTCCAGCGAAGCGTTGAGCACCTAATATGCATAATATTGCATGTGTGGCAGGGTGTTTTGTCTAATGGGCAATGTCATACCTCATTGGATGAGAAAAAAGACACTATGATATGTACTGCACTAGATGCACCATATGCTATGAGCATAAATAATAAGTAAAAAAATGATTGGAGTGTTCATCACTAGATCACTATCAAGAAGGTCTATGGATATCTTAAAAGGACTTGGTGTTCCTTTTCTTGAGAGTAGATGGGAATAATCATTGTAAAAGAGTTACATTGATGTTATTCCAAAATTTTATGAATTATATATTCATATCACAGTATAAATTAAATGTTATGCTTGGATGACAACTGTATAAGTTGAAAAAGGCTTCAGACAAATGTCGTTTCTAATACAAAGGTCAAATATATGATTTGGATCGATGTTATAATTCTTGGGAAGAAAGCCGTGTTTCTTGTATTGCAGATCCTATTGATCTCATTAACGATGATAATGGGTTGATCTTGCCAGTACAGAAAATTAGATCTCACTAGTGATCCATGTATATCTATTTTGACACTTCAATTTATTTTGATAGAAGATCGAATGTTGAAATTGGAAGAGGTGTATACTACCAACATAGAAAAGAGTTCTTTATACCCTAATAAAGTATCATGCTTAGATAATGCTTGACGCACACGATGGGCAGATAGATGTTAAGTTAATATCTGATTTGCTCTAGTGCTAGTGGGAGACTATTGGAGTAAGCCCTAATAGCCAATAAAAATTGGTTGTATATGCTTTTGTATCATGACCTTGATATATATTGTTTGTTATATATACTTATTAGGCAATGTATTTATTATGTTACTTGTATATGCCATAATAGAGTCCTTAGAGTAATTAGTCTGTTTAATGATACATTAAGTGTGACTTAATCGTGAGACTTCATTAAACATAAGGAAGTTATTCTTAAAGTATCTGTAGTTAAGCTTTACAATCAAAGAGGACAATAGTAATGCATAAAGACTATTATGTGAGTAGACTGATGACTGTATCTCACAAGTCATGGATATGAGATATAAAGTCTTCACGTAGGTATAAATATTAGGAGTAATATTTATACTGGATTGACCCATCATGAGAATACTACATAGTTTGTTATGTAAGTGTCATAAGTTATTCTCATAGTGATAATGATGTATACCATCCTTCGACCTGAAACCACTATGGATCCTAGATGTAGAGTCGAGTACTTTATTGCTAATCAAACATTGTCCATAACAAAATGACCATAAAGATGGTTTATGGGTACTTTACAAATCATGCTAAGGGGCCTGAGTGACCTAGATGAGATTTTCCCCTCCTACATATAGGGGAGTAATATCAGTGGGCCCCTTGATAGAGTATGACTGTAAAATGCATGGCCATGCTCAAATAAGTCGATATGAGATATTGAGCTTATTTGTTGTTATCAAGTATATTCAGGGATCAAGGAATAAAATATTGGACTATACAAGAGTGACACATTCTATGCCTTGCGTTCAATATAGATATAAGGGCAAAAGGGTAGTTGTACACATGATCATTATCATAGAAAGGTTATGTTAGATCACATGATATTCTCATTACTTGGGTAGTAGTGACGTATTGCTAGATACCACTCACTGTTTATAATATTAAATATATGATTCAATATTATTGTCAACGTAAACAGAACCTACGGGGTCATACGCATAAAGTACAGTTTAATTAAATAAGATTGGGCTTATTTTGGAAAAGTTCAAAATAAGAGCATTAGTGTTTTAGTAGCTCTCTATAAATAGATGAGCTCTTTCCCTTACCAATCCTAAATGTCAATTTTCTCAGAACAAGAGACGGCTAGCACCGCGATCCACTTTGTACTTGCGTGGACTTTGTAGAGACAATGGTATTTTCCACATTCGTGATCAAAGTTAAAGCACGCTTCAAAAGGTAATTCAGAATCCTTCTTTTGTGTTTGATTTCTGATTGATGGTTTAATCAAAATCCATTCATCGGGATTATTCCACCAAGAGGATTAATTTTTAAAAAATCCCTCTTAAATCCTAACAGCACATACATTTGAGTAGCGAGTGAAAGGCGATTCAAAGCTTTATTTAATATGAAGTAAGCTCAATTCGCTTAGTGAGTCGTTGCTCAATCAATTAATTAGGAACATATAAGAAAAATGGGCATTGTCGCACCTCGAAAAATCATCGAAGACACGTCCCTCGCGCGAAAGCGCAAAAGAAATTGCGGTTCGACAAAGTCGCCACCGAACTTTATTTATCCCAAAAAGAGGGAAAGGAAAATATCGTGAAAACCTTTAAAGGAGATAAGAACAAGGTCATCGCAACCACATTCTGGTTTTGGGAGTCGGTTATGTGAGGGGAAGGTACGCGCACCCCCTTACGTCCGTTGTACTCAACGGGAACCTCTTAATTCAAATTGTGATGAACGTTAGCTAAGCTTATTTATTTTCTTCTCAACGATAAATGCGAAACGATACGATAAAAGGAAAAGATGCTAAGGGGAAAATGAGTGGTTTTAGGATAGGGCGCTCGCCAAGGATTGGGGCCCTGGTGCCTACGTATGCTCATTCAGACGAGAATGAGAAATCAGAACAATTGTAGTTCGACTACGGGATTTGGACGGAAAAGATGAAAATGTGTTCGCCAAGATCATCACAATCTTGTGCCTACGTATCTTTACTCGGACGAGAATAAAGAATCAGAGCAATCGTAGTTCATGGATACGACCACGAAAAGAGGGAGGGAGCTTGGTTTGATGTTTAGTTTGGATGACGATTACTCAAACTTAAGAAAGGCTCCTCGGGCCCAAGTAATCGAGAAAGTGAGTCAAAGACTTGGCTCTCTCTCTTTTTCATCTAAGGGTGATTGAGAAAAAGGTTTGATGGTTTGAAAAGTGTTTGAATGATGAATGGTTATCGAGTTGGGAGTGTTTTAGAGGCTTCATTTGCTCACACATGAGTAAGAGAACCCGCACTTAAACAACCGAATGAAGATCAAAGACTCAACCCCCATTTTCACCTTGAAAAGAGTTGCGATAGTTGTTAATTGTTTTTGAAGTTTGATTGTGAAAATCCGTTTGACGTTGGATCAAGGGTTTGATTATGCGAAGAGGTTGGTTTGAAAATGGCTCAACGATGAATCAAGGGTTTGTTTGAAAAGAGGTGAGAATCGATCCTAGTCCCTAGGGGTGCTCCTAGTAACGAAACCACGATGAGATGTGCGGATGTGTGTGTTAGGTTGATGGCGAATGCTAATGAGAAATCGACTTACGGGGGTGTTTTTAAAATGGCTCAACGACGAATCGAGAATTAGTTTGAAAATGGTTTTGTCTATGCTAGTCCCTAGGGGTGCTCCTAGTAAACTAACCACAATCAAAGGCGAGTAAAGTGCATACATCAGAATGAGAGTGGGGTACATGTAAGTTACACGGGATTGAACGAAATAAAAGGTCTCATTGTAAGGTAACCCAAAAGGAAGTTGTGTGTGTGCAAGGTGTCCTAAACTAAGTCTTGAGCAAAATTCGGACAAAAGCTCCTTTGATTAGGGTTTCTGTACAAAGTCAAAGTTCTGTTGCTCGGAAAAGTAACCAACAGTCCACCAATTAGTCTTTTATGGTTTTGATCTTTTTTATTGTGTTTTGAATGATATGAACAAGAAAATGTTAGATGAGCAGAATATGATATAAATAATATGAACAGATGAATAATAACAGAAAAGTAAATCAAGAATATATTGAGCGGAAATTAAAGTTAGTTGTTAGTGATTAGTGGTTAGAACGAATGATCAACGATGGTTAAATAAGCATCCTTGGGCTTTCAAACATAAGTTTGGGCCACGAATGATCATTTTCCGATACTGGACATATGTAGCACTAAACCATCGTAGCACGATCTATAACGAAGATCATACTATAGGAGGTCGCGCAATTGATCTTTGTGCTAAAACACGATAGAGAAATGATATTGTGAATCATTCTCTAAGGAAATCGTGCCACACGAAAAGAAAAAATGGGTGATCTCGTCTTAATCACAAACTTTCGTCGATTAATCGAAGGTAACCTATCACGATCCCAAAGTATAGAAAATGATCTCAATGATCAATTTCCACAGATTTGAAATCATGAAGGTTAAACAACCTCAATCAACCAACATTCGTGAATAAAAAGACTTCATTGATCGATAATGAAAAGAAAAAATAGAATCGAAACGGAAAGCAATCAACATGAGATAGAAAAGAAAATGGTCTCATCTTAATCATGATTTTAAATCGACAAATCGACAATCTATGATATTAGACTTTCATTGACCAAAATCAAAAATGAAATCGAAAACAAAAATGAAATCGAAAATAAAAATGAAAATGAAAAGACAAGTGGAAATCAAAATGAGATAGAAGAGAAGATGGTTTAATCTTAGTTATGGATTCTCATCGACAAATCGATAATTCACAACTCTAGATGTTCATCGACCAAAGGAAAATCGAAAATGAAAACGAAATGGAATAAATTACTAAACCATAAATAATAATAAAAAAACAAGTATCATATTTTTTTGAAAGTTGCTAATTTAACCAAGTATAAATAAGTATAAAATTTTCCTCAAAACAACAAAATATCCTCATATAAATAAGTATAAAATTTTCCTAATTTAATTATTTGATCCACAATTTAATAGATAAATCTATTTTTAAAAGTTGCTTTATTAATATTCTCAGTAAATATGACAAGTATTATCTATATTATTATATAATCTTATAATGTCTCCATAAAAGATTTTCCGCTAAAACTTTTTTCTTTAATTAATTAATTAAATATAAATATATTTATTATTAACTCGATTTAAAACTTATGACTAACTCATTCTTATATTTTAAATAATTATTAATTAACAAAGGCAATAAGACACTTCCTAAATTTTTTTTAAAATGCAGCCACCTACCAAAAAGTTAATTAAATATAAATATATTATTATTAACTCCATCATTTAAAACTTCTAGCTAAGTCACATTCTTATATTTTGAATAATTATTTATTAACAAATTCAATAAGACACTCCTAAATTTTTTTTTTAAATGCAGTCACCTACCAATAATATGTTAACATAGTAATTACCCAGCATAACTTTTCTCTTCATTTTATTAATTAATATTTTTCTATTAATAATTAAATATTATTATTATTAATTAAATAATAGTTAAATTAAAATATTTAACATGTTTATTTCTCAAATTTCTCTCCGCTCAACACTCTCTATTTATATCATACAAACAATTAACCTCTCTTCACTCATAACATCTCTCTAACCCCACATTAACAGGACACATAATAGTATTAAATTAAAAAATAAATAAATAAATAAATTAGACATATAATGCAAACCTTAAAATTACTTAATACAAAAATAAATTAATAAATATAATTCATGAAACGGTTAACGTTTTTTATAGCCCCACTAATTTCATTACTTTATTTCATTTTTTCCACAAAATTATCTTCCCACTAATCAAATTTATATCTCATCAATTAACCCGATTACTTTATTCCATTTTTTTCACAAAATTATTTTCCCACTAATCAAATTTATATCTCATCAATTTATATATTTATTTTACTATTTACTAGCTTTAAAATGAAATTAGTGGGTGCTATAAAAAACTTTAACCGTTTTATGAATTATATTTATTAATTTATTTTTATATTAAGTAAATTTATGGTTTACATTATATGTATAATTTATTTATTTTTTAATTTTTTAATTTAATATTACTATGTGTCTTATTAATGTGGGGTTAAAGAGATATTATGAGTGGAGAGAGGTTAATTGTTTGTATGATATAAATATAGAGTGTTGAGCAGAGAGAAATTTGAGAAATAAACATGTTAAATATTTTAATTTAATTATTATTTAATTAATTATAATAATATTTAATTATTAATAATAAAAAATTAATTAATTAAATGAAGAGAAAAGTTATGTTAGGTGGTTACTATGTTAACATATTATTGGTAGGTGGCTGCATTTTTAAAAAAAAATTAAAGAGTGTCTTATTGCATTTGTTAATTAATAATTATTTAAAATATAAGAATGCGACTTAGCTAGAAGTTTTAAATGATGGAGTTAATAATAATATACTTATATTTAATTAATTTTTGGTAGGTGGCTGCATTTTTAAAAAAATTTAGGACGTGTCTTATTGCATTTGTTAATTAATAATTATTTAAAATATAAGAATGAGTTAGTCAGAAGTTTTAAATGGAGTTAATAATAAATATATTAACATTTAATTAATTAAATAAAGGAAAAAAATTTAGCGGAAAATCTTTGATGGAGACATTATAAGATTATATAATAGTATAGATAATACTTGCCATATTTGCTGAGAATATTAATAAAACAGCTTTTAAAGATAGATTTATTTATTAAATTGTGGATCAAATAATTAAATTAAGAAAATTTTACACTTATTTATATGAGGATATTTTAGTAAAAAAAATATAATGTAGGGGTAGGGGAATAAATGAAGGGGTATGGGGTAAAATTTTCTAAAAGATAAGGGGGCTGATACGAGCTCATTAAGCCCATTAATACAAGTTATGAACACAATCCATGAGATAAGCAAAATCAAACATTTAGAAAACAAAACTCAGCATCGTTTTAAAACAAAATAAAAACCTACGTTTAGAGAAAACAACATCAGATTTATCTTTTAAAAAAAACAAAATCCACCATGTCATTTTCATATCAACAACAGCACTAAAGAGAGAGAAAGAGATCAACACGAAACTGATAAAAAGAAGAAGATCAGATCTCGAAGGCGTCATCTCCCACCTTCCTTCGCTCGCAAATCTTTTTTTTTCCGCCCAAGCTTCAGATTTCGTTCTCGTTTGCTTGCTGACACGGTCCAGGTTTGTTCATTTGGATCCTGTTTCATTTCTGACTCTCTTCTTCTACTCCTTCTCTTGTTCAGGTTTTGGTTCAGAATGGTTGTGAAATGTTGCGGTTATAGTTGGATTTGGGTTGATTGAGAGGTTTTGGAAGGTTTGGGTTGAAGGGAGAAGGTTTGTGTCAATGAACGTTGAAGAAGGATGAAAGGGTTTCGGATTTGTGTTGAAGGATTGTTGAGGGTGAGAAGAAGGTTTGTCTTATTGTTGGAGCAGAGAGAAGGAAAAGGAAGGGTATGGTTGTTGTTATGAATCGTGGTTTTGGTTGAATCGTTTGAAGAGAGGGAGAGGATTTCAGCAGGGTTTTTCTGGTTCAATGGAACGTGAAGGAGGAGAGAGATTTTATTGGCTTTTATAGAACTGAATCGAGGGTTAAATGGGAAGGACGCAAATACTACAGGCTGTGACGTGGTGTCCAAATTGTGGCCATTTTGTATGGTTTTTTGTCGTTTCCACAATGTGCGTTACATTTTGATGGGGTTAGTTTGGTGATTTTCTTGTAGGTATGAATTTTGAGGAGTGTGGTAGCATTTTCCAATACGGCCCGTTATGATGGTTTGTGATGCTGCTGTAGACGGAGTTTATGAATCACGTCATGCTTCTTGAATGTTGGCAGCTGGGTTTTGGTTTCAAGGTTGGTTATGGCTTGTGTTGTGGCTTTATGACTGATTGTCCTTTGTCTTTTTTGCGTACGGTTTGGCTGGGTGTGGTGTTAAAAGCTTGTGTGGGGTCTACAGGTATGTGAATCACGTTGCTGAAAGTTAGAGGTGGACCATGGTGTGTGAAAGTTGTTGTGGCTGGGAAAATGTGTGTGACTAGGAATGTATGTAGCATTTGGATCCATTGTTTGTTGTTACAACTGACGTTTACAAGGCGTGTGTTGTGTGGCTCGTGGATTTTTTAGTATGCAAGGCTTGGAAATATCATGTGCATAAGGCTTGATTTGGCAATTTGTAAGGGTCATGTGACTTGGTAGGAAAAGGTCATGGCAGTGTGTATTTCATATCCTACTTGCAGAAATTTTGGTCTTGTGGCTTGGTTTAGAAATTGGAAAGGTTTGCATTTATGTATGAAGTTTCAGGGGGGCATGTGTAGGGCTGGACAGGACCCCCTGGACCGGGAATAACCGGCCCATCCGTGCAGGTTTATTTGATTTGGGCGGTTTTAATTGGGTTACTGGGTGTTGCGGTTTAAATATGCGGGTTCATGTGGTTTACATGGGCGGTTTCGATTTATTTATTCCAAACCAACGGTGACCGAACCCGCCCATGTGATGAAAACAAAATGGCTTGGTTTAATATTAGTGAAGGGTTATTATCTAGTAAACAGTAACATTATTTTACTTTTGAGTTTCAAAACCCAAATCTTTCTCTCTCTCTCTCTCTCTCTCTCTCTCTCTCTCTCTCACACCCAGAAAACCCTAGATCTTGAGATGCTTGCCCCAGCCGCCACCTCTCTCAGATTCGTCTTCTCCCACCACTTAACGACGACACTCATGTCGGTGTTGTCACGGGAACCATCTAATATCATCACCTCTCTCAACGTCATTTTCTCACTCACTTAGAAGATAAGGTGTTTCTTTAACTTTTCATCTTTTTCTATGTTTCGGGTTTGATTTTGTTTTTTCTCATCTCTATTGTTTTGTTTTATGGTTTGATTTCCTAAGTTTTGTATTTTTTTTATTTTCTGACTTTTTGTTGTTGTTGTTGTTGTGATTTATTACCAGATACTCAAATTTGGATGTATTTTTTCAGATCTGCAAGGTGAAGATGTGTAACTTTTATTTGTTTCACTTTCTGTTTTGACTTCTTTTTTGGTTGTTTATATTTTGTTGTGGTTGTTGTTTTGTTGTTATGATTTATGTTTTATTGACTCTCCATATGAATGTCCTTCAATCTCTACTAGGTAAGTGTTATTTTTGTATGATTTAGTTTCTGTTCTTTGTGTTCACTTTCTTTATTTAATATTTTTACTTACCTTATGTTGTTATTAAGTTATAGGAAAATTGAAATAGTCACTTCAAATGCTACAACATAGATCCAGTTAATAGCCATCTAAATATTTTCCCTTTCAATTTGTGTTTGCAGAATCTGTGTTATTGAAAATTGTGTTTGCAGAATCTGTGTTGGCTGCAATGCCGAGATTGACCATGGAAGATTTTTGAGTTGCTTGAGAGTTGTTTGACATTCATAATATTTTTGTTGTCATGCTTGCACACTGCCAATAATTGATTATCAGGTTAGAGATTAATTTTCTTTCTAAGAAATACAATGATTCAATGTGTAGCCACGTTAAACTATATTACTCTACACTAGCTTAATTACCTCATAATATAAAAATCAATATTTTTTACTCTTATGAAAGGTTATAAGTGGCTTATATTTCTCCCACATTGTTTAGTGTTGGATATTGGATATTATTATTATCTCTGGAAACTGATTTATGGACAATTCAATTCAACATTCTCTATTGACTCTGGAAACTGATTTATGGACAATTCAATTCAACATTCTCTATTGACATAATTGCATGATTTCATTTTTCAGATTGATGTAGAAGAGTTATTAATGCAAAGTTGATGAAGATCACTTTTATCTATAATTGATGGAGAGTTTAAATGTTAATTATCAATTTTCAATGTTATATTTCTTGATCTAGATTTTTATTTGTATGACAATTTAATATTTAATTAGCTCATCATTAAAAGTAATTGATAATATAATTAATAGTATTTGATTATACTAGAGTTTTTGTATTAAATCAGTATGTATTAAATCAGATTTAAATCAGTTTAAATTTTTTTGGTTGGATCATTCAATTCACCCGAAATACCCGTCTGCAATAACCCGAACCCGTTAAAACCGATATTGAAATTGGGCGAAAAAGGGTCTATTATTACTACCCGCGGTTTGGGCTGGTTTGAGGTTTTGGGCCAAACCCGCCCAACCCGACGCGTTGTCCAGCCCTAGGCATGTGGTTGTGGGGCAGTACGTTTTTGTACATTGGAATGATTGTGGGGGCTATTGAATTGTTGGCTTTGTGTGGCTTCGTATCAAGTAGTGGCAAATGTGTCATGTGTGATAGTTATATTATGTATGTGAATCAATGTGTGGGGTCCTCCGTGGGTTATTTCAAAATCAATTTTTTTGTATTTTAGTTAGAAAGATGAAAATAGTGATGGAGTTTTCTTTTATGACATGGGTTTATGGTTCCTTGTAAGGAAATATTGTAATCAAGGGTTCATGGGCCTTGTGAATTTATGTATGGGCTTTTATTATTTTTTTTGTAATGGTTTTCAAAAAGTGATGACAAATATATTTGTGAATATTGGTTTGGAAAATTTAAAAGAAATATTTTCTTGTGGAATTGGATAATAGAAAATGGACAATTTTTAAAAAAAAAATGGACATTGAGAAATGGATTGTGAATGGGTATTGATCATTGGATCGGATAAGGTGAATAAAATGGGAATGGAAAATAAGGATATAAACAAATGAGTTTGGATCTTATTTCGAATAAGTGGATTTTGGAATGAAAAGTGGATAAAATGGATAAATGGATTATTGAATTGGACATGGTTATGAAAGAAATGGATTTAAAAGTGGTTTATGGATATGTGACCAATGTAAATGGTTAATGAAATTGATAAAATGTTGATTAAAGAAAAAATGGTTCTGAAATGGATTGGATGTGAATGGATTGCCCTTAAGAAACCATGAATTATTCTCAAACCTGATGAACTGGCTGCGAACCATGATTAACATGAACCAGTCATTGAATCTTTAGTCACGAATGCTCTACACAGCCTGATAACCTGGCCCACACGCAAATGAATTGTCTTGACACAAACCCTGATTGGAGCTTCACACATACAACATTTGAATCATTACAAACCCTAGCCTTGATCTTGAAACAAAACCTTGTCTGGCTGACAAATTAGGTCAAAACTAGATGAACTCTAGTCCCTATTGCACACACTCCTGACTGGATGAACCCCAAATGAAACTTGATTCGATTCAATTCAACCTCATGATAGAAACAACATATTTTTTTGGATTTTCTGAATAATGGTTAGTGGAGGGATGTACAGTTGAATATTATATACAGGTAGGACAAATTTGGGGTATGACAGGCATTTGTGTTTATTTGAGACATTTCTTAGAATTTTCTTATTAGTATGTTTAAGTTTACACCTGTGAAAGAGAATGAGTTCTTGTGAGATATTGAAGGTAAGTTAAAGTGGATATTGTTAGAACAAGATTTGTTCATGACATATATTCCTTGGGTTTTGATGATAATAAAGTATTAAATTAACAATGGTTATTTTTTATGTGTGTTTCTTGTATGCAGATCCTAATACTTGTAAATATTTAAACATAATCTGATATACAAAGGCACACTTGAGAGAAGCTGAATTGCTAGCTTCCGGTGGTGCAAAATCTGAAGAACGCTCTCTAAGAAATGTCTGGCGTAGACTCTGAACCTAAAGGTCTCAGCATCAGAAGAAACAACATTATTGTTTCTACACTTGGTGAATGTAAATTGGCTTCTGGTGATCATTCAGAGTTAGTAATAAAGCTGAAGATATCCGTACTGCAGAAAGCAAGTTGTATTATCAAATAAGTTTGTCAGCTAGAGTCTTAGTTCACAAGGCTCAAGAAAAGTTGGCATGCTTTACGGATATCTACTCTCAACGGCTCTATAGTACAGGATCTCTTTGAAGACTTAGTGGTTAAACATGATACACAATGGATCAATGTCTTTTTGTGTATCTTTCTTCAACGTCTCTTATACTATGGAAAAAACAAAGACACTTGATCAAGTTGTCTCTCCAACGGCTAGTCTTTTGCAAATTCTATATAAGTAGTTGAAGGTTCAAACTGAATCTTTAACAAGGATCAACCTGATGGAGGAGTAACAAGATTCACAATTATCAACATAAATGGTTATGCGGAATTTCTATTGTAGGTTGTAATTATAAAAGCCTTAAGATTTATTACACATTGAATATCTTAGAAATCTTAAGAGCTTTAGATCTTTGTTATGGTGATTTCCCTGTACCTCTGATATTTGTATCAAGTACACCTTGTTCTCTATTCTGCTGAACATGTTGTTTAGCAGTTTAGATAAAAGTCTCTCGCCAAGATGCTTCAGCCGTGTAAGTGTCCTGCTATGTCCTAGAGCTTTGAAAGTCTTAATTAAGTGGATTAATTGAGAAAATCCAAGTCTCTCGCCAAGATGCTTGAGCCATGTAAGTCTCCTGCTATGTGCTAGAGCATTGAAAGTCTTAATTAAGTGGATTGATTGAGCAGAAGTCTTGGGTTTATGGAACCTGAGTAGAGGTCTTGAGTCTATATAAGTTTTGAACCTGAGGTGTTTGATCAGAAGTCTTGGGTTCGTGGAACTTGAGCAAGAAGTCTTGGATCGAGTGTCTGAGTAGTAGTTTTGAGCCTAAGTAGTTTAAGCAGAAGTCTATGGCCATAATGGCTTGAGCAGGAAGTCTCGGTTCGTGGAACCTAAGCAAAACCCTTGAGCTAGAGTGGCTTGAGCATGAAGTCTTGGTTCGTGGAACCTGAGCAGAAGTATTGGGGCAGAGTGGCTTGGGCAAGAAGTCTTGGGTCTGTAGGACTTGAGCAAGGAAGTATTGAACCTTAGGGATTTAAGCAAGAAATCTTGGACTTAGGGTCTGAGCACCATAAAAGTCTTGCAGAATGCATAAGCGATTGTAATCAAGAGTTGGTTATAGTGAAAATCTCTTGTGAATCGAGAGGACTGGACTACTCTTAGTTGGGATGAACCAGTATAAATCTTTGTTTCTTCTGCTATTATTTATTTGCTTCTGTTAACATTTCACTGCTAAGTATAATCAGAATCTGAACACCCATTTAGATTTTGAACTCTGATCAGACGCAAATTAAGAAAACGAAAAACACAATTCACCCCCTTTCTTATGTACTTTTTCTCACCTTCAATTGGTATCAGAGCATGGTATGTACATAACACTTAACAGTGGTGCAGATAATGATCCAATGAGAAAAGTATGTCTGTAAAAGACTTTCCTTCAAGAAGGAATCAAGTTCCACATGAAAAATATTACATTGCTTTTCCTATCATATTCAAAAGGTGATTATGCTTAATTTAAATGTTTGAAAAGTTAAATATATTTTTAAATCATTGGACTTGATAAAGGGTTTGTGAAGGTTTGTAGAATACCCTTGAAAAAAGGTGTTACTATAGAAGTTGATGGTGTAGAGATGATCAAAATTTGAAAGTCTCTCTCGCCAGCTCAGAAGAACCTTAATTAAAATATCTTCAGAGGTAGATACATTTAGGTAGGTGCGCTATCTCGATTCTGAGTATATCAACATCATTGATACGTCTAATGCTCAAACTATCTTTGAATCCTTGTGATCAGACTTATGGGAATCAATTATAAAGCTTGTCCAGTTACACTTCATCTAATCTTTCCAAGCAAATTTTGAAATGATTGTTGTGGATTCAAACCTGAAGTCACAGTTACTCAAAAAGTCATAACTACTTGAGCTTACTATGGCTTGTAGGTTTATTTTACAATCTTCAAAGAAAATAAATGGAATTAGATGATGAAAAGCTATCTAACATATTATCTTTTCTAAATCCTGTTGAAGGATACTTCCTGTGGAATGTCTGATGATGAGGAATTAACCTTCCTAATCAGAAGTTTTCTTTAACTGGTTGAATGGAACGTGATATCTGTTGATTATTACCAGAACCTAATGTCAAATCTATCTTGCTTCAATATTTGATATTTCATAGATTTAAAAATCAAGTATTAAAGAGAAAGAGATTATACCAAATCTATCTTGCTTCAATATTTGATAATAAGGAGTATGTTCTTTAAGGTGATATCTTAAGTGACTCCATTGCTCCTTGGTTGAGGGTCGTCATGGAATTTGTATTAAAGAAAATTTTGTTGTACCTCGAAAAATACGATCCTCGCGATGGACGTGGAAAAAACTTTCGAACAGAGTCGCCACCGAACTTTATTCATTCTAAGGAAGGAATAGGAAACTATCGATAAAACCTTTGAAGAGATAAGAACACTGAAATTCTGGCATTGCAGACAGCATATGTCCTAACACATGTCAAGACATTGTTCTGCATAAACATTTAAACAAAGAAACATAATAGCAGACTGATACCTTGAATATCAGAACTGCAGAATCACAGATGTTACGACATCTGTTCCAACATGTTAATCAAACTAAACTATAAATTGCAGAATGATAAACAACAAAAAATATGATGACCCAGTTCGGTGCAACTCACCTACATCTGGGGGATACCAATCCAAGAAGAAGACTCCACTATCAGTAGTATAGTTGTATATAAACAACCTCAGGTTTACAGAAAGCACCCACGATAACCTATCATTATCCAATGAAGACTTTTTCATTAGGATTCACATCTAATTGATAAGAGAAACCCATCTCACTCCCTAAATAACAACCTGTGATTATCTAACAGTTAATACCCCATAATTGTATCATCCCTATTAAAAGACACCCCTTTCAATACAAAGTTCAGTCAAGCATCCTTGACTAACAAGTTAACTTGGATTTTCTTCAAAGCTTCATCCTAGAACAATATAAGATTCATTGCCTACGGGCTTCTGAATCTATACAAGTACCTATGTCTACCACACTGCATCAAATCGATACAGAGGGAGGCTTACAAGAAAGCCTATGACTCTCAAAACCCTAAACCTTATTTTCTACTTTACAAAAGTGTTACAATAGGTTCAGTTCTTCAGTCTTAGGTTTTGATTTCCTTTTAGAAGCTTCTGCTGCCTTGGGCTTCAATCTTCTGTTTGCTGATTCCTTGATCCATGTTCTGATCGTTTCCTCAACTCTTGGACCAGACTTAGAAATAGCCTGCTATATCAGTTTAAGATGTCAGGACATTCGTTAGGACATCATGTCTTCTTCATGCTGGAACACTACAATCAACGCCTTATTTTACCAAATATTTGTTCAAATCTGCAGAGCCTTCAATCTCCCTGTTTTGACTAATTTTTGGTTAAAACTCCTTTGGTAAAAGAAGAAAGACCGACGTTTGGTGGATATGATTGGAACACCTCCGAGACTCTTTATTACCCCTGAAATTCCTAGCTGTATGTTGGTGTACGTGAGGAAGAGTATATAAGCATCTTCCCCTCAAACCAGTACTTGACACAGAGGGATAAATCTTCCTCTTGAGGGGCATAAGAGAACCCACAAGAAGATCCAGAAAGAGCTTAAGAAGAAACAGTTGTATCATATGTAACACAGAGTTCATAGAGTATGTAACTCAGGTCACAAGACACGACCTGCTTCATAACTCAAATCACAAGGCACAAGGGAAGGATGATTCAAGGATGTCATAATATCTCATCCAACACCCCTGCTTGCACAAATGAGTACGTGTTGTAGAAACCAACACTAAATGATATGAATCCATACCTCTTATCTCCCCGTTTTTAGCCAAAAATTGGCAAAAGTTGTCAGCGCAATTCCATACCCACGTGATACTAATCCAGATCTTAAGAAAAACCATGACGAGTTTGCCCAGAATACTAACTTTGAAAACCAGAAGCAGATTCCACCTTTAACTACTCAAACATATTTATCTTGAAAATTCTGGTCCATAGAAGTTCCCGCAGAGCAATTCATAAATTAGGGTAGGTAAACATAAATGACTGTGCACCGTCTAACTAAAGTTTGAATGATTCAACTTTATGAGAGACCGTCCAAAGGCTGCACTAGCATCAAGACACATGCTTAACATGTCTTCACTCTCTACCGTCCAAAACAGCCAATCATGTCGTACCCATACTGTCCTGACCCTTTGTCAGGCTTTGTTTAGCAAAGATATAGTTCCTGTGTTTTGACTACAGGATAATTCTTTTAAACAGAAGACTAAGAATAACTTACCAAGATGTTAAGACATTTCTTCAAACATCTTTCAGCTATCAGCAACAACTCTCAAGATACTTGCACCACTTCTAATTTAATCCATTGACACCCAATGATAGAATCAGAACAACCTGATAAGTTCACCCAGAACTCATATCAGTAGAGAAATGTCATGACATCTCGTCTGACATATCAACCTCACCTGAGGCAATCTATCATAAACTACTTGAAACCACAAACAATCTTGATAAACAATCTGCACCACTACAGTAATACATCTTAGATCAAGGAGCAACTCCCCCTATCTAAGATAACCAGTGCTCCTCCAATGAACACTTATTCTGATGAATGGAAAACATAAGACGCATCTTCATGTATTCAAGAGCTCACCCTCTGTTCAACCCACCAGCTGAACACAATCATCAACTGCACTTATTGCTTCTTCTGACAAGAACCAATAATCACTCACACATGAACATTATCATGCTTCCCGTGAGATCACATTAGGATCAACATCCTAAATTAACAAACTCTTGGATTGAGAGCAAAGCTCTATTGATCCCTCTCTTCTAGAACCCATCTATATACCACACGAATTCCTCTTGAATTCTCATGTACAGACCTCCATGTTCCTTGAGCTAAAACCCAATTGATCTGGAATGTACACATTCCTCAAAGAGATACCTTACCTCTTAGTTTGTTATCTTCTTAACGATGTCAGATATCGTATACATGCTCCATAAATCCTCAGCCCATTTGCTCCACAAGCACCAAACTGATCCACTTCTAGCATGTCCCATTCACATCATACTTCCAAGACAATCCTTATCCATCATTCTCCCGTATGATAAATAAATACCTCTTAGACAAGTTGTGAGTGTCAAGTTCTACACTCAGAATTTAGCATCCTACTCCAAGGATAACCAACCCAGAAAATTTTCTAACATCAGTTAGGACATCCTTCACATATCATAGACACCAATCAACATAGTTCTAGATATGCTCCACCACTGGACTTACTATCTGCATAGTAATCCAATTGAAGATCTTCACACAACAATGTGCCACCAGCTTGAACAATAAGAACTCCAGATAACCAAAGAGAGAAATAAACTCTCATCCACCAAAAGAAGGTAATCCTCCATCATCAACTTAGAACTTCTACCACAAGCTCCAAGATAGACCAGAACCTCCTTACGTTTTCAACCAACTACCCTTCTGCCCAAGAGAAATTAGTTCCAAGCACCCTGCTTGAATGCACACTAAACATCAACCAAATGCCTCTTTATGACTGATCTTATTCTTCTTCAGAACTCCCATAAGATACACTGATCCACCAATGAAATCTGATCTTCAAGTTACATGAACTACTAGCTCCATAGCAAGACATCTTGGATCCACCAAGCCTTAGACATGTAACATCTTCTCCTTCCACAGCTCCTGCAAACTGCATGAGATGGACCTTTTTGAAGCATTCATAACTTCCATTCTCCTGTAGATCACCTTATCTTAAGCTGATGTGCCACATCACCAGCTGAGACTCTAATGTTAAGCTAGATGTCAGAACATTTTAATACGACATCCAGCTGCTGAATTCAGATCCTTCTTCTGCCACTTAGAAGAACCTCCTCCCTTTAATAGAACAAGAGTTCCATGCTCTCATAGACTTTATTCAACAACCAAGTTTGAGTAGAAAACCTCCATCTTGCTTAATCTTATCACAGGTATTCCATTCAAGCTCACACCTTGATGAATAACTGCTTTGAAACTCAAAAGACTTCACACCTGCCACGTCTGAATCTTTAGAAGATAAAGTAGTCCTAGACTACACCATAGCCATACCAAAGAATGCCACTTTCCTTAGTAGAGAAGTCTGTAGAAAGTCAGAGATAACTGCCACTTAACCTTGACCTCCAAGATGAGTAAGATCCCATGCTTCTAAGTACCTAGATAAAAAATAAACTGATCTAAGTTGTGCCATTACCAGCACTCCAATCTAGACAAGTCTCTAGCCAGGACATTTTCCAGACACACACCAGATGGAACTTAAACACACTTGCTGCACTCCAATACTCCTAGATCAAAAATAAACTGATCCAAGAACCATCCATCAAGATTATGATGTCTTCTTCTTCATCTTCCACATCACCATTGTCTAGACCAGTTTCTTACCAGGAAACTATCCAGAGATCAGATGCTTCTTCCATACCAAATTGAAGCAGGTTCTTAGGTCACCACCTAAGATAAATAGATCCTAAAGCTTATGCAGTACCCCTCCCATGATTCTGCACAAACCAGATGAAGAGATGTTCCAACATCGTGTTGGACATCACCAATCTTGAACTCCACATACAAGGATAATCAATTAAATACTTGTTAGTAACACAAATAGAAATTGATCTTAAATCCTTATTCAATAATCCTATTTCACTTTTGAAGCCACACTCCACCAGATCACTTCATGAACATTTATCTAGTATTCAATCTTTTGCAAGTATCTTCTTTGACACCCAACTTGTTGAGATACCAAGGCTGCCACCCTTAACTCAAGTAACTAAGATTCTCTCTGAACGAACCCTATTTACCTCAACAGTTCTTAAATCCCCATTTAGATTGGATCCACCCTTAGGATTAAGAGGGATGAATCCTTCCTTGCTATTTTTGGATGGTGAAAATAAATCACCTCCATTTTCTTCAGGTTTGTGTTTCACAGAACACCTTCTAGTCAGAAGAATAACTAGAAGACTCCAGATGCACGACTGAGACGCCTTTATGAGTGGAGTTGAGATAATTCTCAAGTATCTTTGACAACTTAGCCGCTCAATAATTTATCAAACTCCTAGAGCAAGAACTTGATAAACCTAAACTCAACTCTTCTCCTCTTCAACTGACTTCAAACTGCACCATGAAACCAAGCTTCCAAGTACTAAGTCACCATAACAGACATCTTCCAACAACTCCCTTCCTTCCATCGCTCCTGACTTTGGAATAAAAAAATGCATATATCTTCACATATAGAGGCCGACGATTGAGATCTTCCACCATCTGTCTTCAGCAACAACTCCAGAATCCCATAATTCCAGAGCTCTTCCATCAGAAACATATGCAGTGGAACCACCAAGGAACAAATTCTGCTAACCCTAATAAGATGTCAGAACATCTTATAAGACACCCCAACAAGAGAACTAGCCACTTCTCCTGCATTTGTTGTAGAATCTCTTCAGCAACATGAACAACCACCTGGTTGTTACCTTCGATCCAGAACATCCATCCCATCCATTAATACCCTTGAGTATGTCTGAGTTGATTGATCTGATCTTCAAAACTCCTCATTGTTTAAACGGCAGAAAGTATCTCCCAAAGATCTCATCTAGAAACAAACAGGATGCCTGCTCTGATACCAATTGAAATTCTGGCATTGCAGACAGCAGATGTCCTAACACATGTCAAGACATTGTTTTGCATACTCATTTAAACAAAGAAGCATAACAACAGACTGATACCTTGAATATCAGAACTGCAGAATCACAGATGTTACGACATCTATTCCAACATGTTAATCAAAATTGAACTGTAAATTACAGAATGATAAACAACACAGAATATGATGACCCGGTTCGGTGCAACTCACCTACATCTGGGGGATACTAATCCAGGAAGAAGACTCCACTTTCAGTAGTATAGTTTTATGTAAACAACCTCAGGTTTAAAGAAATCACCCACGCTAACCTATCATTATCCAATGAAGACTTTATCATTAGAAGTCACATCTAATTGATAAGAGAAACCCATCTCACTCCCTAAATCACAACCAGTGATTATCTAACAGGTAATACCCCATTAGTGTATCATCCCTATTGAAAGACACCCCTTTAAATACAAAGTCAGTCAAGCATCCTTGACTAACAAGTTAACTTGGATTTGCTTCAAAGCTTCATCCAAGAACAATATAAGATTCATTGCCTACGAGCTTCTGAATCTATACAAGTACCTATGTCTACCACACTGCATCAAATTGATACAGAGGGAGGCTTACAAGAAAGCCTACGACTCTCAAAATCCTAAACCCTATTTTCTACTTTACAAAAGTGTTACAATAGGTTCATTTCTTCAGTCCTAGGTCTTGATCTCATTTTATAAGCTTCTGCTACCTTGGGCTTCAATCTTCTGTTTGCTGATTCCTTGATCCACATTTTGATCATTTCCTCAACTCTTGGACCAAACTTATAAACAACCTGCTATATAAGTTTAAGATTCCACGACATTCGTTAGGACATCATGTCTTCTTCATGTTGGAACACTACAATCAACGCCTTATTTTACCAAAAATTTGCTCAAATCTGTAGAGCCTTCAAACATGGTCATCACAACCAAATTCTAGGTTCGGGAGTCGGTTACACAAGAGGGAAGGTATTAACACCCTCTACGTTCATTGTACTCAACGGGAACCTCTTGATTCGATTCGGGAGAAACGTTAGCTAGGTTTGTTTGTTATCTTCTAAGGTAAAAGGATTTGTTTTCAAAGGGGGGAAATGGGTTTAAGGTAAGGCCGATGGCGAGGCAAAAGCGCTCTGTAACACCCCAATTCCCATCGCGAATAAATAATACATAAATAAATCAGAGTAAATAAAAATTTATTTTTCCGACAGAAACAAGGATGCCACATTTTAAAGAAAGAAAACAAAAACCCTGCTCAATTATTTGATACATAACACGAACTGGGATAACATCAAAGAGAAACTTTTTCCGTATAAAAGGAAAGTTCAATTATGGAATAAAGCGGAAAGATCCATAACTGACTTGTTTTACAAAATAAATTGTTTTATAACATCAAAATATACATACATAGGTAATACAAAATAATTCTGACAGAGGTATACATATATGACATAATCGTTCCCCGACTCCAGTGCTACGTATTAGAGCAGACACCAAGACCGACAAAAGAACGGAGGGCTAATCTTCACAAAAGCCTCCAAGACACAAATCTGCAATTGCCTTATAGAGCAACAAACCACAGCAGAAGGGTGAGAAATAACAACTAAATCAAGATTGCATAATAATATGCAAACACATAATAGTTCACATGCACAGTTATTCGCACCACAAGCATCACATACTAATACATATATCATGCCACATATACATAACATATATCAATTATCCAACATAATCACATATTTGCACATAAGGCACACCAAAGTCACAACATATGGAAACACACCACCACATCACATAACACATGCCTACACATAAGACATATTATCCACAACCAATGCATTTGCACATCAATTCACCAATTCAAACATAAATCTCAACATATAATCAATTAATTCACAATTTCCACACATAATCAATCCATTCATGATTTTCCACACATAATGCATCCATTCACAATTCTCACACATAATCAATCCATTCATGATTTATGCAAATGCACAGAGACCGACACAACGACTATATGCAATGCATATGCTATACCATCCATCCATCAATCTCATCACTAGTTCACTCAGGAACTATTGGAACCATCGCTTGTTACTTAGGATCACTCATGTAACACCCCGTCGGGCAAACGATGTTCCCCGTCGCTTTCGGTCCTCTTTGTATAAGGCTCACAACGTTTATGGATCGTTTTCGGTCCTCTTTGTATAAGGCTCACGATCCGATCGCTTTCGGTCCTCTTTGTATAAGGCTCACGATCATCTATAATCATTGCTTTCAATCCTCTTTGTATAAGGCTCACGATGTTATAGTGGATTCCCTCTAGAATCGATTCGTCGCTCACACCCACTAGGGCACACGACATCACAAGATGCATATCATGATGCTTGACACACAAGAACTCGTGACAATCAAATGCATCACCACAATTCAACAATATGAATTATCTCATCATCATTATTCATGCATTGAAAACACTTCAAACAATGCATTTCATCACAAACCACAAACCACAACAATCATGCAATCACAATTACTTCCACAAGGGATTCACACCACAAAGGCTGCCCACAACACATCATAACAACATACATTGATATTCAATCCAACAATGTATTTTACCACACAACAACATCATTAATCATGCATCGAAGTTTAACCCAAAACAATGCATTTACTTTCCATAATGCCACAAACCATCATCACATCATTTAATCACATGCATTCATATCACATATCCGCACTCAAGTCATACGATGTATATCAAAAGTATATTGCATGATAACACATCAATTACATATAGTTACGACGGTAAAAGTCGACCAAAAGACACATTTCCAAATTCTCGACATAATTTAATCGGCCAACAATCTCAAAACCATTTTAATAAGAAAGAACATGTCAAAAGCTTTCCAACGCATCAAACCGACTTACGAATTAAAAGTTATAAAGAAACAAATTGGAAAAGCTGTCATGTTCGCAATGCGAAGCTCCTAGCGAGTCCTTCGCTTCCTCATTCGCAGTGCGAATACCCCAGCAAACCATGGCAGAAAGAAAAATAGCCTACAGTTCGCAGTGCGAACTCCCAGCGAGCCTTTGTTGTCCCCTTTGTAGTGCGAATTCCCCAGCGAACCGTGGCAGAAAGAAAAACAACACAATGTTCGCAGTGCGAACCTCACGCGAACGTTCGCTTTCCACTTCGCTACCGTTCGCAATGCGAACCTGCGGATTCTGGGATTCGCAACAGCACTGTTATAGGTCATAATGGGTCCAAATTCATCATTCTCCCACCCCAAACACTTCCAATTCATACTATATCAACCAAAACATGATCCAAACCTAACAACAAGTATTCTACTCAGTTTATATCAAATTTCATCTGTGAAAACATCGATTTCTATCAATTGCTCCTAATTTCAATCGATAAGAAAAGTCGAGAAACAACCAAAACAATTACAACAAACAACACATATACATACACAAGCAAGATATAATTGAAACTTCTCACCCTTACCCGATTAATCGTGCTCGAAACAGAGTTATGTCGATTTTCCTCTTTCTCCCCTTTCTCTCCTCTTCCTTTCCTTCCCTTCTCTTTCTTTCCTTTTTCTTTCCTTTCTCTCTATTTCCCTCTAATCTCTATTTATATAAAATATCTAAACTCCTAAAAGACTATTTTACCCCTCAGCTCAAATATCTCGCAAACCCTCTCAAAATGAGATAAAACATAAACAACGATGAAAATAATATATTGTCAAATAAAAGTCAAGAATAAAATAATATAAAACAAAAATAATTAAATCGACTCGATTAAATAAATAAGACAAAACTGGGGCGTTACACGCTCGACTTACAAGTTGGGGATGGTTTGTAGCTTGAGAATTAAAGGTCACAATCCCCTTTGTAATAGAATCCATACAGACTGAATTTGTTGGGTGGTAATGTGAATTGTGCGTGTTTTACGATTCTGCAGTTTTGTGTGTAGTACTCTTCTGCAACACGTGCGTCTCTTTTCCTGTTTGTACTTTACCTTCTTATCCTTTAGATTGCCTGATTAATCTTGGAATCAATGGTCATGATTTTGCCCTGTAATGATATTTATGTCAATTAGAACTTATGAATTTTTGAACTGCATTGTACTTGAATTTCAATCTGCTGCAAGTGTAAAATCTGTCTTCTTTTGGAACGTTGGATGAGGTGGGGCCAAGGGCTCATGAACTGCACAGATCATTTTAGAATTCTTTTTTAGTTGCATTCCCTGAATTAGGTTGCGATATTGCTGTGGTTGTAATTATGTAGGATATGCACTTGTAATTCATCAATAACAGTTAATGCCCTGGCAATAAAAAAAATGGCCAAAGAGGGTCCAATTTTAGATTTAACCATGTTTTATATCTTGAAAAACTCAGGACCAATGAACTGTGACAACTTCATTACTTGCTCCTATAGCTCATGTTGCAAGTAATTTTTATGGGTTTAAAGAAAATCTAGAGGTATCTTAAATACGGCCATGACCATGTATTAATCAAATGTCGCATCAAATCATTCACGGCCTAATCAAATGGATACAAGGCTTTGAACTAATCTTGAAAAAATAATTGTTATATGGCCATGACTTAAGACACAATGATTGGAATCAGTTTAGAATCACTTGGATAACTTGAGATTAATCTTTAACCAATTATCAAAACTCATTCTAATTTGCCCTTAACACATGACTTGAATGTTGAATTAGCTTAGCATGACTTGAGATGATTTCGTTTGAGACTTAGCTCGATTAAATAAGTTGAACTTGGCTCGAAGATTTGATCATCATCTAGGAACCTTACCCCAATAATTCTCGAATCGAACATATGTTTTAATCACAAGTTAGTTATGCCAAACAACTAGGTCAAATTGACTCTTAATTGGCTCATCACTTGAGTTTGACCAGTTAAGTCAAAGCTTGCTTCCAATCTTGAAACCAACCAAAGCATGGCTTGAGAATAACTTGATTGTATCGTATGAATCTAGTATCAACTTGGAACATGGCTCAACATGGATTGGAGCAAGACTTGAAATTGCCTTGAAATATGGCTAAAGAACTTATTGATCATGTCTTGACTACGTGGCCATGAGAATGATGACGCTTGAATTCACACATCTTACAAGAACCTGTGATCACAATAAACACAAACAAAACCTCCAAGACCTAACTTTTGGAGGCAAAGGTCAAATGATCATCTAGAGAAAGACCATCAAGCAACACGATTATTTATTATAAGAAAAATAAAGAAAGTAGGACAAATTTGGGGTATGACAGATGCCCCTATCTAATTGTCTTAAACCCGAGAAAATGAACTGCTACTAGGGGTTCATTTTTAGGGTGGAAGGCAATTAGATACAAGAAGACCCCAAAAATTTGTCCTACGAAATGCAGGGAGAAATAAATAAGACGGTAGAGTATGATTGAAACAAAACACCAAAGCAGTATCTCGAACATTAAGTCTGCTGGGGAAATAGTTTAAGCCAAAATTCCTTTCGGAGGAAATGTGCTAGTCAAGTTCTGCAGCGGAAAAGCTCACAAGAAACTTTTTTGGATAACCTCTTCTTGGGGGAGCAACAAGAGCAAGAGATGCTAGGGGTTATCATTATCAACTGCTTGGTTGAACAATGACTTGCTGGGGAATAGAAATTCCATGAGCACGCGCGGGGTAAAATATCATTTTTCAGAGGAATACTACCGACTTTAAAGGATGATTGGCCAGGATGCCTGGTGATGAACCCTAGATCCTGATCATGCCATGATGGATATGATGTTCCACTCAGGGTGGAAATGTATGGAGATCCATGTATGGATGCAACTGCTGGGAATTTTTTTAAGATGCATATAGAATGCGAATGATTTGTTATGAGATGCATGTGGGAATGCAACCGGGTAATTGGATTTTTTGGTTAGGCTTTATTTCTGGTTTCCAATGAAGGATTATTTTAGGATTAGCTAAGGCAAGGTGAAAAGGCTCACTGGGGACACCGGCATATCAACTCGGGGTTGAGAACAACAAATATATTATTGACTCAGTGGTCGAGAATGAATCAAAACAACAAGCCAACTCGGGGGCTGAAGAAACAAATACACCATCGACTCGGGGGTCGAGAAAAAGGGTAAAGGCAACAATATCGACTCGGGGGTTGAGAAAATAAATACTATATCGACTCGGGGGTCGAGAAAATAAAGACAATATCGACTCGGGGGTCGAGAAAACAAAGACAATACCGACTCGGGGGTCGAGAAAACAAAGACAATATCGACTCGGGGGTCAAAAGATTATGACAAGGTATTCTATCAACTCGGGGGTTGAAGTAGTAAAGATAACATTGACTCAGGGGTCAAGATTTATAATAAGATGTCAACTCGGGGGTTGAAGAATCATTAATGATATCGACTCGGGGGTCGAGGAAATAACAAAATATCAACTCGGGGGTTAAAGAGGTAGCAACAATGATGTCGACTCGAGGGTCGAGAACAAATCAAAATATCAATGCAGATGTTGAAGGAGGTAACGAAATATCAACTTGGGGGGTTGAGGAAGGAAATTGATTATGTTATGTATGTATATGTTGCATGTATATATGTGATGCATATGTGAATGCAAGCAGGGGATTGGTTTTATAAAGGTGCTAGCGGGGTGGACTTTTGGTGGTTGCCAATATGAATTGGACTTTAGGAGGTGCCAAGAGGGTTTGGACTTTGGAGGTGAAATGATTTTATTTCCTGACACTGGGTATTGGATGATGCAACGATCATAAGATAGACGCGGATGTTCTTGGTGCCCCAAGTTTGATCCTTTGTAGAAGTTGCGTGCTTGTTTCTGAGAGAACTCCACTTTTTTGGCCGATACGTCATGATGGCTCGCAAATGATAGTATGAGCATAGCGACGTAACCAATGCATGTTGATTGTGTGAGCGTAGCGACTTAACCAATGCATGTTGATTGTGTTTTTGCTCTGCCCCAGGGCTTTTTGACACTTCTTGAACTCGACAGTTACTAGTGTCTGGCATGGTCTACTTGACCATCTTGGAAGTATGGAGGGAATTTGATCCTTCGCAACTTGTCTTCCCCCAATTGGCAGGGAATTTGAAGGTTTTTTCCTTGAAAGGTTTATGCCATGACATAGTCTGAGATGATTTGCCCAGTGTCTAGATTTTGCAGCGGACTGCCTCTATTTGAACCTCGAAAGGACTTGTTCCAGATTTACAAGGTCACGAGAAAGTCTTGATTTGTGCCAGTACCAGCGAATGATCTAGTTCCTCTTTGATTGTTCTTGGTTGGAATTTCCATAATGCCAAGTACTGATTTGCAGTTAAAATTGTTCATTCAAAAATGGTAATTTTAATGCGACATTCATGCATGTTTTGAAAAATCATTTATTGGAATGATGAGAAAGTATGTGACGAATGGACCATTCGTCCAAGCGCAGTGCTAATTTAGCTAGTGTGAAAGATATAGCAAGAATATGACACCAATACAGAAGATTAGTAAATCTCTAGGAGTCAGTTTATGCAACCTCGTTGTAGTAGGCTTTTAGAATAAACTTCGCGTTAATTAGGTCTTTTGAGGGTTGTAACATGGTCGGGTTCACGGTTATTGAAACAAAGGATAGAACGCTCAAAATTTATTTTGGTACCCACCCCTTTTATTGATGATCTCCAGTTTTACATTCAGTTAATTCGACACACACATCTAGAGTTTGACAGTGTAAGAGTGAAGATGATGATTTAGGGTTTGCTTGAAATGGCAGTCACCTTATTTTGCTTTTGTCATGATGTCAGTGACCCTTTGATTTTGATATGGTGGTCACCGAATCTTATTTTGTTTTTGTTGAGAATTTGAAAACCTCTTTCGTTTTTGCTTTTGATCCCTAACTTTTTCCTGGGCCGCTCTTTTGAAGCTTTTGGTCCACCGAGATAGCCCTAATTTTTGCCTAAGTCGCCTTTTTAGGTAATCGACTTAGCATGCTCTTTTTTTTTTTGAGTAAGGCTTGTAACTGCCAAGTCATTAGTTATTGAAGAACAACCACCATAACTTCTGAATTTTGCATGATTTCTTCGACACCTCAAGACATGTACGAAGAATACGGAGTCAGATTAACTGAACACTACCCTGCCCCAGGTTAAGCGTAAGGATTTTTAGATCCAAAGGAAACTCCTACTTCTAGGCTCGAAGTGGTTTACTAGGGACTAACTCCTTATCTCTCCAGTGTTTGGGGATTTGAAACAATGCATGCATATCATCAGCATGTTTTTATCTAGAAGCATACCAGCAGTAATTATGGGTATTTCGTTTTCGTCATCCTCCCTCAAATATTTGATAAACAGCAATGCGATAAAGGAAGTGAAGTGGAAATTTTTTGTGATTTTTTGCAATAAATAAGAAAAGATGAGTGAATACGAATGGACTCGTTCAAAACATGCATGATCATTACATTAATAATACCATTAGTAAACAATAATGTCTAAAAGAAAATAACACTTAACAGAAAATAAACCATAAATGCATAGAAATGACATGATCTAAAAGTTTCCAGCATTGGGGAACTGGGTTTTTCTCTCTTTAGTTGTTGTTGGGCTAGCATTCTTGTTCATCAAGACCAGTATAATAACCTTCTTCACACCTACTCTCAACAACTTCTTCCATAACATGGACTGATGGGCCTGCCTGACCAAGTGAAGGATTGACGTTGACTTGAAGGCCTTGAGGTGTAAACGAGATCAACTTGGACTCAATCATATCTTGGACCTTGTTTTTGAGTTGTTTGCAATCCTCGGTTGAATGCCCCATGGTGCCAGCATGGTAGCCACATCGTGCATTGGCGTCAAAACCTAGTGGGTATGGAGGGATCACAGGATCCAAGTCCTTTGGCACTATCAGTCCACTACTGATCAAACATGGCAATATGTGACTGAATGGCATTGGCAATGGATCAAAATGCCGTTTTGGCTTTTGTGTGTAGTAGCATTGGCGTTGCGGAGCATGCTGCTGTGTGATCTATCGTTGATGAGGGGAACCTCTATTGACAGGAGGATATTGACCATGTGGAGAAAATGGGGTCACACAGGGAAACCCATATAATTGTTGACTCTGAACATTGAGATGCTTGGGTACTGAGGACAAGGTACCGGAGATTGAGCTGGTGGAGTGTCCCAGATTGCATTGATTTCATCCTCTTCTTCTTCTTGGGAACTAACAACGGATTCATTCTCACTAGCCTGAATGCTAGAGGCGTTTTGGATCTTTCCACTCTTGAGATGACTCTCAATGCGTTCTCCTACTGAAACCAAGTCAGAGAAGTTTGATATCCTATTGCCCATCATCTTTTCCAGTTATGGGCCTTGCAAAGAATCTATTAACAGGTTAACCAATTCTCTATCTAAGAGTGGTGGTTGAACGCGAGCAGCTACCTCTCTCTATCTTTAAGCATACCCTCTGAAGGATTCATTTTCCTCTTGATATAAGCCTTGCAACTGTATCTGGTTGGGAGCCATATCAAGATTGTATTGGTATTTCTTCACAAAGGCGTTAGCTAGATCGACCATGATTGGATGTGGCTACTCTCTAGCTGCATGTACCAACTCAACGATGCCCCACTCAGACTGTCTTAGAAATAGTGAATCATAAGTTTGTCATTGTGAGCATAGGAAGTCATCTTTCTGCAAAACATCACCAAATATTGCTTTGGACAACTATCTCCTTTGTACTTCTAAAAATTCGGCATCTTGAACTTTGGAGGTATTACAAGTCTGGGTACAAAACACAAGTTCAAAGCATTCAGATCAAAAGCATCACTTCCATTCATGGCTTCCAGCTTCTCTTCTAACACACGACATCTTTCAGCAAATTCAACATCTTGAGGTCGTTCGGTATTCACCACCAGGCTTGTCCCTTGGGAATTTGGCGCAGTGAATGCAAAACTATGGTATTCTACAACATCATGAGATGAGGCATGTTCATCTCGAATGGTGTGATGTTCTTGTATAACCTGGTTCCCAACAAGAATCCACACAGGCTGAGATTGGGCAAGATTATTCACTTGAGGCAGAATGACATTCTCAGTGACTGTAGGCCTTTGAATGTTGTCCTCTCTTCTTGCCAAAGTTATCATAGCCTCTACAAGTTGGTCCAGCTGGTTCTTCATCAAGTCAACATCTGCTCTTGAGGCAAACTGATTATACTCTTCTGAGTCCATGATTCTTCCAAAAGCTGCTTCAAGTCCGACACGGGTGTCGGGAAATAAACTGTGGATAAAGGATGGATGAGTTTTTTTTGGTTTTGGAAAATGATACACAATGCTGATGAATGCAAATGCAATTGTATGCAAATGAATGCAATGCAGGTAGATTCAGGATCCAAGACAACATGCGCACTTGTAGAACACCTTAACAGGCAGGCTTTATAAGGAAAGTTCTAGATTCTTTACCCATAAACCCACTCACGGGATAGCTCCTGCGTTGACGGATAAGGTTCCCAGGATCACGGACACTAATCGCATCAACATCACGCAACAGGATAGCTGTATTATGACAGGGATACGAAAAGGTCTCTCCTGAGTGTAGTCCTTATGCTAGGCCCACGAGGAGCGATTCCTCATAAACTAACAGTACACGACCACCAAGATAGAAATTGGTTCTAAGAATGGATCTCAGAGTCACGGGCCCTTCATGAATCAAGTCATACGACAGGCTAGCTACGTTACAACAGGATCTAAGAAAAGTTCTCCTATAGGGGAGCTTTCATGCTAGGCACACAAGGAGCGAGTCCTTGGGGACTAACACTAAATACTTCCAAAATCTAAACTAAGTGTTCCCTCTTATTTTTTCAAAGCTTGGGTGTAGAGATTTACTCATGACATCAACCCAGAATCCAATAGACAAATATGATAAATATCACATAATAATAAGAGAGAAAGCAATAAATAAAATAGATAAGTAGTAGGAGAAAACAAATAAGAAGAAAACAAATAAGCGAAGCTAACTCTTGCGAATCGAGTCAAGTTAGGCTTGACTCTCTCTAGCATAGGGCAATGCAATATCCCCAGCAGAGTCGCCATCTGTCGTACCTCGAAAAATACGATCCTCGCGATGGACGCGAAAAAAACGTTCGAACAGAGTCGCCACCGAACTTTATTCATTCCAAGGAAGGAATAGGAAAATATCGATAAAACCTTTGAAGAGATAAGAACATGGTCATCACAACCAAATTCTAGGTTCGGGAGTCTGTTACGCAAGAGGGAAGGTATTAGCACCCTCTACGTCTGTTGTACTCAACGGGAACCTCTTGATTCAATTCGGGAGAAATGTTAGCTAGGTTTGTTTGTTATCTTCTAAGGTAAAAGGATTTGTTTTCAAAGGGGGAAATGGGTTTAAGGTAAGTTCGATGGCGAGGCAAAAGCGCTCGACTTACAAGTTGGGGATGGTTTGTAGATTGAGAATTAAAGGTCACGATTGCCTTTGTAATAGAATCCATACAGACTGAATTTGTTGGGTGGTAATGTGAATTGTGCGTGTTTTACAATTCTGCAGTTTTGTGTGTAGTACTCTTCTGCAACATGTGCATCTCTTTTCCTATTTGTACTTTACCTTCTTGGCCTTTAGATTGCTTGATTAATCTTGGAATCAATGGTCATGATTTTACCCAGTAATGATATTTATGTCAATTAGAACTTATGAATTTTTGAACTGCATTGTACGTGAATTTCAATCTACTACAAGTGTAAAATTTGTCTTCTTTTGGAACGTTAGATGAGGTGGGGCCAAGGGCTCATGAACTGCACAGATCATTTTAGGATTCTTTTTAGTTGCATTCCACGAATTAGGTTGCGATATTGCTGTGGTTGTAATTATGTAGGATATGCACTTGTAGTTCATCATTAACAATTAATGCCCTGGCGATAAAAAAACGGTCCAAGAGGGTCCAATTTTAGGTTTAACCATGTTTTATATCTTGAAAAACTCAGGACCAATGAACTGTGACAACTTCACTACTTGCTCCTATAGCTCATGTTGCAAGTAATTTTTATAGGTTTAAACAAAATCTAGAGGTATCTTAAATACAGCCATGACCATGTATTAATCAAATGTGGCATCAAACCATTCACGGCCTAATCAAATGGATACAAGGCTTTGAACTAATCTTGAAAAAAGTATTTAATATGGCCATGACTACAGACACAATGATTGGAATCAATTTAGAATCACTTGGATAACTTGAGATTAATCTTTAACCAATTATCAAAACTCATTCTAATTTGCCCTTAACACATGACTTGAATGTTGAATTAGCTTTGCATGACTTGAGATGATTTCGTTCGAGACTTAGCATGATTTAATAAGTTGAACTTGGCTCAAAGATTTGATCATCATCTAAGAACCTTACCCCAACAATACTCAGATCGAACATATGTTTTAATCACTAGTTAGTTATGCCAAACAATTAGGTCAAATTGACTTTTAATTGGCTCATCACTTGAGTTTGACCGGTTAAGTCAAAGCTTGCTTCCAAACTTGAAACCAACCAAAGCATGGCTTGAGAATAACTTGATTGTATCGTATGGCTCTAGTATCAACTTGGAACGTGGCTCAAAATGGATTGGAGCAAGACTTGAAATCGTCTTGAAATATGGCTTAAGAACCTATTGATCATGTCTTGACTACGTGGCCATGAGAATGATGACGCTTGAATTCACATATCTTGCAAGAACCTGTGATCATAATAAACACAAACAAATCCTCCAAGACCTAACTTTTGGAGGACCATGGCCAAAGGCAAAATGATCATCTAGAGAAAGACCATCAAGCAACATGATTATTTGTTATAAGAAAAATAAATAAAGTAGGACAAATTTGGGGTATGACACAATTCTATGAGAAACCTTCAATTATTCTTCGTGTTCTGCTAGCAATTACATGACAGTGCTTTAATTTGTTTTATGCCATTCTATGATACCTAACACCATCTGGTTCTTTGCTTATCAAAGATTTCAAAGTCAAAAGATTTAATCCAAGACAATGAAATCAATTATTCTGCTAAGAACAAGATCGTGTTCATATCATAACTCATCCTAGACTGATACTCTGGAATGAATCATGGTACCACTATCAGAATGTGGCATAAGGAAAAGGAAATTCTGTCTGGACCAACATGTATGTGTCATACCCCAAATTTTGACCACTAAGATTCCCATCATCATCACAATATGGATGTACCTTTATGCCTCATCAATCTCCTCAAGGAATTATTGAGCATCCACTACAATCAAAATTAGGGTTTCATGCCCTCTTTGAGCCTTAGACAAATGATCAATCAAGGAATTACATGATCTTCAACTTGTCTAACCTCTCAAACATCCACAATGGATCAAAAGGACTCCCACTTCAAGGATTAAGCACAAGGTTGCTCCCTTCTAGGTGGATTAAGCCTCAAGATCGCCAGTGTCACCAAATTAGGGTTTTGGTTGACCAGGGCCTCCAGATGGAGATTTTCCTCTAGGCATGAGCCATTGCTTCAAAACATATCCTAATATACTCCATGGAACATCATGGACCCAATCACCAAGTCAATTTAACCTCAGGGGATGCATACCTCAAAAATCAGGAATTAGGGTTTCTTGACCTAATTCACCCCTAAGTTGACTATTGGGACAAAACATGAACCAAGACCTCAAGAGAGGATTTGAGGGTCTCTAATATACTACATTGATCCATTTACAACAATGGATTGATCCAGGAAGCTTGAGTAACAAGTCTCAATTTCATCTGAACCACAATTAGGGTTTTGAGGAAAAAGTTAACTGTAGCTTTGACTTTTGACCAGGACATGCTCCCAAACCCTAGAACATGATTCAATATACCCTATAACACCCATGGAACATGTCCATCAAGTTTGATTTAGGTCAAGGACATGATTTCCTAAAGAATTGCACAGTTTGGAATTCATCTGCTAAAAAGTCAACTGTGCACAAAAGTCAACTTTGACTTTTTGAGATTTTTCACAAAAATGGATTTTTAACCCTAAAATGATGTTAATGTGTGATTTGAATCATCATTCATCAAGAAAAATCAAAGAAAGTGAGATAACTTGTAAAAGGGGTAACCATAAAAACTTAGAAAAATTTCTAAGTTATGAAATAAAGTGGCAAGGGTACCAACTTTGGAGGATCATAACTCCTAAACCACAAAGCCATTCTTCCCCATCCAAAGCTTGATTTGTAGATCTCATTGCCCTCTACAAAACCTTCATACTGATCTATGTCCAAATTCCTCATGGATTTTGAGTTATGGAGTGATCAAAATCAAGAAAAGTCACTTTGTTCCAACACTTAGTGAAAATTTCACTAAGTCAGAATCTGCCTTTACTTTTTTCCAAATGTAGGGGGATTTTTCACTTGGATCCAAGAGGTATCAAAACCAAATATGATCAAAAAGTTGTTGTATCATATAAGGGCTTTCCAAAATGGCCAAGAACATCACCAAATTTAATTTGAGCTATGAGATATGATAGTGGCAAGATGCCTTGCTGAAATCTGCCAAGGCAAGGCAGATTTTTGCACTTTTGGTCGATTTGCCAAAATCAGCCAATTCCAAGCCTTGTCATCATCTTGGACACATCTGAGGATTGAATCTAAAGGGGACAATCACTGAGCCAAGCCTCCAAAGTCCTTGGAACAAGAAATAGCATGCCAAACCTAGAATTACCTAAAATAGGGACAAGACTCCAATTTTGGATTGGAGCATTCAATGGAAGCACCAAGGTGGCATGGACTGAGCCATTCTCAACTGAATTCAGTCAAGACTTATCCAAGACCAAGGGGACCAGCAGCCTGTGCCCTAACCTCAAGTCAATGGCTAGAGGAGACTTGGATTCTCATTTGCCAACATTGGACAACCCTACTCAGCAGTTGCCATTCATTATTCCTTGCAAAACAAACTTGCTCTACTATAAATAGAGCTCAATTGTGATCAGTTTAAGTACACCAAAGGCCTACAACACTTGCCTTTCTCAAAATCAACTTCTCACTCTCAAAAATACCTTTCTTAGCAAGTCACTATCGAATTTTTCAGTAGAGGGCAATTCCACTCAAACCAATCACACACACACACCTCACATACATCATATGTGAGCTGATCAAACACTTAAACAACATCTGGAACACTGATTTCTCATAATCACCAGTCAATTGCTCAAGGTTTTAACCAAGTTGCAGTTGAGATACCATGAAGTGATCCAGCCAATTTCCATTAAGTCCAAGCATTCAAACACACTCCATAGGGTGTGGGGAAGCTGTTCAGATCATCACAACTCATCTGTAACACCTCCAACTCAGAAATCACTTTGAACTTGCTGTCACGACCTAGAGGTAAGCCTAAACTTGGTCATCTCTCAATCTATGCATATTTCCTCGCACAATACTTTTGCCAAATGTTCATAATCATGCATGGAATGTTTCCCCTCAATTAATTGCTTTGTTTGAATCGTGTATCAAAATTCTCAGCCTTCATGCAGAAATTAGGGTTCTTGAGGTTTTGTCTTGATTTTTCATTCCATGTTTAATATAAATGAAATTAAATGCCATAGACATGATCGTGAGGTTGAGACGAGCAGATTGATATGTGGATTGCATGATATAACCAAGTATTCAGTGAGATTGGAGAGAAAATGCAAATCTGGGCAAAACCCAGAACACGCGCGTGTTCTTGGGTGTTCTTGGCGCCCTTTTTGGAAAATTCAAATATTTGAATTTTGTGATTTTATTTAATTGATTCAAAAATTAATTTCTCTCTGAGTTTTAATGATTTTGAGTTGATTCTTTTTTTAATAATTCACAAAAATGTTAAAATATTTTATTTTCAAAAAAAAAATCCCAAAAATATTATTTATTCTATATAATTGATATTTTTGCAAAGAATTAATATTTTAATTGTTTTTGACATTTTGAATATTTTTTCCTTATTGATTTTGCAACTTTTAATGATTTCTAATCATTTTGTAGGGCAAAACTTGATTTATGAAGCATTAATCCAATATCACAATTTGTTTTCCACATTTTAAAACAATTTTGGTCATTTTAATTGAATTTTATTCAATTAAAATACAATTTGAAAACAAATTAGGGTTTCTGATTAATTCAAATCTCATAAATCATTTTCAAAACTCTTTGGGCCTCTTGAGAGAGTGTAAGATCCACCCCTTGTACAAAAACCTTTTTGGGCCTCACTTATTGTATAAGTCCCTCTGTACAAGTAAACAGCGCGACCGTCGTCCGTTTAAAACATTGGGCCTCTCCTCGAGCTATAAGACCCATTCAAAAATTTTGGGCCTCTAATAGAGTGTAAGACCCAATCCCCTTTTAACCAAAACAATTTTGGACCCCACTCCTTGTATAAGTCCCTCTACGTTAAAAGAAAACTTCGGCGCGATCGCCATTTCAAACGAAAAGCCATCTGGACCTACCCTCGTGTTATAAGCCCCATTCTTTTTCTTTAAACTCTTTGGGCCTCTTGAGAGAGTGTAAGACCCATCCCTTTGTACAAAAACCTTGTTGGGCCTCACTTATTGTATAAATCCCTCTGTACAAGTAAACGGCGCGATCGTCGTCCGTTTAAAACACTGGGCCTCTCCTTGAGCTGTAAGCCCCAAATCTTTCTTTTTCAAAGCACTTTCTCCTTTAATTTTGAAATATACTGTTGTTTTCAATCTTTCTTTGTTGAACAACTAACCAAACAACATGGAAGCTCTACAACCGAGTAAGTGTTTATCCGCTTTCATTTACTGCTTTCATATACATATAACTGTATTGTGGGGCTGCTCACTGTAAGTCTCCTTTCATAAACTCATATCAACTGTGTAATAATAGTATAGATATTTAGAGTTTCCCTAACAATTATGTCTAGAACTAAGTAAAGCCGTACCGATCGCTCTTAGAAATAGACAAGCTAGATCCCCAATAGGAGCACCAGATACAGTCTTCTCTTCGACTGTCCTCCTTAGGAATTGTCAAGAGACTCTACCTCCCGAGAGATGAATGTATTCTCCGTGAATGGCATCTCTTGAGTTTCTTCCAAATTCTCGAACTTTCTTGGCTTGATCTATTCTCTGTGAATAGCTTGTCTTGAATTTCTCGGGGTTTGGGGACCCACGAGCTTCTTAAAAGCATCAGCCTTCTCTTGGGCGTTGTACAAGGACCCACCGGCTTCTTAAAAGCGTCCTCGCCTCCTCGCCTCCTCTTGGGCTTAGTACAAGGACCCGTCGGCTTCTTAGAAGTATTCACAGCCTCCTCTTAGGCTTCGTATAAATGATTTCTTCCTCCGGGAATGATAGCCTCCTCTTGGGCTTAGTACAAATTGTCCCTCGGCTTCTTAAAAGTTTCCAGCCTCCTCTTGGGCTTCGTACAAATTATCCCGACGACCTCGTAGAGGTATAGGAACAGAAATTAGTCATCTTAATAGAATAGTCTTTCCAAGAGTCTACTACTATTTCTCAAAGCATAGTACAAAAGATGAAACTCTAGACTCAGACAGTCTAATTTCCTTGAGTCTCAAAGACATTCTCAAGCACCCTTCAAGAATAGGAAGGAACCTCGTAGACTTGGACAGTCTCAATACTCTTCGAATTTTCCATTTCCTCAAAGAAAAGGAAATATCCCTGATCCTCGAATCAAAATCCCCGAGTACAGTGTTACTCATATAAGAACTGATTTTCTCTTTGAACCCATATACTGGTCACTCAACTGAAACAATACCCCTTCTAGCCTCCATCTCGGGCTTCATACGAGATACAAAAAGACTCTCTTGTTGAGTCAAACATTTTTAGCCTCCATCTCGGGCTTCGTACGAGATACAAATTACTCTCTTGTTGAGTATAAAAGACTCTCTTGTTGAGTCAAACCCTTTTAGCCTCCATCTCGGGCTTCGCACGAGATACAAAAGACTCTCTTGTTGAGTCGAACATCTTTCGCCTCCATCTTGGGATTTGTACGAGATACAAAAGGTTCTTATTGAATCAACATTTTAGCCTCCGTCTTGGGCTTTGTACAAGACACAAATCACTCTCTTGTTGAGTATAAAACCCTTGGCCTCCATTTCAGGCTTCGTACGAGATACCATAAAGGACTCTCTTGTTGAGTCACTTCCCCTTTAGCCTCTATCTCGGGCTTTGTACGAGATAAGTCAAAAATACCCTCTTGTTGGGCCAATAGCCTCCTCTTAGGCTTTGTATAAGAAAACCACTGGTTAATCCAATCAACCTTTTAACATCAAAGTTGTGCCTCGTTCACAGTACACAAACATCAACAACTCTTTACCCTTAATCTAATCGCTGTAAGCAGCAAGCCTCTGGATTATTTACATCCATGCCACTGTCCTTCTATTAGCATGAGAAATTCCTAAGGAAAGATGGCATTGCTCTACACTGAGTTAAAGTATTCTCCTTCAGGTTGGAAATCCCCTATAAAGGAAATTATGGCATTGCCGGATTCACATATCCCGGTTAAAGTAATTCTCCTTTATAAATAGTTGTGACAGACAAAACCCTCTTTAGAGATGACAAATTCTCTCTAAAGACAACACCTTTTAGCTTCACATCTTGGGCTTTAAACAAGATACAAATAGACCCTTCAGCTTCATATGTTGGGCTTTGAACAAGATATAAACTACCTTTCGCTTCACGTCTTGGGCTTTGAACAAGACACCAAAACACAAATTCCTCCCATAGAATAGGAGGAACTACGAACGCTCTGATTTCCCTGTTTCGGTAAACGGGAATACGTAGGCATAAGATTGAAAGAAAAATATTAGCGAGCGCACTAAACAAAAACCCAAAATCCCCTTCATATATCAGTCCTAACATCCTAGTCCGTGTTCCCCGTGAAAAGTCTAAATTCTGTCAAATAACCTAAGAGAGGCCCCCCCACATTGATAGCATCGGTAACCTAACAGACCGCTGTTTAAACTCAGTTTACAAGCAGGGTTAATTGGAGACATCTATTTCCCTTCCTTCATCAGCTCACAATAGGATAAAAATGAATCGACATGTAGTCCCCCCAAAGAGCGACAATGCTTAAGAACCACGTCCAAAATCGCTCGCTACACTATGGACTCATAGAAATATGAGTATCGTTATTTAAAATGTAGTTGCTGCAGATATCGAAGAAATGAGCAAAGGAATCTTCCATGATTCTTATCAAAATTTGTTTGCAACATTTGATGGAAGAAGAGCTTACAACCCAAACTCAAGTGCTAGAGGTACTCAGTTTGGTGAAAGTAGTGGAGTCAATGGTTTAACAACAATGGAATCAGAATCCATTCAGAGTAGTATTCAAATTCTATGGTCAAATTTGAATACTCTTACGAGTCTGACCGAGAAAATAAAAAAAAAGGTATGCCTGTTCTTTTCTAGCTCATTACGTGAATCAATGAGATATTTATGTATATGTAGATACAAAGTCACTGTTAGATTTCTAGATAAGTTCTCTTTGATAAAAGAATCTTCAAAAATCTTTAAGAAGAAACTATGTTGTATTTATCTATACTCAATATATCATTAGCTGGATGATGGTCATTTTTGTGGAAATAATTTCCTCACTTTTTGTGATGAGACTGTTGTTTGTTAGTTGTCAAAGAAACCAATTCAATAGTATTCAATCACTTATGACTCTTGTTTCAAGAGAAAATGTTTGGTCCTGAATAAAATCTTGAAGACTGATGACTGACAAAAGATGTCTCTCTCTAAGTCTAAATCTACTAGACTCTGATGGATGATAGTTTTCTAAAAATTGTCAGACTCTGAGATTGAAAAAGGATTCTTTACTTCTGATAAAGTTATTTAAGTAGAAGGTTTTTCAAAACACTTTAAATATTACTTAAATATTCATAAAGGTGAAAATAATCTAGTGGATTCAATAAATCTGCTGGATAAGAACCCTTGGGTAATGATGTTTTTCTTTTTATATACTATTATTATCTCTATCCATTGTCTTGTGTAACATCATTTTGTGTCCTTTTTTTTACAAGATTCATTTTCCTTTAGAATATTGTTCAGTTATTTTCTTTTCTTTTTATTCTCTTTGGTTGTGTGTTGATCAAACCAAACCTGAGATGAATTCTCTAGTCAATTCTCATTTGAATCAACTAGTTGTCATCAATGAAAACTTTGTGGATTTTAATGAGTTACTTAAGCTAGGTTTTAACTTCTAGAAGACTGTGTCTAAGCGAAGCTGGAATGGATACTTTGAGATGCTATGTCGTTTCACTTATCCAAGTCTTGTCAAAGAGTTTTGGATCAATGCTTCCATTGTTGAGCTGAATTATGAGTGTGCTATTCTTTCTAAAGTAACCGGCGTTTCTATAACAGTAACCTCTAAATCGATTGCTAATTTGATCGATTGTGAGGAGATTGGAAAAATCCCAGGAACTCTTGTTTGGGAACACTATCTTCCTACTTGGCATATCTTTATAGATCTATCTAACACTTCTCTGGTCTCAAATCTTTGTCCTGATGCAATTGTTTGGAATCAGATTCTGAACTCAAACCTGCTTCCTAAGGATAAGGATCTAGACCTTGTGGGCTCTATTAAAAAGGATTTGCTACTACTTCTCAATTTAGAATTGCAGATTGATCTTCCTCAAATTATGTTTGACTATTTGAAGAGGACTCTTTCTTCCTTTCACAAAGGAAAGACTCTCTTCATTACTTATGGATGAGTTCTTTTAGAACTACTGGTCCAGCAGGGAGTTATCATAAGTTCAGAGGATGATTCTTCTAAAATCTGGAGAGACAAGTTTGAAGCTTTTTATGAGAGTTTCTAATGTTAGACTTCTGCAAATTTATGTCTTGTAATTGTTAAGAATTTTTGTTTTGAGCAGTCCTATTGTTAATCCAAGTTTGTTCATGCTTTTGTGCATCTTAACTGTTATAAGTATTTATTTATATTATTGTTCAAGAGGATGAAGCAAATATGATTAAAAACTCTAAAAATGTAACATTCTCATTAATTAGAAGTGATTACAAATTGTTAAGACTCTCTAGGAATTCGGATTTGCCCTAAGGTACTCCCTAGGATCATCTGACATATCTAGATTGTCTAAATAGTCACACCATTCTTCCTTTGCAAACTCTACAACTTCCTTTCTCAGTTGATTTCTGCATTTTGACTTGGAAGTCCTTCTTATTCTGTGTGTCTCAACAATGGCTGCTGAAGTAGTGTGTGCTTCTGAAGCTATCTGCTTGCTTGTAGATCCTTCAATTGCTACATTACTCTTCTTTGCTTGAGTTGTTGCATTGAGCATGGCTATCTTTCTGAAATCTCTCTTTGGAACCCAAATTTGCTTTTGCTTATAGATTTTGGTGTATAGAATATTAAGTGATTATGAAAGTAAGTCTGCTAAGGATTTTTATAGAGTCTTTACATTCATTACCTTTGAGTATTCATTAATTTTTATTGATTAAGTCAAATCAATTTTAAATACTAACTCTTGGAAATGGTGTCCAGTATTCTGACCTATTAAGATTCTTTTAACAAGTTATAGATAATATTGTTAACATGTTAATTCTTGCTTCTGGTCATTACTTCATTAATGTTTTTATCAGAAAATCTAATGGGTAAATAAAGTGTTTGTACGAATGCATAATATTTACTGGTCAAAATAATTTTATTAATTAAGCATAAAGTATTACAAAAACATAAGGAACTGGATTGGACCTAGAATAAATCTATATCTAAGTCATCCATTGTCTTATAAGAGAAACTATTGCAATAATCGATATCTAGCTTATATTCATCTATGTCCTCGTCTTCTACTTATGGGATAACAGGACGGTAAAACATCTTGTTAAACCTCTTCCTTTTTGTCTTCTTCATGGACTTCTTCCCTGGCTTCAAAACAGCTACTAATGGACCCGCTTATGTAGGTCTTTGAGGTACTGCAAGCCTCGTCTGAAGTGTTCAGTGTAGGAGGCACATGACCAGTAGCAGAAGCTTTTGAAGCTGCTGGCTTTTGAAGGTTTTGGATATTCAAGCTTGTAGAGTTCTCTGTGACTTCTTTCACAACAGAGATTTTGTTGCTCTCAGTTGATGACTCCGTAATGTTTTGATAGATGTTGATGAAAATCAACTAGATTTTGGTTGCTTTTATAGTAGCTTCTGTGTAACCTATACGACTGAATAAAATCCTTTGCTTGATTCTTGAAACTGTTACGACCAATAAATATTTAACATGCATTGTACATATCTTAATGATCCCTATTACTTGATCGTTTTCCCTTCCTTGGAAACTAATCTTGTAATTATGGCCGGATATGCATTTATGACTGTAATTCATTTCTTTTTTTCTTTTTTTTTTTGTTCTTTTTGATGCGACAAAAGGGGGAGAAAATATAGTAAGTATTTAATTAGAAATTGAACCCATTCAGTTTGTACGTAATGGTCATTTATAATTTTTGTACATATTGGTTATCTTGCCCGGGCAACACATTTTAACTTTCTTGTACATAGAACTAAGGAGGAGCTTACAAACCTCAACCTTAGACTATCAGACTCAGAAGGAGCTTACAAACCTCGTATTCTAGTGTTGCCAAAGGAAGTTAAAATATTAGGTTTAGTTTTCTTAAATATAGATCTAAGGTGGAGCTTACAAACCTCAACTTTGACTATTTGACTCCGGGGGAGCTTATAAACCTCAGACTCTGATGTTACTAAGAAAACTAAATACTTTTTCTTAAAAGTAATACTTAGGGTGTGTTTACAGAACTTAACTTTGGACTATTAGACTCAGGGGAAGCTTACAAACCTTATACTCTGATGTTGCCAAGAAAAATATAAATGCCCAGCATTGTCCTTTAAATACTTATATTTGTCATCATCAAAAAGGGGGAGATTGTTAGAACAAGATTTGTTCATGACATATATTCTTTGGGTTTTGATGATAATAGAGTATTAAAAGAACAATGGTTATTTTTGATGTGTTTTTCTTGTATGCAGGTTCTAATACTTGGAAATATATATACATAATCTGATATACAAAGGCACACTTGAGAGAAGCTGAATTGCTAGCTTTTGGTGGTGCAAAATCTGAAGAACACTCTCTAAGTGATGTCTGGCGTAGACTCTGAAGCTAAAGGTCTCAGCATCAAAAGACGCAACATTATTGTCTCTACACTTGGTGAATGTAAATTGGCTTCTGGTGATCATTCATAGTTTATAATAAAGCTGAAGCTATCCGTGCTGTAGAAAGCAAGCTACATTGTCAAATAAGTTTGTTAGCTAGACTCTTAGTTCACAAGGCTCAAGAAAAGTTGGCATGCTTTGCGGATATCTACTCTCAACGGCTCTATAGTACAGGATCTCTTTGAAGACTCAGTGATTAAACATTATACACAATGGATCAAGATCTTTTGGTGTATCCATCTTTAACGTCTCTTGTACTATGGAAAAAGCAAATACACTTGATCAAGTTATCTCTCCAACGGCTAGTTTTCTGCAAATTCTAAATAAGTAGCTGAAGGTTCAAATTGAATCTTTAACAAGGATCAACCTGATGGAGGAGTAACAAGATCAATAATTATCAACACAAATGATTATGCAGATTTTTGTTTTAGGCTGTAACTGTAAAAGCCTTAAGATTTCTTACACATTGAATATCTTAAAAATCTTAAGAGCTTTAGGTCTTTGTTATGGCGATTTCCCCATACCTCTGATATTTGTATCAAGTACACCTTGTTCTCTATTCTACTTAACATACTGTTTAGCAGTTTAGATCAAAGTCTCTCGCCAAGATGCTTGAGCCATGTAAGTCTTCTGCTATGTGCTAGAGCATTGAAAGTCTTAATCAAGTGGATTGATTGAGCAAATCCAAGTCTCTCTCCAAGATGCTTGAGCCATGTAAGTCTCCTGCTATGTGCTAAAGCATTGAAAGTCTTAATTAAGTGGATTGATTGAGTATAAGTCTTGGGTTCGTGGAACATGAGCAGAAGTCTTGAGTTTGTATGGCTTAAGCATGAAGCCTTGAATCTGAGGGGTTTGAGCAGAAGTCTTGGGTTCGTGGAACTTGAGCAGGAAGTCTCAGATCGAGGGTCTAATAAGAATTCTTGAGCCTGATGGGTTTGAGCAGAAGTTTTGGGCCAGAGTGGCTTGAGCAGGAAGTCTCGGTTCGTGGAACCTGAGCAGAAGTCTTGCCCCAGAGTGGCATGAGCAAGAAGTCTTAGGTCTGTAGGATTTGAGCAAGGAAGTCCTGAACCTTTTGGGTTTAAGCAAGAAGTCTTGGACTTAGGGTCTGAGCAATGTAAAAGTCTTATGCATAACGCATAAGCGATTGTAATCATGATTTGGTTATAGTGAGAATCTCTTGTGAAGCAAGGGGACTGGACTACTCTTAGTTGGGAGAAACCAGTATAAATCTTTGTGTCTTATGTTATTATTTATTTGCTTCTGTTAAGATTCCACTGCTAAGTATAATCAGAACCTAAACACCAGTTTAGATTCTGAATTCTGATCATACATAAATTAAGAAAACACAAATCACAATTCAACCTCCGCTTCTTGTGTACTTTTTCTCACCTTCAAATACCAATAGAAGTTTTAGAGATTATTTGATGTTATTTTATTCCATCCACTTTTTATGTACTACTACCCTCACAATGCCTAGCTAAGGTATTTTTTTTGTTAGAATTAGAAGTAAATTATTATGATTCACATGTATTACTCTTGATCATGGTGTTATGCTTGTTTTAATATCTTCACCAATTTGATGACCGGTCTGATTTTTAAAACAATTGGTATAACTTGATCACTTATATCTTGTTATGTGAACTTAAATTGCTGGTGATAAGTAAACTTTAGGCTTAAACCAATGATATACATCTATTTAATGCTTGTTATAACTTGGTTTGTGAACTTAAAATGCTACTGAGTAATACTCTTTAGATTTTGACCAAAAATATACATCTATAAAATGTTAAACAATGGATATAAATTTAAGTTTGGTATAACATGAAGGTGTGAAAAGTACACAAGAATGGGGGGGGTTGAATTGTGTTTCGCGTTCTCTTTTAATTTAGCTTCTGATCAGAGTTTCAGAATCAGAATTGATGTTCAGATTCTGAGTTAATTCATTTGGCAGCGGATATAACAGAAGTAAATAAAATAACAGCAGAAGACACAAAAGATTTATACTGGTTCCTCTCCTAACTGAGAGTAGTCCAGTCCCCGTGCCTCACAAGAGGTTTTCATTATAATCACTTCATGATTACAATAGCTTATGCTTCTGCATAAGACTTTTACAACTACTCAGACCAACTGTCTAAGACTTCCCTTGTTTAGAGAACATGTCTAAGACTTAACCTTTGGTCACACCATCTGACTGAGCCACCTGCTCTTCTGTTATCTTGTTGAGACTTTCCCCTTACTTAGAGCACATGTCTAAGACTTCCCTTTGCTCACATCCTCTGGCCAAGCCACATGCTCTTCTGGCCATCCAGACTGAGACTTCCCTTGCTCAAGCTGCACACGAGACTTCTTGCTCTTGACCCTCAGACGGAGACTTCCCCACTTGCTTCAATCAGACTAGCTGAATAAGACTTTCACAGTTCAAGCACTTAAGCAATGAGACTTATGTGGCTTAAGCATCTTGGCTCAAGACTTGTTGCTTGAATCCCAATGAGACAAGACTTTTTGCTTAAGTACATAGCAGAAGATTTAATCTAAACTACTGAAGGCTCAACAGAATAGAGAACAAGGTGTACATGATGCAAGCATCAGAGGTACGGGAAATCACCATAACAAAGACCTAAAGCACTTAAGATTTCTCATATATTTAATGAGAAGAAACCTTAAGGCTTTTACAATTACAACCTAAAATAGAAAATATGTATATTACATTAGAGTTGATAATTGCTTAATCTTGCCACTCTTTCAGCAGAAGAATGCTTGTTAAAATTCAAACTTGAATCTTTAGCCATATATATAGCCTTTGCAGAAACTAGCTATTGAGAAAGTGTCTTGAACAAGTGTCTTTGCCTTTACTCCATAGTACAATTGAATATGGATGCACAACAGATTTTGAATAGAGTGTTGTCGCACCTCGAAAATTCATCGAAGACATGACCCTTCACGCGAAAGGCGCGGAAAACTGTTCGACAGAGTCGCCACCGAACTTTATTTATCCCAAAAGAGGGAAAGGAAAATATCGAGAAACCTTTAAGGAGAGATAAGAACATGGTCGTCGCAACCACATTCTGGGTTCGGGAGTCGGTTACGTGAGAGGAAGGTACGTGCACCCCCTCGCGTTCGTTGTACTCAACGAGAACCTCTTAGTTCGATTTGTGAGGAAATGTTAGCTAAGCTTGTTTATTTTCTTCTCAAAAATAAATGCGGAAAAGTACGATAAAAGGGAAAAGATGCTAAAGGAAAATGGGTGGTTTAAGGATAGGGTGCTCGGCAAGATCATCGTGACCTCGGGCATACGTATGCTCATTCAGACGAGAATGAGGAATCAGAGCAATCGTAGTTCGACTACAGGGTTTGACGGAAAAAGATGGAAGTGTGACGCAAACGGGGGAAAAAGAAAAAGTGTGCTCGCCAAGATCATCGCAATCTTGTGCCTACGTATCTTTATTCGGACGAGAATAAAGAATCAGAGCAGTTATAGTTCGTGGTACACCCACGAAACAAGGGAGTTGGTTGATTTTAAAAGAGGCGTCAATTGCTCACACACGAGTAAGAGAACTCGCACCCAAACAATCGAAGAGAGATCAAAGACTTGAACCCCCCATTTTTCACCTTGAAAAAGAATTACGATAGTTGTTAGTCATTTTTTAGTTTTATTGTGAAAATCCGCTTGACGTGGGATCAAGGGTTTATTGTATGCGCTTGGTTATTTGAAAAGGGTTAAATTTGTTTAAAGAAGAGGCGTCAATTGCTCACACACGAGTAAGAGAACTCGCACCCAAACAATCGAAGGAAGATCAAAGACTTGAACCCCCATTTTTCACCTTAAAAGAGTTTTGATAGTTGTTAGTTGTTTTTGAAGTTTGATTATGAAAATCCGCTTGACGTTGGATCAAGGGTTTATTATATGAAAAGAGTTTGGTTTGAAGATGACTCGACAACGAATCGAGGGTTTGGTTGAAAATGGCTGGACGACGAATCGAGGGTTTGGTTTGAAAAGTGGTTTGTTGGAAAATGGCTCGAGGACGAATCGAGTATTAGTTTGAAAATGGGTTACCTATGCTAGTCCCTAGGGGTGATCCTAGTAAACAAACCACAATCAAAGCAATAATAAGTGCGTACATCGGAATGGGAGAGGGGTACATGTAAATTACAAGGGATGACATGAAATAAAGGGTCTCATTGTAAGGTAGCCCAAGAGAAAGCCGTGTGTGTGCAAAGGTGTCCTAAACTAAGCCTTGAGCAAGCGTCGAGCCAGTGGATAATCATAACCAACAGTCCATCAATTAGTTTGTGTTTTTTGATTAAAGTATGTACAAAGAAGAATGGTTAGATAAACATGAATATGGATATGATATGGACAAAATGAATAAGAATAACATGAACAAAGATAATCAAGATAAAATGGACAAGAGATAGTATTAACATAAAATTAAGTTGGTCTCGTCTTAATCACGATTTAATCGATAAATTGATAATCGACGACTTTTGACTTTCATTGACCAAAAGTGAAAATAAAAGAAATATAAAGTGACAATTAAGAAATTAAATCGAAAATATGAATACAAAGAATAAAGGTCTCACATTTATCGAGACTTAATCGAGAAATCGATAAATCAATCGATATTTAGTTTTCATGGACCCAAAATGAATAAAAAAGATAAAAATGAAATAAAATCGAAATAAATAGGAAAAAGAATAAAGGTCTCACCTTTATCAAGATTTGATCGAGAAATCGATAAATCGTTGATGTATGGTTTTCATTGACCAACAATAGATAAAACTAATGAATAAATGACAAAAATGAAATTAAATCGAAAAGGTATAGGAAAAAGAATAAAGGTCTCACCTTTATCGAGATTAAGTCGAGAAATCGACAAATCGTCGATGTTTGGTTTTCATTGACCCAAAATGAATAAAAATAAAATAATGAAATACATTGAAATAAAAATGATGTTTGCACAGGTTGTTGTGGCTCTGTGTCTTATTTTGGTAGATGAAGTGGCTGACCCTTTTGTTTTGTGACTGAAGGGTTTCTAAAAGTGGCTTTTTTTGTATTACGCTGCTAGTCCATTTGTAAACAAGGTTGGGTGTTGTTGGCACGAGTTGTATGGTAAATGGCTTGGTATGAAAGCAAGTTCAAGGCTTGGTTGGCAATTGTGTGTATGTTGTAGATCGTATGTGGGGGCAATGCGTGGTTATGTTGAAGGCATCGTGGTGGGTTTTGGCTTGAGTGTAATGACAGTGTGTACTAAAAGGCTGCATCGTGTTATTTCCATGAGCTCATCTGCAGCTTTTTTTCTTTTTCACAATTGATTGTATGGGCTTTTTTTATTTGTAAATTTTTTTGTGATTTTTCTTAATGCACACTTTGGTTGTAATTGGACTCTGAAAAATTGGGCTTTTGAATGATTTTGGAAATTGATGCAACATGAACCTTGTGATGAAATCTTGGCACTTGATAGCATTCTTTTGTAATCTATTCTTGTAACAACTTGTAATGGATGATGATAATGGGCTTTGTAAAACTCATAATGAATGGACTTTTTGGAATTGTAGAATGGACTCATATACATATATATATATATATATATATATATATATATATATATATATATTTTGGCATTTTGTTATGAATATGGGCTTTTGATTTTGGTAAAATAAAATGGATTTGGAGAAATTGTTTGAAAATTTTACTTGGAATAAATGTGGATATAGAAATGGAAGAAGATAATTTGCTTCTAAAAAAATGGATATGGACTAAAAGAAATGGTGATTTGAAACTAAGGCAAATTAGATTTTTTTTGGAATTTTGTTTCAAATGGATAAAAAGAGTAGTTTTATGGAATGGATATTGAGATGTTTTTTTTTTTAGAAAAATGGATATTAGAAAGATTTGTGAAATGAGTTTTAAAATGGAAATGGTTTATGAAGAAAATGGATAACCAATGGATTTAATGGATAACTAAAAAAAAAGTGGTTTTTGAAATGAATATTAAAAGTGGATATGGTTTAATTGATGGAAAATAGAAAATGGAAATAAGTATGGGATTTGGATGGATAGTGGTAATTGAATTGGATAAAACGAGAATGGAAAAGAATGAACTGACCTTGTGAAATAATTGATAACTTGTCACAACTTGATAACTTGATCACACATCAGTAACATGAAATAGCCCAATAAACCCCAACTGAAACCTCAAGCACAACCACTTGAATCAATTGCACTCAAATCTTGACCTTGAAACTCACTTTGCCTGACCATTAACCTCAATCACTACAAAAACCAGAGACAATATATTTTTTAATTTTCTGAATGACAGTTAGTGGGTGGATGTATATATTATAAACAGGTAGGACAAATTTGGGGTATGACAGATGCCCCTATCTAATTGGCTTAAACCTGGTAAGATGAACTGCCACGGTGTTCGTTCTATCGGGGTATAAGTCAATTAGATATAAAAAAGACCACAAATTTGTCCGAAAGAAAGAAAAGGATTGGGAGGTTGAAATACGAGAAATCTGACACCAAAAGGATGACAGACCTATCACCAAAAGGATGATAGTGAATACACACATAGACCCTTCCACCAAAAGGATGAAAATGAGGTCACAGCCTGCTATTACCAACGGGATAATAGGGCACACACACACACAGACCCTTCCACCAAAAGGATGAAAATGAGGTCAAAGCCTGCTATTACCAAAAGGATAATAGGGCACACACACACACTGACCCTTCCACCAAAAGGATGAAAATAAGGTCAAAGCCTGCTATTACCAAAAGGATAATAGGGCACACACACACAGACCCTTCCACCAAAAGGATGAAAATGAGGCCACAACTTGCTATTACCAAAAGGATAATAGGGCACACACACACAGACCCTTCCACCAAAAGGATGAAAATGAGGTCAAAACCTGCTATTACCAAAAGGATAATAGGGCACACACACACACAGACCCTTCCACCAAAAGGATGAAAATGAGGTCAAAACCTGCTATTACCAAAAGGATAATAGGGCACACAACATAGCCTGCTACTACCAAAAGGATAGTATGGCACACAACACAGTCTGCTACTACCAAAAGGATAGTAGGACACACACACACAGCCGGCTACTACCAAAAGGATAGTATGACACACAACACAGCCTGCTACTACCAAAAGGATAGTATGGCACACAACACAGCCTGCTACTACCAAAAGGATAGTATGGCACACAACACAGCCCGCTACTACCAAAAGGATAGTATGGCACACACACACACAAACCCTTCCACCAAAAGGATGAAAATGAGGTCACAGCCTGCTATTACCAAAAGGATAATAGGGCACACACACGTAACCTGCTACTACCAAAAGGATAGTATGGCACACAACACAGCCTGCTACTACCAAAAGGATAGTATGGCACACAACACAGCCTGCTATTACCAAAAGGATAATAGGGCACACATACATAGCCTGCTATTACCAAAAGGATAATAGGGCACACACACAGCCTGCTACTATCAAAAAGATAATAGGGCGCACACACACAGCCTACTACTACCAAAAGGATAGTATGGCACACAACACAGCCTGCCACTTACCAAAAGGATGACACACAGACCAAGGGTTTATGGATAGGCAACACCAAAAGGATGACGGATTAAAACAAGCTACTACCACCAAAAGGATGATAGGAACTTCTTATTTTTGAGGATTACCGACACCAAAAGGATGCAGGTTGAATTGAGTTGATTGGGTTTGGCTATCACCAAAAGGATGATAGAAAAGTTTTTATTTGAGGGTTACCAACACGAAAAGGATGCAGGTTGAATTGAGTTGATTAGGTTTGGCTATCACCAAAAGGATGATAGTAAGGCAATTGACAAAAGGTCAAGTTTGCTGGGGATGTGATGAGATTTATTTGGAGACATCAACAAAAAGTTGAAGTAAAGAATTCAATGAGGAAAGCCCACGAAAAGGAAAGGGAAACATCGAAAAATGGAGAAGGTAACCCGCCAAGATCTATGCAATCTTGTGCCTACGTATCTTTACTCGGACGAGAATAAAGAATCAGGGCAGTCGTAGTTCGACTTGAAGAAAAGATTCAATGAGGAACGCCCACTGACTCGGAGGAATGTTTATTGGTTGGGATAAGGATGACGACCTCAGCAACAAAAAGGTTGAGGAACACAACTCAATGAGGAACGCCCGCTGACTTGCTTGGAGATCACAGCTTCATCAACAGAAGGTTGAAGACTTTCATGAGGAACACCCATGAACTTGAAGAAGATACCCCTGACTGGGCTGAAGATTGCTTGAAATCTTGTCTTGAGCTTGAACAAAAGGTTGAACAGCTTCGTGAGGAACGCTCACGGATTTGTAGAAGATGCCCCTGGATGGGCTGAAGATCGTCTTGGAGTCTTGAGATTGATCCTGGATCTTACATACACATGTATGAATGCTTGATTTTGTAATGATGTGCAATGCAAATGCTGACGCGCAGAGATGCAAGTGTTGGGGAAGTATGATTTGATTTTGGTATACATATGATGTAAATGATGTCGAATGCGATGCATAGATGCGTATGATGCATATGATTGCCGACGGGTGATTGGATATTTTTGAAGGTTCCAGCGTGGTGGACTTTTGGTAATTGCCAATGCAGATTGGACTTTGGGCGGTGGGAGGGATTTGATTTCCTCAACACTCAGTTTGTTGAAGACGCCATGATTGAAGCGGACGAAGATGCTTTCGAGGCCTCAAGTTTGATGACTTATTGATTTGTGCTTGTCGATTAGGATGACCTTCTGCAACAAGACTTGCCCTAGTCTGAACATGGTAATGGTCTGCCCCTGATTAACCAGTTCTGAAGTGGTCTGATCTTTGGAAGATGAACTTTTGATGTGCTTTGAGATGACTTGCCCCTGATTGAGCTGTTGAAAGATTTGCCCCAGATTGAGCATTTTGAGGGAGTCTTGCTTCGGGTCGGCACCACTGAAAGCTCAATTTCCTCTTTGATTGCCCCTTGTTGGAATTGTCCTGAATGTCTAGCACTGATTTGCAGTTGAAGTTGCACCTTCACAAATGGTAATCTTAATGCAATACTCACGCAAGTTTTGAAAAAGAGTCGTTTATTTGAGTGTCGTGATAGTGAGACGAATGGACCATTAGTCCAAACGTGTGCTAATTTTAATGGCGTGAAAGGTATAGCAAGGAGAATGACACCAATGCTGAAGTTGCAATAGTATGCTTTCAGAATAAACCTCGCCTCAATTAGGTCTTTTGAGGGTTGTAACGTGGTCTGGTTCACGGTTATGAAACAATGGATATAAGGCTCAAAACTTGGTTTGTACCCACCCCTTCTTCGTGATGAACTCCAGTCCTACGTTCAGTTAATTTTGCACATGTTTGTCTTCCAAAATGGTTGACGGTTCAAGGTAAGCTTGAAATGGCAGTCACCTTATTTTGTTTTTGGAGTGTGTCAGTGACCCTATGATTTTGATTTGGTGGTCACTATGTCTTATTTTGTTTTTGTTGAGGATTCGGGGGCATCTTTTGTTTTTTTGATCCCTATCTTTTGCATGGACTAATTTCGCTTTTCGAGTCCATCAGGGTTGCTTTGATTTTTGCCTAAGTCTCCTCTGAGGTGCTCGACTTAGCAGGCTTATGATTATTTTGTTTTTGGTTTTTTTTTTTTTTGGTTTTGTTGGATGATTGTAACTGCCAAGTCATGGTTATTGATGAACAACCATCATGTCTTGTGGAATTTTGCTTTGTGATTTGAGTGTGTAATTGGATTATCTGAACACTACCCTGCCCCAGGTTGAGTGTAAGGGTTTGAATATCCGAAGGAAACTGCTACTTCTTGGGTCGAAGTGGTTAACTAGGGATTATCTCCTTGTTTCTCCAGTGTTTGGGGGATTGAAACAATGCATGTACATCATCGGCGGGATTCTATCCGAAAGCATACGGTTTGCAATTATGGGTATTTCGTTGTCATCATCCTCCGTCCAATCATTGCTAACAACAGTTTGATGTAAAGAGTGAAGTGGATAAATGTGTCGGTGATTTGCAGTAAATGGAAACAATGAGTGAATACGACATAACTGATTCAGAACATGCATAATCAATACATTAAGAAAACCAAATACAAACGACAATGTTCAAAGCATATAATACTTAAACAAATAAAAACAAAATAACAAGAATGCAAATGACTGGATGGCAACATGACTGCCTTCTTCGGGGAATAGACTTGACTTGACTTGACTGACTTGACTTGCTGCTGTCACTAGTTTGGCGGCGGCAGAGGGTTTTTGATGACGTTTGGAGCCCTCCCATTGAACGTGAGAAACTTTAAGTCGATCATGCCTTGAACCTTGTGTTTGAAAGCTCTGCAGTCCTCAAGTGTATGCCCTGGGGCACCCTTATAAAACTCGCAATGAGCATTAGCATCATAATCTGGGGGAATGACAGTTGGAGGAGCTAGGTCCCTTAGAGCGATTGCCTTCTTTTCCATCAATTAAGCAAAGATCTGGGCATATGACGTTGGTAGATGATCAAAGTCTCTATCAGACCTCCTTGTCCTCTGTTGATTAGGCTGACGTTGTTGAGCAGCTCTCTGTTGTTGATGTTGAGGAGGATACTGATACCCTTGTTGGTTGTATGACTGTTGCTGAGGAACCTGTTGTTGAGGCATTGGAGCTTGAACAGCTTGAACAGTTGGCTGATAAGGCATTGGAGCGTATTGTGCAGCAGCAACATACGGATACTGGAAGTATGGAATTTGAAAAGGCATTGGAGGGGGACCTTGTTGAGCTTGCCCTTTTTGAGCAGAGACAGCATTTGTTTCACCCTGTTTCTTTTTGTATCCATTGAAGGGTTTCTTGGCTGCAGACTGACTGCTAGAACCTCCTTGGATCTTTCCACTTTTCAGACCTTCTTCAATTCTCTCACCGACAATTACCAAATCAGAGAATCCAGCTGAGACATTGCCAATCAGCTTCTCATAGTACTGGCCTTGCAAAGTACCCATGAAGATGTCAATCAGTTCACGGTCAATAAGAGGTGGATGCACTCTTGCAGCTAGCTCTCTCCAGCGTTGCGCGTACTCCCTAAAGGATTCGTTGTCCTTCTGAGCCATACTCTGAAGTTGAGTATGATTTGGAGCAAGGTCGGTGTTGTACTTGTATTGCTTAACAAATGCATCAGCTAGATCATCCCAAGTGCGCACATTGTTACGCTCCAGTTGCATATACCATTCGAGTGATGCCCCAGACAGACTGTCTTGGAAGCAATGGATCATCAGTTTTTCGTCTTTGGCATGGGCAGCCATCTTACGGCAGTACATCCTTAGATGCATGTGGGGACAACTGAGGCCTTTGTACTTCGGGAATTCTTGCACTTTAAATGTAGGAGGAATGACAACATCTGGCACCAAGCACATATCCAGAGCATTCAAAGAAGTTGAGTTGCGTCCCTCCATGACTTGGAGTTTCTCAGCTAGATCACGACACATCTTGATAGCTTCAGAATCCTGAGCATCAGTAGGATTGACAATTGGGATAGCAGCATGATAGTTTTGTACCTCATCATACTGATCTACCAGATTTTCTTCAGCATGAGGAATAGGAATCTGAGTGACAACAGGTTGGGCTTGCGGAATAGCTCCAATAGTAACTCCAGATGTTGGAAGTGGTTGAGATGTGGCGGGAGCCAAGTACATTGGTATCCCATAAGTGATGGGGTTAGGAACAGGAACAGAGAGCCTTGAGGTAGATACTTGAACAGGCACAGTGTTGTTGGCAGCAGCGGCTTCACGCAGTTCTTCTTCTTTTCTGGCCATCATGATGGCTTCGAGAATCTGATCGATCTTTCCTTTGATAGAGTCCAACTCTTCTCTGAAGGCGGCTTACTCTTGTTGAATCTGCTCCATCATTCATCTGGTATTAGCTCGAGTTGCGTACCAGTGTCGAGGAATCAACTTGATTTACTGGAGAAGGAAGGAAGATGAAGTGAGATTCTGAGGTTGAAAATGCAATGCAAGATGTATAACAGATGCAATACAATGCAATGACTTGAGATGCAATGCAAGATGCAAGATCCAGGATCAAACAACTTCAAACAGTTCTGAGGTTGGCCGGAGATGATGGGTCAAGAACCACAACTAGGATCAAGAAAGCCCATGGGTAGGTTTCTAAGACGGGTAGGTGCCTAGAGTTATGGATATATTTCGAAAACATTATAACCAAGACGAAGAGACATCCGACTATAATATCCTCAAAATAATCTCTTCTAGGTGAGGTCTTCATTTCTTCCCCACGAGAAAGATCCTCGGAGGCGCCCACTACACAACCATCGACACACGGGTTCTAAGTAGGGTTCTCAGAATCCTAGATCGAGGTCGAAAATATTACTGTCAGGAAGTAATACGTTCGAGGGATCTCATCTGATTGGGGCGTTTGCATTAACTCACATAGAATTAACGCTACCAACCACCATGGGTAAATTGGGTTAATGGTCCTTGGAATCAACGACCCACCTCGAAAGTATTACCACCATGGCAAAGATTCACCACAACAATAATATCTCCAAGGGAATCTACTCCAAGCGGGGTTTTCGCTTCAACTCACGCGGAAGAGACCACGCAATCCTACACTACACAACCACCATCCTAATCCTAGGGTTTTGCTCGACTCGGGTGTAGAGCCATCTCACAAAGTTCCCAATATCATAACAACCCAACAATGTTACAAAAGGTAACACAAATAAGGAATAGGAAAACAAGTAAATAAGCAAACGAATAAACGAGAAGAACGTAAATAAACAAAGCTAAAGAGCTAGCGATTCGAATCAAGATAGGCTTGACTCTCTCTTGCATGGAGCAAATGTTCCCCAGTAGAGTCGCCACCTGTCGCACCTCGAAAATTCATCGAAGACACGACCCTTCGCGCAAAAGGCGCGGAAAATGGTTCGACAGAGTCGCCACCGAACTTTATTTATCCCAAAAGAGGAAAAGGAAAATATCGAGAAAACCTTTAAGGAGAGATAAGAACATGGTCATCGCAACCACATTCTGGGTTCGGGAGTCGGTTACGTGAGAGGAAGGTACGCGCACCCCCTCACGTCCGTTGTACTCAACGGGAACCTCTTAGTTCGATTTGTGAGGAAATGTTAGCTAAGCTTGTTTATTTTCTTCTCAAAAATAAATGCGGAAAAGTACGATAAAAGGGAAAAGATGCTAAAGGAAAATGGGTGGTTTAAGGATAGGGTGCTCGGCAAGATCATCGCGACCTCGGGCCTACGTATGCTCATTCGGACGAGAATGAGGAATCAGAGCAATCGTAGTTCGACTACGGGGTTTGACGGAAAAAGATGGAAGTGTGACGCAAACGGGGGAAAAAGAAAAAGGGTCTCACCTTTATCAAGATTTAATCGAGAAATCAATAAATCGTTGATGTATGGTTTTCATTGACCCAACAATAGATAAAACTAATGAATAAATGACAAAAATGAAATTAAATCGAAAAGGTATAGGAAAAAGAATAAAGGTCTCACCATTATCGAGATTAAGTCGAGAAATCGACAAATTGTCGATGTTTGGTTTTCATTGACCCAAAATGAATAAAATAAAATAATGAAATACATTGAAATAAAAAATAAATAAATAGGCCTCATATATATTAAAATTGCATTGGTTAAAAAAAACCAATTAAACCATGAGTATTGTTAGATCATTGGCCCTATAATGCATAAAATAGTAAGTGAATATAAAAAAAAATCAAAGATCCCGAGAAATCTATTAAGAATAAAACTAAATACCAAAATAGAATATGTGTTTTTTTAAAATAAAGCAATTTGTGCAAAAATAAAAAATAAAAAAACAAAGAAGAGAGGGAATGGGGAGGCGCAATACCAAGGGGTGTGACATAGAAAACAGCATGGGCTCATTAAGGCCCACCGACCAAAACAAAGATTATTAAAAAAAACAAAAGCAACAACATTTCTTTTTTATAACAAAAAAAACTAGTGATGGCATGACTTAGAGAACAGCAACCGAGAAATTAAAGTATCAGCCTCCATCATATTCTCTTCCCATTAAAACAACCATTCATCATCAACCTCTTATACCAAGAAAAACCGACGGCGGCCATGGTTACACGATTCAACAAATACGCTCAGAAGCTTTCGCTTCATCATTGCTTCAACGGTAAAAAACAACAGAACAACCTTCTTTTGCTAACGAAGCTTTCGATCTCTCTCGTTTCTGTATCAAATCGATTTGCTCTGTATCTCTCGTCCGTTTCAAATCCAGTCTCGATCCAAGGTTTGTCTCGCGTTCTTGCTTCGTCTCACTCTCAGATTTGTGGGTTTGTTTTGTTCTACTTCATCTTTTGGTTCGGTTCTAATTTGTTGGGTTTTGGGTCGGTTGAAAATTGGAGAAGGAAAGGGCGTTAAAATTGTTGTTGTTGTTTGATTTGGATAAAGTTTGATGCTGATTTACAATTTGGTTTTGGGTAATGAAGAAGAGAGAGATTTAGGTTTATGAAGGAGGTTTGATTTGTGAGGTTCAGAAGTTGTTGGAGTGGCGGCTAGGTCTTTTTTATGAGAGTGAGGGTGGAGTTGCTTTATAGAAGAGTATGAAGGGTGAAATTGGAATTCAAAAGATGAGGAATTGGTTGCTGCGATTGTCGTATTGGTGAATTGGTGTGTTGCGTTTTGTTGCCTGCCGTTTTGCTTTTATGTGATATTGTGTGAGAAGTGTGTGTATGGATTCATGATTCAATTTTTTTTATATGCAAGGCTGAAGGAGTATGACGTTTGCACAAGTTGTTGTGGCTCTGTGTCTTATTTTGGTAGATGAAGTGGCTGACCCTTTTGTTTTGTGACTGAAGGTTTTCTAAAAGTGGCTTTTTTTGTATTATGCTGCTAGTCCATTTGTAAACAAGGTTGGGTGTTGTTGGCACGAGTTGTATGGTAAATGGCTTGGTAGGAAAGCAAGTTGAAGGCTTGGTTGGTAATTGTGTGTATGTTGTAGATCGTATGTGGGGGCAATGCGTGGTTATGTTGAAGGCAGCGTGGTGGGTTTTGGCTCGAGTGTAATGGCAGTGTGTACTGAAAAGCTGCATCGTGTTATTTCCATGAGCTCATCTGCAGCTTTTTTTCTTTTTGACAATTGATTGTATGGGCTTTTTTTATTTGTAAATTTTTTTGTGATTTTTTCTTATTGCACACTTTGGTTGTAATTGGACTCTGAAAAATTGGGCTTTTGAATGATTTTGGAAATTGATGCAACATGAACCTTGTGATGAAATCTTGGCACTTGATAGAATTCTTTTGTAATCTATTCTTGTAACAACTTGTAATGGATGATGATAATGGGCTTTGTAAAACTCATAATGAATGGACTTTTTGGAATTGTTGAATGGACTCATATATATATATATATATATATATTTTGGCATTTTGTTATGAATATGGGCTTTTGATTTTGGTAAAATAAAATGGATTTGGAGAAATTGTTTGAAAATTTGACTTGGAATAAATGTGGATATAGAAATGGAAGAAGATAATTTGCTTCTAAAAAAAATGGATATGGACTAAAAGAAATGGTGATTTGAAAATAAGGCAAATTAGATTTTTTTTTGGAATTTTGTTTCAAATGGATAAATGGATAAAAAGAGTAGTTTTATGGAATGGATATTGAGATGTATTTTTTTTAGAAAAATGGATATTAGAAAGATTTGTGAAATGAGTTTAAAAATGGAAATGGTTTATGAAGGAAATGGATAACCAATGGATTTAATGGATAACTAAAAAAAAGTGGTTTTTGAAATGAATATTAAAAGTGGATATGGTCTAATTGATGGAAAATAGAAAGTGGAAATAAGTATGGGATTTGGATGGATAGTGGTAATTGAATTGGATAAAACGAGAATAGAAAAGAATGAACTGCCCTTGTGAAATAATTGATAACTTGTCACAACTTGATAACTTGATCACACATCAGTAACATGAAATAGCCCAATAAACCCCAGCTAAAACCTCAAGCACAACCACTTGAATCAATTGCACTCAAATATTGACCTTGAAACACACTTTGCCTGACCATTAACCTCAATCACTACAACAACCAGAGACAATATATTTTTTAATTTTCTAAATGACAGTTAGTGGGTGGATGTACAGATTATAAACAGGTGGGACAAATTTGGGGTATGACAAGTGTGTAACACATTTAATCTTTAAGTATTTAAGAGGTTTTGTACTGACAGAGTCGTTGAGATCAAACATCCATAAAACATACCAGCTTTTCTTGAGCCTTGCAATCTTGTAGACTCGAGCTGACAGACTGATAAGACAATACAGCTTGCTTTCAGTAGTACGGATAATCCACAGCTTTATCACCAACTCTGAATGGTACCAGATGCTGATATACAATTACCAAATGTAGAAACTCATCTGAATTCTGAGGCCTTCAGTTCAGAGTATGTGTCAAACCACACTAGCAATTGTTCTTCAGACTCTGCCACCAGAAACTAGCAATGAAGCAACTCCAAGTGTGTCTAAGTAAAACAAAATCTGATTATTTTTGTACAAGAACAAGAACCTGTATAAATAAAACACACATCAAATAAAGCATTGTTCTTTTAATACTTTTGTTATCATCAAAACTAAAAGAGAAAATGTCAAGAACAAATCTCGTTCTAAAAATCTCCCCCTTTTTGATGATGACAAACACAAGTATTTAAAGGATACTACTTTTCAAGAAAAAACACAAGTATTTAAAGGATACTACTTTTCTAAAAATCTACCCTGTTGTTGCAGAGAAAATTAAATACCCAACATTATCCTTTCTACCATGTTCTTGAAATGTTGGGTATTTAATTTTCTCTGCAACAACAGGGTAGACTCTTGGTATCCATAGAAGTCATTATAAAAGCATCTAGCTCCTAAGTCATTTTCATTAATCACCAACCTAAGGATATAAAATCAACAACTAAGAGTCATAATGCATCTGTCGTAACAGACGCAATTGAGAGCTCTACAAGCTTGGCAATCCAATCCCCTCAGAGGCGAGTTGCTTTTGAGTCCTCTACAACTGTGCCTCTGCCCTCAACAATACTTTCTACAGAAGAGGTAACTTCGGCAATACCTGAACGACCTTAAGAAGGAGGTTCAACAGTAGCTGCTTTGAAGTCTCAGAGAAAGAGCATGAAGAGGTCAAGGAAGAATAAAATGAGGGTCAACAAGAAGTTCTACCGCTCTCTTCCAGACATAGAAGAGGAAGAAGTAATTGATTCAGAAGACGAGAAGGTGGATTATAACAATAGTGGACAACGTTGGGCACGAGATGCACTAGCAAGAGATTAATTATAGAAATCATCTTGTACCCTTTTTTTGTTTAAAAAAATGTAACCATCAGTTTAATTAATGAAAAAGTTTTTCTGACCAATACTACTTGAGCATGCATTTACATTCCAGTAATTTCTTTAGATTTTCTAAAGGTACATTATCAAAGTGAAACTGACACAGAACTGACAGTTACAATAGATCAAACATAAACTCATAGTTATTCAGAGAATCTTAATAGGTTAGAATTCTATATCACATTTCCAAGAGTCATTATTAAAATACTGATAAAATTTAATTAGTACTTAAATAATATTAAACTTAAGACAATGAATGTAACATGTCTATAAAAGGACTCTAGTAAGCTTTCTTCCATCATCACTTAATCCCTAAAACACCAAGATGTATAAGAAAAAGCAAATCTGGGTTCCAAGAGAGATTTCAGGAAGGCAACACTACTGAATGCAGCAACTCAAGCAAATTAAAACAAGGCAGCAATTGAAAAACCTACAAGGAAGCAGACAGCTTCATAAGTGCTCTCCTCTACAACATCCTTTGTGAAGACACACAGAAGAAGAAGATCTTTTGAATCCATATGCAGAAACAAATTGAGAAAGGAGACTTTGGTGTTTGCTAAGGAATAATGGCAATATTTCTTAGAAAATATAGACATGTCAGATGATCCTAGGGAGTTCCTTATGACACATCCATTGGACTAGAAAAATCTAATTGTCTTGTAATAGCTTTCTTTTATTAATAAAATAAGTTGCACAAATTTGAGTTCTTTTATCTATTTCAGATTCTCAGTGAACAACAAGAATAAATATTAATCAGTTAAAACTAAACACAGGCATGAAAAAACTCTGAATTTATTAATAAGATACTTAATACAAATATTTCAACAACAATACAAAGCATAACTATGTAGAAATCTAACATCAGAATATTTCATAGATAGCTTCAAACTTGTCTTTCCAAATCTTGTAAGAACTAGCCTTAGAACTTATGTTAACCCTTTGCTGAACAAGTATTTCAGAAATAACTCGTCCATAAGGAATGAAGAAGATCTTTCCCTTTTGAAAAAAAGAAAGAGACCTCCTCAAATGGTCAAACATAACTTGAGGAAGATCAATCTTCAAATCTGAATTAAGAAGTAGAAGCCGGTCTTTTTCAATAGGGTCCACCTGGTCTAAATCTTTATCCTTAGGCAGTAAGTTTGAATTCAGAATCTGACTCCAAACAATAGCATCAGGAAGAAGATTTGAAACCATTGATGTATTAGATGGATCTACAATGATACGCCAAGTAGGAAAATAGTGTTCCCAAACAAGAGTTTATGGGATTTCACCAATCTCCTCACAGTTGATCACATTTGCAATCGCTTTAGAGGTTACTATAATAAAAACACCAGTTACTCTAGACAAAATAACATACTCAGAATTCAGCTCAATAATGGAGGCATTGATCCAAAACTCTTTGAAAAGACTTGGATAAGTGAAACCACAAAGCATCTCAAAGTATCCATTCCACCTTTGTTTAGACACAATCTTTCAGAAGTTGAAACCAATCTTAAGCAACTCATCTAAATCCATAAACTTTTCATTGATGACAACCAGCTGATTCAAAAGAGAATAAACTGAAGAACTCATCTTAGGTTTGGTTTGATTAGCACACAACCAAGAAGAAGAGAAGAAGAAAAACAAGAAGAAGAAGAAGAATAAGAACTGAACAAGAATCTTACAAGAATAAGAATCTTGCCAGAAAAAGGACACAATGATGTTTCACGGGACAGGGAATAGTAACAACAAGTACTAAAAGAGAAAACATCATTACCTAAAGGTTCTTTATCCAGCAGATATTTCAATTCCACTAGATGAGTTTCACCTTTATGAAAAGTTAAGTATTATAAAAGCTTTTAGAAAACTTTTTACTTAAACTTTTATGACAGTAAAAAAGAATCTTCTTCTGAATCTCAGAAACTGACAACTTTCAGAAGCTATCAACCATCAAAGTCTAGTAAGTCTAGACTTAGACAGAGATATCATATTTCAGTCACAAGTCTCTAAGGTTCTATTCAGAACTAGCAATTTATCTTGAAACAAGAGTCATGAGTGATAGATGAATATTGAATTGTCTTCTTTAGACAACTAACAGGCAACAGTATTAACACAAAAGTGAGAAAACTGTTTTCATAAATGTGATCATCATCTAGCTTAATAATACATTGAGTATAGATAAACACAACAGAGTTTCCTCTTAAAGATTTATGGAGTTCTTCTTTACAAAAAGAACCTCTCTAGAAGTTTAACAAAAACTTTGTATTTATATCTATACCAATGTTTCAGTGAATCAAAAGATAAACCAGAAAAGAACAAGCATACCACTTTTTTTTTTGCCAGACTCGATTCAGTATTCAGACTTGACCAATAGAGTCTGAACATAGCTTTGATTGGATTCTGATTCAATGGTTGTCTAACCATTGATTCCACTACTCTCACCAAATTCAGTACTACCAGTACTTGAATCTGGGTTTTTGACTCTTCTTCCAATAAATATTATTAACAACCTTATGGAAGATGCCTCTGCTTCTTTCCTTGATATCTGTAGTAGATACATTATGATACTCATATTTCTATAAGACCATACATGTAAGTACAAACAAACTCTTATTTGCCTTACATCTCAATCTAACAGCAGATCATAAGTCACTCCAGAGTATGAGTCTAGAATGAGATATGATAGTAACAAAATCTTGTTCTAAGCAATGTCAATAATCTCATTATCTGGGATTAAATCTTTTAACTTTGAAATCATTGACAAGCTCAGAACCAGACGATGCTAGCTATCAGAAATTGACATAAAGGAGATCAGAGTACTGTCTTAGTACGACTGACAGAACTCAAAGAGAAGTTGAATATTTCTCATAGAAATGTCTTTTAACACAACTTCCATGATGGTCCTCAAACAAGAAGCAATGGAGTTTCTTAATATATCACCTTAAAGAACAAACTCCATATAATCAAATATTTTGAAACAAGATGGCTTTAACAACATCTCTTACTTTTCAATACTTAATTTTTATTTCAGAACACATATGCTTCTTTTCATCTACATCCTGCACTAATATCAGCTTCAAAAGATTAAACACTGAAGAGCATCTGACATTAGGTTCTGGTAGTGTTTCTTCTTGCTTTTAGATTTGGGAAATAAGTTGAAATACATATATTTTAGAATCTTTTGAAGTTACTCTTCTATCAACAAATATCACAATCCATTCATCCAGTATAGAAGTCCTTCTGACAAGAAACCTAAGTTTCTCATCATTAGTCATTCCAAAGAATTTAAGCTAAAAAGAGAAGGTGATTTATTGGATAGTTTTTCATCATCTAAATTCATTTCTTTCCTTTGAAGACTGCAAGACAAACCTTCAGAGCACAACAGATTCAAGATGTAAACATAAAAAAATTATGACTTTAGATTTAAGTCAAGGAACAATCTTCTTAGAATTTGCATGAAAAGATTGGATGAAGTGTAACTACTTCAAGCTTCAAAAACTGATCCCCACAAATCCAAGCACAAGATTTCAAAGATAGTCCAAGCATCAGACATATCAATGATGTTGATATACTCAGAAGTGAGATAGTGCATCTACCACAATGCAACTACCTCTGAAGATATTCAATATGCATCTTCTGAGTTGGTGAAAAAGATCTTCAGGATGATCATCTTTAACACCATCAACTTCAATAGTAATACCTTTTTCAAGGATATTATATAGACCTTCGGTAACCCTTTATCAAGTCCAATGAGTTAAAAATATGTTTAGCTTTTCCATCATTTAAATTCAGTGGAATCACCCATTTGAATATGGTAGGAAAAGTCGTGTGATATTTTTCATGTGCCACTTGATTCCTTCTTGAAGAAGAAATATACTTTTCTTATTGGATCATTATCTGCATCACTGTTAAGTGTTAAGCATAGGCCATGCTCTGATACTAATAGAAGGTGTGAAAAGTACACAAGAAAGGGGGGTTGAATTGTGTTTCGCGTTCTCTTTTAATTTAGCTTCTGATCAGAGTTTCAGAATCAGAACTGGTGTTTAGATTCTGAGTTAATTTGTTTGGTAGCGGATATAACAGAAGTAAATAAAATAACAGCAGAAGACACAAAAGATTTATACTAGTTCCTCTCTTAACTGAGAGTAGTCCAGTCCCCTTGCCTCACAAGATATTTTCATTATAACCATTTCATGATTACAATCGCTTATGCTTTTACATAAGACTTTTACAACTGTTCAGACCAACTGTCTGAGACTTCCCTTGCTTAAAGCACATGTATAAGACTTAGCCTTTGCTCACACCATCTAACTGAGCCACCTACTCTTCTGTCATCTGGTTGAGACTTTCCCTTTGCTTATAGCACATGTCTAGGACTTCCCTTTGCTCACATCCTCTGGCCAAGCCACCTACTTTTCTGGCCATCCAGACTGAGACTTCCCTTGCTCAAGCTGCACTCGATACTTCTTGCTCTCGCCCCTCAGACGGAGACTTCCCCACTTGCTCAATCAGACTAGCTGAATAAGACTTTCACAGCTCAAGCACTTAAGCAATGAGACTTATGTGACTTAAGCATCTTGGCTCAAGACTTGTTGCTTGAATTCCAACGAGACAAAACTTTTTACTCAAGCACATAGCAGGAGATTTAATCTAAACTACTGAAGGCTCGACAGAATAGAGAACAATGTGTACATGATGCAAGCATCAGAGGTACGGGAAATCACCATAACAAAGACCTAAAGCACTTAAGATTTCTCAGATATTTAATGCAAAGAAATCTTAAGGCTTTTACAATTACAACCTAAAACAGAAAATCTGTATATTACATTAGAGTTGATAATTGCTTGATCTTGCCACTCTTTTAACAGAATAATCCTTGTTAAAATTCAAACTTGAATCTTTAGCTATATATATAGCCTTTGCAGAAACTAGCCATTGAGAAAGTGTCTTGAACAAGTGTCTTTGCTTTTACTCCATAGTACAAGAGACGTTGAAGACGGATGCACAACAGATTCTGAATCTAATGTGTTACACGTTTAACATTTGAGTCTTCAAGTACTGATAGAGCCGTTGGGAACACACATCTGTAGAACGTACTAACTTTTCTTGAGCATTGCAATCTTGTAGACTCGAGCTGACAAGCTGATAAGACAATACATCTTGCTTTCAGCAGTACGAATAATCCACAACTTTATCACCAAATATGAATGGTATCAAATGTTGATATACAATTACCAAGTGTAGAAACTCGTCTGAATGCTGAGGCCTTCAATTCAGAGTCTGTGTCAAACCAGACTAGCAATTGTTCTTCAGACTCTGTCACCAGAAACTAGCAATGAAGCGACTTCAAGTGTGTCTAAGTAAAACAGATTCTGATTATTTATGTACAAGAACAAAAACCTGCATAAATAAAACACGCATCAAATAAACCATTGTTCTTTTAATATTTTTGTCATCATCAAAACTAAAAGAGAAAATGTCAAGAACAAATCTTATTTTAACATAACATGATCAAATCGTAATGTTATCATATGATTATTCAATTGAAATATCACCAAATAAGCAATACAATTGATATCGCAATGATACTTTAAACATAAATAACATTGTCGAATAATATGTGATATTATGAGTTGATAATTAAAATATATATAACTCATCATTAGTAAGCATGTGATTAAATATAGTCTAAACATATCTCTATCATTGTTTAAACTCAACATACTTTATTGTTTTTAGTTCTGAAATATTTCTAAAACAAAATTTAAAATCCTATTTCACTTAAAATAGTAATGATTAGTCACTTATAAGTTTTTTTATCACATCAACCTCGTGTGGAGATGATATAAAATAACCACTTTGGTTTTCTTTTTTATATTACATGGTCATATTTTTTTAAAAGCAAATGGAATTCAGATAAAAAAGAATACAAGGGGTATTCCACTCGCTAACAGATAAATTCACCACCAACCCCTCTCACCCGACTAAATTGGGTTCGAACAAAACTCTAATAAAGAGAGGTTGGAGTAGGGAATCTCTCCCGAACATCTCCATTTTCAAATATTAATCTTAACATCCCAACAAATATCATCAATATTACAAGGAAGATTATTGAAAACACTATTATTTCTACTCTTCCAAATCGACCATAAGGTCGAAATCCAAATGGCTCCTCTATCTGACATTCTTCCACCGTTTCCACACCATTTAGAAAAAAATCGGTGAACCGATCCTCCATAGAATTCAAATATGCCGCACCAAGAGCTTATAGAGCGCCAAACCTTCATTGCGAAGGAACAACGAAAGAACAAATGAATTAAATCTTCATCTTCCATATTGCACACTCCACATAAGGGATCAAGAATAATTCATCTTCTCTTTAAAGCATCCTTAGTAGACAGACGATTCCACAAAACTCTCCTGCCGAAAACTTTGATTTTAGCAGGAATTTTCAACCTCAACAAATTCTTGTATGCGTTTTTTTGTTCCTGCTCAATAAACATCGAACCGTAATCCACCATCATCAGCTTATAAACCTCTTTGACAGAAAAAGTGAAGTTGTCGCCTCCTTTCCATTTCACAATGTCCTCCCCCGACTGAGTCACGGTAACCTGCTGCAGGAGGTGAACAAAGCAAGTCAATCGCTGCTGTCATCGTTCAAAACAGCAGCAGGCAATCCGCAGCTGTTCCAAAACCACACCCCATCCAACCAATGACCCATTTCCTTGACAGAGCTCCGTTTGCAAGAGCTAGCAAGAAAAAGAATGGCACGAGAATAAAGACTGAACGTGTTTCAAATACTGGTAATTTGTAGATGTAAATGGACCTAAAATCACGAGACTTTATTTTTTAAAAGTGAAATGGATGAGTACATGAGACCACCAGGCACCAACGACTTGTTTTGCCTCATCTTTGTCAGATTCAAGTACATATTCTACTTTACCCTTTACACTAAATTTGGGGTTTTGAAACACCATGGAAAACAAATTAAAGGAAGTGTTAAAAAATTGAAGTTCCATAAGTAGAAATTGAATTATTATAACACATAAAAGGGAACAACTAAAAAGTTTAAAGAGGATAATTGGAGAAAGTAAAAGTTTTTAATCCAAAAATGTATTTAAAAAGTTTAAAATAATGCTAAGAAACTACTACCTCAATGACACATTTCAGGAAGTAGAGTATGATAACAGATCATGTGAATCCAAAACGTTATCCTATGCATGTCAAAGTTACCAAAATACTCAATCACTATGTACTTTCTCTCTCAAAATAATTTTTTTAAATTATTGTACATAAATTAAAAAAAATATTGATTAAATAATTAAATATAATAATTTTACAAAATTGTTTTTTATTATTATTAGTTGTCATAAAAATATAATGTAATGTAATATCTTAAAAATTGTATAAATAATTTAATAGAGATAAAATTGATAAAAATTAATTATTATTGTATTAAAAACATAAAAATAGACAAATTTCTTTAATTAAAAAAATTCTAGAGAAAGTATTTGACAAAATGTCTCGTAACAACTAGTTGGTGATATGACAAATTCAAAAGACATCAATTTTACACAATATTCTAAAAATATCATTTTAACGATGCTAAAAAATAACTAGTAATCATTCCATCTTAAAATAATGTTGTTTAAGGTTTTCACACAAAAATTAAAGAATAAAATAATATTATTTTAAGAAATTACACTTATATTAAATTAATCTTATAAATATATTAGAAGTTGTGTATATAATTAGAAAAATAACAATCATATCTATAATATAGGAAAATTAGTGGTTCTGGAAACCACTAATTTAACCCCTTCAATTAGCTTGCCATGTCATCAATTGGGGGGTATTTACTGTCTAAATGCAACTATTTTGAACCAAATCATCATTTAGTTGAATCCTAATGACACCTAATTTCATACTTACATTTAATTTTGGGCAATTTTTGCACAATACAATTTGTTTCCAACCAAGGCCAGCTGGATGGTACATCATATTTCTCTCTCTCTGTCCTTCTCTCCTTTCCATCTTTCTCTTTCTTTCTCTTTCCGTTTCAATTTTTTCTCTTTCCCTCTGCACAACGAACTCCTTTCCTTCTTTCTCTTTGTTTTTGTATCTCTTTTCTCTATGATTCAAAGTTTTTCAATGGTAGATCTGTGGTGGCGGCAACACGTTTCCTGCGGTGAGTGTTCTGGTGGTTGGATTCGAAATGATTTTTGTGTGATTTTGTCAGTTTAGGTTGTGTTATTTTATTCTACATTAAACCCTAAGTTTAGGTTTTATAAATGATTTTTTGTATGAGAAAATAATGGTAATAATCATATTTGTGTATTATTTAATCTTTTTTATTTTATCTGAATAGGTTTTGAACTTTGGGATACTATGTATGTTGATCGATTCGCGAAGAAACTATGTATTTTGTTGCGGATTCTGATAAGCAAAATGAGATATGGGAATGAATTGAAGTCTAGTATTACATTTTTATTTTCTTTTATTTTCAGGCTTATACCATGGAATTAGAAGCAGAATGGATGTTTTATGCCAGGCAAAATCTGGAATGCGAAAAAGTCCTGTTTTTGTTTTATCAACTTTGCAGCAGATTGATAAGGTATGAATTGTTGACAGCATAATGTGGGTTGCAACTTTTTTACCATTATATCTGTCAGTTTTCTAAAAACAATTTATTTTGTTTACCATTATATCTGTTGAGTGTTGCTGATACACAGATATTGTCTGATGAATCTAGGTGTCAATTTAAGTTAGAGTGTTTGAAAGATGCAAGCTAAAACTTGAAATAGGTTAGGCCTTTGCAATAGAGTACCACTTTTTGAAGATATGCATAATCGATTTTTTGGGAATTGTTGTATTTGTTATGAAATGTTTTCGCAAATTAAAACATCTAGATTCATTGCACTGACTTTTTTTGTGTGTGTGTCTGTGTGTGTGTTAATTAAGGCTGGCCATGGTGAAGAAGACACCAGCTTATAAAAATAAACTAACGGCGTTGAAACTTAAGCACAGTCGTGGGGTTACAAATAAGAAGAAGGGTCAAAAGAATAAGGACAGGTATGGTATCACTCTGATTCTGGATAACCCTTGTATGTTATCTATGTCTACTGCCCTTCTCAATTTGGTTGTCCTTTTGCAAACTTTCATTTCCTCTGTTAAATTATTTTATCTTTGATTCATAAGATTTGGATTCATTGCCTGCAATTTATTTACTTTTGATACACAATGTGAATGTCCGTATATACAGAAAATTGTAGAGGAAGACCTCAGTAAAGTTGAGGAAGAACTTGATCTGCAGATAACAGGAATCGAAAGGCCCTCCATATGGAAACTTATTGGTGTCCGCATCAATCTTTTACCTTATACTTTAGGAAAGGTTAGTACTAAAATAATCTATTTGAAAATGATTGTATTAAATCTAAAAGTTGAAGTAAGTTGGATATGTTTCATAAAACGACATTATCGACTTTTTGATGCTTATGACAGACCTCACCTAATAGAATAATGCTTTGGTTGTTATTTTATTTTAAACCTGACAATGATTCGATGTTATTGGTTTTAATTCATGTCAATGATTCGATGTTGCGATAATATTTTGAATACGATTTCGGTGTTTCTTCGAATTCTGTTTCACGTGGCTCATGTTGATTTGTAATTATGCATAGCGTATTCAATAAGTTTCTGTTACTACTCACTTGCTGTTATGAAGTTTCAAGAAATTGTTTGTATTAAAATGCCATGCCACCGCTGTAAATTGATGTGGGTCAATTACGCGATTTCGGTAACGTTTCGAATTGAATATACTTCAGTGATTTCTTTGTACATTCTTTCGATTGCTTGCATCTTTAGTGTTTTGCATATACTGTTTCCAAATTGAATATTGGTTCTGAAATATTGAAAATGATGAAATATTTTAGCAGGAATATTGGTTCATAATACTCATTCATTCACCCAACTTTTCAGGTTGCAGAACAGATGAGAACAAAACAAAACATGGGAGAAGCATTTGGTTCAGCTATGTTAAAAATAAAACCATGAGAATATGGTTCAGCTATGTTAAAAAACTGATACCAATGGTTTATGTTAAAAAACAGACAGAATATATAGTTTATGTTCTGATTTTCATGGTAATTTATTCCATTTACAGTATTCGATATCACAGGACATGAAGCATATTTTGTCTCACCGACATGATTGAATTCTTTTGGGAGGAAGTTGAACAGCTGCAAAAGATAAGAGATTCTAATGAGACTCATGTCTGGATTTAACCTATATATTTTGTCTGCATTTATTTATTGGTGATGTTTGATCTGAACATTTTTACAACTTATTTTTGTGTTAAACTGTAATGTTTCTTCACTCAGTTGTTATTATGTTAGTTCGCATATGGTGTTTTTGGTTCATAGGAAATGGATGATGTTTAGTCTTCATTGATGCTGTAAAAGGATCTGCTACCACGCCACCTGATTTGTCCAAGTATCCTGTAGATTTTGTTGCACTCTCATTTTACAAGGTATAAGGTTTTTAATTTCCACTCTCATTTTACATGTATGTCTGACTAATAGACTATATAAGCGATATTATATGTTATATTGTATACTTTATACTTTTTAAACTGTCCTAAAACTTTAAACAATTCGTGTGTTTCAACAGATTGGTGAAGAAGATATTTTTTGGTGCTTCAATGGTTCAGAATGCTACTATTCGTATAAAGCAGCTGAAGCGTTTCACATCATTTGCACAGCCATAACCAGCAAAACGAATGGAAAGAACCAGGTCTGCAGTGGATCAAGCTCTCACTGGTGTGAGTAGTTATTCTGTTATTGATTTCATGGAAAATTAGTGAATGTTGCAGATGCTTTCTCGGTTGATTCAGATTGCTGAGGAATTCAGTGTTGCACTCTATATGACAAATGAAGGTAAACTCTTCTCAAAAGGAATGAATTTTTTATGTTCATACTTTACTCCCAACTCCCAAATGATTAGAATCTTAAAGCTTTTGTTTATATCATTTTCTTATAGTAATGTCTTTTATAAGAAGACTACATAGCCATGTTGCTTATTGCATTATATTCTGTCCGGTTGGCTTTGTTTCGCAGCAGCCTATAGCAGGACCATCACCTGTAGAGTTGTGGTTGTTTCTTGGTCGTTCGATATAATCATCAGACCATGCTATATTTTTCCATTCTGTCGTTGGGATAATTTAAGACCCGACTTGAATCAAGTAAAAGTCAAGTATCATTTAGAAGTTCATAATTTGAGTGGGATTCAGTAGCAAATGGTTTTGGAAGCGACCGAGGTCAGTTAATTCTTCTCAAAACAAGCTTCTACTCATGACTGCGTTAAGTATTTGTTAAATATATGAGAAATTGCCTGTGAATCTATTTCTTGATAGTTTCTTTATAGTGACTTTTTGATCCCATGTTTGATGTTTCTATATGCTCCTCCCACAATTAATATTCTTGATGATGATCCACCTCCAATGGATGCAGGTTTTGAATTTGCAATAAATTTTGTGGTGAATAACTGCCCAGACTTGATCTTCCAACCTCTAGAAATGACACAGTCGTCTATTGATTAGTCAATATATTAAAACGGTCTCAACCGACTGTCTAATGCCTTCATGAAACTTACACGTCTTTACTAAATTGTTTCATTTTTTTCATTAATGAATCATCTCCCTATATCGCATGCAGCTGCAGGAAGGATGAAAGTATTTCTCTTTGGTAGGGTTTGGCTGTCATTATTGGACTAAAGGTACCTACATTTCCTTCTTGCGTCTTGTATAATTTTATGGATACTTCAAATATCCTTTAATGCCCATTAACAATATACTTCATTTTTGCAAGTAAATGGAAATCTTGACCATCACCAGTCATTATTATTCTTTCTTTTATTATTCCAACTTTACAGTTTCCAATTCCAATGCATTTCCAATTCATTTTCAATTCCAACGCAGGGGGAACCTGTACAGTCACAACACTCCTTATTTAAGCCTTCCTCTTATTCTCTGCTGGAGACACCACTCTTCATAATTACCCAACTATTTCTATGGCATCCAACAAAATTATGCAACCCCCTGCCCCTATTGACCTCGAGACTGCAATTGACCAACCACCTTCTCCAGAATTGCAACGACCTCAAGCTGGCCATCATCCTCTACAACCCCAACTAACTGTACAGGTTCAGGTAATACATTAACTGCGGCATACTTATATCTCAATCAAATTATCTATGGCTTTTGCTTTTATTCTGATTATATATTATAATTTTCTTAACATCAACAGACCCAACAACATGTCAAAGCTGTCATCCAGCTACAACCAAATACTCAGAATCGGCCACCTACGGAGGTTCAACCATTGCCGGATTCTCACCCCCTTCAACTGCACCAACAGGGAACCCACTATCAACCATCTCTGCAACTTCCCCTGGTACATTTCAGTTTTCCCTGCATTATTCAGACCCTCTGTTTATTTTTTCTTTCCATGTTACTACAGAGACAGTTTATTCATTTTTCATGGAGTAGGTTCTACAATATCCTACAATACTTCAGGATTACATATTTCCTTCCATACCTGTTGCCAAAACTGATTGAAAAGTTTTTTTTTCCTACAGGTTCATGTCCCTCCGCCAGTTCGACTTTCAAAAAAGAGGAGAAGAACAACGACTTCAACTACATTCGTGAGGCCAGTTCTTTTGTTGAATTCAGATGATGACCAACAACCTGACTATGACCTGGTTGATTCTGATGATGACGATGAGCGGGACTATACATGGGAGAACTTTATGTATGGAAGGAGTTTTACTGATAGTGATTAAGTTTGCACCTTTTATTTCATTTTGTTTTAAGTCATTTACTATGCTTTTTGTATTTCACTCCAAATTCAAGTTGTCTTTTTCCTGTACTGCTACTTTTTGTATCTGTTCTGGACTGGACCAATGGCTAGAATTGGCCCAATCCACCTCTGCTCCAGAGCGGCCCAAATTGCCTAAGCCCAATCCACAGAGGGGCAAAAGTGACAATTCTGCCCCTCCAACCGGGCAAGGAACGCGATGTCCCTCCCCGACTTTAATTCCCGTTACGCACGGCTTCCTCGCTGCCCGAACAGCAAAGGACAGGTGCCCGGAACTGCATCTATGCCAGACATAACGGCTAGTTTCTGGCACCCTGCCCGACATAACGGCTAGTTTGGGCAGTTACCTATTCTTTGGGAAAGACGGTTAGTTCGCCCCGAAAATAGGACTGTTGGCCACGCACTGGGGGCTCTATATAAACTCTCTCACTTGAGAGGGTCAGGTATCACATTTTCACCCTAAGAATACACTTTGTACTTGCCCCTTTTCTCTCTGACCCTTTCTTACTTGAGCGTCGGAGTGCCTTGCAGGTACATCCCCTTCTCTCCTCATTCATAAGCTGGACACTTTGCTCACCTGACGACCAGCTTCCATCCGAGCACCTCGCCATCTGACGACCAGCTTACGTGGACCTGTTCGAATACTTCGGATCAGTGGCGCCGTCTGTGGGAACTCCTTGTTCTCCCCTTCTTTCTTTCCTCCTCAGAAACTAAAAGATCAAAACATATTTTCTTGATCCGCCCACATATGGCCGCTCAGAACTCCGCGAAAGGTGCCGACGCTACGATTCTCATTCCCGTCAATAAGATGGACGCTAACGGAAGTTCGTTGTTACTTTCTGATCCCCGTTTCCTTCGAGACGGGGCCACTGCGTCTCCAACTCCTTCTCCCACCGAGCAAGGAGGTAAACAGCTACCGTTAGGGGAACAACCAATTCCTGGCCCTCCCAACGCTGACCTGGCCGTTGCAGCCCTTCTGGAAGCTGTCAACCGTACAAACCTCCTTATCTTGCAGCAAGGAGAAAGGATAGGAGCTCTCGAGGAAGCATCTCTTCCAAGATCCTCTCCCCCCAAGAGAAAACACCAGAGATCAAGAAGCCCGCCACCTAGGCGCGGGGAAGACCGTATGATGAGGCGTGAGCCTGAACCACAATGCGTTCGCAAGCGCGACCAGATCTCCCCGCGGGATCAGTCACCACCAAGACACAAGAGAACGAGGCAGGACAGGCATTCTCCACCGATCAGACCTCGCGACCGGCCACGATCACCCTCGCCTCGCAGAGACCGCCGCCGCGAGCGTAGACAACGGTCACCATCAACTTCAAGTTCGGACAACGATGACGAGCCTCGCGGCCCGTTCTCCTGTCGAATCCTGGCCACTCGTCTCCCTAAAGGACTAGAGAAGCCTCCATCTCTAGGGACTTATGATGGAACCACGGACCCAGACGAGCACATAGAAAACATAGATGCTCTTCTGGACTACAGAGGTGTACGAGGAGCCATCAAATGTCGCCTGTTCCCAACCAGCTCCGGAAGGGAGCAATGACCTGGTACAAACAGCTGCCTGAGGAATCCATCACATCCTGGAGGCAGCTCGGGAGGATCTTCTCCCGTCACTTTACCGCATCACGACGCCATCCAAAGACTGAGGCATCCCTCAGAGCTGTCGTGCAGGGAAGAGATGAGCCTCTTCAGGACTACATTGAGCGGTTCAACAAGGAGGCCGTCTAAGTGCCAACGACCGACGAGATAAAGAAATTCCTGCTCGGGCAGGGACTACGTCCCGGCTCAGACTTCGCGAAAGCCATCGGCTTCGATCCGCTGAGGAACCTCAACGCCCTCCTCCACCAAGCCCAGTCGCATATCCAGTACGAGGAGAAGGTCGCTGTCCACTCTGTCCAGGCCTCCCGTCACCAGGAAGGTGCCCGGTCATCCAAAGCTGAAGAGCCCTCGACATCCCGTCGAGGAGATAAAAGACGCGACGATCGGCCTCGCGATGCACGCGAGCAGAAAGGACCTTCTGGGTGGTTCCACGAGTATACCCCCCCCCCCCCCTCAATACCTCGAGGGAGAAAATCTTATCCGAATGTGCCAACTCAGAGTTCAAGCAGGCGGGAGTCCGTTTCCCCAAACAGCTGCCGGCCAGGCCGGGTGTAGACAAATCCAAGTATTGTCGCTTCCACAAGAGCCACGGCCATACGACGGAAGAATGCATCCACCTCAGAGATGCCATAGAGATCCTCATTCGCGACGGCCACCTGAAGCAGTTCGCGAAGAAGAAAGAAGCTCCCCGGCAAGAAACCCAGGAGAGCAAGAAGGTTGCAGAAGAGACTCCACCCTCCGATGACACCAACGTACAGGTCGCTATGTCCATAACTCGGCCAGAGGACTTCTGTATCCCTGATAGTCTGCCCGCCTCCACGTTCCTCGGCGCTCACAGCCCGTGGGAGACCTTCCCGTCGGCCATGGTCATCTCCGGTGGTGGATTCAACAAAATCACGGTCGGTTCAGTCAAAAGGAAATTCGAGCAACTGATCAGCAAAAGCTCCAACGAAGTCACCACGCTGGATACCACTCACAAAGGATCCTCTCCCATTTCCTTCTACAAGGAGGAGCTCCTCGGCGGGTCACCGAACTCAAGCATCCCGCTTCTCATCCGGGCGAGGATGGCAAACTTCGACGTTCGCAGGATACTCGTGGACTAGGGCAGCTCAGTTGATATCATGTACAACCATTTGTTCGAAACACTGCAGTTGGACGACTCTCACCTTACTCCATACGTTGGATCCGACCTGCAGGGATTCAACGCAGCAGTAACAAGGCCCCGAGGTTACGTAAAGCTCATCATGACCTTCGGTTCAGGAAAGACAACCCGAGCAATCAAAGCACAATTTCTGGTAATTGAATGCCCGTCACTATATCAGTGCATTTTTGGAAGGCCAACCCTGGCAGAGTTGATCGCAGTGCCTTCCACCGTACATCTCAAGATGAAGTATTACACTTCTGAAGGGATGGTCGCCACCCTCCACGGCGACATCGAAGCTGCCCGTCGATGCTTTGAAGCAGCATCAAAAGGACTGAGCACCATCTCAGCAAGGCCGAGGACCTCTGGTCGTCCTCCTCTGCCCAGTAGCTCCGAACAGCCAAAACCACTCCCCCAGGTCGAATCCATCGACTTGGACAGCCGTTTCAGCGAGGAGTATCACGCCAAAAACCTGACGACTTCGGGCAGCCAGTCCAACAACAGCGGCCATCTCCTATGCCCTATCCCAGATGACAACTTCGAGATCGTTCCGTTCGGAGAAGACCCCCAACGGGGAGTGAAGATCGGAGCAGACCTCCCCTACCTGGCCAAGAGACAACTGAAAGCGTGCCTCCGGGAGAACGCATACTTGTTCGCATGGAGCGCTACTGAAATGCCAGGATTGGACCCCTCCGTCGCTTGCCACCAGCTTACAATTGATCCGGCCGTCAAAGTCGTTGCCCAGCGCAGAAGGAAACAGTCCCCGGAGAAGATGGAAGCCACGGAGAAAGCTGTCAAAGACCTTCTAGAAGCTAGGTTTATTTCTGAGGCCAAATACACTACATGGCTCTCAAATGTTGTACTTGTAAGAAAAAACAATGGCAAATGGAGGATGTGCATTGATTATACCGATGTTAATAAGGTCTGTCCGAAGGACGCCTACCCCCTCCCCAATATAGATAAGCTCGTAGATAACTCCGCAGGTTTTAAACTTTTATCGTTCCTCGACGCCTACTCGGGCTATAACCAAATCCCAATGGCCGCGAGCGATAAAACTTACACGACCTTCATGACCGAATCGGGCAACTATTACTACAACGTAATGCCTTTCGGACTGAAGAATGCCGGTGCTATGTACCAACGAATGATGAACAAAGTCTTCCAAGGACAAATAGGCGACATGCTCGAGGTATACATGGACGACATGATCGTCAAGTCCCACGAGGAACTAGACCATGTCGCCCATCTTCGCAAAATTTTCGAGCAAGCGAGAAAATATCAAATGCGTTTTAACCCAGAGAAGTGCACGTTCGGCGTACGGGCAGGAAAATTCCTTGGCTTCTACCTAACGGAACGAGGAATAGAAGCTAACCCCGACAAATGTCGGGCATTCTCTGAGTTCCCAACGCCCACGTCTAAGAAGAACATCCAGTCTCTCAACGGGGTACTCACCTCGTTGTCCCGCTTCGTCGCAAAATTCGCCCAACACGCCCTTCTTTTCTTCAAGCTCTTGAGAAAAGAAGCAGCGTTTGAATGGACCGAAGAGTGCGAGGCATCCCTCCTTCACTTAAAGCAAGCTCTGTCGAAACCGCCCATGTTATCACGGCCAGATATCGGGGAAGTCTTGTTCCTATACCTCGCCGTCACTGCCGAGGCCGTCAGCGCCGTTCTCATTCGCGAGAATCCTGGCGGGCAAAAGCCAGTATACTTCACGAGCAAAGTGTTGCAGGACGCAGAGTTGCGATATCAGCAGATAGAAAAGGTAGCATTGGCCCTCGTCAACGCTGCCAGACGACTGAGACACTATTTCTTGGCCCACACGATCGTAGTAAGGACGGATCATCCCATCAAGCAATTGCTGGGCCGGCCAGACATGGTCGGTCGAATGCTTAAGTGGTCGTTGGAGCTGTCCGAATTCGATGTCCGGTATGAAAGCAGAAAAGCTCTTAAAGCACAAGCCTTGGCCGACTTTGTGGCGGAAGTAACCTTCTCAGACTCCTCACCCCACATAGCGAACAGATGGACCGTCTACGTGGACGGAGCATCCAGCTCGAGCGGCAGCGGGGCAGGAGTAATTCTGGAGAACGACGAAGGGACCATAGTCGAGGCTTCTCTCACATTGTCCTTTCCCACGTCGAACAACCAGGCCGAGTACGAGGCCTTCCTCGCCGGGTTGCGCCTAGCCGAAGACCTAGGGGCTGAAGAAATCGTCATCTGCACGGACTCCCAGCTTGTAGCCCACCAGATATCTGGGGAGTATCAGGCCAAAAACGACAGTCTCTCTGAATACCTCACCCTGGTCAAGGAAAAAATGTCGAAGTTGAGACATGTTCCACGCGAACACAATGTGCGAGCAGACGTCTTATCCAAACTAGCGAGCACCAAGAGGAAAGGCGGAAACAGGTCAGTCATCCAAGAGATACTTCCCCGGTCCAGGATCGATAAAGGGTCCTCGACCCTACACGTGCACGCGATCGGGGACAGCGACTGCTGGATGACGCCCGTGTACAACTACCTCTCCAGGGACGAACTTTCGGATGACCCCAAGGAAGCCAGCACCATCAGACGAAGAGCTTGCTCGTACGTCATCCTCGAAAACAAACTCTACCGAAGGGGCTTCTCCATCCCACTACTCAAGTGCATAGAGGAGGAGGTTGTCCCCCACGTATTACGAGAAATCCACGAAGGCATTAACGCCCAGCACCTGGGAGGAAGGTCCCTTGCCCGCAAGGCCCTTCGGGCAGGGTATTATTGGCCAACCATGCAGCAAGACGCCAAGGAGCATGTGAAGAAATGCGACAAATGCCAACGGCACGGGGATATGCACCTAGCTCCACCTAACGAACTGAAGAGCTTGACCTCCCCGTGGCCATTCGCCTGGTGGGGCCTGGAACTCCTAGGACCCTTCGTAACGGGGTCCAGCCAAAACAAGTACCTGATAGTGGGCGTAGATTATTTCACAAAATGGATAGAAGCAGAAGCCTTAGCAAAGATAACAACACTTAACATTCTACACTTATACAAGCGGAATATCCTTGCCCGTTTTGGGATTCCCCAAGCAATCGTTACGGACAATGGAACACAATTCACGGACAAGAAGTTCCAAGACTTTGTCGCACGTCTCGGGACAAAGCAACACTTCGCTTCTGTAGAGCACCCCCAGACCAACGGGTAGGCGGAAGCGGCCAACCGCGTCATCCTTCGTGGCCTCAAGCGAAGACTGGATGAAACGAAGAGGGCCTGGGTCGAGGAGCTCCACAGCGTCTTATGGGCATATCGCACTACTCCCCAATCCACCACCGGGGAAACGCCTTTCCGCTTAGCATATGGCATGGAGCGATCTGGCACGTACCGTCCAGAAGGACCGAATCACCTCTACACGAGGAAATGAATAACGAAGCGATGAGAGAAGAGCTCGACCTCGTCGAGGAAATCCGGACAGGAGCAGCCCTCCGCGAAGCATCTCTTAAGCAAAAAATAGCAATCAGGCACAACGCCAAAGTCTTACGACGAGAATTCGACGTGAGCAGCCTTGTCCTACGAAGAAACCACAAGGACTCTCGCGAAGGCAAACTAGCAGCCAACTGGGAAAGACCATACAGAGTCCGTACCAAAACGGGAAATGGTGCATACTTCCTCGAAAACCTTAACGGAGATGCACTCCCTCGACCTTGGAACGCTGAGAAACTTAAGCAATACTACAGCTAAAGTAGCCGTAGGCTTCCTCGCATCAGGGGACCACCCAACGGTCATCATGCTCGTCCAGGTACAAACGACGCATGCACATAAAGCAGAATCCCGCTCAAGTAAACGAGTCAGAACTCTGCTCGTCGGCGGTCCTCAACCAAGCACCGCCTTCGCCCATGTACCATGATTGGCAGAACCCCAGCTCACGATGGGACGTTCACGCCGCGACCTCAGGCCTCAATCGCGACCTGAGATTCGCAACCTCGCCAGGTCTTTCCCCGGCTATTCGACCAGTTCCCCGCACTGGCGAATTCACACACAACGGGCTATCTTCCAAAAGAAAGCTCCGCTAACTGACACACCCTCCGACGGGCAGCCACACATGCACAACTAATGTAAAGTACAGCAATAATGTGAAGTACAACAAAAATTGTATAAATGACATCAACCAGACATTAAATAAAAAGGCCACAAGGGCCAAAGATTGTGCATATTACATAAAAAAGGGGGCCACGCCCCTCCCCCCCCACACAAAAATCAAATAAGTTACAAATTAATCAACGGCACGAAGGCCGGACAAAATACAACAACATCAGAATAACCAAAGCTCCTCATTCGTCCGCTTGCTCGGCTGCTTTCGGCTTGGGCCTCTGTTCCTCCTCGGGCTGCTCCTCGGGCTGAACCTCAGGGGTGTCCAGAACAAGGCCTGCGGGCAAGACGATGCGATCATCCTCCACTAGTGCAAGGTAGTGGATACCATTGGTCGAAATGTCGATCCCAGGGTTCACCACCCGCAACTGGGCCACGACACTTTCGAAGGACTCCAATCCCACAGCAATGCCATCCTCCTCGGCCTGCAGTATACTGGCGACCAGCTCAGCCCTAATTTTCAACACTTTTATCTCGGTCGGCTCATCAGCACCCTGGGCACTGGCCGTCATCAGCTCCTTGTTCAACTCCTCGACCGCCTTCTTCTCCGCCTTTAGCTTGGCGACCTCCTCTTTCAGCTTGGTCGCCTCCTCTTCGACCTTCTTCCTAGCCTCACGAGCACCCTTGACTTCTTCCTTTAGGGATGCCTCGGAGGCCCGAGCAGTAGTGAGTTCGGCTTCAAGCACAGAGTCCCCTTCCGCATTAACGGCCGCCATTTCCAGCATCCTCACCATGGCAGAAGCATCCTGGACCACCATCGCCCTCTTGCTCGCTCGGTCCATGCTTCCCAGGTTAAGTGACTCTGCCCGCGGAACGACCAAAGTGTTGCCCTCAAAGAACCTCCTGTCAAGGACGCACGGAGGGAGCTCAAACTTCCCTTTCTCAGGCGCCCGAGTCAGGTCCACGGCATCCGACGACCTTTGCCGCTTCGCTCGCCCAACCAGAGCCAGTGGAGAGTCTCGGGGAGCTGGAGTAGGAGAAACAGAGGTCCCCACCGCAGCTTGAGGAAGAGGAAGAGCACGAGCACCACCAACAGGACGGGCCTTAGGAGGAGCCGCTCCAGCCTTTCCCCTCGCCATGGCGTTCCTCACCACACGATCACGAGCTTGAGGCATCTCACCTGCACGAATGAAAACAAGCACGTTAGTTACGAGGAAAGGAAATAACACAAACAAAATATAAGTAACTATGACTACCGAGCAGCTTCTCAGCATCTGCAGGAGTCTTGCACTCCAGCAGTGCCTTCACGTTGATAAACCGGCGCTCAACCCTCTGGATACCATCCTCCTCGAAGATGGGGTTACCCTTGCTCGTCCAACAGCTCGCGAGCTGAAAAGAGTTGACCTAGTTCACCAACCTCTCATAAGACGCGGCATCCTGCCCGCGTAGCGCGCTCGGCTCAAAGACATAAGCACTAGGCTTCTTTGAGAAGTGGTCAGGTGTCCAGCGGATCGGGAACTTGTACACTCTCTCCCCGATATACTTCCCTTCCTCGTTGATCAACTCCTCTCCGTTCTCATCCACCTCCACCTCCCAGACGTACACGCTGTCCTGGGCAGCCACAGACAATGGCTCGACGATGAAGTACCGTCCCTTGAACGTTCGGATGGACTCTGAGAACGGCTTGAATAACTTTTTGGGCTGCTTCAAAGAGATCCATCCGTACCTTTTCCCCGCCAACTGCCGCTGTAGGTGGAAAACAGCAAAGAATAGAGGAATGGTGGTCCCCAGAGCAAGGTGCTCCTACACCAACTCAAAAGCCCGTATAAAGGCCAGCGAATTGGGGTGGAGTTGAGAAGGCGCCAGCTTCAGATGCACAAACACCGACCGCTGGAAGTCAGTGAAGGGCAACCTCAGCCCCAATTCCTTGAAAGCATATTCATACATCGAGAAGCAGTCCCCGAAGCTCGAGCAGACCCGCTCGTCCGAATTAGGAAAAAGCACTCTCCATTCACCCGCTGGTCCCACCTCGGTAAATACGTCTGCCGGAGACCTCGCGAACGTGGAAATATGCTCGGAGGGCTCGGCCACTTCCCACTCGTCCGGACAGAATCCTTCAACGTCTTCTTCCATGACGTCCACCTCCCCTTCTCCCTCAACTTCACTCGTTTCCCCCTCAACTTCGCTCGAGGAGTTCGATGTCGTCGAGCTCGAAGACGCAGAACTCGAGACCGTTGCACTGCTACTCCCCTCGGAGACAGTTTCCTCCTCGGATGTAACTGGGATAACTTCCCTCTCTGGCTCCATCGCCACTACGATCACCTGAAAAAGCAGAGAAAGACAGTGAATTCGACAGGAAATCAAATCCACCCTTCCACCGCTAAGTCAAGTGAAAGGGCGCGCAGAAGGCTAAGGACAACGTCCCCGGCCTAAGCCCTAACATCAAACGAAGAAGGAAAAACCTCCCCACGAGGAGATGCCCGAGACATACCATCTTCCTACGAGGAACCTCCCCGTGCTCGAGCCCAGATTCCGTTTGAAGCTCCGCCGGAAACTGCAAAGCTCCACCGGAATCTGGAAACGTTCCACCGAAAAATTCACCAATCCACCAGAAGGTGGTAAGACGCGGTGGTCACGACTCGCAACCACGACGTGGACCACCACGTTCACCGAACGCGCTACCTACTCCGGCGAGATGCTTGATACAGCAGAAGGGCAGAACCGCCGCCCATCACCAACACTCGCCGGAAATCTACCTAGTTTGTCACCTAAAACTAACCCTAGCCGCATGCAATCTACCATTAACAATGATAAAAAGTAAAACAAGCTGGAAATCAGAGAACTTACTTGATTTGAGTAGAAGAGAAAGGCTGCTCGAAACTTGGCACGGTGGTCGGTTGCTCTGAATACGGCGACGGGCAAGAACGCTGATGACGACGAAGAAAAATCAGAAGGGCAAAAGTGCAAAATGGGACAACCTTCCCCCTTTTATACTGAGGGGCACGTGCACACACGCGCCCGTAGGTAATAATGACTGCCCACTAGCCATAATTACCTATTAACTGCTACGCAGGGCTCGATGCACACGTGGCAGCCCAACGTTTCCCATTCTGCCTGACGCTTTATCTTCCCGAATACCGGGCAATAGGTTCACGACCACAAACATCACGGGCACAGAGGGCCACGGGCACCTCGAGACAACCTTCCACGAGCAGTCCTTAAGTCATCACCCCCATGCTCGGGAGCAACGACTTGGGGGGCTCCTGTTCTGGACTGGACCAATGGCTAGAATTGGCCCAATCCACCTCTGCTCCAGAGCGGCCCAAATTGCCTAAGCCCAATCCACAGAGGGGCAAAAGTGACAATTCTGCCCCTCCAACTAGGCAAGGAATGCGACATCCCTCCCCGACTTTAATGCCCGTTACGCACGGCTTCCTCGCTGCCCGAACAGCAAAGGACAGGTGCCCGGAACTGCATCTATGCCCGACATAACGGCTAGTTTCTGGCACCCTGCCCGACATAACGGCTAGTTTGGGCAGTTACCTATTCTTTGGAAAAGACGGTTAGTTCGCCCCAAAAATAGGACCGTTGGCCACGCGCTGGGGGCTCTATATAAACCCTCTCGCTTGAGAGGGTCAGGTATCACATTTTCACCCTAAGAATACACTTTGTACTCGCCCCTTTTCTCTCTGGCCCTTTCTTACTTGAGAGTTGGAGTGCCTTGCAGGTACACCCCCTCCTCTCCTCATTCACAAGCCGGACACTTTGCTCGCCTGACGACCAGCTTCCATCCGAGCACCTCGTCATCTGACGACCAGCTTACGTGGACCTGTTCGAATACTTCGGATCAGTATCCCATGCTGACTTAAGCAACTATTAAATTGTTCGAACCAAATATGAAAATTTTGATTTTGATTTTTACTGTATTATTTTATAACAAACAAATTGCACAAATAATTGTGTCTTTTTAATCTTTTATATACGACAACATCCATTGAAATATTTCTCTGTTTATTATTTAAATATTTGTGAAGATTGTTCTTTGATCTCGGGATATTTGATGGTGTTTTATTGTGTTGATTTTTATTAGATTTTCGGCTGCTCATTGCATATCGAACAGTCAAGTCATACCGTTATTGAAATTAGTTAATGTCAAGTATAAATCCCTTATTTTAATTAAAAATTTGATTGCTTATTTTTTATTTTATTTCATTAATTTTCTCAATTCAATTTGATTAATGAAAATTATATAAGTCATGTCAAACTAAATTTAACATTTATAAACGGGGTCAAATTCGTTGTTGATTATACCCACTAAATTATTATAAATTTTACAAATAATTTATTTTTAGATTAACAATTTAAAAATTTTGTTATTTTAATTTTGAATTCAAATTATATTTTCTATTTTAATCATGTTTATTCAAATATTACAACAACTCTTTATATTTTCTATTAATGATGTTTAAATTCAAATTATATTTTGAATAACTTATTTTATTTTTGATTAAATATTTCTTAGTCTTTATTTACTTCAAATAATTATAACTTTCTATTTTAATCATGTTTATTCAAATATTACAACAACTCTTTAAATTTTTTTAATTTACGTTAATTACTTTTTTAATATTTCATTAATTGTAATTTTTTTTGTATTTTTACATTTTTTTACAAATAAATAATATAACAACAAATACATTTTAAAATAAATGCGCGACAATCCCCGTGCGAACGCACGGATTCCACACTAGTATATTATACTCCCTCCGTCCCATAATGAGTTACCCATTTAGAATAAAATGGTGTTCTAAAATGTATGAGTCATTTCATTTTCCAATGCAACTTTTCCTATTTTACCCTCTAATTAATATTACTTTCATCATTCCCAATATATTACAAGGACACTTTAGTAAAAATACCATTCTCTCTCCTTCATTTATTCTCTTTTTCTTAATATGTGTGAAAAGTCAACTAGGTCACTCATTGTGGGACGAAGGGAGTAAAATGAGAATAATATTCACTCTGAAATAAAATTTTAGATGACACGTGTTATATGTAAAATTTATAGCTTCCAGAAGTAAAAAGACTCCCGCAAAGTGAAAGAAGATAACATTCCATTAGAAAGATATTAACATTTCCGAAGTAACATCCCGTTGGAATTCAAAGCGATATTCCTATTTCAATGCAACTCAAGGGAGTTATAAGTTCAAAAAAAAAAAGTTATCTAAAGCAGTTTTTAAAAAATTGCACAAGAAGTCTGAGTTGGCTAAGAGTGAGTAAAGGCCATGCGACACTCATGCAAAGAAATTAGACTTCAATTTTTTAATTTTATAATTAGACATAATTATCTCTGTTGATGGTGTTCATTTTCCATTTCAAAACCTATCCCAAAAAGATTACACACCACATCCACACAAAATGATAAAAAATCTCAATGGTTTAGTGGTAACCTCTATTCAAAATAGAATCGATTATAAGCTGCTCAAAATAGTTGGCATAACTTATATTATTAATCATACTCCCTCCGTCTCATAAAAAGTGTCTCATTTGCACTTTTTCTTTGTCTCAAAATAATTGTCTATTTACATTACCAATGCTGTAATTATTATTATTTTTCCACTACTATACTCCTATTCATTAAATTTCACTTTATTCAATTACTTTATCAACTACATTTAATAGGGGTATTTTAGTAAATGACATTAACTTTTTTACTACAACTAACACAACTAATCATTTTCTTAAAAACCGCGTATTGCTCAAATAGGACACTTTTTATGAGACGGAGAGAGTATAAATTAAGATTTCTAATTTTTTAAACTTAAATCATCGAGTTCATTTGTTAAAAGTGATGCAATATATACTCCATTCGTCTCAAAATAAAAGTTTTATAAAGTTGTTGCACATAGATTAAAAAAAGTAATGATTGAGTAATTAAATGTAACAATTTTACAAAATTGTCCTTAATTACTATTGGTTGTTATAAATGTGTAATGTGATATAATATCTTAAAAGTTGTGTAAACAATATTTATTAGGGGTAAAATTGGTAAAAATTAATTATTGTTGTCTTAAAAATGTAAAAAAAACTCTTATTTTGAGACAAATATTTTGAGCTAAAAAGACTCTTATTTTGAGACAAAGAAAATACTTCCTCCGTCCTACAATGAGTGACCCAGTTGACTTTTCACACAGATTAAGAAAAAAAGAATAAATGAAGGAGAGAGAATGATATTTTTACTTAAGTACCCTTATGATGTATTGGAAATGATAAAAGTAATAATAATTAGAGGGTAAAATAGGAAAAGTTGCATTGGAAATTGAAATGGGTCATATATTTTGGGACACTATTTTATTTTAAATGGGTCACTTATTGTGGAATGGAAGGAGTAATTAATAAAATGTCACAATTGAATTATGTGGTGAAGAAACTCCTATAGCACGACTGATCCTTATTTAATGACAGCAATTAGAGAAAAAATCAAGTTGATTCCAACTGTTCCCACTATATAATGAGTGCCTGATTATTTAAATTGCTAATTACTTTTGACTACTTTCTCATATTCTATCATTTTCTAAGAGCTTTTTTCGAGGCTTTTCTCAAGAGCCCTTTCAACTTAAAGCATGATTCATTGTATCCAATATCTTTTTCAGCTACTGTTATCTATAGCTGTATACATCATTTGGATATGTTTAACTTTAGTGATACATAATACACTGACTCACTAAGGAGTGTTTAGAGAAAATCCAATCGTTTAATTACACAATTATAGGAATCTATATATTGATATGAATTTGATAAGGCACGGACGCGTGAATAATGATTTATTTTAAACATTAGTATTACCACATGTACTTTAGAGCATGTATTAAGAAATTTAATGTAGAAATGTAATTTTAAAAACAGTTTCAATATAAAAATTAATTTTGATTGTTTACGTGATTTTTCGAAGCTTCAATTTGCAAAGTTGTATTTAATTAAGTAATCTCTAAATAATAACTAAATTTAATTAAATTATAATTATTTTGAGCTGGACAAAGATCCAACAAAACCGATCCAACTACGCAGCCAAATCTAGATAAAGTGTTTTGATGGTTGACGAATATGTGTACCACTATTGTAAAGCGCTACGTTGGATCAAACTACTTTTCATCTCCATTGATGATGTGCATCCAACAACCTCTTATAATCTACACATAATCGCATGTTGACAGTTATAAATGTCCATCTTATGTAAGTGTGACTGAGAGTCACACTTAGGTCTTATTTTCATTCACACTTGCATAGTTTTACTTCTTTTAAACACTGACTTGAGCATCAGAGCTAAACTTGCAAGTACTCTTCTTTAATCACAAGATACCTCAACCATCATACCTGAAGCCATTCTATGGTGGCCATCTTCTACATATAACACATTCTCCACTTCAGTATGGAATAGAGGCACAATGCAGTGTGTGAGAATCGTCTTATGATTCTCACAAATTCTTCACCAAATTTCTATGATCTTCTGTGTTGTGCCATCACAGCCGGTTTTGTTCACCTTTCCAACATGCATTACCTCGTTCGTTAACCGTTTTGGATACTTTTAATCTTCTCACAACTGTTTTCTATTATCGTATACAACGACATATATAATCCAAAACAACTAGATCAACAACTCAACACAAAATTATTCATGTTCCGGATATCCGATCAACGCTCCAGATGCTTCAAGATGGTTCAGTGCCAATTCCCTCTATCGTACTAGAAGAACCTCTTATTCACCAAAACATACAAGCTCTGATCTTGATCACTTCATCGAATACGACATCACGCGAGATTCCAACTTCTCAATCAATCGATCAAGAATCTTTTCCAATTCCTTCATTACAACACCAATTCACTACAAGAAAATTATGATTTTACGACACAAAAATTGTGACAGTTAGTTGATAACCGTCGTAACTCTAATATAGAGACGCGTTTCACGACGGTATACACCTACCGTCCTTACAATTTTTAAAAATTGATAAATATTACGACTGTTATCATTAAACCGCCGTACAAATAAGTTCACGACTGTCTCAAGAACCGCCCTAAATTTTATGTCACGACGGTAGAACAACCGTCACCCCTTAAGCCTTTGTAATACACACTACAACTAATGACGGATCCAGAATTATTTATCGTGGGGACTAAAAATTAATATGTGTATTTTGAATAAATAAATCATTAAAAACATTTATAAAATACAAGTATAGTAATAAATTAAATTCAAAATACATAAATTTTTTAAAATTACAGTTAATTTTATTAAAATATTTTATGTATCAAAATTAAACTATAAAAATTAAAATTCTATATATACTCAAAATAAAACTTTAATTTTAGAAACAATTTTTATAATAAAAATTAAACTCAAAATATTATATACCTAAAATTAAAATATCAAAATTAAATTATATATCAAAATTTTATATATCAAAATTTTAAAAACTCAAAATTTTAGAAACAATATTTATAGTAAAAATTAAACCCAAAATTAAAATATCAAAATTAAAGTATACATACCCATTTTGATATAGTGTACATACCCAAAATTACCAACTTCAAATAAAAATTACCAATTTATATCAAATAAAAAAAATACAAACTTTCATTTATTAAAGAAAAATAATAGAAAAAACTAAATTTAATTAAAATAAAATTCAAGCAACACGACAGTGAAGTTACGGTCGCTATTCTATTCCATTCCAAAAGCCGCGACGGTGATTTCCTGGTCGTTCTCCACAAATTCATCGACAGTGAAGTTACGGTCGCTATTCTATTCCATTCCAAAAGCCGCGACGGTGATTTCCTGGTCGTTCTCCACAAATTCATCTTTGGCGCTAAAATTGAAAATTCAATCCACTTATAAGGTATTTTCTCTTCTTTTTCAGAAACATACGCCCTTGGAAAAAGAGGGAAACGGTAATTTCTTTCAGCCACTCACGCCGTCACTACGAATCACCGTCAAAGCAACCACCATCAATTCTAATCTTAATAGGTTTGTCTTCTCAAACTCTAATTTTGAAAAATGTGAAATAACTCGCTTTTTACATTTGGCGGTAATGGGATAGGAAGATGATGATAAAAACTTTGGCTAATAGGTTTAGAGTGAAAGATTTTGTTGTTCCAAATAGTAAATCTGAATCGGATCCTGAAATGGAAGTGGAGCCCTGAATCTGAATCTGAATCGGTCTATTGTTCCAAATTTAAGTAGTATAGTGAAAAATATTATTGTTTTTTCTATTGATGTTAATTTGGTTTATACTCTGAATTTTGCATTCAATTGGTAAGGATTTTAATCAATAAGTGTTAGATTTCTTTGTTTGAGAGTTAAATTTGAGGAAGAAAAATGGATTGTTTATCTGTGTTTGTATTGTTGAAATAGATAACAGAATTTCATCTAAGTTTACCTGCAATTTGATGTACTTGTTTGTGAGTATAGAATCACCTTTTGAGTTGTTGTATTGTCATTTTAATTGCTTTCAATATCTTGTCTGTGAGTTTCTATGGCTGATTGAGTAATATTTATGCTTGAATGTTTCTATGTGCTTTGATAACTATGGCTGGTTGAGTAATTTTTTATGCTTGAATTAAAATAACTTACACCATGGATTTTCATGATTATTACCACATAGTAGTTATTCAACCCCATACTAGAGCCATAATCCCAAACCATCCTTAACTAGGACAAGCAGCCTATCCCAACCATTTATCTGTTCTTTCCTTCACGTGAACAACACATAGCCAAAGTTTTTCTACCAAACCAGACAATATTGTACAAAGAAATTTTGGTATCATCCTTAACTAGGATCATGACTTCTGATCCTGTCTCTTGTCCCGCCTGCAATGATCATATGGAGTCAGTGGTTTGGATTTCAAGATTTGGAGGTTTTGGTGGAGGAATCATATTTATGATGCTACATTGGGAGCCGCAGACTTAGATGGCTTTCAAGCTTGTGTTGGAGAAGCGTGTCGCCTGGCTGGTCATGTTAGGCAGCGAATCAAGTTATGTGGCACAGAATCGTTTGATGTCGTTTTGTTAGTTCAGCTCTGTTCGAGTAGATCACACATTTAGAGTATTGATGTTGCAGTTCCCCTAGCAGGTCTTGTGACCGTAGCAGGCCTGGTTCTCAAGTGCAGCAATCCGCCGGTGGCTGGTTTTTTCATCTGGAGGTTCAGTCTAGTGTTACCTTCTGGTGCTGTTATTTTTGCATGGAGAGAGTTGTGGTCCTCAAATTTGGGTGATTTGGGAGTGGATCAAACTATACCTGTTATCTGTTAGTTAGAAAAGTCGTTTCTGTTAGCTTTCGATTCGAAACAGATAGTTTTTGGATGGCTAGGTTATCTTCCCTTGGATGTTGCAGTTGTGAGGCGACGATGGTCCGTGCTTGGTGGCTAATGCAGGAATTCTTCCTCTGCAAGTGTTGTTTTCAATATTGTGAGGTTCAGTTTAGTAAATTTTTTCCAGAATAGTGCGGTTTTCACATCAAATGTCGGCGACCGCATTTCCTCCTGGTAGTCGCAGTGTGAATTCTTATTTATAGTTGATTTGAGCGGGAGGTTTTGAGTTTGTAGGTATCTCGACATCCAATTGTCAAGGCAATAATCTTGAGTGGCAATTGTCTTCTTGCGCAGAGTTTCAGGTGTTGTATATCTCTGTTTTCTGGTGTTTCTGGAAATTGTCTTCTTGCGCAGAGTCTGTAGGTATTTCTGTTGTGTATCTCTGTCTTTTTGCGCAATAAATTCTTCTTGCGCAGAGGCTTGCGTCAAAGCGGCTGGGATATGTCTCGCTAAAACTCTACTTGGGTATTTGGAGGGACATTCATTGATTTCTTGATTGAGGTTGCGGACGGGTTCTCGAGTCAGTTGCAGGTTGGCTGGGTTCTTGAGTCAGTTGCGGGTTGGCTGGTTTCTCTCAGATGTTCACAGGATTCTGATTAGCAGAAGCCTTACCTTGATTTTCCTCCTTATCGGTTTGAGAAGGGTTTATGAATGTACTAGCAGAAGCCTTACCTTGATTTTCCTCCTTTTCGGTTTGAGAATGGCTTCTGAATGTATTAGAGGGACTGCAAATACCGTTGGCAGGAAAGCTTCCAGTCTCATGTAACTCAACACGAGAGTCGGGCAAAGGAGAAGATATGGAATCTATTTCCTTAATAGAAGGATAAGGAGTAGTTTCCTGTTCAGAAGACCCAACAAGAGCTGATATTCCAGTTTCCTCTGTTATTTTCATTGCAGTTTCTTCTTTTACCTCGGGAGAAGATGATTCAACAGTAGTTACCCTTTGAATATTGTTGTCGCCAGTGGGTCCATGAATTGAAACAGATTCACTAGGAGATGGATTATTCATTATCTCACAGGATGTCAAACTAATATTTTCTCAAATAACTTGTGAAAGATTTTTGCATTATTAAACATGTTTGATGTTTACATGAATAAAACATAGCCCCACCGCACTTACAGCAAGAAAGGAAACAAAATGGGAATAGGAAACTACTCATTCATGCATCGCGAAGACGAAATACACAGAGGTGAAAGAAAATATTATCGTCGGAGTTCGAAGTTTCCAAAAGTGGGGATACGAAGCTTGTTAGTGGTTTGTTGTTATTGATATTTGAAGTGATAGGGCGATTTTTGTGTCATAGAAGGAGCATGCTGATGCGTGATGATGGAAACCGACGGAAGATGGTGAAGTGATCACGCTGCAAGATATTCTTTTACGAAGCTTGTTTGTTCAAGCTTTCGAAGTGAGGATATGGAAAGAAGTTTCATGGATACATTGCTTTTTCTTTTTAATTCACAAAAAATGAGAGAGGATCTTCATGAAAATGGGCGTGGTCCTTTTTATTGTCTTTGACATGTGTTTTACGTGAGGTGTGTTGTAGGAATGGATCAGTTTGTTAATTTTTTATGAAGTGATGAATATGGTGAGGAAAGTATGGTTTTAAGATGAATAGTGTTTTTGGTTTCAGCTTCTCCTCTCTGGCTATGCAGGAAAAAGTGAGAGGTTTTCTTTGTAAGAGAGGAAATGTTTATGTTTGTGTGAGTTTATGTGAGCATGAGAAGTGAAGTATGTGTGTATGAAGAGATGAAGGGGAGTTACCGAAAAAAATGTGTGAGGATCAATGAATATAGATGATGCGCGAATGACGGAGGGAGGGTGTTGCGCCAGGTGGTAGTGACTTGTAAGCAAAAGAGTGTTTTTTATTATGCTGAGAGAGGAATACTAAGCATGTTGTGCTAGTATGCTACCTTTGTGACATGCATGCAAAGCTAATTCACTTAAAAGAGTAAAAAACATCTTCTAAATATTAATCATAATACTAACAAAAATATATATAAATAATTTATTTTCCTGCAACCTACACAAATGCAGTGTCCTTTTCCTTAGTTACGTAATGAACAGTATCTGTCATGAGTTTAAGAATAATATCTACTTCCCTAGAGTAATAGAAACATAGTTATAACCAACATGTTTAGAATGAAACTAAAATTTGTACTACTTTGCATACGTGTGATGATGATGATAAATACTACACTAATAAATATACATTATTGTACTCTAAAAACAACTGTACTTACATTAAATTAAGTTAGATAGCTATTTTTAAATTGACCCATACCAGAACCGAAAATAAAGAATAATGGTGGTATAAAGTGAAATTATCACTTCTAAAATGACACTTTGTGATAATTTATTTTTCCATTTGGAATTTTTTCTCATAAGTTATCCTACTTATTTATCTAATACATAGATTTTCGTATGTGATATATCTTCTTCAAATTAGAATTCATAAATCTTCACAAGCAGTAACACCTTCTTGTCGTATTATTTATTTCTCTCTACTTTGGTCTATTACGTTTGTGATATCTCTACTCTACCAACATTTAGTTAAATATGTTACAGTGGGGTTGCTAATTTCTACTTTCTTACAATGTCAAATTCTTGTTAATCGTACAGTTCGGGCTATATTTGAAGCAGCTGGTCCTGAGTGTATTGTACCTGGTCAAATTACTCCCATCAAGGTACCTATTCGTTCTTCTTTCAACTTTTAATCAAGAGTTTTTATTTTATTTTATTCGTTCTTCTTTCAACTTTTAATCAAGAGTTTTTATTTTATTTTATTTATTTTTATTCAAAAATAAGTGATATTAGTATTGTTATGGACCCATGTTTGACAACTTGGTTATATGCTATAAACTTGCATGTGAATATGAGCTTGTTAATTCTAAACAAGATGATGATGTTATTGTCATAGAATTAGTTTATGTAGTTTTTTCTCCAACGCTTACATTGATACCCTGTTTAAAATTAAATGAATGTTTTGGGTTCATTCTGATTAGTTTGTGATTATGAGGCTAGAGTGTAACTTTTGTCTTTCAATGATATATAATTCTGTTGCTATAAATATTTTCAGTTAGAGTGTCAACTTATTTATTTGATAGGATTTGCTTTGAACTTTACAGTTGTATCTGTCTATGTCTATTTTTTGAAGAAATGGATAAGTCATGGATTACTAAGCCACAATCATCGATTGCGTATCAGCAAGGGATAAAAGAATTTATTGATTTTGTATTTAAAGGTGCAAAAGAAAACGACGTAGTAATATGCCCTTGCAAACACTGCGGTTTCAAAAAATTAAAGAGTAGGAGTGACATGTTCGACCACTTAATGTGGTCACCATTTCCGCAGGGATACACCATGTGGATTCATCATGGAGAGTCCTTTGTAGTACCTAATACTATCTTCCCAAGTACTACTCCAAATATGGTTGAAGATACTATCATTGTCGAAGATCCTATTTATAACATGATCAACGATACATTTGGAGTTGATAGGAATCATGCTAATGAAATACCATATGCGTCAAATTTGGAGATTGACCAAGAAGATGATGTGATGCCAAGTGTAACTCAGGAAAGAAACGAAGCCAAGGAGTACTATGAATTGGCTAGAGAAAGAGAACAACCTTTATATGAAGGGTGTAGACGATATTCAAGACTATCTTTTTTGGTTAAGTTGTACCATATAAAATGTTTATGTGGATTGAGTGAGAAGGCAATGACAATGATTTTAGAGTTAATAAAAGATGCATTTGAATATGCAAATATTCCAGGTTCGTTCTATGAAGCCAAGAAATCAATCACAAAACTTGGTTTGAATTATGTAAAGATACCTGCATGTCCAAACGGTTGTATGCTTTATTGGGGAGAAGATGAAGAAAGGCAGACTTGCAAAAATTGCAACACTTCAAAATGGAAAACAAATGAAGAGGTCTCTATTAACAAGAAAAAGAAAAAAATTCCTGCTAAAGTTCTTCGTTATTTTCCATTAAAACCTCGATTACAGAGATTATTTTTGTCATCAAAGACGGTCGAGGATATGAGATGGCATGCAACAGATACTAACAATGATGGAATGTTGAGGCATCCTAGAGATTCAGAAGCTTGGAAGAAATTTGACTTGACACATACTTGGTTTTCATCAGATCCGCAAAATGTGCATCTTGCATTGGCTAGTGATGGTTTTAATCCTTTTAGTGTGATGAGTACAAACAATAGTATTTGGCCAGTTGTTCTCATTCCATATAACACTCCTCCATGGGTTTGCATGAAGCAGACATCATTTATAATGTCAATGATAATTCCTGGTAAAGAAGCACCAGGAAATAATATTGATGTCTACTTACAACCCTTAGTCAAAGAGCTGAAGGAGTTATGGACAGATGGTGTGGATACATACGATTCTTTCAAGAAAGAGATGTTCAAGTTGCATGCAAATTTGATGTGGACGATTAGTGACTTTCCAGGTTTGGGTGCACTTTCTGGGTGGAACACATACACAGGGCTTGCTTGCCCATCGTGTAACTTTCAAACTACATCTCTTCGTCTTAAAGCTAGTCGTAAATGGTGTTTTATGGGTCATCGTCGTTTTCTTGATCGAAGACACAGGTTTAGATTGAACATGATCCGCTTTAATGGTGAACAAGAAATGCGGAGTCCACCGAGAACATTATCTAGACATGAAATTTTTGAACAGGTTAAAGATGTTGAAGTCATCTTTGGTAAAAAGTCAGTGAAAGAAAAATCGGTAAAAAGAACACGTGAGGGACAATCTATAGAAGGTGATAGTACACAGTGTGATCCTACATTAGGATCTGATGTGTTTTTGGTTTTTTTACTACATGACATGATTATGAAACTCACATTTTATATGATTATGGAACTCACAATATTTTGATATTATGATGCTTATTTAATATTATATATTTTTTATTGGAATTAATTTTACTATGTAAAAAAGTGATAGGAAAAAAATACTATAAATAAAATTATTATAGTAGAAATAATTTAAAGAAAAAAATAATATAAAAAAAAAATGATACTATATTTAAAAATATTTTAGTAGGTAATAATTTAAATAAAAAAACGTATTATAAAAAAAATAATATAATAGATAAAAATTAATAATGGTTTAACCTATTGCTAAATGTAAAAATTAAATAATTAATAGCGTTTCAAATTGTTACCAAATAAATTATATTTAAAATTTATAAAACAAATTACGACGGTTTGAACCGTCAGGATATCACATTCACGACAGTTTTAAACCGTCGCAATCAACAATGAAAACAAAAAGCAAAACTATATTCACGACGGTATTTAACCGTCGAACAATATTTATAAATCAAATTACGACAGTTTGAACTGTCAAGATATCACATTCACGACAGTTTTAAACCGTCGCAATCAACAATGAAAACAAAAATCAAAAGTATATTCGCGACGGTATTTAACCGTCGCCATTTCCACTTTAGGTCAGTTCCAACCCGTCGTGAAAATATAGCGACGGTTGGTGTGTCGGTTTTGGAAACCGTCGCTAAACAGCTTGGGGACACATGTTTCTGCGACGGTACCACTACCGTCGTAGATTGTAAATTATGGCGGTTTTTACCGTCGTAACCTGCCAAAATAACCGTCGTAGTGTGCCATTTTTCTTGTAGTGATTCTCACTTAAACCATTGCAATATCAACATCTTCCTCCTCCTTCTCCGTCATTCCAATCATCTAGACCAAATATTCACACATCCTTCACCAACTTTAAACTACGCCATGCATATATGGTGTTAACCAACTCATGATGAACATATATAACCTAGTACAACAACATAACACAAGCCTCTTTAATGAGAGACTCCTCCGCAAATCAACATAAGTTTCCTTCTTATATCACAACACAACTAGATATGTTGCAACACAATCACTCCATAGACACTCTAAGGGGAATTTTTCTAATGAAATGCAATCGAAAAGAGTGTAAGAGGTTCGATAAAGACATCATTGCCATCACTATAGCCACAATTCTACTTCTCATGACTTTGGAGGCAGTGATAAAAGCAATACACCACTTAATGATTATTTCTACTTAAGCTGGGGCCAGATGGAAATTGGCTCATTAGTGTAATAATCCATGGATCTAATTCACAACTTACTCAAATTGGTCTCGACCACACAAGAGAAAAATCATATAGACCCAAAAGGCAAAGATACTAATGATGTAATACCCCGTAAATTATTTTACTCTGGATAATATTATTATGATCAACTGGGTTCCGGTTTACTCTGAGAATTATTTGGATGAAATAATTGGAGTAAACTGATGAGCTCAGAGCAGATCAAATTAATATTATCTGACTCTGAGGTTTTAACTTTTGGCGTTTGGGAGACTTTTTGGGCAATTAGTAGTGTTACTAATTAATGATATTTGTTATATCATTTCCTTTTCACCCTTTTTCCACAATTGAAGCAAAGGAAGAAAAAGATAGAAAGAAGAGGAAAGGAAGGAAAAGGAGGAGAAAATTTCCAAAGAACTCAAAGATCAAGATCATCACCCATTCTTCACCAAATCATCTCATCTTCTTCATCATCATCCTCTACTCAGGGTGGGTTCTAGATAGATGCCTTAGTTGTAGAAATTCATGAGTTTTAGAGTTAGATTGAGATTGTGAGAAAATGAATAATTGTGCTAAAATCATGAATCTAACGGATGAAATGCAAGATAAATGACTGTTGTTATGATTATACTGTGTTTTGGTTGTTATGTTAATGGTTGGATGTGTTTTGGATGGTAAAATTATGGATTTTGGATGAATAGCAGCGCTGTGGGGAAGTTGGGTTTTCTAGGCTTCGCCTAGCAAATCTGGGGCGAGTCGCAGCGAACAAACTTTCGAGGGTTCGCCTAGCGAACCCGGCAGCGAATGTTCGCCAACGACGTTCGCCTAGCGAACTTTGTGCCTTTTCAGTGCTGGTTGGTTCTGCCTTGTTTCGCTAAGGTGTTCGCGAAGCGAAGAGCGAGGCGAATGTTCGCCAGGGAGTTCGTGAAGCGAACTTTAGGTCTGTTTTATTCTGATTGTTGATTCGCCTGGAGCTTCGCCTAGCGAAGGCGGAAGCGAACGCTTGCTGGGAGGTTCGCCTAGCGAACATGACAGTTTGTGCAGTTTTGTTTCCTTCATAACTTTTGATCCGTAACCCGGATCGGGACGTTCTTGGTATCGTTAGAAAGCCACGACGACCTTCTACCCAATAAAAAGTGGAAATTAGGGGTATGTTGTAGGACAAATTATTTAGAGGCAAATGAAGGAAAGGGATGATATGTGATATGTTGTTTATATGTTCCTATTATGCAATTGACTTATGTTTCACCTATTTTCTCTTGTTGATTAAGCCAATTTGAGAATGTATGCATGTTAAAATACGAAATAGGTAGAGTGAGGATGATTACCGTGACCAATGTCAGAAAGTGTGGAATGACATAATGACAACGATTGTACGTGCGGTGACGAGGCTTGTGTTAGATACTAATGTCATAGAATGAATAAACACTAGTATGGAACATGTGTGTTAACCTTTGTGGTTGTGCTAAGGTGTTATGGCCTTGTGATCGTCGAATACGATCACGGTTGTGAGTGGGATCACGTAATCGTAACCGGTTATCTTGTGAGTGCGTTTCATGGGTCTCGATCTCCTCTGAAACATGTGCACAACTACTTGGCAGGTTTGATTCCCGCGTGCAGTACGAATGGCGCTCTGGGAGCGTATGCTTGTGACGGTTAATGGCCCGTGTGAAGTGACGGTTCATAACGGTTAATGGCCCGTAGAACCCGAATCCATTCGTATGTCAAGTAGGTTACCAGGATCCATGACTCGGGTCGACTTCTAGACGTAGAAGCAGACGGGAAAAGGGGATGCCTTGGTGTGGTTACCGATTAGTGATAGTGTGAGTTGATGAACTCATAACATGTTTCCATATAGTGTGTGTGTACTCAAAGTCATCCCCCTTCCTTTTGACTTGAGTTAGGTTTGTTAGAACCTTGTAGAGCCGAGAGGACCTATAAGATAGGGAACTCACTGAGATTGATGTATCTCACCCCACGTTGTTGTTTACATCACAGGTACTACAGGTTCGGCGAAGGGTAAGGACAAAGTGGTTTGACTTTTCCTTACGGATCGTAGCTTTTGGCATAGCTTCCGCTATGGCGTTATTTTGAGATCATTGTATTGATCTAGTTCTTAGTGTTTTTGGAACATCTTGTATATATAACATGCCATAGTTGTTGTATTAGGTTTTTGGGCATTTATATGTATACTGTGTTACTAGGAACTTGTATATTTCAGTACCAATTATATTATTCATGTATAATATATGCTTTGATGTATGTATATATATGGGCGTTACAGTTGGTATCAGAGCAGGTCGTATCCTCGACCTAGCCATGAAATAGTATAAGTTTTTTCTTTCCGTTTCATATGCGTTGTGTCGCTGTTGGTCTTACGTGTTATATTTATGGTATTGAGCTTAATCAACTTAATCCTATCTCTATGACATTTAGGAACATGGCCGACACACGCAGAAACAACCGGGTTAGACCGAGAACCACTCCAGCTGGGACCAATCCACCAGGTGACGAGGGGAATGCCCCTTTGTATCAATTTTTGCAGCAGATGCAGTAACAACAGAATCAGTTTGTGCAATAAATGGTACAGCAAATGGCTGGTGGCGTGCATCCTCCAGTGGTTGTTCCTGAAGCTGTAGGGGGAACCTTTAGGGATTTCATTCGTATGAATCCTCCGAAGTTTCAGGGAGGGTTAAATCCAGTAAAGGCTCATGAATGGATATCCGGTATGGAGCGGATTTTCTTGATAGTTCAGTGCAATGAGGAAAATAAAGTGGTCTTCGCTTCTCACTTGTTGAAGGGTCCTGCCATGAGGTGGTGGGAGAGCGCTTTATCCTTAATGACAATTCAAGAGGTACCGAAAGTATGGGAGCAGTTTAAGATAAATTTTATGGAGAAGTATTTTCCAAGTTCCTTAAGGTCTTAGAAGGAATTCGAGTTTCAACAGTTGAGACAAGGCAACTTGACTGTGGCTTCTTATGCAGAAAAGTTTGAGGTTATGGCTGCTTATTCTAGGCAGGCCATGTATGCTCCTGATGAGAGGTGGAAGATTGATCAGTTTCTGTTTGGTTTGAGAGCTGAAATTTCGCATAGCGTGTCGCAGAGGGAATTCACTAACTATGCTGAATTGTTAAGGCAATGTTATGTGGCGGAGCATAACTTAAAGAAGGTGCAAGCAGAAGGAGAGTTGAATAGGGTGAATCAAAGTGATCTTGGGAGATCGAATCAACAATTTAGACCAAGGCAACAAACTTTTAAGGGAAAGCAGGTTCAGAATTCTAGGACCAGCGCACCTCCTGTGTGTCGCACTTGTGGTAAGAATCATCATGGACGATGTGGTATCGAAGGTGTGAGGTGTTATTAGTGTCAGAAGGTGGGCCACTTGGCGAGGGATTCTCCTCAGAGTAGGAATCAGGCACAAGGGAGGAATATCGGTCGAGTATATACTTTGGATGCGAGGAAAGCAAAGGGTGACAACTCTTTGATTGCTGGTACGTGTTTTGTGAATGGAAATCCTTGTTTTATTTTATTTGATTGTGGAGCCACACACTCTTTCGTATCGATGCAATGTGTAAAGCGGCTTGGTTTTCAAGCGGTTCCTTTGTCTCCACCCATGGTGGTTACTACCGCCATGGATGAGATGGTTGAAACACCATTAATGTGTGAGAATTGTGTTTTATCTGTGGATGGAAGATTTTTCCATATTGATCTGATTTGTTTACCGCTTAAGAAAGTGGATGTTGTTTTGGGAATGGATTGGCTTTTAGCTAATTCGGTATTTATTGGGTGTGAAGAAAAGCTAATCATTATTCCATCTACTGAAGCTACTCCGAAGGATGTTTTGACAACTATTTTAGAAGGTACGGTTGGAATGATAAATTTCTCGTTTGAAAAGGAAAAGTCGGTTCTTTTCGTTCTTACTAAAGAGGAGAGTAACAACCTTCAGGTGTGGAACATTCCGGTAGTCTGTGAATTTCCCCAAGTTTTCCCCGAGGATATTACTTCTCTTCCTCCAGAGAGGGAAGTGGAATTCTCTATTGACCTGATACCGGAAACGGCTCCAATATCTGTTTCTCCGTATCGGATGACACCACTTGAATTAAGAGAATTAAAAAATCAATTGGAAGAACTAATGGCTAAGAATTTTGTTCGACCAAGTGTTTCGCCCTGGGGAGCTCCAGTGTTATTGGTAAAGAAGAAGGATGGTGGAATGCGGTTGTGTATTGATTATCGTCAGTTGAATAAGATCACCATCAAGAATAAATACCCATTACCAAGGATAGACGATCTGTTAGATCAATTGAAAGGAGCCTGTGTGTTCTTGAAGATTGATTTACGGTTAGGTTATCATCAGATTCGTGTGAAGAGTTCAGATGTACCGAAGACTGCGTTTAGAACCCGTTATGGTCATTATGAATTTTTGGTGATGCCTTTCGGTGTGACAAATGCTCCGACGACAGTTTTCATGGATTATATGAATCAGATATTTTAACCTTACTTGGACCAATTTGTGGTGATTTTTATTGATGACATTCTTATCTATTCTCGTGATTATCAAGAGCACGGTGAACACCTCAGAATCGTTTTATCCATCTTACAAGAGAGACAACTTTTTGCCAAGCTAAGCAATTATGAGTTTTGGATGTCGGAGGTAAATTTTCTTGGTCACGTCATATCTCAAGGAGGTGTGGCGGTGGATCCATCAAAAGTTGAGGCGGTGATTAATTGAGAGAGACCGAAGAACGTTGCAGAGGTTAGGAGTTTCTTGGGGTTAACAGGTTATTATAGAAGGTTTATTAAAGGCTTTTCCCAACTGGCTTTACCCATGACGAGACTTACTCGAAAGGATTGTTCATACGAGTGGGATTCGACTTGTGAAAGAAGTTTTATGGGTTTGAAGGAAAGATTAACGACCGCTCCTGTTTTGGTTATTCCTGATCCTAACAAGTCGTATGAGGTATTTTGTGATGCATCGAAGAAGGGATTAGGAGGTGTGTTAATGCAAGATGGACATGTGGTGGCTTATGCTTCTCGACAGTTGAAAGTCCATGAAGAGAATTATCCAACGCATGATTTAGAATTGGCGGCAGTTGTATTTACTTTGAAAGTGTGGCGTCACTATTTGTATGGTGTACGTTTTAAGATGTTTAGTGACCACAAGAGCTTAAAGTACCTCTTTGATCAGAAAGAGTTGAACATGCGTCAAAGGAGGTGGATGGAGTATTTGAAGGATTATGACTTGGAGCTAAGATACCATCCGGGAAAAGCAAATAAAGTGGCAGATGCATTGAGCAGGAAGGTGTTGCATAATGCCGAGTTGATGATGCTAGAGTATATTTTATTGGAAAAATTTTGAGATATAAATCTTCATTTTGTTTGGACTCCTAATGGTGTGATTATGGGAAATTCGAATATCAATTCTACTCTTAGGGAAGAAATCCAACAAGGACAAGGGTTAGATGCGAAGCTACAAGAAGTGTTGGTACAACCGGGTTTTGTGCGAGCTACCGACGGAATTATTGTGTTTGACCAAAGGATTTGTGTTCCGGATAACACGGAGTTGAAAAGGAGGATTTTGGAAGAAGCGCATAAGGGTGCTTTTACTATACATCCTGGGTCTTCAAAGATGTATCAAGATTTAAAGAAGGACTATTGGTGGTCCGGGATGAAAAAGGATATTGCGGTGTATGTGTCGGAATGTGCGGTGTGCCAACAAGTGAAGATCGAACACCAAAGACCGGGTGGCTTGTTGCAACCTTTAGAAATTCTGGTATGGAAGTGGGATAGTATTTCTATGGACTTCGCCGTTGGACTACCCCGTACTCAGGGTAGTTATGATTCGATTAGGGTAATTGTGGATCGGTTAACGAAATCTGCGCATTTCTTAGCTGTGAAGACTACCTACAAGGCGAGTCATCTCGCAAGGTTGTTCATTTCAGAGATAGTGAGATTGCATGGTATTCCCACTAGTATTGTTTCGGATAGAGATCCAAAGTTTACTTCCAGATTTTGGAGAGCTTTTCAACAAGATATGGGAACGAAGTTGTGTTTGAGTACGTCGAATCATCCGCAAACGGATGGTCAGACGGAGCAGATAATACAAACGATGGAAGATATGTTGAGAGCTTGTGTACTTGCAAGTGGAGGAAATTGGATAGAACTTTTGCCGTTGATTGAATTTTCTTATAATAAAGGTTATCATGCAAGTATTGGTATGGCACCTTATGAGGCATTGTATGGAAGGAAGTGTAGGGCACCATTGTGCTGGGCAGAAGTTGGTGAAGATAGAATGTTGGGACCCGAGAATATTCATGAAACTACGAAAAAGATTAGGATGATCCGTGATAAGGAAAAACAAGCACAAGATCGTCAGAAGAGTTATGTGGATAACAGTAGAAGCCCTTTAGAATTTGAAGAAGGTGATCACGTGTTTTTGAAAGTTACTCCGAGATTGCAGTTGAAAGGACCGTTTCGGTCACGGAAGTTAAGTCTGAGATACGTGGGACCGTATCAAATTCTCGGAAGAATTGGTGAAGTAGCTTATAGATTAGCCTTACCGCCTTCTCTGTCAGAGATGCATGACGTTTTTCATGTATCTCAGCTTCGGAAGTTTGTCCCGGATCCTCTTCAGAAAATTTTACCAGATACAATTGAGATAGAAGCAGATTTGACGTTTGAGCCTCAACCAAGTCATATCGCATGAAGAGAAACCAAGGTGTTAAGGAATAAAGAGATTCCTCTTGTTAGGATCCAGTGGGATGAGACGCATCCGGGCAATGTAACTTGGGAATTGGAATCGGAGATGCGAGAATTTTATCCTCATCTTTTCAGGTAATTGTTTTAAATTCGTGGGCGAAATTCTATTTAAGGGGGGAGGATGTAATACCCCGTAAATTATTTTACTCTGGATAATATTATTATGATCAACTGGGTTCCAGTTTACTCTGAGAATTATTTGGATGAAATAATTGGAGTAAACTGATGAGCTCAGAGCAGATCAAATTAATATTATCTGACTCTGAGGTTTTAACTTTTGGCGTTTGGGAGACTTTTTGGGCAATTAGTAGTGTTACTAATTAATGATATTTGTTATATCATTTCCTTTCCACCTTTTTTCCACAATTGAAGCAAAGGAAGAAAAAGATAGAAAGAAGAGGAAAGGAAGGAAAATGAGGAGAAAATTTCCAAAGAACTCAAAGATCAAGATCATCACCCATTCTTCACCAAATCATCTCATCTTCTTCATCATCATCCTCTACTCAGGGTGGGTTCTAGATAGATGCCTTAGTTGTAGAAATTCATGAGTTTTAAAGTTACGTTGAGATTGTGAGAAAATGAATAATTGTGCTAAAATCATGAATCTAACGGATGAAATGCAAGATAAATGATTGTTGTTATGATTATACTGTGTTTTGGTTGTTATGTTAATGGTTGGATGTGTTTTGGATGGTAAAATTATGGATTTTGGATGAATAGCAGCGCTGTGGGGTAGTTGGGTTTTCCAGGCTTCGCCTAGCAAATCTGGGGCGAGTCGCAGCGAACAAACTTTCGAGGGTTTGCCTAGTGAACCCGGCAGCGAAGGTCAGCGAATGTTCGCCAACGACGTTCGCCTAGCGAACTTTGTGCCTTTTCAGTGCTGATTGGTTCTGCCTTGTTTCGCTAAGGTGTTCGCGAAGCGAAGGGCGAGGCGAATGTTCGCCAGGGAGTTCGCGAAGCGAACTTTAGGTCTATTTTGTTCTGATTGTTGATTCACCTGGAGCTTCGCCTAGTGAAGGCGGAAGCGAACACTCGCTGGGAGGTTCACCTAGCGAACATGACAGTTTGTGCAGTTTTGTTTCCTTCATACTTTTGATCCGTAACCCGGATCGGGACGTTCTTGGTATCGTTAGAAAGCCACGACGACCTTCTACCCAATAGAAAGTGGAAATTAGGGGTATGTTGTAAGACAAATTATTTAGAGGCAAATGAAGGAAAGGGATGATATGTGATATGTTGTTTATATGTTCCTATTATGCATTTGACTTATGTTTCACCTATTTTCTCTTGTTGATTAAGCCTATTTGAGAATGTATGCATGTTAAAATATGAAATAGGTAGAGTGAGGATGATTACCATAAACAATGTCGAAAAGTGTGGAATGACATAATGACAACGATCGTACGTGCGGTGACGAGGCTTGTGTTAGATACTAATGTCATAGAATGAATAAACACTAGTATGGAACATGTGTGTTAACCTTTGTGGTTGTGCTAAGGCGTTATGGCCTTGTGATCGTCGAATACGATCACGGTTGTGAGTGGGATCACGTAATCGTAACCGGTTATCTTGTGAGTGCGTTTCATGGGTCTCGATCTCCTCTGAAACATGTGCACAACTACTTGGCAGGTTTGATTCCCGCGTGCAGTACGAATGGCGCTCTGGGAGCGTATGCTTGTGACGGTTAATGGCCCGTGTGAAGTGACGGTTCATAATGGTTAATGGCCCGTAGAATCCGAATCCATTCGTATGTCAAGTAGGTTACCAGGATCCATGACTCGGGTCGACTTCTAGACGTAGAAGCGGACGGGAAAAAGGGATGCCTTGGTGTGGTTATCGATTAGTGATAGTGTGAGTTGATGAACTCATAACATGTTTCCATATAGTGTGTGTGTACTCAAAGTCATCCCCCTTTCTTTTAACTTGAGTTAGGTTTGTTAGAACCTTGTAGTGCCGAGAGGACCTATAAGATAGGGAACTCACTGAGATTGATGTATCTCACCCCACGTTGTTGTTTACATCACAGGTACTACAGGTTCGGCGAAGGGTAAGGACAAAGTGGTTTGACTTTTCCTTACGGATCGTAGCTTTTGGCATGGCTTCCGCTATGGCGTTATTTTGAGATCATTGTATTGATCTAGTTCTTAGTGTTTTTGGAACATCTTGTATATATAACATGCCATAGTTGTTGTATTAGGTTTTTGGGCATTTATATGTATACTGTGTTACTAGGAACTTGTATATTTCAGTACCAATTATATTATTCATGTATAATATATGCTTTGATGTATGTATATATATATATGAGCGTTACAAATGATAAGGATGACACCATACCAATTACGTCATCAAGTTTCCATCAAGTAGAATCTTATAGGATTTAGGAACACATATAGGTATATCCTAAAAGGCACTTGATCCGAAAATAGAATGAAGGAAGAACCATGGATCATACCCTAACATTTAAAAATATGAATGTTATTGATTAAAGTTAAGGGATGATAACTTGTAGAAAACCTAGGAAGACTCCTATGAAAAGGACAACAGATGTTAAAACAAGTTACACACTCTTGAAAACCTAAAACATTTCACTTTTGCCTTGATTAGTCACAGAATTGAGCGTTGGAGTATTTTGGAGATACCATCCCCCACACATCACCAAACTGATACACAATTAATTACACCAAAACCTACCATATGTAGTTATCGTATTTGGTCTCCCATTCACTGTTGTGTTATTTTGGCTAGGAATGATTAAGGACCTTTTTCCTAAAAATTATTCTTTACACCGTTCTTGCAGTGGAAATGAGCATGAAACCGCCCATCACACCATCAACCACCATAGAAAGAATCAGTTCACCAAACACATCATCGAATAAAGAATCCATAAGTCCCTAGAGAAGCCACCATAGTTGGAGAGTTACAATGAGTTTGGAGGCTCTGATTAGCATGTTGAACACATGGACATTATACTTGATTATCACTAGGATGAGAATGCAATGAAGTGTAAGTTGTTCGTACTGACACTCTAGGGATCTGCCATGATATGGTTTAAGGATTTGAAGGACAACTCCATAAATTCTTGGAGGAAATTGTGTGATGAATTTACTTCACAGTTTATACCATGAAGGCGTCAGTCAAATACGATAGTTGTTCTTAATGGAATCCATCAAAGAAAGAAGGAAACACTAAGGTGGCTATAGAAGTAGGATGAGACAATGTCAAGATAAGATGTTGGATCTTCGAGAAGGGGCGGAGATTATACTGTATGTTCTGGGAAAAATTGAGTTTGAAGAGACTAGAGAGAAATGTCCTTCTCACTCAGACACAATCGAACATCACCTACGAGGAAAAAATATTGATTGAATATTTTGAAAGAAATAAGGCCTTTGGAAATGATAGAAATGGAGATCAAATGGACAATAAGAGGCGTGAGAATGAAGACAAAGAAAGGCATAAGGTATTGTTGAAAGTGCAGTCACAATATCATATGGTATCACTTATGTGTTTTGATGTTTTTGTCAATTTGAATATAATTGCTTTAGTTTATTTGCGTATTTGTAATTTTCCTCTCATTTAATATTTGTGTGCTTGTACGTTATTCGTATTTCATTTGTATTGTAATCACTTAGGCTATTCTGTTATGTATCACTAAGAACCCTCATTTCTCAATTGGAAAAGAGTATTTTTTTGATCCATGATATTGTTTCTTTTTTAGCCTAGCAAGTTGCTACTTTGTCGTTTCATCAAGCGTGGCTTGAATCATAAGTTAGAACTCTTAAAATCAATATTTTTAGTTGTTTGATTCGAATCAAGTGTAAAACATGATTTGAATCATAAGCTGTGAGAAAATTAGGAATTGCCTCTTGACCATTTGATCCGAATCACAAAATGAACATGATTCAAATCACAACCTCATGTGACCCGAATCAACTTTCCTTATGAAGCCATATTTGGGCTTTGCTCAAATTGATTTGAGTTATAGTTTCTTCTTGATTCGAATCAAAGCGTCACAAGACCCGTTTTATATCCTTGATTAAAATAGTTGTTTCTTTAGTGAAAGTAACAAGTGAGTGAAACATATGGGTGAAACTCATAGAGACAAAGATTTAATTTTTTCTTCTCTTCTTAGTGTGTCTATACCCATCACCATGAATATTTCTCTTCTTTTGTAGAACAACCTCTTAAGTGTAATTCATGTCAGATTCACTTCTTTTTGTTGTATATTATTATTGTGCAATTTTGTTGTTGATGCTTGTGAATTAGAGAGAGTGAGTTGATTAATCTTGTGTGTGCATCTTGATTGCTCAAGCTCATGTTAATAATTAAGAACTAATTTACCCAAAAATTTTAGAGAACCTTGTGTGTGTGTGTGTGTGTGTGTGTTTTCTTCATTCACATTCATCTAATCCCTTGACTAACACCTTATGCTTTTAGATTATTCTGTGAGATATTCTGGAACTGTGATGACTTCTCGGCAAGTGTATTGATAATGTCGCAGTAATAAAAAGATCAAACCTACAAGGACTATTTTCGAACAAAACAATGATTTGTGTAATGTTAAATAAAAACAGTAAAAATGGGGGTTTTGAAAGTTTCAGTGCAAAAAGAAATTAAACGAGAAAACTAGGTCACAAAAGCGGTTAGATTTTGTTTTAGAATCCCCTTATCCCCTCTTGTTGATGTACGATGCCTTGTATGAATTAAACTTATCCTTATAATTTTACAGCGAATTAACAAAACTGTTATAGTCAGTCCCCCACAAAATAACTCACTAACAACTACTCAGAGCTTTCTATTCCTAGTCCACCAGTGTAAGCAGTGTTAGGCGATGTACAGACTGTTAATTCCTTATGGTACTACTCAAGGTCTCCTATCCCTATTTAACCGACTTAAGTAGAACTGTTACCCCAGGTCCAATACATAGATTACGGGTCAGGAATCCATATGTATCTAACCACAGATTAAAAGATTATCTCAAATAATAAGCATTAAGCATAAGAAACAACTGAATAAAATTATAATTCAAAGGATTCATACAAAGCCAAACCGCCATATAATGCCAACAAGATTGAATAAAGTTCATCACAACACAGCCTAACCTAGGAGAATTTAGCTACACATAGTGAAAATTATAATACCAATTAAATAAAGATGAATAACATATGAATCCCCTTGAAGGATTGGCCTAAAATGGCTTCCAATGCTCTCAAAATCACCCTCTGATGCTGTGAAATTGTGCTCTAAGTACCAAATTTTGCAACCCCGGTAAAAGTGCAGAAAATCCCTTTTTAAAATTGTCACAACGGGTCAGAACGCGTCAAAAAAAGTCCTGAAAAATCCATCATCGTGCGCATTATGAAAGCATCACACACGCGCACAATGAAACCTTTTCTTCTCTATCACGCACGCGATAGCACGCGATGTTGCGCGTGGTTATTCCAGTAGCTACGTGTTTTTTTCACCAGAATTCTCACTAACTCCTATTCCTCCATACTTGGCTATTTTTCACTCATTCTTAGGAGTTTCTTCATCATTTTGGCTCCTCTTTTACTCATTTTCCCCCAATTCTTTGACTTATTATATGTAACGACAGATTGTCATCACAGTGTGTAGCGAGTGATTTTTGGATGTGGTTGCGAAGCAGGATCGCTCTAGTACTACAGCTCGATTCATTTTTTATCCTATTAAAGCTGATGAAGGAAGGGAAATAGATGTCTCAAATTAACCCTGCTTGCAAACTGAGGTTAAACAGTCAAAACTGTTGGTTTACAGATGCTACAAAGATTCAGGGTCTCTCCTAGGTTATTTTGTTGAAAAGGGGTGCTTTAGGCCATCGGTTAGGATGTTAGGACAAATATATGAAAGTATGGGATTTTGGGTTTTTGTTTAGTGTGCTCGCTAAGATTTTTGTTTCAATCTTATGCCTACGTATTCCCGTTTTCTGAAACAGGGAAATCAGAGTGTTCGTAGTTCCTCCTATTCTATGGGAGGAAATTGGTTGTTTTGGTGTCTTGTTCAAAGCCCAAGACGAGAAGCGAAAGGTGGTTTGTATCTTGTTCAAAGCCCAAGATGTGAAGCTAAAAGGTCTATTTGTATCTTGTTCAAAGCCCAAGATGTGAAGCTAAAAGGGTGTTGACTTTAGAGAGAATTTGTCATCTCTAAAGAGGGGGTTGTATGTCACAACTGTTTATAAAGGAGAATTACTTTAACCGGGATGTGTGAATCCGGCAATGCCATAATTTCCTTTATAGGGGATTTTCAACCTGAAGGAGAAGATTTAACCTATTGTAGAGCAATGCTATCTTTCCTTAGGAATTCCTCATGCTAAAAGAGGGACAGTGGCATGGATATAGATGATCCAGAGGCTTGCCACTTACAACAATTAGATGAAGGGGAAAGGAGTTGTTGATGTTTGTGTACTGTGAACGAGGCACAACTTTGATGCTAAAAGGTTGATTGGATCAACCAGTGGCTTTCTTATACAAAGCCTAAGAGGAGGCTAAAAGGTTTTCCTTATACAAAGCCTAAGAGGAGGCTAATATGTGTCTCGTACAAAGCCCGAGAGAGAGGCTAAAAAGGTTGACCCTACAGGAGAGTGATTTATACTCAACAAGAGAGTGTTTTTGTATCTCGTACGAAGCCCGAGATGGAGGCTAAAATTTGTTTGGCTCAATAAGAACCTTTTTGTATCTCGTATAAAGCCCGAGATGGAGGCGAAAGGGTGGTTGACTCAACGAGGGAGTCTCTTATGTGTCTCGTACAAAGCCCGAGAGAGAGGCTAAACGTTGTTTGACTCCATTGGGGAGAATCATTGTTCAAAGCCCAAGAGGAGGCTATGGCGCTTTTTCAGTTGAGTGACAGGTCCAGTATACTGATTTTAAAGAGAAAATCAGTTCTTATATGAGTTACACTGTACTCAGGGATTTTGATTCGAGGATCAAGGATATTTCCTGTTCTTTAAGGAAGTGGGAAATCCGAAGGGTATTGAGACTGTCCGAGTCTACGGGTTTCCTCCCTATTTAACGAAGAGGTCACTTGAGAATGTCTTTGAGACTCAAGGATATTAGACTGTCCGTGTCTAGAGTTTCATCTTTTATACTATGCTTTAAGAAACAGTAGTAGACTCTTTGAAAGGACTGTTCTATGAAGATGACTAAGTTCTGTTCCTATACCTCTAGGAGGTCTTCGGGACAATTTGTACGAAGCCCAAGAGGAGACTGGAAGCTTTTAAGAAGCCGAGAGGTCCTTGTACGAAGCCCAAGAGGAGGCTATCATTCCCGGAGGAAGAGATCATTATACGAAGCCTAAGAGGAGGCTGTGAATACTTCTAAGAAGCTGACGGGTCCTTGTACAACGCCCAAGAGGAGGCGGGGATGCTTTTAGGAAGCCTGTGGGTCCTTGTACGATGCCCAAGAGGAGGCCGATGCTTTTAAGAAGCCCGTGGGTCCCCAAACCCCGAGAAATTCAAGACAGGCTATTCACAAGGAATAGATCAAGCTAGGAAAGTTCGAGAATTTGGAAGAAACTCAAAGATGCCATTCACGGAGAATACATTCATCTCTGGGAGTAGAGTTTCTTGACAATTCCTAATGAGGACAGCCGAAGAGAAGACTGTATCTGGTGATCCTATTGGGGATCTAGTTGTCTATTTCTACGAATAAACGAAACGGCGTCACCTAGTTCTAGACGTAGTTGCCGGGGAAACTCTAAATATCTATACTATTATTACACAGTTGATATGAGTTTATGAAAGAAGACTTACAGCGAAACAGCCCCACAATACAGTTATATGTATATGAAAGCGGTAAATGAAAGCGTATAAACACTTACTCAGTTGTAGAGCTTCCATGCTGTTTGGTTAGTTGTTCAACAAAGAAATATTGAAAACAACAGTATATTTCAAAATCAAAGGAGAAAGTGCTTTGAAAAATAAATATTTGGGGCTTACAGCTCAAGGAGAGGCCCAGGGTTTTACCCGTGATTGCACCGTTGAATTTGTACAGAGGGACTTATACAAGTGACTGAGGCCCAAAAAAGTTTTATGTACAAAGGGATGGGTCTTACACTCTCTCAAGATGCCCAAAAGGTTTAAAGAAAAAGAGTGGGGCTTATAACACGAGGGTAGGCCCAGATGACTTTTCGTTTGAAATGGCGATCGCGCCGAGGTTTTCTTTTAACGCATAGGGACTTATACAATAAGTGAGGCCCAAAATTGTTTTGGTTAAAAGGGGGTTGGGTCTTACACTCTATTAGAGGCCCAAAAGTTTTGAATGGGTCTTATAGCTCAAGGAGATGCCCAAGGTTATTTTTCAAAAGGCGACGATCGCGCCGTTTGTTTTTGACGGTATCGGGACTTATACAATACACTGAGGCCCAAAAATGATTTGGTCAAAAAAAGGATTGGGTCTTACACTCTATTAGAGGCCCAAAAAGTTTTGAAAATGATTTATGAGGGTTGAATTAATCCAAAAACCCTAATTTGTTTTTAAAATGTGTTTTAATTGAATAAAAATTCAATTAAAATGATCAAAATTGTTTAACGTATAGAAAACAAATTGTAATCTTGGATTAATGCTTCAAAAATTAAGTATTGACCTACAAAATAATTAGAAGGCATTAAAAGTTGCAAAATCAAGGTGGAAAAAAATATTTTAAATGTTAAAACAATTAAAACATTAATTCTTTGCAAATATATCAATTATATAAAATAAATAATATTTTTGGGATTTTTTGGGAAAATAAAATATTTTAACATTTTTGTGAATTATTAAAAAAAGAATCAACTCAAAATCATTAAAACTCAGAGAGAAATTAATTTTTGAATCAATTAAATAAAATCACAAAATTCAAATATTTGAAATTTCAAAAAATGGCGCCAAGAACACGCGCGTGTTCTGGGTTTGCCCAGATTTGCATTTTCTCTCCAATCTCACTGAATACTTAATCATATCATGTAATCCACATACCAATCAACTCGTTTCAACCTCACGATCATGTCTATGACAATTAATTTCATTTAAATTAAGCATAAAACAAGAAATCACAAAAAATCCTCAATAACCCTAATTTCTGCATGAAGGCTAGGATTTTTGATACACGATTCAAACAATGCAATTAATTGAGGGGAAATATTCCATGCATGATTATGAACATATGGCCAAATTATTGTGCAGCAAAAATTGCATGGATCATAGAGTTAGAAGAGCTCATGCTTACCACTTGCAGCTGGTGATCGTGTTTTGTGTTGGAGGTGCTACAGCTAGGTTCCAATAATCTGGATAGCTTCCCTAGGTGCCATGGAGTGTGTATGAATGCTTGGAATGAATTGAAATGATCTGGAACTTGAGATGGTACCCCAACTGCAAATCTGTCAAGAACTTGAGCAATTGGTTGGTGATTTTGTGAAATCTGTGTTCCAGATGTTATGTGAGTGTTTGGATCACTTCTATATGATGTATGTGAGGTGTGTGTGTGATTGGTTTGATTGGAAAAGCTCTCAAACTCAAAACCCGATAGTGACTTGCCTTAGAAGGCAAAATTGAAATGAAAGAAGAGATTTTGAGGAAAGCATCTGTTTGATGGCTTTGGTGTACTCAAACTGATCACAATTAAGCTCTATTTATAGTAGAGCAAGTTTTTTTTGCAAGGAATAGTGAATGGTAACTGCTGAGTAGGTTTGGCCAATGTTGGCAAATGAAAATCCAAGTCTCCTCTAGCCATTGACTAGAGGTTAGGGCACAGGCTACTGGTCCCCTTGGTCTTGGATAAGTCTTGACTGAATTCAGTTGCAAAGAGCTCAATTCATGCCACCTTGATGCTTCCATTGAATGCTCTAATCCAAAATTGGAGTCTTGTCCCTATTTTGGCAATTCTAGGTTCAACATGCTATTTCTTGTTCCGAAGACTTTGGAGGCTTGGCTCAGTGATTGTCCCCTTTAGATTCAATCCTCATAGGTGTCCAAGTGGATAGGAGCATTTGGATTCGACTGATTTTGGAAAATCGACCAAAAGTGCAAAAATCTGCCTTGCCTTGGCAGATTTCAGCAAGGCAACTTGCCAATGTCATATCTCATGGCCCAAATTGAATTTGGTAATGTTGTTGGCCATTTTGGAAAGCCCTTACATGATACAACAACTGTTTGAACATGTTTGGTTTTGATCTCTTTTGAATCCAAGTGAAAAATCCCCCTACATTTGGAAAAAAGTAAGGCAAAATCTGACTTAGTGAAATTTTCACTAAGTGTTGGAATAAAGTGACTTTTCTTGATTTTGATCACTCCATAACTCAAAATCCATGAGGAATTTGGACATAGGTCAGTATGAAGCTTTTGTAGAGGGCAATGTGATCTACAAATCAAGCTTTGAATGGGGAACAATGGCCTTATGGTTTAGGAGTTATAATCCTCCAAAGTTGGCACATTAGTGTCACTTTTTCCATAACTTAGAAATTTTTCTAAGTTTTTATGGTTACCCCTTTTACAAGTTATCCCACTTTCTTTGATTTTTCTTGATGAATGATGATTCAAATCATACATTAACATCATTTTAGGGTTAGAAATCCATTTTGGTGAAAAATCTCAAAAATTCAAAGTTGACTTTTGTGCACAGTTGACTTTTTATCAGATGAATTCCAAACTGTGCAATTCTTCAGGAAATCATGTCCTTGACCTAAATCAAACTTGATGGACATGTTCCATGGGTGTCATAGGGTATATTGAATCATGTCTTAGGGTTTGGGAGCATGTCCTGGTCAAAAGTCAAAGTTACAGTTGAGTTTCCTCGCGAAACCCTAATTGTGGTGCAGATGAAATTGAGACTTATCAATATAGTATATTAGAGACCCCCAAATCATGTCTTGAGGTCTTGGTTCATGATTTGTCCCAAAAGTCAACTTAGGGGTGAATTAGGTCAAGAAACCCTAATTCCTGATTTTTAGTGAATGCATCCCCTGAGGCAAAATTGACTTGATGATTGGGTTCATGATGTCCCATGGAGTATATTAGGTGATATTTTGGATCATTGGCTTGTGCCCAGATGAAAAATTTCCATCTGGAGGCCCTGGTCGACCAAAACCCTAATTTGGTGACACTGTCGATCTTGAGACTTGATCCACCTAGAAGGGAACTGCCTTGTGCTTAATCCTTGAAGTGGGAGTCCTTTTGATCCTTTGTGGATATTTTAGAGGCTAGACAAGTTGAAGATCAAGTCATTCCTTGATTGATCCTTTGTCTAAGGCTCTGAGAGGGCTTAAAACCCTAATTTTGATTGTAGTGAATGCTCAACAACCCTTGAGGCATTTAATGAGGCATGATGGTTCATCCATATTGTGATGATGATTTGCACAATGATGGGAAATCTTAGTGGTCAAAATTTGGGGTATGACACAATGTTCATCATCTTCATCCTTAGTTTTTTCCATTGTCGAGGACCTTCATCTCTAAATATTGAGTGATTGAAGGAGACTAGTGCCACATTAGGGTATCTATTTTTTTTTATATGAAGTCTGTTGTTAGTAACAGGTGCAGGTATCATTTCTTGAATTCAGTTTAGTTTTCTTTGTTATTTATCAAAAAGGGAGTTTTTCAATATACTCCAAGAAAGACTTTAGCGAGATCAAGTATCAACGATCTGTAAGGTGGAATTGGAAGTTTTCATTCTTTGGTGGCATTGGAGAAAGGTTGCTCGCAGACGAAGTTGGGAGTTATCTAATATACGCTCAGTTGATGGCAATCACCCAAACAAGAAATTAATGGGATCAAGGGGATCGCCACACACGAATGCTTGGAGCAGATTATTGTGGATAGCGAGGTTATTAGATCAAGATCTAGAGGGATCTTGTTTTTGTTAGCAGTTTGAGTGTTTGCATCAACAGAAGGAATTATCGTGTGATAGTTCATTGTGACCAAAATGACTGTATCAAACTTATCAAAATAGTGGAAGATCGTGACTATTTTCTAGTGGTTAATTAACACCATTAAAGAGTAGAGTAGGCAAAACGAGGACGTACACCGAACCACAATATATCTTTGTGTATGTTTTCTTTTTCCCTTAACTCCTTTATTTTAATAGCATCCATTAATATTGTTATTGCATATATTTCATAATTGAATTTATTGTATGCCACATAAGATAGAATTTTCTTATAGATATTTCATGTATAAGCTTAGGTCTGTGGTGTATCAATCTTATATAATTATCATTAATCCAGTTATGGCTTGATGGAATATCTATTTGGAGAGTTTTTAAATTGCCTTGTTTAAAGCAACTTTAGTTGTCTTCTGATTGACTTGCACTAGAAGAATTAAAGCCCTTAGTAATGTCTTGTATTATTTTACTTAGTTTAATTCATTGATATGCTTCTAAGCACTTTTGTTGTTGTGTTTTTCTTCCGTGTTTTTTAAAATCTCTAATTTTGTTTATGGGACCTAAAGTGTTTTTTGAAATTGTCTTAAGGAAAAAAGGTTCATTCAACCCCTCTTCTAGGCCTCTTTGTATCCATATTCTCACCCAACAATTATGATCTAGATTTTATGAATACACCTTACTGTTCACCGATGTTTTTTGCATATACAATTCAACCCCCCCTTCTTGTGTATTTTTCTCACCTTCATAAGTCTGTCTTGAGGGACTCACCCCCTAAGCCTTGCTTGACGAAATCACCTCAATCATGCTTGAGGGAATCACCTTGTAAGAGTATCTTGAGGAACTCACCCCAATCACATTTGAGGGAATCACCCTTAAACCTTGATTAAGGGACTTTCCCCCAAGCCTATTATGATATTTACTTCTCTGATTCACATTCATAAGGAGATTGTCTTCTACCCATCTAAAATCATTTCGCCCTTCCAATCCTCATGCTTGATAGATTATGGATTGAGATAACTTTAATTGGGACCTAGTAGAGACCAACCCATAACCCAATCAGCCCAAGAGCAAAGTATAAGGTCAAAGGATATGTCAGGAGGAGTATGACACATCGGATCAGGAGATAGTTCGACCCAAATCACTCTATTTCAAAAGGGGCGCCTGACCCGATATGGACTTGTTAAGTGATAATTCTCTTAGTGTGTGGCATACCATGTGTCATTGTATAAGGACCATTATTTCCACTTCTCTATGGAAATAAAAAATTCTACCTATTAATGGGGAAGAACGAGTCATTATATTCCCACAATATATGACCATAAAGAACGATTCTACCCATGGGTTGGAATTGATTCTTTACCCATAACCTGGCCAATGGAACATGACTATAAATATCCCAATCTCTAGGGTTTGGGGGAATAATTCACTATTCCAATATTGAGCATACCTAAACTTCCTCTTGCATTCCTCACGCGAGCAGTGTATCCCTTATTGTAATTTTTGCAAGTAGAATGACTATGCCCAATATAAGCACATAAGAATGATGTTAATCTTAGTGTATCTAATTATAATATTAAATAGTTTTAGATATTTTTAAAAGCTTATTAATTTAAATTTATGATTTAAACTTTCAATCAAATAGTGAATTTTGTATAATGAGTCTACTTGTGGTAAGTTCAATAGTGTGAACCATGCTTGTGTTATGGAGTGCAAGAGAGTTTTTATTGGATTTTGATTATGTATAAAGTGATTCCTTTCCCAACCATGTAGATGGGATATTTATAGGCTTGGAACTTAGATCAAGAAGTTGTTATAGGATCAATTTATACAAGCTATTCTTGCAATTTAGAAAAGGGCGGTCAGAATTATCTATTGCATAAGAATTGATAAACATATCGCCCAAAGATATAAACGTTTTACTTAAGACCCCGAATGAGAGATTTTACAGAGAAACTTAAAAGGGAGATAATGCAAGTGACTTAAAATAATACAAAAGGTATCCAAAGAGAAACATTACAACAAAAGTTTAACAGAAGAAAAAATTAAGTGCTAGACAGGGTGGACTCACTTGCATGATTGATTGTAGGAACCAAAAGCTATCCACTCTAGAAAGAGACATCTTAGAATATGAGGATCCACCAAGTTATCCATTTTATTGGCTCCTATATGCCTCACATTTTTCTGGTCGTTAAGTAAATGGTGTGGGAAATTGATGTGCTCTTGCGCGAAACTGTCGGTGTCAAAGTCCCCATTCTAAAGAGGTTGTCTCCTTACTCCTAAAATGAGCTAAACTGGTTCCATGGAACAGAACCCTTTCAAGATTGATGGAATTCTCATTTATGGAGAGAATGGATTCAATACTTGAAACGATTATGGATGGTGAAGATAAAGATGATCTTGACGAGGAAAATTCCAAAGGAAGTGCAGAAGATAAACTCGAAAATAGGGAAATGGTAGAGAAAAAACCACAACACAACAATATATTATGTTGTTAAGTTCTTAGACCATATAGGCCATCATCACCAGACAATAGAGTTGCTACTACTGATGTAGGAGCAAAACATCAATGACCAATGTTGTAATTATGTAAACATATCAACGACCTACATTGTCTGGAACTTCCCGAGGCATTTCCATCAGTATGTAGAATTAAATTAACCATGTGCGCCTGGGAATCCCACCGTCACACGTCTTCCAAGACCTTTATAAGGGACTCATACACGAAGGTCTCTCCCTTCTAGACCTCACCTGGGGGACTCGCCCTTCAAGGCCTCGCCTGAGGGACTTGCCCTTCTAGGCCTCTCTTGAGGGGCTCGCCTTTCTAGGCCTCGCTTGAAGGACTCACCTTTCCTAATCCTTTCTTGAGATACTCATCCACGAGGGCCTTTTTGCAAGGGAATATAATTACTTTGGTTAAACCACACCCCCTCTCAGGTCTCGTGCTTGAGGGATTGTGAATCAACATCTATTAGCTTAACCATATTGATCCTCATGACCTCATGCTTGAAGGAATGTGAATTAGAATAACCTTTTCTTAATCTTAAAGAGGTCAGTTTATAGCAATGCCCGACTCAGGAGTCACATGAGAGGAGATTGGGCACGAAAGGGTGGCATCATGTGGTGAGCTCACGGTCCATCCCAATGCACCTTGGGTATGGATCATTTGTTTCATCCCAAGTGCATAAAGACATGTCAACACATGTGCTAGTAAAGGTAACCACAACATCACCAACCCAAAAGGAAAATTATGTTCCAATTAAGACAAAGATTAGTTCCTCCTATTTCCATGACTTAGTCAAGTAAAGGTTCTCTAATAACTGTTTAACCTAAGGGCCAAGCCTATAATATGTCAACTACATGGTTATGAAATGGATCATTTTCTAAATTATCATAATTTTAAAAAAAAGTCGTATTGTACTTCATAACGCGAGTAAGGTTCACACTATTCACTTACATGTGCAATGTGTATTGAAAGCACTTTTAGTTCCTTGTATCTTGATCAAAATTAACCCTCAATCACTCCTTTTCTAAAATTAGATTTTTTATCTCTATTTTTTCTCTATAACCTCTGAATTTTTGTTGATCCCCTTTACTTTTTATGACATGTCTTTATTATGATGATTTCTTTTTGAAGAAAAAAAAGATGTATTACCACAACACTAAGCACACAATATGTTTAGGCTAATCATCAAAATGCAATGTCATGACTAGCCAAAATTTTAATCATTGCATTTGAGTCACAACACAACCACAATGTTAACTTGATATTTTCTATCCAAATACCGTAATTACAAACTTTATGTTAAAATGTGATGGTATTCTTTATCTTTCAAATTGGTCAAACTCACGCATGCCATATTAAATTAAATTGACCTTTCATTTTATGACCTCTCAAGCACAAATCATTAAATTGATGTGCATGATCGCTCAATTCATTCACATAACACTTAAGAATCCCAACCATTCTATTATTGATTCCCAAATATTGCTATAAAATTAACATTCACAACATAAAAGGATCAAATGTCCATGTAAGAAAAACATTTTTTTTAAAATTGATAGTTTAATTTATTATAATTTATCTTTTGATTTATATAAAATTTGCATATTAATTTGAAAGTGATATATTAAAGAGTAAATTCATAAATTTACGTTTGAATAAGTCAGTCTAATTAAGGATCTGAATCCTCTCTATAAAAATATGTACATACTCTCTCAACAATAAATATAAATCATAAGATAAATCTGCTCACATAAAAAAATACAAAATAAAAATAAATGGTATATTGCTACTAACAATCACCATTTGTATTAACAAAAAAAATCAATCCTAACATTATTTTTTCACCCCCTACACATTTGCTCTCATATTTTTCAAATCCTACATTTTTCTAATTATTTCCTAGATTGAGTACCCTTCTACTCCCATTAATGTAATATTTGTTTATAAAAAAAGCAATAGAATAATATATGTTTGTTTTTATATTTATTTATTATGAATTTGAGCATGCAAATTCTCTTTAAAAAAAATCATTATTGTTCCATAAATCAATTCAATGGATAGTTATATTTAGGGATGACAATTTGACTCATCCTCAGTGGATACCCACAAAATAACCTACAATGGGTAGGGTAAAAATTTCCAAAAATAGGTACGAGCACGAGCTCGGGTAATTACCCACTTAAATAAGCGGGGACGAGTGCGTGGATGAACACCTTGTTGGTTTTCTCTTAATTAACATACATTAATTCATACTCAATTCAAGATGAAATAGACGCGGAAGCGTACCTTTAGGATCCATGTAATTTCAATGAGAAGATGATGATCTTGATAGAGCAATGACCTTCCAATTGTAGATTTTTTAATTCCTTAGTTCCTCTTTCAATGGGATAAAGAGAATAAATATTGTGTAATATTTTCTAGTGTCTACAATTGGGGACCATAACCCCTTATTTATAAGAATCTCATGCTCTTTCATGAAGAGTCATGTTTGTTCAAGTTTAGAATCTCATGCCCTTTAATGAAGGGTCATGATTATTCAAGTTTTCTTATTCCAATTTTACCCATCAAAAAATAGAAATAAGACTTTTGGTATCTACACAATATTTTTCATGACAATTATATTCATAGTCATAAACCTTATATTAAATAGATCACTTTAATGTGACTAATTAAATAATAGTTCTAACACATTAATTTATTACATGTATGACCCAAAAATAAATTCTAACAATCTCCCACTGGTCATATATGTAACCCTATAAATGTGTTAGACTTTATGAGCTCAAAAATTTCCATTATAAACATTGGACATATCCTCATCTCGTTCATTAGTTATATTAATATATAGAACCAAAGTGGTTTTTATTATATCAATCATAATTAAACCCGCCAATGACCACAAATGTAAACACAACTAAATGACATAGATTAATCATGAAATGTGCAGCATGAAAATCACATGAAGGTGATCAATACATGTCAATTTTCAACTGGTCCTCCTTACTTTAATGAGATCAATATTATCATACAAAGTGTAATGAACTGAATAACCAAACTTTATTTCTAATCAGATTGTAATACAAATATATGAGTATGTATATATACTATCAACCATAGAACATAAGTAACAACAATAACTAACTCCCACTAAACCAAAGGATCCCCTGATTGTATAACACCCATGTGAGCAGTGTGCTCATGAAAGACCTTGGGAGGAAACTCCTTTGTCATAGGGTTTGCTATCATGGAGTTCGTCCCTAAATCTTCTATATAAATCTGTCCACTTTGTACTCTCTCATTCACAACCAAGAACTTGATGTCAATATGTTTCGACTTTGTCGAGCTCCTATTGTTATTGGAGTATAAGACGGCTGATTTGTTGTCACAAAATAACTTGAGCGGTCTTTCGATTCCTTCTATAATTCGCAGCCCCGAGACAAAGTTCTTCAGCCAAATCCCATGGTTTGATGCCTCATAACATGCTACAAACTCCACCGCCATGGTGGATGAAGCTACAAGAGTTTACTTGGCACTATGCCAAGAAACTGCACCACTTGCCAACATATATATATATATATATATATATATATATATATATATATATATATATATAGCCTGAAGTGGATCTTCTATTATCTTGGCATCCAGAAAAATCGGAGTCAGAATACCCAATGATCTCCAGAAAATCTGATCTCCTATATGTGAGCATATAATGTTTTATTCACTTTAAATATCTCATAACTCTTTTAGCTGTTTTCCAATGATCCATTCCTGGATTGCTTAAATATCTGCCTAATACTCCAACAATGTATGATATGTCTGGACGTGTACAAAATTGAGCATACATTAGACTTCCTACAGCTGATGCATAAGGAATCTTTTGCATTTTTTGAATTTCTAAATTTCCTTTTGGGCACTGACTTAGACTAAATTTGTCTCCCTTAGCCACCGGGGTATCTCATGGTTTGCAGTCATGCATGCCAAACCTTTTAAGCACCTCATCGATATAGCCCATTTGTGATAGTCCTAAAGTACCTCGAGAGCGATCTCGATGTATCTAAATCCCTAACACAAAAGAGGCATCACCAAGATCTTTCATCTCAAAATTTCTTGATAAAAATCTCTTAGTTTCATGCAACATACCTATATCATTGGTGGCAAGCAGTAAGTCATCAACATACAATACCAGAAAAATATATTCGCTCCCACTGAATTTATGATACACACATTCATCAATTACATTCTTTTCAAAACCAAACGAGAGAATTACATGATGAAATTTTTGATACCACTGACGAGATGCCTGTTTCAGCCCATAAATGGATTTGGTAAATTTGCAAACTATTTTCTTTGGATCTCCAGACACAAAGTTTTCTAGTTGCACCATATAAATTGTTTCATCAATGTTTCCATTAAGAAACGCTATTTTGACATCCATTTGATGAAGCTCCAAGTCATAATGTGCAACAAGAGCCATGATTGTCCTAAAAGAATCTTTCGATGAAACTGGAGAGAAAGTCTCTTTAAAGTTAATCCCTTCCTTTTGAGTGTAAACCTTGGCTACAAGATGACCCTTATACCTTTCCACATTACCTTTGGAATCCCTTTTGGTTTAAAAAATCCATTTGCAACCAATAGGTTTCACACCTTCAGGTAATTGGACAAGTTCCCAAACTTTATTATCTTGCATAGACTTATACTCTTCATTCATTGCTTCAATCCACTTTTCTAAATTAGGATCTCCTAGGGCTTGGCGAAAATTGATTGGATCATTTTCCATCATGCAAGCATTTTCCTCATGCTCTTGCAGAAATACAACGTAGTCATTTGGAATAACATTTCTTCTTTCTCTTATGGATCGCCGCAATGGCATTGGTTCTTGAAGCACTGGTTCTTGAGGTGGTGGTTCTTGAGGATCTTGGGTTTGTTCTTCAATATCAATGGATTCATCTTGAATGGGAGTTTGAATGACCATGTTTTGAAGATATTCTGAATTTGCTTCGTCAGAGGCAAATGAATCAATCGGTCCTGGAATTGAAATTGATTCTTCTTCAAAATCAAAGTCTTTAACCTTATTTCTCCCCCAAACTCAATGTCCTCAAAAAATGTGGCAGTTCCTGTCTCAAAAATTGTCTTTAATTTGGGATCATAGAACTTATAGCCCCTGGATTTTTCATAATAACCAATGAAGTAGCTTCTCACTGTTCGAGGATCTAATTTCTTTTCATTCGGCCTATAAGGTCTGGCGTCGTCCGGACATCCCTATATATGAAAGTGATTTAGACTAGGCTTTTTACCTGTCCAAAGCTCATAAGGTGTTTTGGTAGTTGCTTTAGTTGGTACTCTGTTCAGAATGTAAGCTGTAATCTTTAGTGTCTCTCCCTAAAGTGACTCTGGTAAAGTAGAATGACATATCATGCTTCTTACCATATCCTTAAGAGTCTGGTTTTGTCTTTCAGATACACCATTCATGCTAGGTGAACCTGGCATGGTGTACTATGGGACGATCCCACACTCCTCTAGGTACTTGGCAAATGGACCAGGACGTTGTTCACCTGAACCATCATATCTACCATAGTATTCACCACCACGGTCAGATCTGACACACTTAATTCTTTTGTTGAGTTGATTCTCAACTTCGGCTTTAAATGATTTAAAAACGTCCAATGATTGAGACTTTTCATGTATAAGAAATAAGTATACATATCTTGAGTAATCGTCTATGAATGATATAAAGTATTGTTGGCCATTCCATGACGGTGTCGGAAATGGCCCATAAATGTCTGTATGTATCAATTCCAAGACATCCGTAACTCTATATGCACCTAACTTCTTGATTTTGGTCTGTTTTCCTTTAATGCACTCAACACAAACATTAAAGTTCGTGAAGTCAATGGAATCTAGGATCCCATTAGACACAAGTCGCTTAACTCTATTTTTAGAGATGTGACCTAGACGCTTGTGCCACGGTGCTCCTGAATTTGTGTTTTTGATTTTACGCTTCGTACCACATGATTCCACATTCAAGGTTTCATTATAAGAAGCATAAGTATCAAGTAAATATAGATTATCATATGCCATAAGAGTACCATATCCAACAAAATTTGAATTAATAGATAAACTAAATTTATTATTTCCAAATGAACAATGGTAACCAAATTTGTCTAATGAAGAAACAGAAATTAAATTTCCTCTAAATGACGGTACAACAAAAGTATCCATTAAATCCAAATAATAACCAGTACTTAATAACAACCTAAAATGCCTTATTGCCTCTACTTCTACCGACTTTCCATCTCCCACATAAATGCATTATTTGGCTTTTGGTAACTCAAGCAACCCTGCATTGAAACAGTAATGTTAGTAGTAGCACTGAAGTCTAACTACCATGTGTTTCTTGGTACTTAAGCTAAATTGAGCTCAGAACAGACCAAAGTAAGAAACATACCTTTCTTTTCACTCCATGCATGTTACTTGACACATTCCTTCTTTGCATGTCTAGTCATTTTACAAAAGAAACAACCATCGCTCTTATTTTGCTTCTTTGGTATCGGACCCTCAGCAGCTTCATTCTTTACATCCTTATATTTCTTCCTTTTGCCCTTGCTTTTAGAGGTACTTTCCAAGTGAGCACTCTCTGTCCTATCTTGCTTCATCCTTTCTTCTTCTTGCACACAATATGAAATGAGCTCGTTAAGATACCACTTCTCCTTTTGACAATTATAGCTTATCTTAAATTGACCAAATTGTGCAGGAAGAGATATTAACACCAAATGCACGAGTAAATCATCTGACAACTCAAGTTTTAGTGCCTTAAGTTTGGAAGCAATGGTAGACATTTCCATAATATACTCTCTTATATTTTCTTTGCCTTTATACTTTACAGAAATCAAGTTTTGAAGGAGTGTGCTTGTTTCCGCCTTATCACTTTTAGCAAAGCGCTTTTCAATTTGAGTAAGGAAGTCTTTGGCACTTGTTATTTCTTCAGAAATAGTAACCCTAAATGCCTCTGGAATGTCGCGCTTTATGATCATAAGACTCATGCGATTGAAGCGGTCCCACTTCTCATAATTTTTCCTTTCCTCAGGGGTAGTGGAGTCTGTAGGAGAAGGAGGCTGATCTATCGTTAATGCAAGGTCAAGATCCATGCAACCAAGAACAATTAAAATGTTCTCCTTCCAGCCCTTAAAGTTTTCACCATTAAGAACCGGGACTGAATTCATGTTAGCAGATATAGTACCAATATTAACTGTAAAAAAAAACAAAATAAAATAATATAAATATGCTCACATAATCAATTATAAATCAACTCAAATAATATATGTTCAAATAATGTCATAATTAATTTCAAGATATCTAGTGCAACATTAATATAAATGTCTTTGAACAATAGTATTAATTGCTAGTGATACTCTTGTTGTAATGATCAAATATTGACAATAATGTATGTCAAATAATAAAACTATCTTTGGATTGATTTATTATTCACATCTAAAACCTTATAATTATCACATATTTATCATCACATGTGTATATATAAATTTTGTCAAATATTAACATTTTCTGTGGAAAAATTAATACTCACATGTATAAACATACACACTAACATTCAACATTTCTCATGATCAAATCCATAAAATAAGGGTCAATTTGGTGATTTCTAGTCTCAATAGAATCATTTAAAATGTCAAATTATTATATAAAATACAAATCATAACCAATAATTTGAACATAAAAAAAACTAAATTCAATGGACAAAAAATTTGAGGTACACTGTACAATCCAACACAACATGCCCACTGTCTCTTTAGTTTATAAGAAGAAAAAAAACAACCAAATTTGCAGGAAACAAAAAAATGCAATTATCGTAACGTTGTAATAATTACGTGAAACGGTACAAATAGATATTACGTGAAATAATACAAATGACTAATACTTTATGTGTTTGCAGTAACATTAAACTATATATGTTTTTCTTGTGCATAGGTTCTTTATGTAAGAATGAAAAATGAAATGATATGATTAATTAATTTCAATCAGAACAAAAACACAATAGAAAACTCATTAATTATTTCAATCAAAACCAATTGTTTGCTTTTGTATAATGAAATTCTATTTTGAAATTCTAATTTCAATAATTATCAACTTTCACACGTGAATCAAGTATGAATGGCTCTGATACCACTTGGTGGTTTTCTCTTAATTAACATACATTAATTCATACTCAATTCAAGATGAAATAGAATGCAGAAGCGTACCTTTAGGATCCATGTAATTTCAATGAGAAGATTATAATCTTGATAGAGAAATGACCTTTCAATTGTAGATTTTTTAATTCCTTAGTTCCTCTTTCAATGGGATAAAGAGAATAAATATTTTGTAATATTTTCTAGTGTCTACAATTGGGGACCATAACCCCTTATTTATAAGAATCTCATACCCTTTCATGAAGAATCATGTTTGTTCAAGTTTAGAATCTCATGCCCTTTAATGAAAGGTCATGATTATTCAAATTTTCTTATTCCAATTTTACCCATAAAAAAATAGAAATAAGACTTTTGGTATCTACACAATATTTTTCATGACAATTATATCCATAGTCATAAACCTTATATTAAATAGATCACTTTAATTTGACTAATTAAATAATGGTTCTAACACATTAATTTATTACATGTATGGCCCAAAAATAAAATTCTAACACACCTTAGTACACACCCCACCCCATACCCGCACAATATATATTTATATATTTTAATATATATTATTATATTAAAAAAATATTTATAAAATTTCAAAAAAAAAAAATCAATTTTAAACTACTACATATTTAATATAAGCGATCATTTATTTCATAATTCAACAATAATTTTTTTTAAATCCTTAAAATAATATGATATTTATACTTGATATATTTATTTTTATTAGAAATACGGGTAACAGTTATAGGTATAGACACTTACATATCCATAGGGTACGTTAACGGGTGCCAAAGTTGATACCCAAATGAGTATGGGTTCCGGTACGAAGATTTTTTTAAACTGCGGATATGGAAATGGGTACTATAGTATCCTATCTAAACTCTGCTCATTATCATCCCTAATTATATCGAAACATTATGAATTAGTATCCGAGGCATTCCAATCAAGTGAAATTTCATTAAATTATTAGATTTAAAAAATTAAGTTTAAATGCCCTTTTGGACTTTTTATTTTGAAATTTTTTAAAATTTAGTTCTCTTATTTTAAAAACCAGTTTTTTTTATCACCAAAGTTTACTTCTCTTGAGATTTTCATGGTCCCTTTTTATTTAGCAATCTCATTAATGACATGACACGTATGTTGTACATCCATGTGATATTTAATAAATATTTTATTTCACAATATTTAATTTTAGTATTAAAAAATAATTTTATTTAAATAATGACTAGGATGATATTTTTTAATTTATTAATATTTTTTTAATTAATTTATTTATTTAATTAATTAATTTTTTTTTATAAATATGTTTTTAACGAGACAAATTTTATGGAGATTCATTAGTAAAAGTCAAGGTATGTTGTGTAAATTCATTAGTAAAAATCAAGGATAAAAGGATGTATGTTTATTCAAGAGGAGTTGCATAATGAAGTGGACAAGGTAGAAAAGAGGAGTTGAAAAAAAAGAAGAGTTGCAGAGTTGACAAGTTTTGTTGTTGTTGGAATGTGATTATTTAAGAATGCTTTTAAACAAGTCCCACATCGTTTGATATAATGTGACAAGTTTTTATATAATTATTTTATGCATAACTTATTGTCAACATGGGTGCTTCGGTCATGTTATGGGTCCAAAATAGTATTTTTAAGAATTTTAATTAATTAATTCTAAAAACCTTAATAATTTACTCTATAAAAAAATAAAAAAATAAAAAAATAAAATTTAATAAATAAGTCTGTTGTGTCATTAAAAATATTTTTTTTATTTCAATCATCATTGTCATGTCTTGTTGAAGAAGGATCAACCTTAAAACTGAAGGAGGATCAACCAAATTCAAAATGATGTAAAATTTAGAATTTAAATAGAAAGATTAAAAGTTAAAAAATATTAAACTAGACCACAAGTTGTGGGAATTTCATGTAAATATGGTAAACCATATGTAAATTTTAACCAAGAAAAGAATGGTATGTTAGTACGTGTTAAAAGGTATATATTATAAGCACTTCATATATAATCTAATGTAATTCATGATCCAGAGGAGTAAAAAGTATAAACATATATAATAAAATATAATATATGTATAATATAATATAATAAAAATAAATTAAAATAAGAGAAGGTACTCTAGACGAACAACATTAATAAATGTTTACATTTTTCTACATCAAAATTGCATATCTCATACTATCATTTACCATAATATGATTGATCTCAGAAATTTGTGCAAATTCACCAGAAGTCCAAACGCCATCAGAACCATTAACTCGAGGATTAGAAACACATGATAGTATAGAAATTGGAGCTTGAAGAATAGCAAAAATAACACTCCACCCATGTTGTCTTCTTCCTCTTTCACCTCCAAATATTGCTACTTCAACCCCCCTTTCTCCTCCTTCATACATGTTCTCATCTGCCACCTTAGAACTCTTCTTCATGGATCCTATCAAGATTAATTTGAAGGGTATTTTATGTGATGAACTTTGAAGAAGAAATTGATTATATTGATTGAAGGGTTAAAACACAAAACCTCTCTATTTATGAGACTTGATTGATAATAGTGGTATTTAAGTGGTGATGTTGCTAGTGCTTGTGTTTATCACCAAAGGTTTTTAAGGGTATCTTTTAATGTAAAGAGCCAACCAACTATCACTAGCATATTATTATTTTTTCATTGATAATTATATATGTAGGGTCTATTCATACAAAACATGCCGACAAACCTACCTAATAGCATTCAATATTTTTCCAAATTTTGTGTTTACAACTTTACATATAAGATTTGCTATATCTATATCTATATACTCATTTACTATTTTACATAACAAAAAAGTTCAAGCTTTTTGAGGTATAGTTCTATTCATTTTTTTGGTACATAGCCAAATGACAAAAATGTGAGATATAGGTTAAGATATTATGAGAATAGTGATGATTCTAATCAATCATTTGGATTGGATGAGTAAGTTCTAGAGAGAATCATGAATTACAGTCCAATGATTTTTCTTTATATAGACATTGCATGTGTGGAAGCGTAACAAATAATCAATGTTAGATGCAAAGTTGTATATATTCCCCACAAATATAGTCTATGTTGGGGAATCAATGCTAATACCAAAATGTGATTGAGACTTATGTGGTAGCATAGTTAAGTACCATTTTCTCCACTAAATAAGACTTTTATGGTTATCTATCTATCTATATTCCTCTCTTGAACCATGAAGAAATCCACGATACGGATAGATATGCATATATTATAAGGTAATTAATTTGAAATAATAGTAATTAAGATATTGGATTTTAAACTAATAAAAAAAAGTTTTATAGTATTTTTCTAGATGGTACATGATTTTTTGTACTTTGGGGGATGGTTTTGGGACAAGTTGTTGGTGCTAAAGATAAACTAGTGGCTATAGTGGTCCCTCTCTAGGAAATAAGATTTTGTTTTTTTGTGAATGGTAAAGGTGCTCCAAGAAACTAGATTAGAAAACACATAGGAAGAAAACATGGTTGGCACATATTCCTTAAGGGAGTTCAAATTAAGAAGATGAGACATAATTAAAAATCTTATAAGGTAAATTTAAGGGAAAATCAAAGTTAGCTAAACTATCTAAGCTAATTAGACATGACAATTTTTAATTTAGAATTTATCTAATCTATTTAATTGTAAATCCATTCAATCTTTTCAATATAAGATATTATTATTATTATTATTATTATTATTATTATTATTATTATTATAATATGATTCTTTATTCGATACTTGGGAACGATAAATAATATCGTTCTGCATGGATCTTTGCGTCTCTTTTTCTAGATATCGTGCAAATTACTATTTACTTGGACAATGCGACTCAACTTTAGACAGGTCTCCAAAATCTCTTTTCCAAGACTGATCATTTCCGATTATATGATATTCTTCAACAAATTCACTCTATACGAAAGGTGAGAAATCAGTAACAATATTTTTTTTAATGAGCCAAGATACTTTAGGAGGACCTGGAAATCCTCAAAGCTCTTCCAACCTGCACCTGTGGTGCACATGCCACAATCAAGAAAAAATGTGACATGGAATACATTATCTGTTTCTTGAAGGGGTTGAACGACAATTTCAACAATACCGAGTCTCAAATCCTGATGATCGAGTCGCTCCCTGATTTTTCTAAATTTGTTTCCTCAATCTTGCAACAAGAACGACAAATAACTTCTCCATCGTCATCTGATAACTGAAACATCATGTTGGCTCAATCACAAAACCCTTCTTACAACAGATTCCAACCTAAGCAATGCAAAGGTCGTGGCAAACCTTCTTCTCAAACCAGAACTTTCAACAATTCTAAAGTGTGTTCTTTCTGTGGCAAGACTGGACATATCATTGATACATGCTATTTCAAGCATGGTTTACCACCTAGATTTCGCTTCAAAGACAAAGCAGGTTTCACCAACAATGACGCTACCGACCTTGAGCATCAATAATTTTCATCCCCCGATGCTAACAATCAAGAGGACAAAGTAAAGACCACTTCAACTATGTACAACAAACTGGTAGCTATTCTTAGTCAATCTGAGGCTTCAAATTCATATGATCCTCATATCACCAACACCTCTTCATCAGGTTTGCATCAATCTTTCATCAATACTAATGTAAGTTTACCCAACAACAGTTGGATCATTGACACAGGTGAAACATATCACATATGCTCTTCCCTCAATCTCTTTTACACGTATCATTCCATTAATCCTATCACCATAAAATTACCTAATGGCTCTAACATTCTTTCAATCTTATGTGGTACTGTTACATTAAATAAACATTTAACCATTCATCATGTTTTATATGCTCCTGCATTTACATGTAATCTCATACTTGCTTCTCAATTATATGCTAACAATAAATGCAACCTTGTTTTTTTTTAGGGTTAATACCTATTTTGCCCCTTGCCATATAGGCGCTTTTTGAAAAAACCCCCTGCGAAAAAAAAAGTTGCAAAAACTTCCCTAACATTTGAAGATTCTCTCAATTTTGACCTTCATCACATCCAGTCACCAAAAAATCTATGTGGCAGCGTTTTTTTAACTGATGTGTCACGCCATGTTGGCTTTTTATTTTTATTTTGAATTATTTTAATGCCATGTGGCACTTTATTTTATGTTTATTTATTATTTAGATTAGAAAATATGTTAAATGTTCAAAAACTTGCTAGTTGTAGGATTTGAACCCACCCGCTTTCACTCATTGCTTCAATAACTTACCACTAGGCTAGAAAGTGTTTGTTGAAATATTGTCTCCTTTAATTGATTTTAATACATGTTTTTCGTTTTTTACTTTTAAAAGATGTTAATATATTATAACTAAATAATATATTTAGTTTTAATTTTTTTTAATGTTACATATACTGTACCAATTTTAGTTTATTAAAATGCTACAATTATTAATTTTTCAAAACTAAACTAGACTAATCCTTTATAAAAACTAAACTATTAATGTTTAAACTATTAAAATAAAATAAATTAAACTAACATTAATATAATTAAGAAATAAATTATTTTATTAATTTTTAAATTAATAAATACTGTAAGTACTGTAGCTAATTTAATTTACGTTTTAATAATAATAAACTAATTAATAAATTTATAAATTAATAAATACTGTAATTAATAAACTAATTTAATAAATTAATTAATAAACTAATTAATAAATTTATAAATTAATAAATTTATAATTGCTGTACCTAATTTAAAAATTTATTAATTAGTTTATTAATTTCTAAATTTATTAATTAGTTTACTAATTTCTAAATTTATAACTAATAAACTAATTAATAAATTTATAATTATTGTAGCTAATTTAATTTATAAATTTATTAGTTACACTATTGTAAATTTATAATTACTGTAGCTTATTTAATTTACGTTTTAATAATAATAAACTAATTTAATTTACGTTTTATTAATTACAGTATTTATTAATTTATAAATTTATAATTACTGTAGCTAATTTTATTTCTTAATTATATTAACGTTAGTTTAATTTAATTTATTTTAATAAAACGTAGCTAATTAACGTTAGTTTAATTACTGTAGCTAATTTTATTTCTTAATTATATTAACATTACTGTAGCTAATTACAGTATTTATTAAAATAAATTAAATTAAACTAACGTTAATATAATTAAGAAATAAAATTAGCTACAGTAATTATAAATTTATAAATTAATAAATACTGTAATTAATAAAGCGTAAATTAAATTAGTTTATTATTATTAAAACGTAAATTAAATAAGCTACAGTAATTATAAATTTACAATAGTGTAACTAATAAATTTATAAATTAAATTAGCTACAATAATTATAAATTTGTTAATTAGTTTATTAGTTATAAATTTAGAAATTAGTAAACTAATTAATAAATTTAGAAATTAATAAACTAATTAATAAATTTTTAAATTAGCTACAGCAATTATAAATTTATTAATTTATAAATTTATTAATTAGTTTATTAATTAATTTATTAAATTAGTTTATTAATTACAGTATTTATTAATTTATAAATTTATTAATTAGTTTATTATTATTAAAACGTAAATTAAATTAGCTACAGTACTTACAGTATTTATTAATTTAAAAATTAATAAAATAATTTATTTCTTAATTATATTAATGTTAGTTTAATTTATTTTATTTTAATAGTTCAAACATTAATAGTTTAGTTTTTATAAAGGATTAGTCTAGTTTAGTTTTGAAAAATTAATAATTGTAGCATTTTAATAAACTAAAATTGGTACAGTATATGTAACATTAAAAAAAATTAAAACTAAATATATTATTTAGTTATAATATATTAACATCATTTAAAAGTAAAAAACGAAAAACATGTATTAAAATCAATTAAAGGAGACAATATTTCAACAAACACTTTCTAGCCTAGTGGTAAGTTATTGAAGCAATGAGTGAAAGGGCGTGGGTTCAAATCCTACAACTAGCAAGTTTTTGAACATTTAACATATTTTCTAATCTAAATAATAAATAAACATAAAATAAAGTGCCACATGGCATTAAAATAATTCAAAATAAAAATAAAAAGCCAACATGGCGTGACACATCAGTTAAAAAAACGCTGCCACATAGATTTTTTGGTGACTGGATGTGATGAAGATCAAAATTGAGAGAATCTTCAAATGTTAGGGAAGTTTTTGCAACTTTTTTTTTCGCAGGGGGTTTTTTCAAAAAGCGCCTATATGGCAGGGGGCAAAATAGGTATTAACCCTTTTTTTTTATCATTGTTCTTGTACCATTCAGGAACTACCTTCACTGAGGATTATTGGGCTTGCTAAAGTGTATAATCACTTGCGTATTCTGAATCCGGATCCTTGTGTTCCTCTTTCTTATCAAACTGATACATCCCTTACTAAGTGTAACAATAATGTTTCTAGCAAGTTTAATCTTTGGCACCATAGATTGGGTCATCCTTCACACAATGTATTGAAAGTTATCCAACAGAGTGTTCCTTATGTTCATGCTAATTCTAATTTTATATGCGATTGCTGTCATTTTGCTAAACAAACCAAGTTATCTTTTCCTTTAAGCACCATTAAATCTACTTCAACATTGAACTAATTCACATGGATATATGGGGGTCATTCTCACCTTCATCTATCCATGGTCATGCTTACTTTTTAACTATTATAGACGACTACTCAAGACACACTTGGATTTTTCTCATGAAATCCAAAATTGAAGCTAGATAATTAATTATGCAATTCATCGCCATGGTTCAAAATCAATTCAGCACACATGTTAAACAAATCAGTGGCAAAGAATTCTAAATGCATGACTACTACAAAAACAAGGGCATTCTTTACTAAAGAACATGCATCGAAACACCACAACAAAATGCAGTAGCTGAAAGAAAACATATGCACATTATAAATGTGGCTCGAGCAATCGTATTTCAATCAAATCTCCCAAAGATTTTCTAGAATTTTGTTGTCAACCATGCAGTCTTTCTCATCAACATACATCATTCTCCTGTTACCAGTTCAAAATATCCATATGAAATTTTACATGGAACTCCTCTCGAGTACAACAACATCAAGGTCTTTGGATGTCTTGTGTATGCCTCCGCAATTATGCAATGACACCAAAAACTAGATCCTCAAGCTTCTAAGTGCATTTTCCTTGGTTACAAACAAGGCATCAAAGGCTTCATTGTCATGAATTTATCTACGTGTGAGATATCTTTAAGCTAAAATGTTTCATTTTATGAACATGTCTTTACCTTCATCCCACCTTAAACCCTTGATTCTCTCACCCATTTCAAAATCATTGACTATGATCTTCCATTTTTTGACACACTTGAAGATCCCATGCCTCATAGTCTCTTACTACACCTACAAAACCTGTTGTTTCCACATCACAACCTCAACTTTCCATCACCCATCTACTTCCCATCACCCCTCGAAAACAATGATTCAAAAACCCAAACACCGTGAAGATTTCGTCTGCAATAACCTAACTTCTTCCCATTCAACATTACACCAACACTCACCATCTACCTCTTGACTCCACTCATTACCTTCATTTTGTCATCTCTAAAATTGAACCAACCACATTCAAACAAGCTTCCCAACATGACTGTTGGAATCAGGATATGCTTGTCAAACTCAAGCCCTACAACATAATCACACTTGGATTATGACTCCTTTACCATCACATAAGAAAACCATTGGGTGTAAATGGGTATATAAAATCAAATGCAATGCAGATGACTCCATCGATAGGCATAAAGCTCGAATCGTTGCAAATGGGTACACACAAACTAAGGGTATCAATTATGTGGACACTTTCTCACCAGTTTCTATGATGATAACTATCAGACTCTTCTTAGCCAGTTTTGCATCTTAGAATTGGCATCTCATTCAACTTGACGTTAATAACGCCTTTCTACACAGGGATTTCGACGAAGAAGTATACATGACACCTCATCCTGGCTTAAACCCCTCTGATCCTTCCCTAGTCTGCAAACTTCAGAAATCACTTTATGGACTAAAACAGGCCAACAGACAATGGTTCTCAAAACTTTTCTTATTACTTCTTTCCTTGCATTACAAACAATCTGCTTCTGACCACTTTCTTTTCACTCATTTTCATGGTGTCAAATGCATTATCCTTCTCATTTATGTTGATGATTTCATCCTTTCTGGTAATGAAGTTGATGGCATACATAGACTTAAAACTATTCTTGACACACCCTTCGAAATCAAGGATCTTGGTGACCTTCGTTTTTTCTGGGCCTTGAGGTTATACGTTTTGCTAGTGGCATCTCGATTTGTCAACGCAAATATGCCCTATAATTACTCCATGACACTGGTCTTATTGTTGCTAAACCCTCTCCTACTCCCATAAAAAAACACATAAATACACTATTGTCGATGACTCCCCCCCACTGACGCTACCACCTATCGCAGTCTCATTGGTCGATTGTTTTATCTATGCACCACTCAGCCTGGCTTAAGCTTCTATGTTCAACAACTCAGCCAATTTATGTCTTCTCCAACTTCTCTTCATCTCCAAGCCGCCTATAGAGTGATTCAATACATCAAAGAGTCACCATCCCAAGGATTGTTCTTCTCCTCCTCCTCTGCGCTACAACTGAAAGCTTTTAACGACACTGATTGGGCCTCATGTAGTAACACAAGGCACTCTATCACAGGGTTATGTATATTCCAACGAAAATCTCTCATCTCTTGGAAGTCCAAAAAGCAATAAGTTGTTTCTCGTTCTTCCTCAAAGGCTGAATATCGTGCTCTCGCATCCATAGTCTATGAAATACAATGGTTAATTTATCTCTTACAGGATCTCCACGCCGACTTTCTTTCACCTGTCATACTGTATTGTGATAACCAATTTGAACGCCACATCACTGTCAATGCCATTTTTCACGAACGCACAAAACACATTGAGATTGATTGATCCATATCCATTCACTCTTATTCTTTCCAACCTTGGAATGTCAGTCGATTTTGCTCCAGCTTGAGAGGGGGTATTGAATTGTATTACAATTTTTGGGTAATAACAGTTGGAGCAGTTAAGGTTTTTACTACTCTTTAGGATAGTTAGTTAAGCCACCTGTTGTATATATATTATTTCTTTCATCAATATAAAAATCCAAGTTCAATTATGCACGAACACACAAATCATATATTATTTCTTTCATCAATATAAAAATCCAAGTTCAATTATGCACGAACACACAAATCCTATTACAACTCGACCATCCTTCAACTATTCACAACACAACCACCCTTCAGTCATTCAGCACCTACGAAGACCCATCATTGTCTCACGTATGGTAGTTCACTGCCTGATCTTTAGCTTCCTTTTGTTAGACTTTGTTGAACTTATGTGTGGCTTAGAGAAAAGATGATTTTGTGAGTTAAAACCCCCTCATTCTTTTAGACATTGAAAATTTCTATTTGATATAAGCAAGTTTACATAATGACTTTAGTGCTACAAAAAATGACAAGAAGAGTGTTCCATTGCCCAATATTTTTCATATCTTAAAAGTTCCCTAAAACTTCATTTGATTTATTTATTTTTATCCAAGTGTGGACCATTTGCTATGCTATTTGATTGGTCCCTAAGACAGTTCCTCATTTCCACCACATAGTTAACACATTGACATGTTTATTAAATTGAGGTTGAGGATGATATAGAGGTGGATTATGTATCTTGTTTTCAGAGTGAGGGACAAACTCACCTGGAGTCTCTCGCATTTGATTGTGTTGAGTGACCTTTGAATTTTGAGGCATTAGAAGGGCTCGTGGCTTGATCACATGGTTTGAAGAAGCATAGATTGAACCGATCTGTTTCAATGGTTCAACTTCATCTACTCACGCTTCATGCTCCTCGGGTGACATATCTTGGAATAGGTTCTGTCAATGCGAATGAGAATGTCGATAAAGAACCTGATTATGCATCTTCTTTATTACGTGAGAAATGATAATGTGGTATTGTGGGTAGATGTTTGTGTTTTAATGTGCTGATTTTGAATGCAGAGATTATAACTGATTTGAATATGATGATGTGGTATTACATTTCCGAGTAGCATGCCATGAGGAGAACAACTCAACCGCCCGACTTAGAACTAACTCCTACTACTCGATTAAATAGTTCTTAATTGTATTATTTCATTGCTTCCAACTGCTTCAAATAATGGTGGTAATGAAAGAGCAATCATCAACGGAAAACTAAACAATATTGAAAATAGCGATAGTGACATCATCCCCACTATTATCCGCCATCTCGCTAATCACAATAGAAAATGAAGTTCGGTGCCAAACATTTCAACTATTTGGACATTTGGACATTTGAAGAAACTATTTGGACATTAGTAGGAAAATTAATGCTTGTGTCATGTAGTTGACATTGAGTAAGAATAGAGTTCCTACGTGTAACAACTTATACTTAGTCTCTTTTAATTAATAGTAGTATTGAGATATATAATTAATCTTGAACTTAATTATAACGGATTAATAATATTTAAGAAAATTTAAGAACAAGGAAGATATTATGAAATATTAAATTAGAATATTAAGGGATACATAGACATTTTACCTTAAAAGACAATTTAGTTTACAATGATTAGGTGGCACACCCAAACATAATTAAGAGTATAAAAGGTATAAGAAATTATTAACTCATTAAAAAATGATTTTGACAAAGAATTCATTAGAAGTTAAATGATAAAGTGAGGGCACTTGTGTAACTTCTCATTTATTAATGAATAGTATTGTAGTCATTTCACCTAGATTGCATTATACTTCAAGATAAGTTAAGATTAAATGGAGTTTAATGAAAGTGATTATTTCATTTTTTTCTTTTTTAAAAGCAATTGGGATTAAAAGGAATACAAGGGATATTCTCCCTTACAACAACCTACATCACCAATTAAATTTTCCACCAACAAGACTAGCTTACACTCCTAACAGATTCATACAAAAGCTAGAAAATCTGAGTTGGAATGGTGAATTTCACATAAAATAAACCACTTCCAAACCATGAATTTAATTTTCCAACAAATACCATTAAAACAAAAAGACTCATTCTTAAAAATAAAATAGTTTCTGCTTTCCAAAGACACCAAACTACCGAGAACCAAATCGACCACAATCTGGAGGTCTTTGGTTTGCAACTTCCAATCTCACACCAACCAATAAAAAAAGACCAAGAGTAAACTGCACAATTCAATTCACAACCACACCATTCTCCAACATAATTCCACACGGAAGCTGCCAACGGACACAGAAAGAGAAGATGAGATAAGTCTTCGTCCACTTATTTACATAAAACACAAAGTATGTCCTTAATGACTACCCCACTCTTCAACAATTGATCTGACATGAGGTTTTAATTCTCGCCAGAATCTTGATCTTCCACATCAATTCAAAGGCTTTATCCTGATCTGAATGCACTAGAAACTGCTCCATAACATCGGACATCTGCTTGTAGACTTAACACACCAAAAAATCCAGTTTGTTTCCTAATTTCCAGCAGACAGTGTCCTTCATATCTCGCAAAGGCGTGATAGTAGCTAACAAATTTGCAAAGCTCTTACCACTGTCAGGATCATCACGTCGAAACGATTCAGATAAACCAAAATCTCCCCAATGCCAAACACCATTGATAAATTCCCCCATAGAAGACACTGAACTATTTTTCAGAGTGTTGTTATCATGTAAGCTTCTGAATTGATCCACCAACGGAGACGAATTTAGCCATGAAGCTATCCAAAAAGGGATTGTTTTCCCTTCTCCAAGCTTATGATAAACCGAACCTGCAAAAGAAAAACCATTATTAGAAGAACCCGACCCATTCTTGGATATCCTTCCACCAAAAAGATTAAGAATTCTCCTGTCTTCCTTGCTCCGACAACACCTTTTCTTCGATAAAACCATATCTACCTCTTAAAACATCCTTCCACATGGATTTCTTATCCTCCAAAATCTTCCATTTCCACTTAGAGAGGAGGGCAATATTGAAGTCTGCCAAATTAATGACATGCAAACCACCATTTTCCTTGGATCTACAAACAACCCCAACTCACCCAATGTATTTTCGATTTCTCCTCACTCCCTCCCCAAAGAAAGCGCTTCCTTATCGTATCTATCTGATTCAAAAATAGTCACTGGAACTTTATAAAAAGATAGCCAAAAGATAGGTAAACTTGATAAAACAGAATTAATCAACGTGACCCGACCTATCATCGAAAGTAATCTGCCTCTCCATCTTGCTAATCTGTTTGAAAATTTCTCAATCGAAAAATTCCAAGAGTTGACTCTTCTAGGGTTACAACCAATTTGAATGCCCAAAAAACATAAATAAGGACTATCAATCTTGCAAGTTAAAATGTTCACAGCAACCTCCAGAAAATGAGGACTAACATTAATACCCATGATCCTACTTTTGTGAAAGTTCACCCTCAATCCCAAAATAAGACCGAAACCCTTTAGAATAGACTTTATACACCATAGATTTTGCCAACCTCCTTTCCATATGATGAGCGTATCGTCTGTAAATTGTATGAGTTCCACAGACCTTCTTGAATCCACTTCAAAACCCTTGAAGACACCACTGCCAATTGCCTTTTTCATCAGTTGGGTTAAACCTTCTATCACTAAAACAAATAAAAAAAGGAGAAAGCGGATCTCCTTTCCTAAGGCCACGCTCCACTTTGAAATCCTTCGTAGGACCGCCATTCACCAAAATAGATATATAGATGATAATTGAATATACAAGCTTTCATCTACCTCCTTCATCTACTCCCGAAACTCATGGTAACCATCAAAAAACGGAGGAAATTCCAATTTGCACAGTCGTACGCCTTCTCAAAATCAACCTTAAATAAGATACAATCTTTATTCTCTATAGTCGCCATGCCAAGTATCTCATTCGCAATGACCACCCCTTCCAACATTTGCCTTCATGGAACAAACGTGGTTTAACAATGTGAGACAAGACTGCCAATAACCCTTTTCAACCTATTCACCAACAATTTCGCAAATATCTTGTAAAGACTTCCAACCAAGCACATTGGTCTATAATCCCTAAGATTGATTGGATTTTCAACCTTAGGAATGAGAGTAAGAAAATCATAATTAATGGCTTTAGGGAGAAAAGCGTGATAATGGAAGTCTCTCAAGAAGTACGATATCTCTTCCTTAAAAAATGGCCAACGCCTTTTTAATGAACACAAAATTATAACTGCCAGAACCGGGGCTTTTTGAACCGTCACAGCTCCAAACTGCCTCTTTAATCTCCGTATCCAAAAAAAAAGTCTCCAAGAACTCAGCATCGGCCACTGACAATGTTTTGAAACTACATCCTTCTAAAACATGTCTTGATATTTCTGGTTCAACATATTTATCGTTGAAAAAACACCTTACTACCTCCTTAACCTCCTCCACATAATCCACTTTACCAAAATCTGTTTCCACTGAACCTATGAACTTCCGCCTTTGTCTCCCCTTGATCAAATTGTGAAAATATTATGAGTTTCCAACACCTTCTATTATCCACCTTTTCCTAGCCTTCTGAAAAATCATGTTATCCTTAATTCTCAGATTTCTCCACATAAGACTACAAGCAGCCAACCTTTTCTCCACAAGCTCCATAACTTCATCCCTCTCATAAGCAGCCAGCTTAAGATCTAAATGGTTCATCTCCTTCAATCCCTCTTCTGCCTTGAGTTCATGCCATCCAAAAACCTTTTTACTCCACTCTTTAATCCTCCCCTTTAACACTTTGAATTTATCTTTAATAACATGATCACTCATTCACACAATCCTAATCTCCTTCCATTCATTTTCCACAAATTTAATAAACAGAGGGTTATCAAACCAACAGTCATTAGATTTAAATGGTTTGAAACCCAAATTTACCACTTTGAGTTGCACCCAAATCGGGAAGTGATCTGATATATCCCTCTTCCCGATTGTTTGACCTACCATTCCTCATTTGCTGATAACATAATCATCAACTAAGAACCTATCAAGTCTACTCATTGAATTGCCATCTCCACTTAACCACATATATCTATTTCCAGAAACAGATAAATTAGCAAGATTTGACTAAAACTAAACGCTAGGAAATCTCTTAGTTCAACATTTCTAGATCTTGCATTCTGACCCCTCCTCTCTGAACAATGATAAACAACATTAAAATCGCCCCCTATAATCCAAAAACCATATGTCAACTTGCTTTTAAGAGTAATCAATTCTCTCCACAATTTCCTCTTCGAATAAATATCACAAGCAGAATACACATTAACCAAATAGAAAATTTCATCATTCCAAACAACTTTGATCCTAAGAAAGCCCTCACCTCTAAAAGAAAAAATAGGTTTAATAGTCATTTCCTTCCACAATGTAATAATACCACCTGACTGACCCTGAGCTCTACTAAAAGACCACCCAACATCATAGTTGTTCCACATACTTTTAACAAAAACTTGGTCAACCTCCCTCATTTTTTATTCTTGGATAAAGAAAACATCTGCCATACATGAGATGATAGTTTTACAAATTCTTTTCTTCTTTGTAAGATTTCCTTCTCCTCTAATGTTTAAAGATTCAATTATCACTGAACACCCTTGTTAATCCCCTTCTTGCAATTGTATATGGCTTTGTCTTGCTTGTCTATCTTAGCTAACTTCTTCGGATAATCCTTAGAGCTTTCACGCGCAACAACCCCTAGTTTCGATACTGCGCTCCAGATTTTTCCTCCAACATTTGATTTCTACTGATCCCAAAATTTATAATTGCAAAGCCTTACGTCTGAGTCTAATGCTTGGTCGCAACACAAGATCGCTCCCGCCGAAAACAACTCTGAATCCTTCAAATTAGAGTCTGAATCAACTTTATTCTGAACAGAAGAAGAACAAGGGTTTCACTTCAAGAGGACAAAAAAGGATGGTTGGGAAAATTGTTCTATCGGGTCCTCTGAGTTAGTGCTGAAGCGGTAAAGCGGCAAGCAACAAAAGTTTTTGGAAGTATTTTTTCGGGAATTTATCGTATCCACAGAGATCGGTGTTATTGAACGGTCGTTCGACAAGTCTCGCGTTTATGAGTTTGGATTAAATTGGTTAAAGTAAAAGAAGAAAAGTAAATATGAACATAAAAAGAATTCATTCTTTAGAGAGAATAAACTTATCCGGTATGCATATAATCCACTTCTCACAAACTTAAACCTATCGACCAGTTATACTTAACCTACAATACTCCTCAATATCATCCAGCATTGCTCACAACCTAGATTATGTCTAACCCAAATTGAGAGAACAACTGTATTCCTGCGTCGATTATCTCTCAACCGACACAAACAAAACGGAGGCATTAAGCTTCGACACCCATAAAGATTGTTAGCTCTAAATCTATCTCTAGGATCCAAAAACTAACAGATAATCATCCTTAATCAAGGTTTGTGATGTCTATCTCTAGCACAACCCAAACCCCAGGCATAAAGCAAAAAACCAAGGACAATCACCGATAAAGATTTGTAAAGCTGATTTTATACAACGCCATGAGTGATAAATATACATAAGATCAAAGTAAATACATATGCAAAACCCAACAAATGAAGAATACACAAAGAAGAAGAGAAATGAACCAAAAATCTTCTGGTTTGTCAGCGTCGATCGATGATCAATCCACCCCGAATCATCCATGTGCAAGCTTCATAGTTGTTTTCTAAACTCTAAAATATGAAGAAATGAAGTTTGATGGAGTGGGAGCAAAAAATATCTAAACCATACCCTAAAAAATGTGTTTTTACCCCTAAATATGTGTTTCTGTCCAGGCAAATTCGCCCGGCGAAGCCCCGTTTCGCCCGGTGAATTAAGGCGGCTTATTCTGTATTTTTTTCACGCTTCTGGAGTGTTTGGCTCGCCTCTGCTTTGCCCGGCGAGCTTGGGGCGAAGCTGACAGATACAAAAAAATTCCAGCACTATTTTCTTCGTAACTTTCGAACCGTAACTCCGTTTTTTGCCCGGTTCACAGTGTTGGAAAGCTTATTTAATGCTCTTTATGAATATGGCAAGATATCCTTGCTTGAATACCTACAAAAAAAATGAGATAAAAACTATTAAACTCAATGATATTTACACGATAACGCAGTATATACACTATAACGTAAAGTAAACGTACAAATGAATGGTTCAAATGAAAAGCGGTACGCACAAAGTAAATACTTACCACTAAACTACGATGACAACATAGGCACAAAACAAATACTAAATACAAAAAATCATGCCAAACATCCTAAAACAACATAAGTTCAAACGTGAATCACACCTAGCAAAAACAATCATCGATAGGTGAAAAACACAAAATTAGGTACTTTTCACTCACACAACAATCTTGCAAACAAAAGATTAAATTATGCACTCATCCAACAATCATATTGAAAACATAAAAGCAAGAATCACAAGGGCTTTCAAGGTTGTAGCGTGGTCGGGTAAACAAACAAGGGGCAATTTCTAAAGGTAATTGAAACAAAAACTTGCTTAAACCTAAGGGAGTGATCAACTCACAAAGACTCAAACACAAAATTTCAAGCAGTGTGGGATTAGGGTTATGAAGTATGGTTATCATGGACTTCTTCTTTTTCAAACTACCAGAGCTATTGTCTTCGAAATTCACCATGGTCTTGAATCATAGTTTATTTCTCTGTATTTCTCAAAAGATCAGGGTTTCATCAAGGGTATAAATGAATTTTACCATGAGCTATGATTTTGTTAATTTTCAATGTCTCGAGCCATTTTTGTCACTCAAATCATGAGTTAGGGTTTATTTCTCTAATCATATGGTACTCAAGAGAGTTTCCTTGCGAAGTTTGCTCACCAGTGAATCTTATCATTCAAGGAATTCTGTCATTACTTGAGGCACATGTTATTGAAGATCCTTGTGTATGCAAAGCCGATTAGGGTTTCATGTCAGAGGTATCGTGGTATTCATGGTACAAGAGATCAAATTATGAGCCCAGGTTGTGATCAGAACGTTGTTGTCCTATCAGTCGCTTGTTGCTTTTTGCTTGAATTCAGGTTAATGGGGTTTATTGATTGAAGTTGCGGGTTGATTGAGTACAAGTTTGCTTGGGATTTTAAGTTTGGTGTAGATTGAACGAGTTAAGATTGGTCATATGGATTACTTGGAATTTAAGATACAAGTCCATTTTTTAAACCACTAACCATTTTGATAATATCCATTTCAATTAATTACCCACTTTTTAGCCATTTTTATTTCAAAACCAATTACCCATTGTAAAAACCATATTCATTTCCAAAAATCAAGATTCAATATCCAACCAAAACCATTAACCACATTTCTAAATATCCACACAAAAAATAGAATAACCAAAGGCCCGTCTATGTCTCATTAAACCCATTAACTACAAATTACAAAAATTGCAAAAAAAAATGAAGCACCAAGGCCCATTGTCCTTTTATTACAACTTTTGAGAAATAAAAAAAGATATAATTTGCAACAAGCAAATGGCAGCCAACACACGCGATTTTCTACACAATTTCTTCATGGTCCCACCCAGCCTAAGCCATATACACATGAAACTTCCAAAATGACATGCTGCTAAAATGAGAAACGACACAATGTGTTGCGGTGAGAATCGGATAACAAGCTATTAATTAACTTGCATCACACATCTTTGAATTCACAACCGACTTTGATTTATCCAAAGGAAAGGTTCAAGATCGAGAAAACCTAAAGGGGGAGATCTAAGGTTCGGGGGTTGGTTATACAAAGGGAAGGTATTAGCACCCTAAGTATCTGTAGTACTCTACAGGAACCTCTTGTTTAGTTTTTGTTATGTTATGTTTGCTTGCAAAGGAAATCTGCTGAAGCTAAGGTAAAGACCTAAGGGTATGTACACTAAGTTTGCTCGCCAAGACGTCGCATCTTGTGCCTACGTATCTGACTAAAGAATCAGAGTAACCGTAGTTCACCTAACTAAGGGTGAGGAACCATTGACTATGGCCAAAGTTCCAAAAGGAAATGAGTATGAGCTCATTTAGAGTTTAAGAAACTCTCTAAGTCTAAGTTATGATGGGAGAAGTGAATACTAAAGATGATGAGTTCACATAGAGTCCAAGAACTCTATCTTAGTTCTAAGTTGTGATTGGATGGCCATGAGGCCAAGGGAAAGTATCTTATGACTGTGAGATCAAAGAGAAAGTGGCTATGACTATGAGGTCAAAGCTGGTATCCTATGACTATAAGGTCAAGGAGGGAGGTGCCTCTAAGGAGGCCAAGATGGTAATAAGCTATCTATGACTTTGAGGTCAATAGAAAGACTTTCCTTTGGAAGGGTATTGAGGATGTGTCAAATGAAACAGGCAACCACAATCATAACAGAAACAGAAGAGTCGTCCACAAGACTTTATCAGAAAATATGTACAGGTCCCACCAAAGGGAGAAATGAAAAGTTAGTATTCAAAGAAATTAAAAATTGAAATAAAATAGAAATAGTCTCGTCTTAATCATGATTTAATCGAGAAATCGATAATCAACGATTTTTGACTTTCATCGACTAAAAAGTGAATGAAACTAAAATAAAGAGAAAGTGGTCTCATATTGATCAAAGTTTTGTCGCTTTAATGAGATCAACCAAACCATGAAGTTTGTTATATCATCGACCCAAAATAAAGAAAATGGAATCGAAATAAAAATAAAGTTGGTCTCGTCTTAATCAAGATTTAATCGAGGAATCGATAATCTAATATTAGACTTTCATTGACCAAAATAAATAAATATAAAAAGTGGCCTCATATTTATCAAGACTTTTAGTGATTTGAATAAAACCACCAAATCATGATTTTTATATATCATTGGCCCAAAATCGAGATAAAAATCAAAATAAATAAGATGGAGTTCTATGGTAAAAACCCAATCACTCCGTTATTAAACAAGAAAAGAAATAAGGTAAAAATATTATTGTTCTTGAATCTAAAATGATATAAAAACCTAAAAAATGAAATTCTTAAATTTCCAAAAAAATAAAATAAGATAATAAAACAACAACAAATAAAGAGGTGGCACTGGCAGTAGTGTAGGGTTTGAAATGGAAACGGGCCTTCAAGGCCCAACTCAAACATCATCTCATAAAACAAAACTAACACGTGTGGCCAATGAACAACAACACCACTACTTCCAAAAACTTCAGTCAACGCATCAAAATCAAACAAGGCCAAGAACGGAAACAACGTATCGCTCAGGAGAAGTTCCTTCATCGCGCAAGGGTTCAAGAGAAATAAAGTTTTACGAATCAAAAAACCAGTGTCTCGCTCAGAAGAATTTCCCCTTCATCATCGTGTATCAACGAGGCAAACAAGGGTGTTCGAACAGCTCAAAGAAACTGCTCAGAATCCGATCGGATTCATCATCGCGTGACAATCAGTTCGGAGGAAAACGGGAATCAGCGTACTCAACCTTTTCTAGTGTGGCCTCAATTTCTCGCTTTCGTTTCGCTCGTGGCGGTTCTCTCTCAGATTCGAAAAGGTTCGTTAGTCAAAGTTTGAGATTTGTATGTTTCGATTTGAACTTTCTCTTCGTCTCCAATTTATGACTCTGTTCTGATTTATGGTTTGAAAGGGTTGGGGTTTGCAACTGGATTATTTTTGGGGATGATAAGATATTGATGTTGGAGGCGGCGATGATGATGATTTGGAGAAGGTGAATGGTTTTTTTTTAGACAGGTTTGAAAGGATGACGGGTTTGTGAACGATGAAGGTTGGGTTTTGTTGTTGTTGAAATAAGCGGATGAAGACGAGTTTGCGATTTGTTTACATAAACAGAGTTTCTGAGTTTGTTTTGTTGAAAGAGGTTGGGTGATTGAAGTTCTGTTGTTTCTTGTTTAGGGATGAAGGGTCATTGAAGAATTGGAAGGTTTATGGTTTTTTTTTAGAGGTTTGTGAGTTATTGTTATTTGTTGAAGAGTTCTGGAAGGAATAATGAAGATGAAGGTTCTGGTGTTTGTTTTTGCTGAGAGAAAAATGAAGTTGTTGATGAGAGGTTGAAAATTGCTGTTGAAATCAAGTTGTATGAAAGTGGTGGTGTTTATTTTTTATGAACTGTTTGTATGAAAGTGATGGTGTTTATTGTTTATGAGCCTTGAGGGAGGTTTGGATTAATGGAGGAAAAGAGTGATTGAGGGGATGATAGGTGGTGGTCGTGAAGGCAGAGGTTTTTTTTTGTGTCCCCGTTGAGCGATGGGTTGTACAAGTTTTTATAACATAAAATTAGAGAAGGTTTTGGCTTTGTGAACAAGTTTCTCTTTGACAGGCTGTTTTGTGTGTCCTCCTCTTCTGCTAAGCTGCTATTGCTCTTTATGCAGGTTCTCTGTTGTGAGCAGTTTGTAGAGTGGCGGGGTGTTAAATAATAATGGTTTATATGTGGCTGAAAAGAGATGTCTGCAGCAGGAAAATTGGGACGAAAAGTGTAAAGGCTTGATAGTAAGTTGGAGCAGGGACTTGGCTTGAAATTCTCTTGGACTCAATATGAAATAAAAAAAGAATAGTATCAATAATCTTAAATAAAAACAGTAATAATAATAATAACCATAAAAATAATAATAACAAAAAAGTGATAAATATCAGAAATAAGAAATAAAAAGATAAATAATAATAATAAATGAAAATAATAAATATAAATAAAAGTGATAAATATCAAAAATAAAAGTAATAATGAAAAATAAAAATAAATAACAAGATAATAATAATAATATTAGAAATGATAAATATTAAAAGTGATAATAATAATTATTATTATTATAATAATAAATGATAAATATTAAAAGTGATAATAATAATAATAATAATAATAATAATAATAATAATAAGGTGAATTCTTATTTACCCAACTCAAAAAATTGGGTAAGGTTACTTTCAGTATAAAATGCTTTGAAAACAACAAACAATTATAGTATTTAATAAATAATTAAATGTGTTACAATTAAATGGTATCATATGATTGGTTGAAGGTACATTACTCATCTTTTAGTGATAGATAGAGAAGTTGTTCCCTAATAATAATAATAATAATAATAATAATAATAATAAATACTAATAATAAATAATAATAAAATAGAAATAGAATAAAAATAATAATAAATAGAGATAATAAAAAAAATTCAATAATAAAAAAAAAATAATAGCAAATAGAGATGATAATAAAGAAGAGATTAATTTTAAACTGATCTAATGACTAGAAAACAAAATTCTAGATTAGAACTTAGAGTCCTAAAATTAAGTGACAAAAATACACAAAAAAAAAAAAAAATAGCGATGATACGACAAAAATCAGAGTATCTGAGTGATAAAATTTGGGGCACAATACAATGCATCCGCTAAAAAACAATTCAAAACGCGGGCAAAGTATTCATCCCAATTTGAATCCGATAAAAAGGCTCAATTGCAGTGAAAAAACTATAACAGAATTGCACAGAAGAATTCCACAATTCTCATAACAGATTTTCACTAACTGTCACTACAGAAAAAACTAACATCTCTAACAAAACATGCAATTACCATCCTCCAATAAAAAATTGAGAAGAAAGAAAAAACTAATCAATTCTAACAGAAACCTAACAAACTTTTCCAATCTCCAAGTTTTTCTCTACAATTTTCATCTCCTCTAATTCACTCATTCGGCTCCAACCTTCATCGCTCTCATCTTCAAATCATCATCATCATCAATTCTAGAACAAGCTTCACAGTTCTATAACAATCTTCATCTCCGTATCATCACAACACTCTTCACTACCTTCAATTCCCTTCAAGAATCTTCGTCAAGTCCACAGACCTTCAGAACCGTTCAACAACATCAACACTCAGCAATAACATCAGCGGCTTCGCAAATAATTCACTACAAGAATCATTATCATTAGTGCAGAATTCAGAACCGAGAAAGAAGAAGATTGAAGAAGGAATCGCACACCAAGACAAAGAGATTCGAATTGATTACCTGGACTAGCTTCGATACGACTCCGATACAGCGTAAGTGTTTCGATCTGTCTTTGCTTATCTCCTACGTATCAATGTATGCTTGTACTGTGGTTGAATCGTTTGGAGTAACGAGAAAGAGAGTTATCTCCGCCGTCGCCGGCTGCGAGGCCAGGGCGTGGTGGAGGCGATCGGTTCCAGTAGTGCAAGAGGCATCAAGAGAAATAGAGAAGAAGATAGGACAGAATCAAAGCTCTCTGATCTATGCGTTCGTTTTTCGAGGAAGTGTTCTTCGCTTTGAGTACACCGAGTTCAGCGGAAATTTCAATTCCATCACGTTTCAGTGTCTTCAGAAGCTACCAGCTTCTAACAACAAATTCACCTACAACTGTGATGGCCACGCCTTCAAATACCTCGTCGATAATGGCTACACGTATTGTGCTATTGCGGCTGAATCGGTTGGAAGACAAGTGCATGTGGCTTTTCCGGAGCGTGTGAAGGATGATTTTGTTGCGGAATATGGCGGTGAAACGGTGCGGCGGTGAAGAGAGTTATTTTGAAACGGCGCAAAGTAGGAGAAGTGGAGAAGATGATAAGCTGAGCTATTAGGGTTTTAAAATAGGGCTTTTTACTTTCTCAGCATGGACCGGGCTCCAAGGCCCGTGTAATTCAATTCCACACGCCACAAAACTCTGTTGCACCCCTTGTTTTTTTGTATAATTAATTTTGTTTTTACTTAAATTTTATTTTGTGAATTATAATTAGAATCTTTGTTTAGATTGATTTAGGTCTTTGATTAATTCATAACCTTGATTAACTATGTTTTAGAATTAGATTTCCTTTAGAATTAGTTTTAGGATTAAATTTCTAGAATTAGTTTACAACTTCAGAATTTGATATTGATTTTGAATTAGAAATCAACCTTGATTTTAATTGACTTTTAACATTGATTGGTAGCTGATTAATTATGGATTAATTGTAGTGAAGATTTTGATTAATTAGGAGTAGATTTAATCCTAGTTTTAATCTCTTTGAGATGTTGATTAATCTTGTGGAGATTTTGTGTGGGATATTTTTCATGACATTTATTTGGACTAATGAGTTGTCTTGATGCAGATGGTACTTAGTCTAGGATGTCGTTTGAACCAATTCCTAATGTTAATTCTGGTTCTCCTTGTTGATCACATTTGATGATATTTGCTTGCATTTGATTTTTGTTAAATGCTGACATGTTTTGAATTTGATGTTTAAGGCTTGATTGTTGGACCCAGTACTAGATGGCTTGAGCTTTTTGGCGCGCTTTGAAGAGGCAACGGACCTTCTCCGTTAGGTACCACTTGCGCCCTTGTATGAAGTATGCTTAGGGTTTAGCACTGTTGCTTACAAATTGATGTTGATTGAGGAGTTTTCACTCCTGGTTGTATACTTGGCTTGGTGCCTATTCAGTGATACTTTGATGTTGTTGGCTTCTCTTTTCTGTCTTACTTTGAGATGGACGAAGAGTCACTCAACTTCCTTATAGTTGAGATCACGACATCGTTTTCATCTGGTGGTTGACGAAGAGTCACTCAACCTCCTCATAGTTGAGATCACGGCATCGTCCGTTTCTGTTGCATTCTCCTTTACTTGAGGACGAGGAGTCACTCGGTTTTGCTCTTGGCTGAGATCACGACATCGTTCATTTTGTGATTGAGTTGTCCTATGTTTACTTGTGTTTGTTCACATGATTCCTTAGGATTCCTAGCTCCACTTAATTTCTGATTAAGTTGGAAGTAGGGGAGACATTAGGCTTTCAATCCAAGCATGACAACATTAGGTAGACTCCCCTCATAACCCTGCCTTAGGGCCATTTTGTATGATAACGTGTAGGACCGAGTTTCCCTTAGACCTTCTGTGTGTCCCTCTCACCTGTTATCTCGCCTCAATGTGATCGAGATCCTGTTTTCCCATAGTTCTGTGAACTATGGATGCTCTGATTCTCATTCCAGATGAGATACGTAGGCATGAGATGCGATATCTTGGCGAGCACACTAACAACTAACTTCCTTTTTCTCTCGCCTCAGTGTGATCGAGACTTGTTAATCGAGCCATTTTCTCTCGCCTCAGTGTGATCGAGACCAGTTAATCAAACCTTTCCTCTCGCCCCAGTGCGATCGAGATTCTTTTTGACCTAGTAAGTCGAACTACGACTGCTCTGACTTCCTCTCTCTTGTACGATTGGGGATACGTAGGCACAAGACGGCGATGTCTTGGCGAGCAAACTTCCCACATCAACCCGTAGTCTCCGAACTACGTTGACTCTGATTTTATCATTCCCGAGGGATGCGTATGCCTAGAACGGCGATGTCCTACCGAGTCACCTTTTCTTTTTCCTTTCTAGTTAGCAGTAGGCTTTAGATAACCCACCCTTTCATTAGACAACAAGCGTGGATCCCATCGAGTACGATGGACGCGGAGGGTGCTAATACCTTCCTCTCATGTAACCGACTCCCGAACCCAGACTATGGTTGCGATGACCATGCCTTTCCCTTTTTTGAGGTTTTCTTTAATCATTTCCTTTCCCTGCGTCGGGATAAATAACGTTCGGTGGCGACTCTTTTGTTCTTTTCTGCAGGTTGATTTTTCCAAGTGCGACAGCTGGGGACTCTGGTTCCCTAAGCGAGTCAATCTTAGCGCTTGCGTGTATTCAGTTATAAGGTGTTTATCTGTACGTTTTACTTGCTTTATTTATGGCTTTATTGCATGTTTATTTGTTTTATCGCATTTACTTGCTTTATTACATTTGTTATTGCCATATATACTGGGTTGTGCTGGATTGCTGTTTTCTTTGGTGGGTAGGGTGTTCTGAGAGATAAGCCCACTACCCAGGCTTGAGTATACACACAGGATTTAGAGTGGATAGTTGTGTCGCTCGCGTGGTGGTGACCACGTGTAGTGTTCACGAGACCCACAACCTGACGAGGTTGCTCCATGAGATATCCGATACTGCATGTTGATGCAGGTCATCGGATGTTCACATGGTGAGCTGTCGACTCTGGTGATCATTCTCGAGGACTCACTTGAGGCACTCCTCCCAAGGGGCGATAATGTCAGACCAGAAATGGCAAACACATTGCGCTTCTTGATCCGAGGACCCGAAGCTGGGAACTTACCATAGGATGACCTTTTTTAGGGGAATCAGATGAGGCCTCCTCAATTGATGATGATGCCAAACCAGAAATGGTGAACGTATCATCATTTCTCAACCTCAGAGTCCGTGACACTGAGGATCCTTGGTTTTAGAACCCACATGTGAGAGGGGCTGGGTGTTTACAGTTTTGTAGGTAACCTTGACCTTCAACCTACCTGGTTTTCTGGTTTTCTTATCAGTGTGGATTTATCAGCCTGGTATTCTGGTATTCTGATTATCCCGATATCCTTGTATTCTGGTATTCTTATCAGCCTGGTATTCTGGTATTCTGATTATTCCGATATTCTGGTATTCTGATTATTCGGATATTATGGCAATCCAGTATTCTCTTCAGAGCAGCCTTGTGAACTTATTCAGTCAGCAACACAGCAGCTATTCAGAATTTATGGATACCTTGATCTTGTGTCCTTGAATTTGCATCACATGACATTTGCATTCTCATACTCATATGCATAGCAGGTATTCAAGGATGGGAATTCTTATTCTGACTTGGTATTTTCTTCAGAACTGCAAACCTGACTTCTCACCACTACGCAACTCAAAGCTATTAGAGGAGAATCATGGATCAGGTGCAATCAGAATTGTCAGAATTCCAGACTCGTATGACTCAGTTCATGGAAGTGATGCAAGGTATGGCTCAACGTCAATGGGATTTAAGGGCGCTTATCCACAGGGCTGTTGTTGTTATCCCAGAGGTTGGTAATGGGAATGTTGTTGGTGGTAATACTCCGGGCGGAGATGTGAATCCTTTATGTACTGATATTCCTCCACCCCCTCCTATGGGTCAATCCAGAAGAAGTGATGTTGAGATTCTTGTTCCTCGTCAGGAGGTGGATAATTAGGATGAACAATTTTGCGATGCCAAGATGAGTTTCCCTACCGAGGCGGACAAGAAGTTTCGTATGCTCGAAGAGAGAATGAAGGCTTTTGAGAACTCAAAGACTTTGGGTATGGACATGTATGACTTAGGTTTAGTCTAGGGTATGAAGATCCCTCCAAAGTTCAGGGTTCCAATTTTTGAAAAGTACAACGGAACCACCTGCCCTAAGACTCACATAAAGGCATATTTCAAAAAAATGTTTGCTTACTCCGAAAATGAAAAGTTGCTGATGCACTTCTTCCAGGACAGCCTGGCTGGGGCATCCCTAGAATGGTATATGCAGTTGGAAAGGGGTCACATCCGCATCTGGCATGAACTCACTGAGGCATTTGTTAGACACTATTAGTATAATACGGATATGGCTCCCAATCATATGCAGTTGCAGAGTCTGTCACAGAAGAATAACGAAAGCTTCAAAGAGTACGCCCAAAGGTGGCATGAATTGGCTTCCCGAGTTCAACCTCCAATGATGGAGCAAGAATTCATTGGTATGTTGATGGCTACGCTTCAGGGGCCTTATTATGAGAAATTGGTGGGATGTTTGTCAGCCTGGTTTTCAGACCTTGTATTGGCAGGAGAAAGAGTCGAAAACGGTATCAAAATGGGAAAGATTCAAGTTGCTGCTAGTTCCTCTGAAGATGCAAAGAAACCTTATGCCGGTTCCCCAAGAGAAAAGAAGGAGAAATTAGTGAGGTGTATATTCCACCTGTTACTCAACAGCCTGTTCAGTATCAACAGTCCTATGCTCCTTAAAAACAAAACTATCAGCAACAGAGATAACAAAGATCAAGAAGGCCTGAGAGAAGGTTCGATCCTCTCCCTATTCCTCACAGTCATGTTCTTGCTCGTCTGCTCGAAGGTTCTCTAGTTTAACTAAGGGAGGCCTAGCCTGTTCCCGACCCTATTCCTCCTGGATGTGATCTGGATGTTAGATGCGAGTATCACTCGGACACACCGAGTCATTCAATTGAAGATTGCAACGTGTTCAAGCACAAGGTGCAAGATCTGGTCGACTCAAAGGTCATTACATTCACTACAGACGATTTTCACATCAATGGAAGCCTCCTTTCTCAAGTGAGTACCAAGAATGCAAGGGCATCGTCAGAAGCAATAAGTCTAGGCGGAGTCAAGCCTCGTCAACAATGGCAATCTTTAGCTTCTTTACTGTATTTTCATTTGTATTTTTCATTTTTTGTCAAAGCATTGTATACATGTAAAATTTGTTTGTTTTTGAATGATGATCTTAATGCAATGAATATGTTTTCTTGAAGTAATTCATCCTTGCTCATTCATATGATATTTCTGTGCATTGCAATACCGACTTTCTTGCTTAAACTCTTGGAGGGAGGATGATGAGGTAAAAATGCAAAATCTTTGGTTGTATGCATTTGGATAAAACCCTGTTGATGATGTACAAGCATTGTTTTAAATCCCCAAACACCGAAGATATAAGGGAGATAGACCCTTGTCAACCCCTTTGAGCCTCGAAGTAAGAGTTTTTTCATGCGAAAAAACCCTCACATTTAACCTGGGGCAAGGTAGTTGTCAGTAATTTGACCAAGCGCCCAAATTTCAAAAGGAGTGTGCATCTAAGGATCCATTACCTTTTATCCCTTACACATCAGGAGATCAAGAGACGTGAAACCACATTGGTTATCCCTCATCGACCAAGGAATGAGGTAGTCAAAACCCTTTCAAACAAGTTAGACACTCAGTGTCACACGATTTGTTCAAAAGAAGAAAAAAAAGAAAAAAGAAAAAACAGAAAATGAAAGACAGTCCGCTAAGTCGAAAACTTGAAAACAAGTGACTTAGGCAAAAGTTAGGGCATCCCGCTGGACTTCAAAATCGAAAGATTAAAAAAGAATCAGTTCAGGCAAAAATCAGGGAAATCAAAAAGCAAAAAGAAATTAACAAAAGAAAAATCCTCGACAAAGAACAAGTCGTGTGACTACAAAACACCGAAGACGAAAGGGGTGACTGTCATTCTGAAAACCTCGTGGGTCCATTAACTGAAAATCCTTTTGAAAGGTGAGCGCTTGTGCCAAATTAACTGAACGTAAGACTGGAGAGCATCAAGGAGAATGGGTGGGTACAAACAAATTTTGATCCATAAATCCTTTTTTTCTAAAACCGCGAACCCGGCCACGTTACAACCCTTAAAAGTCCTAATTGAAGCAAGGTTTATTCTGAAGGCGTACTTCAACGAGATAGCGTTCCTGACTTCCATGAGTTGTGCTAATAAGATTTTTGTTGGTATTTCATGTGCGTATTATTTTCCATTCAAAAATCAATGTCGTAACTAGTGATTCGTTCACAGGGTTTGGCGACATATTTTCAATAAAAACTTCAAGGTTAACATGTGTGTTGCATTAGAATTATCATTCCCATAATAAACATTTTATGTTTGCATACGTGTGCTTAAGCATCAAGGAAGCTTACACAATGAACGTCAGTCAAGAAGCTTGATCCTGCCAAGTTGATCTGCTCGACAATTCTAAAGGATAGTCATGGCAATGGGAATGTTGCCAAGAGACTCTGCGCATAGTGGGTTTTCCCAGTAAGTCGTGATAAGAAGTAGCCAATATGGGGCAGTCACATCGAGAAATCTCTCTAAAGTTCAGCCAAACTGGGGCATTCATTTTAAGAATAGTCAGTCAGAGGCAAAGTTCACTTTAAGGCTCGTATCGAGACAGGCCACCTCAAGAGCACGAGAAGTTATCCTCTCCAGGAGTGGGTTAATCAAAAGCACCTCTTTGAGGATCAAAATACTGGGGCAGAGTATTTCAAGTCGTTACGAATCCTCTCGAGGCAAATTCCTTCATAGATTATGCAGTCTGAGGTAGTTACGTCGAGATCCGATAAATCTCTCCAAGAGTTTGAAGACCCTGGGGCATTGTGAACGCCAGGTCTTCTATATAATCCTCTTGAGATGATTTCTTCCAGTAAACCCTATGTTCTGGGGCAAGTCCATAATTAAAGGAACCGTTATTCACTCCCAATAATCAGTATGCAGGTGATCAGCAGAAACTTGAAGCACTAAGTTGTTCCTGGCATGAGGCTTTTGAAGTCTCTTCCTCAACAAGGTGCCATAAGGTATTATTTTCCAGTAAGGTGTTGGAATTGCTATTCTTCCCCAAGCATAGAGTCATTCTCAAATCGAAAAGAGTTCTTTATGAGAATTTCTTATCCCCAGTAGTGCAGGAGTATTCCTCATTCCCAGCAGTGTAAGATGATGGAACTCCCTATTAGTTTGAAGATGGTGAGAAGTCAGAGTATTCTCTTCCTCAAAGGTCAGATCTGATAATTCCCCGCAAGTCAAAGTCCAATGGTTATTGGCATTCTCAGCAGTTCAAAGTCTAATCTTCATTGGCATCTCCCTGACAGAGTTTGTAGCATCAGTGGTTATTGTTGGTTACCTCCCCCACAGGAAACCATATATTAGTGATCCCTTCCTCAGTGAAGTTTGCTTGTTCCGTTCTGCCCACTCCCCGGTGGAGTGTCCTCTCATTCTTGCATATAGTAATCATCATTACATTGCATCTACCAAACGTGTAGCATTTCCATTTGATATGGAGCATTATGCCATCGAAAAATTCAAACATACATCGAAGCCTAGATCAACCCTCAATCAAAATAATGATTCCATTCCTCTTAAGAGAACATTACCCGTTCAAACTCCGACCTCAGAGTTGACGTATACCCCTTTTATCTCCAACCTCAGTGTTGTGGTATATCTTTTCCCAACCTAGGAGTTAACGTTTTTCTTCTCCAACCTCAGAGTTGACGCCTTTCTTCCACAACCTCAGAGTTGACGCCTTTCTTCCCCAACCTCAGAGTTGACGCCTGTTTTATCCAACCTCAGAGTTTACGCCCCTTTTTACCAACCTCAGAGTTGTCGTATATCTTTTATCCCCAACCTCAGAGTTGACGCCCTTGCTACTAACCTCAGAGTTGTCGTACATATTTTTCCCCAACCTCAGAGTTGTCGTGTATTCTTTCTCAGCCTCCGAGTTTATGCCTTTTGTCCCCAACCTCAGATTTGACGCCTCTCTTCCCCAAACTCAGAGTTGATGTATATTGTGATATGTCTCTAACCTCAGCATTGACAGATTCCTTTTTTCCAAACTTAGAGTTGAAGTCAATTTTTTTATCTCCAGTCTTAAAATCGATGTCTACCTTTTTACCAACCTCAGAGTTGACGTATATCCTTTTTCCAACCTCAGAGTTGACGCCAAGTTTTTCTCAACCTCAGAGTTGATGTCTACCTTTTTCTCAAACATTCAAAGTTGGTGTTTATCCAAGTTTTTCCTCACCTCAATGGTTGATGCTGACTAATATCCAACCCCAACCTCAGAGTTGAAGTCTGTATGTTTTACTCTCAATCTCAGAATTGATGTTAAGGTTATTGTCTCCAACCTAAGAGTTGACGTGTATCTTTTATCCCCACCCTTAGGGTTGATATTTGTTTTCTTGTGGATGTATATCCTTGTTCCTCAACCTCAGAGTTGATGTTCGTCTACCTTTTTCCTCAACCTCAGAGTTGATGTCAAATTTTCCCTCGACCATGGAGTTGATATTGGGGCTACTTTTCTCAACCTCAGAGTTGATGTGTTTTTTTTTAGTGTCGCCCGTTTTCCTCAATCTCAGTGTTGATGTTTACTCCAAATTTCCCCAAACCTCAGAGTTGGCATTTAGTCTTTTTCTCAACCTCAGAGTTGATGTTGCACTGTACTTTTCAAACACCCGATTAATCAAGTTGACGCTCTAGCCACCATCTTGATATCATACAATGTACCTTCCCAGCCGCAGTGCTGACGACTAGCCTTTTAACTACACAGTGTTCTTTGCACAAGAAACTTCATTCCCCAACATATCTTTCGATCAGTTTCCAGAGTTGTAGATCCGTCGGTTGTACCCATGATCCACTTTTATATCCCCAGCGGAGTCATCCTTCGTGTCGGCCTTCCTTTCTAAAATCCATTATGTGATGGTAACCTTTAGTTATGAGACCGCCTTCGTGTCGGCTTACCTTTGTGTTTGGTTGTGAGACCGCCTTCGTGCGGCCTTCCTTTAGAAAATCTATCCTGTGATGGTAACTTTTGGTTATGAGACCGCCTTCGTGTCGGCTTACCTTTGTGTTCGGATGTAAGACCGCCTCCGGCCGGCATTCCTATTAGAAGTCACTTGCAGTTATTATCCCCTTGATGTGAGACGGCCTCCGACCGACATTCTTTCATTTCAAATCATTCATTGCGAGTCCGCCTTCGGCCGGAACCCCTTTCTTGTTAGATGTGAGACCGCCTCCGGCCAGCATTCTTCTTAAAACCCTTTTTTTATTAGATGTGAGTCCGCCTCCGGCCGACATTCCCTGTTGAGAATTCGTGCTCAAGTAGCATTCTTTTTATGTGAGACCACCTTCAGCTGACATTCCTTCTTTAACTCTTCGATTGTGAGTCCGCCTTTGACCGACACCCCTTTCAAGGCTGCTTTCGAGTGGCATCTTTACTTTGAGTCCACCTTCAACTGGAAATCACTCTATCATTTATATCCCCACAGTTTGCAAATTTTTGGGTTATTTTCGTATTCAATCACCATACACCTTGAATGTGTGAAAGCTGTTGCTATCATCTCTTTAAGTCCAAGTTGATTGAATAGGGGCAGCTGTAATACCCCAAAATTTTCCCTCATATTTATACCATAAATAAGTGGCTTTTGCTTCACATACATATGCATCTCTATTAGGTCATTCGCATAGCATGCATGCATTCAATAAGGCACATTGGTTCAAGAGGATCAGTGATCTTGCAAATTAGGGTTGCATAGTGACTGAGGTGTATCTTCAATAATGCCTGATTCTTCTAGTTTTTCTTCAAGAAGTGAAGTGTGGGATAAGGGTTGTGAAGTATGGTTATCATGGACTTCTTCTTCCTCGAGCTACCAGGGCTATTTGTCTCCGAAATTCACCATGGTCTTGAATCAAAGTTTATTTCTCTGTATTTCTCAGAAGATCAGGGTTTCATCAAGGGTATAAATGAATTTTGCCATGAGCTATGATTTTGTTGACTCTTAATGTCTCGAGCCATTTTTGTCACTTAAAGCATGAGTTAGGATTTATTTCTCTAATCATATGGTACTCAAGAGAGTTTCCTTGCGAAGTTTGCTCACCAGTGAATCTTATCATTCAAGGAATTCTGTCATTACTTGAGGCACATGTTATTGAAGATCCCGGTGTATGCAGAGGACGATTAGGGTTTCATGTCAGAGGTATCGTGGTATTCATGGTACAAGAGATCAAATTGTGAGCCCAGGTTGTGATCAGAATGTTGTTGTCCTATCAGTCGCTTGTTGCTTTTTGCTTGGATTCAGGTTAATGGGGTTTATTGATTGAAGTTGTGGGTTGATTGAGTACAAGTTTGCTTGGGATTTTAAGTTTGATATAGATTGAACGTGTTAAGATTGGTCACGTGGATTACTTGGAATTTAAGATACAAGTGTTTACTGTGAATTTTGGTAAACAACCTCTGGTCTATCAATCTTAAACGAAACTGACTAACTTGCAGGATCGACCACACAAATCCTAGGACATGTGCTAAATTTGAGAGACAAGTGTAAATGACAAATGAAAATTAAAGAGAATGTAAATTGAACTACACGTTCGACAATGCTGAAATAAAACCTAACTGAACTCCATGTTCGACTACTTGCAATAAGGTAAAGTAAAGGCTTGAAATTTAAAGGGTTGTAAATAAATGATGCAGCAATTAAAGGCGTCGAAAGGAAATGACAATAAGTAAAAAGTTTTGAAAGTAAAATGCGACGAACTCCACCTTCTTGAAAAGTAAAGGCTGGAATGATAAAATTGTTGTCGAAGGTAAAGTGCAGGAAAAATAAAAGGACTTTGAAAATAAATGCAATGAATTAAAGGTGAACTCCACGTTCTTGAAAATAAAAGACTTTGAAAAGTAAATGCTTGAATATTAAACGCTTGAATGTAAAAGCGCAGTCGAAGGTAAATGCAGAAAGTTTAAATGACTTTGAAAGTAAACTTGGCATGAAAGATAAAGTTCAAGAAATTGTAAAGGCATGGAAAGTAAATGGTTGAATCTTAAACATGATGAAGATAAATTGCATTGGTGAAGGAAAGTGGTGTTACATTACGTACATTCTCACGAACTCGTTTCTCTACACGCGGGTACTTTGAGTTTCTTTGAGTAACTTGTACAGAAATATGAACACCCCTATTACATAGAACTAACTCCTATTTATAGTGCTAGGAAATAACTACTAAGTGGAGGTTATTGCTTCAAACGTGTGGATTTTGGCGCCTTCTCCTTGGTCTCAACTGTTCCCACGTTCACAACTGCTCTTATTTAAATTTCAAACATTGGAAATTCCCTCCAGCCTTAGCATAACAACTTCAGCGCGCTTTTCCATATTCCCATAGTCGAACCTTTCCCAACACTTAGCCATTTTTGAGGTTTCCAAAACCTCTATTCGACTCAGGCTTCACCAAAGCTGGGTCGAAGCCTTCTTTATGTTAAAAATAATTTTTTAACTTAAAATAGCTTTAATCTTTTCTAGCGTCGAAAATGAGGGTTAACAAATTGCCCCCAAGGAATGTCCTTTCGCCATAATTGGTAGGAAGGTCATTTCTTGATATAATAACCATTTCGACGCTTGTTAGCATGGCCTTAACTGAATAATCTACTAATTACTTAATGGCTGAATTCTTCAGTTCCTTTAACCCACGCTTATGAATTCAGGCCATCATGACAAATCCTTAAACGTATTTTCAGCCGTATTCATCATGACCCTTTTCTTGAAAACAGACGTTTGCAGTCTAACCATAACTGCTACCTTTCATCACATCTTCAAGAGAAGGACACACGTCCCACTAACTCCTCAGCTTCAATGGTAGATCCAAGGCTTGTGTGATTTTCAAATGTCTATATATACCCATTTCCGCCACTTTGTGAACTTCCCACACTTTTCATATTCTCAAGCAACCTCTTCTTCTCTTCAGTTTCTCTTACGCAAACCCAGAAAAAACACCATCTTTTCGTCTTCTTCAACAATGGTGTCTTCCCAAATCAATCCTCAACAAAAGAAAACTCAGAGAGGCAAAGCTACTCCGTTTAAACAAACCATTCCTCCCTTCACTAATATCCCAGGCCCCCAACTAGTAGATAACCGTCGTTGCATGTCGGAACCTACCACTGAAGAAACAAGAGCCATCTACAAATCTCAGGTAATGATTCCTATAGTTATGTCTGACAAGCCTTATGCGCTATCTGGTCCTTTAGCTGATGTGGACGTGTCTAATGAGAGATTAAGTGAGTTTCTCCCTTCCTACCGGAAAATAAGACTGTTAGGGCAAAAGAGTTTTCCCAAAATCAACGCTGTTGCTGGAACTTCTCCTGAAGAAATCCCCTTGCCCAAAATCAACGTCGGCTATCTCACTGATGGCACCAGGCTGGTGAGAGCTGTCAACCCCTTGAAAGAATTTGACCAATGGATGGCGAAGATGGAGAAGGTCAAAGCTGCACATTGGAAGGATATAGGGATTTATGACCTTCTTATGCTGTCGAAGACCAGCATACCATATTGTCTGAACATGTTGGCAGCATCCTTATACTTTTGGGACAGCACCCATTATACCTTCCATCTGCCATGTGGGATGGTTACCCCAACTTTGTTCGATGTAGCAGCCATCACAGGGCTTCGCCTAGATGACCTTACCTATAATCCTGATGTTGATGCTGAAGACACCATCAATATTTCAGGCTCCAAACTTACATACACTCTCTTCATCAAACACCACTTTAAACAAGAAGATGACGAAGTGTCTGATGAAGAACATATTGCTTTTCTCACAGTCTGGCTGTCAATATATGTTTTTTGTACAAAGTCTTTGCAGGTGGCCAAAAAGTACCTGCCCCTGGCGAATCAACTCCACAACAACAGAGGAACCTGCTTGAGTGAACTCATCTTGGCGAGCCTTTATGAGTCTATCAGCGAAGGGGCTTCTCGACTTAAAAATGTGGAGGCCCAAGGTCCTATGCACTTGAGTGGGCCTCTTTGGCTATTTCAATTGTGGCTTAATGCTACATTTGAGGCTAGCCTCCCCAGAAAAGGCCTAGTTGATGAAGCCTCTGCTGAAATCCGGGAAAGGAGTGTCGAAGGGGCGCGTCTGGCCAAACTCACTCCTAATGATGATGGTGAAACCCTTCAAAGGGCCTTTACCAGTTATATTATGATGTTTGCCAAGCGCTATGAGTTCACTCCTAGCATGGCACCTTTTGCTCAACGAAGATACGACCCTGTGTGGTTTAAAAGGCCATTTCCAAATCCTCATCAAACTCTTGATCAAGAATCTGTGGCTATCTGAGAAGCCTTTTTGATTCCCAGGTTCTTTATCCACAGGTTGAACTTAGGGAGAGGTTTATCAGCATTGATTGCCTATCAACCAAACCTTGTCTCTCGACAGTTTGGGCTGGCCCAGAGCTTCCCTCAATGCTTGTATGAGAGAAAGGGCCAAGTAATTCTTCACACTGCCTGCTTCGACGAGGAAAATGTTTCCCTTACACTCGACAGCCAGACTGGGAAAAGAAGAATCCTCTCTCCTGTGTTTTTTGAGCCCTCTTTTCTATGCACTTCATCATTCCACCAATGGTGGTCGAAGCACTATAGTGAGCACTTTCTTGATGTGGCCATATTTCTTCGTTACTTGACCAAGCTTTTCTCAATGTGCAGGACAAGATGAAAAAAAGTAAGTTCGAAGAAATACAGGCTTTTCAGAAATACTTTGAAACTATCTATCGACCAGATGATCTTAGTCGAACCATTCATGAGGCTGCTGTTACTCTAAAGAGAAAATTTTTAGAAAAGCTGGATCAACTAAAAATTCCTCCCAGCGTCCCTCGTGAGAAACGTTATGAGGTAGCTTTTAAACTTTTTCCTCCAAAGTTCCCTCGACTGCCTAATGCTGATTTTGGAGTGGCGCTTGCCCCTCTATTTCCAGATTGGTTTGTCTGTGGGGAGCATTTAAAACTTCTTTGACAACAGTCTCAGCCAAAGGCCCAACAAGCGGTTTCGACTAAGCATATGTTAGACAGTTTTAAAGGCCACCTTCATATAGGAATTCAGGACGTTCGTGTCGAATCTGAAATATATGAAGGTTTGGGTCTTACACTCTATTAGAGGCCCAAAGTGTTTTGAAAATGATTTATGAGGGTTGAATTAATCCAAAAACCCTAATTTGTTTTCAAAAATGTATTTAATTGAATAAAAATTCAATTAAAATGATCAAAATTGTTTAACATGTGAAAAACAAATTGTGATTTTGGATTAATGCTTCAAAAATTAAGTATTGACCTACAAAATAATTAGAAAGCATTAAAAGTTGCAAAATCAATGTAGAAAAAATATTTAATATGTCAAAAACAATTAAAATATTAATTCTTTGCAAAAATATCAATTATATGAAATAAATAATATTTTTGGGATTTTTTGATAAAATAAAATATTTTAACATTTTTGTGAATTATTAAAAAAAGAATCAACTCAAAATTATTAAAACTCATAGAGAAATTAATTTTTGAATCAATTAAATAAAATCACAAAATTCAAATATTTGAATTATTCAAAAATGGCTCCAAGAACACACCAAGAACACGCGCGTGTTCTGGGTTTGGCTGATTTGCATTTTCTCCTCAATCTCACTGAATACTTGATTATATCATGCAATCCACATATCATTATGCTCGTCTCAACCTCACGATCATGTCTATAACACTTAATTTCATTTAAATTAAACATATAACAAGAAATCATGAAAAATCCTCAAGAACCCTAATTTCTGCATGAAGGCTAGGATTTTTGATACACGATTCAAACAATGCAATTAATTGAGGGAAAATATTCCATGCATGATTATGAACATATGGACAAATTATTGTGCGAGGAAATATGCATAGATTGAGAGATGACCAAGTATATGCTTACCTCTAAGCCGTGACAGCAAGTGCAATGTGATTTTTGATTTGGAGGTGTTACAGATGAGTGGTGATGATCTGAACAGCTTCCCTACACCCTATGGAGTGTGTTTGAATGCTTGGACCTGATTGAAAATGGTTGGATTAATTTGTGGTACCTCAGCTGCAACTTGGTTGAAACTTTGAGCAACCAGCTGGTGATTTTGTGAAATTGGTGTTTCAGAAGTGATCTAAGTGTTTGATCAGCTCATATGTGATGTATGTGAGGTGTGTGAGTGATTGGAAAAGCTCTCAAACTCAAAACCCGATAGTGACTTGCCTTAGAAGGCAAAATTGGAGTGAAAGAAGAGATTTTGAGGAAAGCATCTGTTTGATGGCTTTGGTGTACTCAAACTGATCATAATTGAGCTCTATTTATAGTAGAGCAAGTTTGTTTTGCAAGGAATAGTGAATGGCAGCTGGTAAGTAGGTTTGGCCAATGTTGGCAAATGAAAATCCAAGTCTCCTCTAGCCATTGACTAGAGGTTAGGGCACAGAGCTTTGGTTCCCTTGGTCTTGGATAAGTCTTGACTGATTTCAGATGAGAATGGCTCAGTCCATGCCACCTTGATGCTTCCATTGAATGCTTCAATCCAAATTTGGAGTCTTGTCCCTATTTTGGCCATTCTAGGTTCAACATGCTATTTCTTGTTCCATGGACTTTGGAGGCTTGGCTCAGTGATTGTCCCCTTTGGATTCAATCCTCTGAGGTGTCCAAGTGGATAGGAGCATTTGAATTTGGCTGATTTTGGAAAATCGAGCAAAGTTGCAAATTCTGCCTTGCCTTTGACAGATTTCAACAAGGCAACTTTCCAATGTCATATCTCATGACTCAAATGGAATTTGGCAATGTTCTTGGCCATTTTGGAAAGCCCTTACATGATATAACAACTGTTTGAACATATTTGGTTTTGATCTCTTTTGATTCCAAGTGAAAAATCCCTCTACATTTGGCAAAAAGTGAAGCAAAATCTGACTTAGTGAAATTTTCACTAAGTGTTGGAACAAAGTGTGATTTCTTGATTTTGATCACTCCATAACTCAAAATCCTTAATGAATTGGCCTTAGGTCTAGTTGAAGTTTTTGTAGAGGGTAATGAGGGCTACAAATCCATCTTTGGATGAGAAAAAATGGCCATGTGGTTTAGGAGTTATGATCCTCCAAAGTTGGTGCATTAGTGGTACTTTTTCCATAACTTAGAAAAATTTCTAAGTTTTATGGTTACCCCTTTTATAAGTTATCCCACTTTCTTTGATTTTTCTTGATGAATGATGATCCAAATCATACATTAACATCATTTTAGGGTTAAAAATCCATTTTGGTGAAAAATCTCAAAAAGTCAAAGTTGACTTTTGTGCACAGTTGCCTTTTTATCGGATGAATTCCAAACTGTGCAATTCTTCAGGAAATCATGTCCTTGACCTAAATCAAACTTGATGGACATGTTCCATGGGTGTCATAGGGTATATTGGGGCATGTCCTAGGGCTTGGGAGCATGTTCTGGTCAAAAGTCAAAGTTGCAGCTGACTTTCTCCTTAAAACCCTAATTGTGGTGCAGATGAAAATGAGACTTGTTGCTCAAGCTTCTTGGATTAATCCATTGTTCCAAATGGATCAATATAGTTCATTAGAGACCCTCAAATCATGTCTTGAGGTCTTGGCTCTTAATTTGTCCCAAAAGTCAACTTAGGGGTGAATTAGGTCAAGAAACCCTAATTCCTGATTTTTGATGTATGCATCCCCTGAGGTCAAATTGACTTGATGCTTGGGTCCATGAGGTTCCATGGAGTATATTAGGTTATGTTTTGGATCATTGGCTTGTGCCCAGATGAAATTTCCATCTGGAGGCCCTGGTCGACCGAAACCCTAATTTGGTGACACTGGCGATCTTGAGACTTGATCCACCTAGAAGGGAGAAACCTTGTGCTTAATCCTTAAAGTGGGAGTCCTTTTTGATCCATTGTGGATGTTTGAGAGGTTAGAAAAGTTGAAGATCATGTCATTCCTTGATTGATCCTTTGTCTAAGGCTCTGAGAGGGCTTAAAACCCTAATTTTGATTGTAGTGGATGCTCACCCATCTTTGGGGAGACTGATGAAACATAATGGTTCCTCCATATTGTGATGATGATTTGCACAATGATGGGAAATCTTAGTGGTCAAAATTTGGGGTATGACACCAGGTATCTCTGAACCAACTAACACAGATTTCTATCGCCTTTTGCATATCTTGCATTCTGCATTTTCTTTTTATTTCCACAGACAAAAGCGTGAAGTTTTTGAAATTTTTCAATTTTTGCTTCTTTAGGCATCAATCACTTATTTGCATCGGCTATCCACGTAGTTTGTGCTTAAGACGGTGCTGATTGCTGATATAAACTACTTGGGGCTAATTTAGAACTAAAGCTTAAGGTCTCGGTATAATGGGTACTCAAACTGATAACGCAAATATGAGAGGTCTAGGGTGTCAAGACGGTATCAATTTTGTTGATTCTTTCTCCGATTTCTAACAACCTATATACTCTAAGGGCGTGCCAAGTTATGTGTCGAATCGTAAAGGAAAATTTGTGTTGTTATGGCTAAATAACGTGGGGAATTAAATAACACGGAAAACATAGCATATATTAGCTGGGAAGTACATTAAAGTTGAGAAAAGGAAATAACAGCATAAACTAGAAAATAAACTACAACGAATGTTTCGTCTCCCACACCGAATCTAACATTGTCCTTAATGTTTCGAAATAGTGTAGAAAGAAAGGAACAAACAAAACAAAAAAAAAACTAGAAAATAAACTACTGGGGTCCTCGCGATCTGCCTCGTGCTCGCCCACGTCCATCTGGTCCAAACTGATGAGGTAAACCCACATGATAGATGTAATCACGCAAGCCATCCACCTGCACAGTCAAGGCACCCATCTCATCGATGACGCTCGACATCCTTCGCTCCATTCTTTCGCCTTGGTCGCGCTGGTCTTGTTGGATTTGGCGCAGGAGACCCATCATGTCAGCATGCTGAGTCTGGTGTCTCTGGTCTCGCTGGGCATCCAACTCATTCCTTTGCATAATGGCTATGAGAATGTCATCATTAGTAGCAGGGGCGCGGTCACTTCTTCGACGGCGTCGGGAGGATGTGCTTGAAGGTTGCATAATGTCCTCCTCGGGTGCACCCTGTTCCATCTCAGCATACTCATCATCAGGCTGACCTTTGGGTGCAGCCTCATTAGGCTCAGGGGCATCTAAATCAAAGATCCAGTTTGTCATCCTCTATGGATCTGTACGAGCAGGGCAAGGCAAAACAATACTACGAACCACCTTGTTCCTCACCATAAGGTTGTATTTCCTATCCTCTCTGGCTTTAATCAGATGTGTATTGCGGCAGTATTCTAAATCCAGATATTCAGCCGGTATAGATGGTAAGTGCGAAAGCTTGTCTCCTAAATTCAAAGTCAGTGTTATAGAAGTAAATATTCCTCCAAAACAGAAAAGAGTAGAACCTCTCGCACAACTAGCCTGAATGTGTGCAAGCAGAAATGAGATGGCATTGACCGAGATGGGCGTGAATACACAGTGCATGAAGAAAAGCTCTTTGGAGTTTACCTTGTGGTTGTTTACCCTCCCGAAGATGGTGTAGCCTAAGACACGTTGATAATAGCGAATGGCTGGGTTATGGATGAGTGAGGCATTAAGTCCCTCCCAACTTGTAATGCTTTCACCTGTTAAACTTCTCCACACTCCGAATGCTACGTTCGGCCAGTTTGGATCATGCGGGATACGATACTGTACATTGTCCCCTTGTGGAAAATTCAGCATGTTGCCCAGCTCGTCTTGCGTCAAAGAATATTCTGTGTTGAACATTCTAAATGAAGCTAAGCCAGTGAGATACTGCAAATCATCAGAGCGGGTGTTGTAGGAAAAATAGCTGAGGAACTCCAAGGTTAGCGCTTCATAAATCGGGAGGTTCTGGGTGCAGAGCTGCGTTAAACCTGAGTTGAGAAGCATCTATTTGACTCCCTCTAACAAGCCAAGCTTTTCTAGACAGCAAATGTCAAGATAGCGTGTCGGTTGGATTGATCGTTTGTGGAACTTGATGTATTTCTCTCTTTGAAATTCTCCAGCTTGTCCATCACGAAAAATTATATGTGAAAGGTCTGGTTGTTGAGCCATTGTGCATGCAAGAGTTTTTGGTTTTAGAAGGTGGTTTATTTACGGAACAGAGGTGGGATTGTGAATGTGGGGTGAATTTACTGTGTTTTAATAGAGAAAAATGTGGTGAGTGGGTGAATTAGTGGCACAATAAATGGGGATTTTGAACGTTGCTGAGTGGTATGGAGTTATGGTGTGAATGGTGATGAGTGCTAAGTGGGACGGTTGCAGAAGACGGGGAGAAGAAAGATTTTGAGTGGTTCTATTAAGAATATAGCAGATAGCAGGTTTTATTCTGTGAGGGTCGCCACAGATGACCTGACGGTCGTCACCCTTGTTATGCCTGTGACGGGCGTCACAGGAGTGTTACGCTCGTCATACACCAGAAACTCAGAAAATTTAAAATTTTAATTTAAACCAGTAACGATCAGCATAATAAAAGCATAATACTGCACACAACACTTCAGTTTTCAATAATAAAGTAATAATGATGGAATGGAAATTTATTTAAGGCTGCAAACACAGCAGAATAGTAAAAGAACAAATAATATTGCTGCAGATAATAAAAACAGAGATAAATAGCAGTGAAATAAATATCCATTAACTGAAGTAAAGAGGTTCAGTATCCAAAAATATCAGTAGCAGATGCAAACGTATCAGGCACCAGTAAGTTCAATTAAAAACCAAAAATAGTAAATGAAATACTAAAGTTAAAAGAAAAGTAAATGCGGTAAATGTCAAAAGAATTAAAATCAGCCAATATGGCGTCTCAGAGTCTCCACTGCTTGGTTCAGATGATCCAGTTGCTCGGCAGTAATGTCCCTTAAACCAATGACATCAAGACGGATAGTACGGAGCTCGTCTCGCATGCCATTGAGTTCTATACGGAAGGCATCCAATGTGGCATGAATGTTGGCAGGTGGAATGTTATTAGCATCATTAATAGGGAGGTCTAGAAAATCATGGTAATGTGGGGGTGTCTTAGGATCTATTTCAATCTCGGAGGTATACCCATCAAGTTCCTTCTCAAATTGAGGTTCGTCCAAATCATACAGCCAATTATGGCGGTTGTGCACACTAGTCCGTTTGTGGTCAGGCAATGTAAAGTGGGGTACAACCTCATTATTAATCAGTAGCTGGAAGTGGTGTTGTCCAAGGTTTCCTATTAATCCTCTGTTGAAACAGAAGGTGATGTTCAAGGGCCTATATCCTCCTAAAGGGTTTACTCGGGAGAGATGTGTCCTAAATCCCATGGCGTCAGCAATTTTGGTCACTAGGCCACCTATTAAAATAGGACCATGATCAGCTTGAGCAATCCTACGGAGGTTGTCAAGCATAAAGGTAGCCCCGTTAACAGGTCGAGATTGAAACACACAGAATAAGATAAAGAGCTCATCTCTGGATACTAGGGTGTCATTCTCAGATTTTCCAAAGAGGGTAAACGCTAAGATTATATGGAAATATCTGATGGCCGGATTATGAATATCAGTGGACACCATAGGGTGCGGGTCATGATGTGGTCGTCCTGAAATACTACCCTAGAAAAAGTTAAGTTCATTTTCCATAAGCAAATCATCTTGTGCCATAGAGAAAACGTCGGGGCCATTGGGGAAATCCAACAGTTCCGCGAATTCTCGGTTGTTAAAACGGCAGGTGTACCCAAACAGCCTAAAGGTTATCCTACCCCTATTAAATCCCATGCCATAGTTAGGGTCATAGGACAGTGAGCTCAAAAATTCAAGAGTTAACCTATGGTAAGTCGAGTGCTTCTTCCTAGAAAAACCCTCCCAACCTATTTGGTTAAACATAAAGTCTATGCTGTCACCTATGCCTAGAGCAGTCATGGTAGGTCCATGGGGGAATTTGGTTAAAGCCATAGGTCTAAGAGAAAGAGCCTCATAACGGTGCCATTGGGCAGCGTCCTTGAATAGCACAACCATGGTATCTTTATTATCCATCTTTTAAAGTTAGTAAAAAGAATGAAATCAGTGGAGAAGGAAGAAGGTAGAAAAAATAAAGTCCTGGAAACATAAGGTAAGACAATCAGCACTGATTTTTAAAATAATTGAAAATACCGCATTTGTTAGTGAAATAAATTTGGATAAAAATGAAAATAAAAATAAAAAAAATAAAAATTGAAAATAAAATAAGGTAAATGATTAAAATAAAGAAAAATGAAGTAATAAACAAAAGAAATTTCGTGGGCTGCCTCCCACGCAGCACTTCATTTAATGTCGGGAGCTCGACGCAGTTTATCAGGAATATCAGCTTAAGGGTACTACAGGTATTTCTGTCAGTTTTAGACCAGTCGAAAAATCTCTATTGTCTACGCAATGATAGTGTTTCAAACGTTGCCCATTTACAATAAACGGTTCACTAGATCTACCTTTTATTTCAACTGCACTGCTTAACAGGACTTTAGTTACCTCAAAGGGACCAGACCACCTAGAACGGAGTTTGCCTGGGAAGAATTTAAGTCTAGAATTAAACAAAAGCACAATGTCTCCTACATTAAATTCTTTCCTTGCTATACGTTTGTCATGCCATTTTTTTGTTCTTTCCTTGTATATCCTGGCATTCTCGTAAGCGTCTAATCTGAGTTCTTCTAGCTCATGTATATCTAGAATTCTCTTTTCTCCCGCAGCGGTATAATTTAAATTAATGGTTTGGATAGCCCAATAGGCCTTATGTTCTATTTCTACCGGCAGGTGACAAGATTTGCCATAAACTAGCTTAAATGGTGTGGTTCCTATGGGAGTTTTATAAGCTGTCCTATAAGCCCACAAAGCTTCGTGTAGTTTTGAAGACCAATCTTTCCTAGAGGTGGCAACGGTCTTTTCTAAGATCTGTTTAATTTCTCTATTTGAGACCTCTACTTGCCCACTCGTTTGGGGGTGGTAAGGTGTCGCTACACGGTGTTTGACTCCATATTTAGATAGAAGTTTCTCAAAGATTTTCGAGATAAAGTGGGAACCTCCATCACTGATTACTAGTCTCGGAATACCGAATCTAGGAAAAATTATATTCTTAAAAAGCTTATTCACTACTCGTGCGTCGTTTGTTGGGGCGGCTACAGCCTCGATCCATTTTGAAACATAATCAACCGCAACGAGTATGTATTTATTACCAAAAGAGGGCGGAAATGGTCCCATGAAGTCTATTCCCCACACGTCAAAGACTTCTACTTCTAGAATGCCCTTTTGAGGCATTTCATAGTGTCTAGAGATATTGCCAGTGCGTTGGCACCGGTCGCAATTTATAACTGCGATATGGACGTCTTTCCATAGAGTAGGCCAAAAGAGGCCAGCTTGCAAGATCTTAGCACAAGTCTTTGAAGTGCTTGCGTGCCCACCATAGGGGGCGGAATGACACTGAGAAATTATATCTTCCACCTCATCTTCGGGTACACAACGACGGAAAATACCATCGGCGCCCCTCTTGAAGAGCAGTGGTTCATCCCAATAATAGTGTTTAAGGTCATGGAATAATTTCTTCTTTTGTTGATAGGTTAGATCAGGTGGCAGTACTCCAGCTGCTAGATAGTTGACAAAATCAGCATACCATGGCAGCGTGGTTTTAGTGTAAACAGACTCTATAACTTCATTGGTTTTTGTATCATTATAAGTCAGAGATTGTTCAATTGTATTACTCTCTAACTGGGCTAAGAGTCTTTCATAAGGGAAATCGTCATTAATAGGTACTTGTTCAGGTCCCATGAAGGTAGCTCAGTTGGCGAGCTAAGGGACATGAAGGAGTTGCAAGTAGGAGGTCCAGGGTTCAAATCCTGGAAACTAACATTTCCCCACCCCACTAACACACTAACATTTGCTTAAAAAAAATAGGTACTTGTTCAAGTTGGATGTTTTCCATTCTCGATAAGTGGTCAGCTACTACGTTTTCAGTGCCCTTCTTGTCTTTGATTTCCAAATCAAATTCTTGTAGGAGCAGAATCCACCTCAGAAGCCTTGGTTTGGCGTCCTTTTTACTTAATAGGTACCTAATTGCGGCGTGATCGGTATAGATAATTATTTTTGCTCCTACTAGGTAGGAACGAAATTTATCCAGAGCGAACACGACAGCCAAAAGTTCCTTTTCTGTGGTAGCGTAGTTCATTTGTGCATGATCTAAGGTTCTACTAGCATAGTAAATTGCATGAAGCTTTTTATCTTTTCTTTGTCCTAAGACTGCACCTACAGCGTAATCACTCGCGTCGTACATAATCTCGAATGGTTCATTCCAATCTAGGGGTTGCATAATGGGTGTTGATATTAATGTTTGCTTAAGCGTTCGAAATGCATCTAAGCATTTGTCATTAAAGACGAATTCAGCGTCTTTCATCAGTAGCTCAGTTAGAGGCTTGGTTATCTTATAGAAATCTTTGATGAACCGTTGATAAAAATCGGCGTGTCCTAGAAAGCTTCTTATTTCTCTAACGGTTTTCAGCGGTTGGAGATTTTCTATTACTTCGATTTTTGCCTTATCGACTTCAATCCCCTTATTGGATACTATATGTCCAAGTACAATTCCTTGTCGGACCATGAAATGGCATTTTTCCCAATTGAGCACTAGGTTGACACTTACGCGTCGTTCAAGCACCATTTCGAGGTTTGATAGACATCCTTCAAAACTTTCTCCACAGACAAAGAAATCGTCCATAAAGACTTCCATTATACCATCTAAGAATTCAGAGAAGATGAACATCATGCATCTCTGAAATGTTGCAGGTGCGTTACATAATCCGAAAGGCATTTGCCGGTAGGCAAAAGTACCATAGGGACATGTGAAAGTAGTCTTTTCTTGGTCATCAGGATGGATAGGAATTGGGAAAAATCCTGAATATCCGTCTAAATAGCAAAAATGGGAGTGCTTAGTCAGACGTTCAAGCATTTGATCTATGAAGGGTAAAGGGAAATGATCTTTACGAGTGGCTTTATTTAGTTTCCTATAGTCGATACACATTCTCCATCCAGTTTGAGTACGATGTGCTACGGATTCTCCTTTTTCATTATTGATGACCGTAACATCTCCTTTCTTGGGTACAACATGAACTGGGCTAACCCATTCACTATCGGATATTGGGTATATGATTCCTGCTTCTAACAGCTTTTGCACTTCTCTCTTGACGACATCACTCAGAATGGGATTGATTCTCTTTTGATGTTCTCTAGAGGTCTTACCGTCTTCCTCAAGCATGATGCGATGCGTACAGATAGAGGGATTTATTCCTTTTAAATCTGAGATGTTATAGCCTAAGGCAGTTGGGTATTTTCTCAGGACATGTAATAATTTTTTAGTTTCTATTTGTCCTAAATCTGCGTTGACTATAACTGGTCGTTCGAGTTCCGTATCTAGGAATTCATACCTTAGATCTTTGGGTAGTGTTTTCAGTTCTATAGCTGGTTTCTTTGGGCAAGGCATAGGGTCGGGAGTGAGTGCGAGACATTCACTTAGATTATTATCTTGGTATTCCCCACGCCAATTATCATCTTCAAAAATTCGTGGCATTGGAATTCTCAGCACTTCAGAATACGTATTTTGTTGTTTCTCCATTTCTTTAACGCATTCATCAATAACATCCAAGAAACAGCACCAATCTTCTATAGCAGGTGCCTTGAAGAATTGCGAGAGGATAAATTCTACCTTTTCTTCACCAACCTCAAAAGTTAGTTTTCCTTTTTTCACATCTATGATGGCTCCGGCTGTGGCTAGGAAGGGTCTTCCTAAAATGATAGGGATGTTTGAGTCTTCCTTAATGTCCATAATTATGAAACCTGTAGGGATATAGAATTGTCCTATGCGTACTGGAAAGTTTTCTAACATACCTAAAGGAAATTTCACTGAACGATCAGCTAGTTGTACAGACATTTTTGTTGGTCTCAGTTCTCCCATGTTGAGCCTTTCACAAATAGATAAGGGTGTAACACCCCCAATCTATACCCCCAATTAATAAAAAGCAGTAAAAGAAAATTCGAAATTTTGTCAGAGTATATTTAAATTATCATGGCATAGACCGGGAGGGTCACATCAATTTGAAACAATACATACAACACCTGCTCATAAAGATATGCAACAGTGGGGCAGCAATCAATATAGGAACTTAGTTCCTTACACCCACATTTCAGAATTTAGAATAAAAGCGGAAAATCTAAAACTGAATAACATATATATATATATATATATCACCAAAAGTTTGTCATACATCAGGTTATACATGCACAAGCCAAAAGATATACATATAAATAATATACAATTATCACAAACGGCCTCCCTAACTACCCGGTGTCACATATCAGAGCCGACCGACAAAAGAATGAAGACGCAAAGCTTCACAAAAATACCTCCAGCAACTCTAATCTGCAATGCCTCATAGAGCATTATAAAACAGCAGAAGGGTGAGAAAAACAACCATAATATAATTGCATATAATTATATATATAACACAAAAATACACAAATATACGGTTCTCACCACAACTCACGCTATAATTCAAAACACAAGGCATTACAAGACGCAAAACATATTCCCATCACCACACATATCCAATTATCAATTTATCCACAAATCCACACATAACCAACCATAGATGATTTATGCAAATGCAAGAGACCGACACAACGACTCTATGCATATGCACATGCGGTACCGACTTCCATTGTTTCTCATCACTAGTTCACTCAGGAACTCTGCTGGAACCATCGCTTGTTACATCACTGTAACTCCCCGTCGGGCCTACGATGTTCCCCACCGCTCACACCCCACATGGGCACACGGTGTTTATGGATCGCTCACACCCCACACGGGCACACGACCCGATCGCTCACACCCCACATGGGCACGCGATCGTCTATAATCATCGCTCACACCACACATGGGCACACGAAGTTATAGCAAATTCCCTCTGGAATCCAAACCGTCACTCAGGACGTTTAACAATGCATATCATGATGCTTGACATACAATGACCCACAACATTTAATATGCACACACACACATATTCATTTACATCGATAAAATCACACTTTGCACTTATGCCCAAAACAATGCATTTAATTTCCATACGGCCACAAATCATCACAACATCATCTAAACACATACATTTACATCATACAACAACACCTTGCACAATACACATCAATTACGTACAAGTATAACGACAAAAGTCGACAACCGACACTATTCCTGACTTTTTGACATAATTAAATCGGCTAACAATTTCAAAATCATCATAATAAGAAAGTACAGCTCAATAGCTACGCAACGATACCAAGAATGTAAAAATCGGACAAACGGATCAAAAGTTACGAACGAAAACGAAAAACGATATTTTGAAAAGTCACATTTTGCAAAAGTCCTGTCCATACGCGTACCACCATGAGCCATACGCGTATGAGCAGAGACTCAATTTTCCCAAAGTTCACGTGTAAAAGTCCGTATGCATAATGCCCAAGCCCGTACGTGTAATGACCTAAAAAGCTACGCGTATCATACGCAAATGGACAGATGGCCGAGAAAACAAGCAACCCATACGCGTATTGACCCCATGGCTCGCCCACCATACGCGTATTGCCAAGGTTCATACGCGTATGAACATGCCCCATACGCGTATGACCTGGAAATCTCAGAAAAATTCTTCTGCATAATTGTTCACACGGGTTCCAATCCAAAACCCTCCAAATCTTACCTATACACCAGAAAATTGCCAATACAATGTCCAATAACAAGTATCTATCATGTATCAACAAGAATGAACACTTAACACATGATTTCTACACATTTAATCAATTTCTACTCAATTTTACCAAAAATGGGTTTACTAAAATATTTCCATTTCAATCCAACAAACATCACAAATATACATACATAATCATATACAAGTATACAATAATTGAATTTCGCACCCTTACCCGATTAAATCGATACTAGAAGTTGATTTCTCTTGATTTTCCAAGTTTTCCACTATTTCTCTTCTTCTTCTCTTTTCTCTCCTTTTTCTTTCTTTTCCTTTTCTTTCTTTATCTTTTTTCTCTCTACTATTTTCTATTTTTTCTTACTTAATCAAAAATATCCTAAAATGACCAAAATACCCCCACACTCAAATATCTCACAAACGATCCCAAAACCTGATAAAATATCACAACATTGAAAAATAACATATTTTCAGATAAAAGTCGAAAATAAAATAAAATAATAATATAATAATCAAACGACTCGATTAAATAAAACGCACACAAAAACTGGGTCGTTACAAAGGGCATTAAGCTAATACTGGCTCCTAAGTTGCACAAGGCTTTGTCTATGACAAACTTTCCAATCACACATGGTATAGAAAAACTACCAGGGTCTTTTAGCTTAGGAGGCATGTTGTTTTGGATTATAGCGCTACACTCTGCAGTAAGCATAACGGTTTCAGTATCCTCAAGCTTTTTCTTATTAGATAAAATTTCTTTTAAGAACTTAGCATATGAGGGCATTTGTGTGATTGCTTCTGCAAAGGGTATTGTAACGTTCAACTGTTTCAGAAGTTCAACGAATTTCTTAAACTGTCCTGTGTTTTTAGATTTAGCGAATCTTTGAGGATACGGGTTAGGTGGTTTATAAGGTGGTGGAGGCACATATGGTTCTTCTTTCTCTTCGGCCTCTTTACCATCATCCTCTTTTTCATTTTTCTTTGGTTCGTCTTCCTTTTCAGACTCCTTACTAGGCTTTTGATACATGGCTGGATTTTCGATCCTTAGGTCAGTAGGTCCTTCTAGTTCTGTTCCACTCCGAAGTGTTATAGTATTTGCATATCCCTTCGGATTAGGTTGAGTTTGTCCTGGAAGATTACCAGATGGGGCAGCGGTAACTGCTTGTTGTTGAGCCACTTGTGAGATTTGTGTTTCTAACATTTTGTTGTGAGTGGCTAGAGCGTCAACCTTGTTGGCTAATTGTTTAATTTGCTCACTAGTGTGAACATTTTAGTTAAGGAACTCCTTGTTTTGTTGAGCTTGTGCAGCAATGAAGTTCTCCATCATAGTTTCAAGGTTAGACTTTCTAGGGACATTAGGAGCAACTACGGCAGCCTTTTGATACCCCGGCGGTACAGCAGGTGCTTGTCCAGGTGCATATAAAGCGTTGTTGTTTTTGTACGAAAGGTTCGGATGATTTATCCAACCTGGGTTGTAGGTGTTTGAGTAAGGGTTTCCTTGAGCATAATTCACTTGGTCAGTGGAGACTCCTGTTAAAATTTGACATTCAGGGGCAGCATGCCCAAGAACTCCACATAACTCGCAATTTGGAGCTACGGAAGCCACGGTGGCTGTAGGTGTTAGGGTCAAACTTTTCACCTTTTGAGTAAGAGCACCTACCTTGGCATTCACTTAGTCAAGGCCACTTATTTCGTACATCCCGCCTTTCGTCGGAGGTTTCTCTATGGAGGTTCTTTCACTTCCCCACTGATAGTGATTTTGAGCCATACTTTTGATAAGTGCATGAGCCTCGGCGTAGGGTTTATCCATTAGTGTGCCACCCGCGGCAACGTCTATTGTTATTCTTGTGTTATACAAGAGACCATTGTAAAAGGTATGGATGATCAAACATTCTTCTGGACCATGATGTGGACAAAGCCTTATCATGTCCTTGTATCTTTCCCATGCTTCGAAAAGAGATTCATTGTCCTTTTGTTTGAATCCATTGATTTGGGCTCTTAACATAGTTGTCTTGCTTGGTGGGAAATATCGTGCTAAGAATACCTTCTTCAACTCATCCCATGTAGTGACAGAGTTGGACGGTAGAGACTGGAGCCAAGCTCTAGCTCTATCTCTTAATGAAAAAGGGAAAAGACGTAGTCTTATTGCTTCGGGGCTGACACCATTTGCTTTCACTGTGTCTGCATATTGCAAGAACACTGACAAATGTAAGTTCGGGTCCTCCGTGGGACCACCAGAAAATTGGTTCTGTTGTACAGCTGACAACAACGAAGGTTTTAGCTCAAAATTATTTGCCTCGATGGCAGGGGCAGCGATGCTGTTATGTGGTTCAGCTTGCGAAGGAATGGCATAGTACTTAAGAGGACGGTTCTGAGGTCCGTCGGCCATGTCTGGTTTAGTTTCAGGTTTAGATTCAGATTCTGAGTCAGGAAAAGGAATTTTGTGTTCTAAACAGTATTCTCTGATTCCTTGTCTTACGCTGAGAAGACGTTCAGGTTCGTCTGTCGGTTGCGTCAGGTCTTCTCTTTTTGAGCGAGTACTTGGCATACAGCCGGCAAATTAGGGTATTTGTTGCCTTAGTCTATACTGCGCAACAAAAGAATCGCACTATTAACTAAATCAGTCCCCGGCAACGGCGCCAAAAACTTGATCGCGACTTTATGAGTCTATCGAGGTTACTAACTGCAAGCGCACAGTCTAATCGTGTAGTTTTAAAAGATATCGAACCCACAGGGACCGATAATCAAACTAGTGTTATCAGGTTGTTACTATGTTTAGCTAAGGCGGATGATTCTTAGATTAAGGTGCAAACGGGAAACTAAAAGTAAACTAAAACTGGGATTTAAACAAGATATGACAGAATATCGGTACGTAACTCATCAATCATCGGGGATCCAACAGATCGTCGGCTTATCAGTCAAAATAGTTTTCAGTAGAAAAATACCAATTTAAAAGTCTTTACCTAACACTCTCGTGTTATAGACTCTTACTATACTCCTAAATCAGAATGTCTGCTCTCGCTAGCCCATTTGAATTTAAAAATACTTTTTGAAAATTAATAAGTCCTAATTGATTTTAAAGCGCTCTCGCTGTATTTAAAACCAATGCCCAGTTTCAACTATCCGGTTAAAATCTCAAACTCCCGTTTTATTGATCGTAACCTTCGTTACTTTCTTACTCTCGTAACAAAAGTCAATTAAAATAAGAAATTGGAACCAGAAAATTAAAGTGTCAAAGTTTACCTACGATCGATCGGACCCCTTTCCAATCGACTTAATTACATACCGATATAATTAGTTTAGCCGGACATTTTAATAGACATACACAAACATAAACAATAGAACATTAATGCAGACATGATATTTAAAAGTAAAGGGCAATTATATTAATTGAGTAAAAACCTGAAAACAATGAATCTTGATTACACGATCCTCCACAAGCCAGCAGGATTCGCTTGGTCGAACAATAAAACTTAAAGTGAAATAACTACTAACTAAAGTGCAACAGCCCCCCGGTGTAGGATGCTATTGCTTTTTAAGTACTGAGAAAACAAAAAGTGGAAGAACAAAGGAAACGGAATACAAAGCTTCGACTGCAGAAAATGGTATAAACTAGGTATCGAGAGAGGTCGAGAGCCCTGGCCGTGTAGAAAACTGCTTCCATATATAGCCTTCAGTAGTTGTCGTGAAACAAGGAGAGAATATCTCCAGGTGGGTGTTAGTGGCCGATACTTTCTGAAGACTTGTTGAACGTGGTTTGAGTTGAATTGATACCGTTAAGTGGTCTACGTAACTTAAACTTGAATTCTGGGAATTATGCTTGTGTCGGTCGCCATAGTCATGTGATGAGGGTCACTACTTAAAGTACTATGACGGTCGCCAGGGACCTGTGACGGTCGCCATGCGCCCTGAGTGCAGAATCTGGTTTTTGCTGTCAAATGCCTTATTTTCTTCTCTTTTCTTCTCTTTTCTCTTCTTTTCTTATACAAGTCACTTGAGATAAAATACCTGGAAATAAGCTTAACACTTGCGGAATAACATGTAAATAAACGAAAACGATTAAATAGTTTAATGTAAATCGAGCCAAATATGTAGTGTAAAATCGTATTATCAACCAGCTCCATAACACATAACTACAAATGGTTTTTATAGAAGGGTGCATGCAAGTCAGGTCTAAATCTTCACAGGACTTGAGTGTTGCCTAAACACTTGAAGAAACATGTTACTTATGCTCATCATGGATTATAACATCACTGATAAACTGGTAATCCTGTAAGTTGTGTTAAATATTAACATTCAATGGTAATAACTCCAAAATATCATAAATTTGAGCGGTAAGGACTTTTGAAAGATTAAACTTGATTTGGGCCTAAACATATTATTTGGATTTTTGGGATTAGTTATTTTGGGCTTCGGTAATTTTGGATAATGTTTCTAGAAAACTCTTGTAATGTTTGGAGTGTCTAGATATTTATTAGAATTGTAATATTTTCTAGAATACTCTTGGAATTCTTAGAGTTGAGAACTCTCTAGAATTAGTGTGTCTAGAGTTCTCCTTAGAGTACTATAAATAGAGATGTAATTCTACACTTTGGCATCAAGCAAAAATACAAAGTTCTCTCTTCCATAAAGAATTCTCCTACGGATCAAGTTTCTCTTTAAGGCTCTAATATTCCCACACATCACCCTAAACACAAAAGGTCTTATTTCCAACAAAGTGGCATCAGTGCTTCAAGGTCCTCAAAACATGGCAAATGGAGGTTTCCCTTTTCAAATGCTGATGCTCACAAAGAACAACTATGACAATTAGAGTATCAAGATGAAGGCGTTACTAGGAGCTCAAGATGTGTAGGATATCGTTGAGAAAGGCTTCAAGGAGCAAGATGAAGCCTCGCTAAGCCAAGGTGTAAAGGAGACATTGAAGGAGTCAAGAAAGAGAGATAAGAAAGCTTTCTTCCTCATTTATCAATCGGTGGATGAAGTTACATTTGAGAAGATCTCCAATGCAACGACGGCCAAAGAAGCATGGGACAAGCTTCAAACTTGTAACAAAGGAGTGAAGCAGGTGAAAAAGATTTGTCTTCAAACTCTTAGAGGTGAATTTGAACGTTTATTTATGGAAGAGTTTAAGTCAATTTCTGATTATTTTTCTCGAGTATTGCCCGTAGTTAATCAACTTAAAAGAAATGGTGAAGATGTTGATGATGTGAAAGTCATGGAGAAAATACTTTGCACTTTAAATCCAAGTTTTGACTTCATTGTTACCAACATTGAAGAAAACAAGGATTTAAAGACCATGACTACTGAGAAACTCATGGGTTCCTTACAAGCATACGAAGAAAAACAAAAGAGAAAAATTAAACAAAAAGAGGCTATGAAGCAACTACTACAACTCAACGCAAAGGAAGGAAACTATGTGAATTAAAAAAGCCAAAAAGGACGAAATCATGGCCAAGATCGTGGACGTGGACGAGGAGATGGAGGAGAAGGAAGAGGTAGTTACAACAATTACTCCAACAACTTCAACAATGGATAAAGAAGTTGGAATCCACAAGCAACAAGAGGTCGTGGAAGAGGAAATTCATGGTCAAGGTGCAACAAGTCACAAATCAAGTGCTTCAACTGCAACAAGATTGGTCACCATGCATCTGAGTGTAGATTCTCAAAGAAGGTTCTGGAGAAAGCTAAATTTGTAGAAGAAAAAGGTGGAGAAGAAGAAACTATGTTGCTCACGTGCCAAAGCCAAGTTGAAGAGAAAAGAAACAAGTGGTACCTCGACACTGGTGCAAGAAACCACATGTGCGGCGATCGAAGCATGTTCATAGAGATCAATGAAGCGACAATTAGAGACGTCTCATTTGGAGATGACTCAAAGATACCGGTCAAAGGCAAAGGTAAAATTCTCATACGCTTGAAGAATGGGAGTCATCAATTCATATCCAATGTCTACTATGTTCCTAACATGAAGAATAATATTTTGAGCTTGGGACAATTATTAGAGAAAGGCTATGACATCCACTTGAAAGAACATAGTCTTTTCTTAAGAGATTGTAGGCATAACTTGATTGCTAAGGTGCCTATGTCAAAGAATAGAATGTTCCTCTTGAACATTCAAAATGATGTGGCAAAGTGTCTCAAGGCTTGCTATACTGACTCTTCATGGCTATGGCATCTACGATTTGGACACCTTAACTTCGGTAGTCTAGAATGTTTGTCAAAGAAGGAGATAGTGAGAGGCTTGCCTAGTATAAACCACCCAGGCCAACTATGTGAAGGATGTCTAGTTGGGAAGCAATTCCGAAAAAGATTTCCAAAGGAATCAACGTCAAGAGCGACAAAACCGCTAGAGCTAATACAGACCGATGTCTGTGGACCAATCAATCCAAACTCTTTTGGTAAGAATAAATATTTTCTCCTCTTTATTGATGATTATTCTAGAAAAATATGGGTTTATTTCTTGAAGGAGAAGTCGGAAGTGTTTGAAAACTTTAAGAAGTTCAATGCCCTTGTGGAGAAAGAAAGGGGTCTCTCCATTAAGGCCATGAGATCTGACCGAGGAGGAGAGTTTACTTCAAATGAGTTTAACAAATATTGTGAAGACCACGGAATTCGCCGCCCACTAACAGTGCCAATTTCGCCACAACAAAATGGAGTAGCGAAGAGAAAGAACCGAACCATACTTAATATGGTGCGAAGCATGCTTAAGAGTAAGAAGATGCCGAAAGAGTTGTGGGTCGAAGTAGTGCCATGTGCGGTTTACCTGACAAACCATTCCCCAACAAGAAGTGTGCATGAGAAGACACCACAAGAAGCATGGAGGGGAAGGAAGCCAGGGATCTCTCACTTCAAAGTGTTTGGAAGCATTGCCTATACCCACATTCCAGATGAAAGGAGAACAAAGCTCGATGATAAAAGTGAGAAGTACGTATCCGTGGGTTACGACTCAAGCTCTAAAGCAGGCTCTATAATCCAAATAATGGAAAGATTATCATAAGTCGTGACGTGGAGTTTGAAGAAGAAGATTGTTGGGATTGGAGTGTTCAAGAAGACAGGTACGATTTTCTTCCTTACTTTGAAGAAGAAGATGATGAAATGGAACAACCAATGATAGATGAACATATTACACCACCTGCCTCACCGACACCAAGGTTGGATGAAACAAGCTCAAGTGAGAGGACACCACGACTAAGGAGCATTGATGAGCTTTATGAGGTAACCAAAAACCAAAATGACGTTAACCTCTTTTGCCTTTATGGTGATTGTGAGCCTCTAAGCTATCAAAAATCGATTGAAAACGTAAAGTAGAGAGACATCATGGACGAAGAAATCAAGTCAATCACGAAGAATGATATGTGGGAACTTACTACACTTCCGCGAGGACGCAAAGAAATCGGAATAAGATGGGTGTACAAGGTAAAGTTGAAGTATGTGATGTCTCGAGATCAAGTTGCTGATATTTTCACCAAGCTACTCAAGTTGGAAACTTTCGTGAAGCTAAGGAGTATGCTTGGAGTCACAAATCAAGTTTAAGGGGGGATGTTGAAATATTAAACTTGATTTGGGCCTAAACATATTATTTGGATTTTTGGGCTTAGTTATTTTGGGCTTAGGTAATTTTGGATAATGTTTCTAGAAAATTCTTGCAATGTTTGGAGTGTCTAGATATTTTTTAGAATTGTAATATTTTCTAGAATGCTCTTGGAATTCCTAGAGTTGAGAACTCTCTAGAATTAGTGTGTCTAGAGTTCTCCTTAGAGTACTATAAATAGAGATGTAATTCTACACTTTTGCATCAAGCAAAAATACAAAGTTCTCTCTTCCATAAAGAATTCTCCTACCGATCAAGTTTCTCTTTAAGCCCCTAATATTCCCACACATCTCCCTAAACACAAAAGGTCTTATTTACAACAAGGGCCCCCTGAACCAAGAAATTGCATTATATATGGTAACTGCAAGTATTTATGAAGTATCAGTGTTATCAATAAATCTAGATAATTGTTGACATGGAAAATAGAAGTGACATTCCAATAAAAAAAGTAATATGTCATGAATTTAAACATAATAATAATAATAATAATAATAATAATAATAATAATAATAATAATAATAACAATAATAATAATAATAATAATAATAATAAGCATAGAACACCTACTGACTTGAACTTGATCCTTTATTATCAGATTGTCAAAAGTGTCAACGAAGCCGTCATACACCTTTGAAAGCTCCGTAAACTTTTTCCATCCCCAATCATGCTCCTTCTTCCAAAATCGGTGCAAAGTATATAAAAAAATATAGGTAAAATAGATTAGAAATGCGGTTTAAAAAGAAATGTAACTACAATAACACATGTAATTATTTACCAACATACCAGAATATTTTGATTTCTTGGGGTCTTTGTTAACCACAACTATTGTAAACTGTGCAAATTGAATCCATCCTGCATTACCCACAAAAGAGGGGAGAACAAAAAAGAAGTCAAGCATCGCGGGATAAAGAGTAGCTAGTAAAATGAACAATCATTAATGCAATATCAAAACTCAAGAACCAAATTGGAAGACGTTTGTCATGATTAGCAACATAGAGAAACAGAGAAAGATGATTGCATACATTACAACCTTGTGGATAAATTAAAATATACATGACACATACCACACCACAATTAGGTAAAAAAAATACTAAAAAAACACAACTATATCGTATGGTACCCGTCAAATCTTAAGGAGTGTCTCAACAAACTATTTGCAATTGTTAGATTTCAACACCAACTCGGTATGGGGCATGTTAATTATGTTATCATCATGTTCTAATTTTGATAATGAAATTATAGTAACAGACACCACATGTCTAGTAAGATGTCACGACACTGGGATCAGGACAGTATGACAACACCAATAATTATGCAGTTAAATTAAATGCTTGAATATAAATAATACAATCAATTGTTAACTCAGTTCAGTACAACATCACCTACATCTGGGGGCATCCAAGTCAGGAAGGAAATCCACTATAATAGTATTAGTTTGAAGCCTTAGCAAATAATCTCTGGTTTACAACTTCTCACCTAATCACTACCCATGCTATTTCTACCTAAGAACTCCTAGATATGAGACCCCTCTCACTTCACTCAATCACACAACAGTAATAAACTCAATAACAATGAACAATAGAAGACACACTTCCAATGACACAAAATCCACTCTTCGCTTAAAATCTTAGGAGTGATTACAACTCAAAACTCAGTCCCATTCAAGCACCTAAGAGGTACATGAATGGCTCACAAATGCACAAAACAACATAGTCCAACTTAGATATCAAATTGATATAGGAGTGGATCACAAATAACAAAGACACATTAAACCCTAATACTCTTTCTTTCAATACACGGCTTCTCTGATGCATTAGGTTTAGAACTGCTCATTTTATAGCTTTTGATCAGCATGGGCTTGGGCTCTTCAGCTAAATAACTCGCAAATCCCAAAACATCAGCTTCAAATCTTCTCCAAGATCTTATGCACAAAAATAGGAACTAAAAAGAAAGCTTCCTAAAAAGTCTCCAAGATCCTTTTTATGAAACAAAAGCACTTCTGGCATAAACAGATGTTCCTAAAATATCCCTCCTTGGATTGCGACAGAGTGTGAACTAAAAACATATAAAATCTCATACTTTAAATAATAGATCTTCCAAATACATAAAACCCTAATCTTATGGTATAACATGTCATGACATCATGTCACGACATCGTGTTGATCATCAATGATGTCATACCTACATGTCAAGACATCTAGCTTAACATCTTACTTTGAAACTTGTTTTAACAAAATTGATGTCAATCCCAAAATCACAAAACTTACAATCTCCCCCTTTGGAAAATTTTGGCTAAAACAACCTTTGCATAAATTACTTGAGACACGGAAACAACCAAAACCGCAGCAACCCAAAAGAACAAAAAAAACATACACAAGATAACCAAAAGCACACTAGAACATATCAGAGACACACAACGAAAATAAAAGGACCCTCACAGAGAGAAATAAAATATCACACGTCAAGAACCAAGAAAAAACTTCCAAAACAACTTAAGCACCATGTCAAGACATCCTGTCTGACATCACATCAATAACAGGAAATGAGAACCATGAGAATATAACATACCATAGTCACTTGTACCATTAACATACTTCAGAATCCTCTTCACTTGATTGATGTGACTAGTTTTAGGCTCGGCTTGATATCTTGTACAAACACCAACAGTAAATGTGATGTCAGGTCTGCTAGTTGTGAGATGCATTAGACTACCTATCATGCTTCTGTACAAACTTTGATCTATATTAACACGATTTTTATCTTTAGATAACTTCAAATGAGTAGGTGCAGGAGTCTTCTTGTGACTAGCATTTTCCATACCAAACTTATTTACTATGTTCTTGGCATTACATACATTGAGAGATAAAAATAGAGTCTTCCATTTGTCTCACTTGAAGGCCAAGAAAATAGGTTAATTAAACTACAAGACTCATCTCAAATTCAGATTGCATCTGTTTGACAAAATTTTGGACCATATGGTCTAACATCCCACCAAATACAATGTCATCCACATAAATCTGAGCAATCATGAGTTTGCCATCCTTTTTTTAACAAACAAGATTTTTTCTATTCCTCCTTTCTTGTACCTATTACTAACAAGAAATTATGTCAGCCTTTCATACTAAGCCCTAGAAGCTTGCTTTAGCCCATAGAGAGCTTTCTTCAATTCGTACACATGATCTGGAAAAGTAGGATCAATAACCCTTTTGGTTGTTCAACATACACTTCCTCATTCAAGTACCCATTCAAGAAGGCATTTTTCACATCTATTTAAAACAACTTGAACTTTAGTAAACATGTCACTCCTAACAATAATCTTATGGATTCAAGATGAGCAACTGGAGCAAAAGTCTCATCAAAGTCTACTCCTTCAATTAAGTGTACCCTTGAGCCCAAGTCTGGCCTTATTTCTGGTGACAACTCCATCCTTATCAAATTTGTTCTTATAGACCCACTTTGTACCAATGACATTTGTTCCTTCAGACCTAGGAACTAAATCCCAAACTTCATTTCTCTTAAACTGATTTAATTCTTCTTGGATGGCATTTATCTAGAATTCATCAATTAAATCCTCTTTCACATTTTTTGGTTCAATTTTAGAGACAAAACAATAATTAGATACCACCTCCCTTGATCTAGTGATAATCCCTTCATTAGGATTTCCTATGTTGAGTTCCTTGGGATGATATTTCTGAATTCTGATAGAGTGGCCTTTGTCAGCTTGATTGTTATCGTCCTCAACAGCTTCAGCTTCATTGTTGTTATCAGCATCAGTCACATTTTCAAGAGTATCAGTCACATACGATGATGTTTCAACATCATCTTCGACATCCATATTCTTCTTCATAGTTGAATCATCTCCCCCACTTAGAATATTTTCATCCTCGAAAATTTACCTAATGCAAACAACTCAGGATATGCCACACGCATCTTGCTCTCCAACTCTTAAGTCATACTTCCACTGGCAGCGCTTCCCCATACTACCTTCACGAGAGCAATCTCTTTGACTCTCAACTGCTTCACTTCACGGTCTTCAATCCTTACAGGCAAAGGCTCAACTATAAGGTTATCCCTTACCTGAACATCATCCATCGGAATCACATGCGACGAATCCAGAACATACTTCCAAAGCTGTGAAACATGGAACACATCATGCAAATTCGAAAAATTTGGTGGCAACACCACACTATATGCAAGGGCTCCAACTCTTGATGATATCTGATAAGGACCAATAAACCGAGGAGTAAGCTTCCTCGACTTCAAAGCACTTCCGACACCGGTCACCAGAGTGACTCTCAAGAATACATGGTCTCCCTCTTGAAACTCAAGTTCCTTCCTCCTCTTGACATGATAGCTCTTCTGCTTACTCTATGAAGCTTCCATATTCTCCCGAATTAGCTTCACCTTTTCAGTAGTCTGCTGGACAATCTCAGGTCCAAGCACCACACTCTCACAGGATTCATGCCAACACAGAGGTGTCCTACACCTCTGACCATACAAGCTTCAAAAGACGTCATTCCAATACTAAAATGGTAAATGTTATTATAAGTGAACTCAATCAGCGAAAAATGACTATCCCAAGCACCTCCTTGTTCAAGAACACAAGCCCTCAACAAATCTTCCAAAGACCGAATAGTCCTCTCTGTCTGACCATCTGTCTGTGGATGATAAGTTGAACTCAACCTCAGCTTCGAACCTAAAGCCTCCTGCAAACTTTCCCAAAATATGGAAGTGAACCTCAAATCTATGTCCAACACAATACTCAACGGAACTCCATGCAGCTTCACAATCACACGAATATAAATCTCTACCAACTTCTGCAAGGAAAAACAGATGTTAATCAAAATAAAATGCGATGACTTCGTCAGTCTATCAATAACCACCCAAATAACATCATGCCCTCTTAGATTATTTGGCAACCCAGTCACAAAATCAATAGAAATGTTGTCCCATTTCCACTATGGAATATCCAACGGTTTCATCAACCCTGCAGGTTTCTGATGTTCAACTTTCGACTTCTGACAAGTCAAACAAGCATACATAAACTGAGCCACATCACGCTTCAATCCAGGCCACCAAAATATCTTCTTCAAATCCTGATACATCTTTGTAGCTCTTGGATGAATACTCAAGCTACTTTTACGACTTTCCTCCAGAATCATCTTTTTACAAATTTTGTCACGAAACCTCAGCACACCTTGCTCATCCACTTTAAAGTCACTACCTTCAGTCTGATTACCTCAAACCATCAAGTTCACCAACTTCACATCCAACTTTTGACTCTCTTTAATATTATTAAGGAAATCATTATTGATCTTCAACATACCGAACATAACACTCTGCGGTGTCAGCTCACAAACCAAACTCAAGTCTCTGAACTGTTCAATTAATTTCAGCTCTCTCACCATCATAGCCGACATATGTAAAGACTTCTAACTTAAAGCATCAGCCACAACATTAGCTTTACTGGGATGATAGTTCAAGCCAAAGTCATTGTACTTCAAAAACTCTAACCATCTTCTCTGCCTCATATTCAATTCCTTCTGATCAAACAGGTAATTCAAATTCTTATGATCACTATACACCTCAAATCTGGAACGATAAAGATAATGCCTCCAAATCTTCAACACAAAAACCACTGCAGCCAACTCTAAATCATGAGTAGAATATTTTCTCTCGTGAACCCTCGGTTGTCACGAAGCATAAGCCACAACCTTGCCATCATGCATTAGCACACCACCTAAACCCATCAAAGACGCATCGCAATACACCACAAACGGTTTATTCGGTTCAGGTAAAATTAAAACTAGAGTTGTAGTCAATCTCTTCTTCAGCTCAATGAAACCTTTCTAACAGTGAATATCCTATACAAATGCTTTACCTTTGCAAGTCATCTGATTCAACAGAAGTGATAACTTAGAAAAGCCTTCAATAAACCCGCGATAATAACCAGCCAAGCCCAGAAAGCTTATAATCTCTGTAACCGACTTCAGAGCCTCCCATTGTAGAACAACATCTACTTTGGATGGATCCACAGTAATACTATTACCTGAAATAACATGACTCAGAAAACTCACCTCTTTCAACTAGAATTCACACTTCGACAGCTTTGCGTAAAGTTTATTCTCTTTGAACTCTTGCAACATAATTCACAAATTCTTAGCATTTTCCTCTTCTGATTTAGAATATATCAGAATGTCATCAATGAAAACTACTACAAATCGATCCAAGTAAGTGTGGAAGATACAATTCATATACTCCATGAATACTCCGGGTGCATTAGAAACGTCGAACGACATCACCAAATACTCATAATGTCCATACCGAGTCCTGAAAGCCATCTTCTAAATATCTTCATCCTTCACTCGAATCTAATGATAACCCGACCTCAAGTAAATTTTATTAAACACACGTGCACCCACCAACTGGTCCATCAAGTCATCTATTCTTGGAAGTGGATACTTGTTCTTAATTGTTACTTTATTCAACTGCCTGTTATCCACACAAAACCTCATATTATCGTCTTTATTCTTTACCAACAACACTGAAGCTCCCCAAGGTGATACACTTGGTCTCACAAATTTCTTTGCCAACAAATCTTCTAACTGCATCTTCAACTCTGCTAACTTCGATGCTGACATCATGTATGGTGCCATAGGAATAGGCCTGGTACCACAGACAAGATCAATAACAAACTCCATTTCTCTCTATGACGACACGTCAGAAATATCATCTAGAAACACCTCTAGGAATTCACGCAACACCCACAATTCATCAACTATAACTTGACTTTCCACATATAAGGACGCAAACAACACAATCACCTGAGCTTCCCCATCCAAAAGCTATTTCGACTCTCTAGAAGACAGAAAACCAACTTCTTCTTTTTCATCAGGAGCAAGAAACCACACCGACATGTTATAACAGTTGATATGAACATGATTGAACTCCAACCATTTCATTCCCAAGATAACATCAAGATTTCCCAATGGCAAGCAAATAAGATCCACACCAAAATCTCTATCAAAGATCGACCGAGGACAATTCTAACAAACCAGAGAAGTAGTCATCGACCCCTTAGCAGGAGTTTCAATAACCATTTCTCCCTTCATAGAAGAAACAACAAGGCCTAGCCTTTTCACACAATCAACAACAATAAAAGAATGAGTAACACCAGTATCAATAATAGCAATAAAAGGCCTACTATTAATATAACATATACCTCTGTTTAACCTGGCATCACTGAAAGTCTGAGTCCCTGACAGAGCAAACACTTTTCCTCCAGTTGAAGCTTGCTTCGGCTTCTGGCAACGAGTGGTGATATGTCCTGGCTCTCCATAGTTTTAGCAAGTCACCACATTAACCTTGCAATCAGCAATCAGATGTCCTGACTGCCCACACTTGTAACACTTCTTCACGTCACTCGTTCACTCACTGACACGATGACTCAACTTACCACACCTGTAACATTTAAGAGGAGCAGGAACACCTCCCTCGCTTGGCCTCTTACCATCAGCAACTCTTTGTTTACCCTTATCAACTAGAGCACTGTAAGGCTTCCCACGGTTCACATTCTGCTTTCCCCTCTCCTCACTCAGACTCTTAAAATGAGTTGACCGAGCTTTACTATTGATCAGTGCATTTTAATACACATTCTCATATCTTTGTACTTTGGCATTTCCCTAGTTTATTTACTTTACTGTTTTATTATGTTTTTAGAATTAAGTCTTTGTTTGCCTTTAATCTACTTTTGTATGTTATTTTTAGCTTTAACGGTTATTTGATACCTGTCCACTATTCGGATCATAATTGGAGCTACGGGGTGTCATTTTGCGTATTCTGATGTGCGTTAGAAATCTAAGAGAAAGAGCTACAACTTTCATGTTGAAGTCAAAAGTTGATTCGGAGTGTAGCAGACTCGAATAATTCGTTGAAGTCATGACCCGAATTCTGCCTTAAGGAATATTTAGCTTTGGGCCAGATTTTTTATGTTTTTCGACCTAGTTGGGTTATAACCAGAATTTGTGATGCTTTCATATACCTAGCAGTCGTGCACTATTCATCTTTACCATCCGTTACACTATTCGCGAAATAAATACTTTTTGCTTTTGTACGATTACGATGGATAACTAATCCCAATGATTAATCTACTATAATCGGTTTCTGCCGACACTTTGAGGTTCTTTTAATTTCCAATAAAATCTATTTCCTTTTAATTCTTCTCTTTGATATCTTGTTTGCTTAATTCAATTTATCTTAGGGTTGATTGATTTATTTTGAAGATTGCATGTTCCTATACTTTAATCACGTTTACTTAATTCGCGTTTGTTTATCGTGTTTGCTTAATTCACGATTGCTATATCTCATCCGTTTGCTTAATTCAGAAATTAGGAATATCTATCGTATGATATAAATTGCGCTTGTTTGGTTGTTATTATAATCTAAAAGGGAATAGAGTCCGCTTAGAAATTGAAAATTATTTGGGTCGATGATAAATTGGGAAACCACAACAACAGATTAACTGTTTCAGCTTATTTTGATAATCGCGTAATTGCACTATTTTTCTGTTAATATTAACTCAACCCCCCCCCCCCCATATTGTCCAATCGGTTTGTTAATAATAATATAAGAATCCTTGTGATACGTTCGAGTCATTATCGCTAAACTACCGTTTTCAAACTAGTCATTTTGATCTGTGCGCGATAGCGGATCAAATTGGTGTCGTTGCCGGGGATTCTTGTTGATTTTAGCCAATTTTAGAATTCTAGTTTAGATATTTGTTAGATTTTTTTTTTGTTTTTTGTTTTTGCGTGTTAATTTTCAGGGTTGTAGTGCAGTGGTAAGCGTTTCAGCCTATCAGGTAAGTTTGGAAGCTATTGTTTCCATTTGCTCCGAATTTTTTCCAGAAAATTAGAAAAAAATCAACGAACAGTACTCCTTTAGAATACATTTCTAAAAGATTTTGACCCTGAAAATTGCAAATTCCTTATTTTTCTATTTTATTTTATTTATTTTCTATTTTCATATTTTCAAAAAATATCCAAAAATTTTTTTAGAGATTTATTCTGATTGAGTTTGATTTTTAGTCATATTTTTATAATTTTTAGATTTTATTTTAATCGCTTTCCTATTTTTTCACTCTTTTTCATAATAGGGACATTGTTGGCTTTTTCGCATTTGTTGAATTGTTGAATTGGTTTTGTGCTTTCTCATTCTTAAATTTTTTTCTCCCTTTTTATAACATGGCTAAACAAAGAACATTTAGAGAACTTGTTGCCCCTGATGTGAATTATAATGCTTTATGCATTGAATATCCTGTTGTTGTTGTACCCTTCGAATTGAAATCTGGTTTAATACACTTGTTGCCAAGGTTTAATGGTCTTGTAGGTGAGGATCCGAATAAGCATCTAAAGGAATTCTAAATTGTGTGCTCTACACCTTTCGGACCTTCACTAGAGGACCTTGTCAAGCAAATGGCTATAAATGATCTCCAGTTTCAGCAACGAACAGATTCTAGCATTCAGGCCTTGCAGACTCAGATTGGACAGCTTGCTACATCTATAAATTCCATTCTGCAAGCTCGAGAATCAAACCAACTACCTTCCTAAACAGTAGTGAATCCAAAAGAGTTGCTTTCTGAAATTGTTGATGAAGCTTATTCTGATTTGTTTTCAGCTGATTTTCCATCATTGTCTAATTTTGATGATAGTTACTCATGTGATTATTATACTGACACTAACCTTTGCTCTGTTTGTATTGAGATTGAGGCTGCCTTGCAGGTTGACATTTTTCCTACAGATGAAGTTATAGATGAAATTGTTTATGCAGCTGAAGCTCTTGACATCACGATTGCCCCAACCTCACCATCCATTGAACATCCTCTTTCCTTAGAGATTAATCCACTTTCTGATAATCTGAAATATGCTTATTTAGATATGGATGAAAAGCTTCCGGATATAATTTCTTCTAACCTTGATTTTGATAAAAAAAAATAAGCTTTTTCAAGTTTTGAAGAAGCATAAGAAGGGAATTGGATGGACCTTAGTTGACACTCGTGATTTTTGCCCATCCATGAGTATGCATAGGGTCTCAATTGAAGATGGAACAAAATTAGCGAGGCAACCCCTTAATCCTTTGATTCTTGATGTTATGGAAAAGAAGATCACGTTCACATTCCCATTCGACACGTTTACTTATCGAAGATTCTTCTTTGATCCTAGAATAAAAGTCGAAGGCACTAATAAATATTTCAAGGTCAATGGATGATACCCAAAGTTACTTTATGACATCCCCACTTTGGAAGAGGAGCTTGTAGAAGATCTCTCTTTGGGAAAGGCTGCTTATGCGATTACCCATCCACCTTGACTACGCAGGTGTGTTCTTTCCTTTCTCTCTCTCTTATTTTATAATTATGTCTCTTCATTGAGAACAATGCATGTTTTAAGTGTGGGGGAGCCATTTCTTTATTTTGTTTTAAATTTTCTCTGTTTTGGTTTTATCTTAAATAAAAAAAATGAAAAAAAAAACTTTGCATGTTTTTTTTCTTTGGTTTTTGAGTTACAAGTATGAGTTTAGTTCTTAGTTCTCTTGAATAGAACTTTGTGATGTGATGTGAAAAATTTGCTGTGTATTCTTAGTATGATAGGTAAGACTAAACTTTGAATTGTACATAATTAGTAGTAGATCATTAACCATTGTGAGTAATTGAGCCTTATATGGATAGCATACAAAAAAATCCATCTCTTTTTTTCTTGTGTGATTCACTCATGTCTGATAGTCTCTAGAACTTGAGTTGACTCTTGTTGATGCTTTTTGTTTACTTGTGCACACTATATGATCAAGACAACTTGTTTTTTTGTTTTAATTTTATCCACTTAGCAAACAAAAAGCCAACCCTGATCAATATTATCCCTTTGTTTAAAAACCCATTCGAGCCTATTTATCTTTTTTTTTTTTTTGATTAACTCATTACAAGGCGAAAAGTGAAAAACAAAATTATCACCCTAATCGAGGGTTGAAAAAGTCTTGTATGGAGTTGTGTGGGGTTGAACTTTATTTTTTTGTTGTTGTTGTGATGTTCCAAATGTTGGTAGAAAAAGAAAAAAACTAGAAAAAGAAAAGAAAAAATTTAAAAATGAAAAAAATAGAGAATGATTTCATTACATAGTCCTTCCAGAAAAAGAAAAAAAAAAAGAAGAATAAAAGGAAAAAAGAGAATAGAAATAAGTTGTGAGGTTGTTGTTTGAAAACAATTGATGTATCTTGTAGTTTAACTCCCGTAATTCTTTCAATTTTCTTTTAAACCTTTGATTTTTAGCCTAGTACCCCCTTAGGATTTATCCCACCCTTACCTTGGCCAAGTTACAACCGAATAAAAGTCCTTTTGATCTGTGTGCATACATTTAAACTGCAGATGTTAGAGTCTTTTCAAGCTTATGGTAGTACTAACTTTCATGTTGTGCTTTGAGTTTAAACAGTTAACCTAAACAATTGAGAGTTGAGTGAATTTTATCCTGTGAGGATCTTCCTGTTTTTGATGTACTTTTTGGTAATCTGTTTTTCCTATTTGCTCTGAATGTCACAAAGAGTTGCTCACTAACATCATATTCTTGAAGCTTAGACTTAGAACTTTACTTATACCTTGTATCTTGGGTACTTTTGGAAATGCATGCTCTGTTTTGTTTTTGTTTTGATTCTTTTTAAGGTTATCATTTTGCTCGAAGTGCAAAAGTTCAAGTGTAGGGGAATTTGATCAGTGCATTTTAATGCACATTCTCTTATGTTTGTATTTAGGCATTTCCCCAGTTTATTTTGTTTATTTTACTATTTTATTATGTTTTCAGAATTAAGTCTTTGTTTGCCTTTAATATATTTTCGTATGTTGTTTTCAGCTTTAGCGGTTATTTGATACCTGTCCACTGTTCGGATCATAACTGAAGCTACGGGATGTCGTTTTGTGCGTTCTGATGCGTTAGAAAGCTAAGAGAAATAGCTACAACTTTCATGTTGAAGGCAGAAGCTTATTCGGAGTGTAGCAGGCTCAAATAATTCGTTGAAGTCAGGACCCGAATTCTGCCTTAAGGAATATTTAGTTTTGAGCCGGGTTTTTTTATGTTTTTCGACCCACTTGGGTTAGAACCGGATTTTTTTATGCTTTCCTATACCTAGCAGCCACACACTGTTCATCTTTACCATTTGTTACACTATTCATGAAAAAAATACTTTTTGCTTTTGTACGATTACGATGGAGAACTAATCCCAAGGATTAATCTGCTGTAATCGGTTTTCGCCGACACTTTGAGGTTCTTTTAATTTCCAATAAAATCTATTTCCTTTCCATTCTTCTCTTTGATATATTTTTTTCTTAATTCGATTTATCTTAGGGTTGATTGATTTTTTTCGATGATTGCATGTTCCTATACTTTAATCGCGTTTGCTTAATCCGCGTATGTTTATCGTGTTTGCTTAATTCACGATTGCTATATCTCATCCATTTGCTTAATTCGGAAATTAGGAATATCTATCTTATAATATCAATTGTGCTTGTTTAGTTGTTATTATAATCGAAAAGGGAATATAGTCTGCTTAGGAATTGAGAATTATTTGGGTCGATGATAAGTTGGGAAACCAAAACAGCAGATTAACCGTTTCAGCTTATTTTGATAATCACTTAATTGCACTATTTTTCTGTTAATCAAAAATCAACCCCCCCATTTTCCAATCGGTCGGTTAATAATAATACAAGAATCCTTGAGAACGACACTCGAGTTGTCGTTACCGTTAACTATATTTTCAAAAATACCCCTTTTTATCCGTGCGCGACAGCGGATCAACTATCCTCCTCAAAAATTCTATAGCTATTCACCAACTCTGGAAAACTCCTGATCAATTGGTATCCAATCGCCTGCGTAATCTTAGGACACAAACCATTCTCAAACTTGAGCTACGTTTGCGCTTCATCCGGATCATACCTACCCGTGAAAATAGGCGAATTTTTCTTTTGGAACTTCCCCAAGTGACGAAACTCATCATTCCTACCGGCATTAAGTTGATTCTAAACAGCCTGAGCAACACCCTGCAAAGCAGCAGCAATATCCGCATCTTTCCTTCCAGACATTTCTGTTTTTCCACCATAAACAGCAACAATGGTTAGAAGACAACAACATCAGCATTCAACTGTCACAACACTACGACTCAACAACATGGTCGGACAGACCAACCTGCTCTGATACTAGTAATGTAACACCTTAAATATACCCCGTGTAATTTAAATGAATATCAGAGTAAAATTCATCACAAACATTATGTAGGATGCTACTTACAATAAACACTGCTCATACAACATGATATGTAACATATGCAACTTTTTTAAAAACATTAATTATAACAACCAAACATGTCTGAAACGTCAATTTTTATTGAAACAGCAGAAGCATCAAAATCAAATAATTATTCACAACATAACTATGTTTTCAAAATAAACATAAGCAACTACAACTCTAGAGATATTCAGAAATCTTCATCAAAACATAACAATCATAACGTTCCATAACCCCGGTGTTACACATCATAGCAGACGCCAACACTAAAAGTAAAACAGAAGACTTCATCTTCCACTCACATCAACTCCTCTACTGCGAGTTATCTGCATGATGCCCATGTAAAGGCAACATTCAAACAAAAGGGGTGAGATATCATAATTATATAAAGGAAATCATGATAATAAGCAAGTATTAGATTATCACATTCACATCACCCATTCCATAATGAAATTCTGGTAGCAGATCTCAGATGTCCTGAGAGATGTCGATACATTGATCTATGCTTCTCTGAACAAGGACATAAACAAGAACCTTCAAAACTGCAGACATATAACAATGTCGTGACAGATGTTTCAACATCAATCCAGACATATACTTCTGATTAAGAAAGATGACTGAATTGAACATAACAGAATGAAAAATAACACAAAGATATGATGACCCAGTTCGGTGAAAAACAACACCTACATCTGGGGGCTACCAAGCCAGGAATGAATTCACTATCAGTAGTATTAATTCTAAGTATACAACCTCCGGTAACTTATCACTTAATTCCCTACCCAGTGCAATTCTATCTAGAACCCTGTCTAGATAAGAGAAGCCCATCTTAATTCTTAAATCACCTCAGTGACATCTAATAGTTACAACCTCTGGCAACTGCATCAATCTGTTCAATTGAAAGACACCCCTTCCAATACAATATTCAGTCAAGACTCGTGACTACCAATAATACCTGAATTTGCTTAATAGCTTCATCCAAGAACAATACACAATTCAATACCTACAGGTTTCTGAATCTGTAAACCTATGTCAACCACGATGTATCAAACGGATACAAAGGGTGACTTACAAAACAAGAAAGTACAAGACTCTCAAAACCCTTAACCCTTATTTCTATTTTTACAAAAATCTAAACAAGGTCTAACTAGGTCTCTTTTTCTCATTTTTTGGTCCTTGGTCTTCCTTTTATAATCTCCAGCAGTCCATGGGCTTCAAAATCTCCGTTTAGATATTCCTTGATCCATGTTCTGATTGCTCCTTAAATCTTGGACCAGATCATCAACAAGCTGCTATATCAGACCAAGATGTCGAGTCCAGAAGCTAGGACATCTTGTCTGACATGTTTGCTTTTAACAGGTTTCTTCATTGTTAGGACACCTTGATCAACACCATGTTTTACCAAAATTTAGTCAAATCTTTAGAGCCTTCACATAACATACATCCACACAACCAACACCACCAAAATCCAAGCACAACAACAAATACAACCAAGATGCAATGCAATGAGACTCACAACTTGACTCAATGCATGTGGTACTATTCAGTTCCTATTTCAGAACCCGATTCCTATTTCAGAATCACAATTCTCATCAAAATTTCCATTACGTCACTCACACCCCACATGGGCACACGACCTCCATAATCGCTCACACCCCACATGGGCACACGATCACCTCAACAACAACAACACGATTCTACAACTAGAATCCGGATAAGACGCTCACACCCCACATGGGTACACAACTTATCTCACAGCTTATGCAATCATGAAATGCATGACAACAACAACAACAACCTTCATATAACCAATGCATCATGCCACTACGTCCATAACACAACATGCCACAACAATCCAGCAACATCGACATACAACGTAGCAAGCAACTACAAAGACATTTACAACTATGTCACACCACAACATAACAATAATAATGCGCTTAACACCATCATATATCAAAATTATTCAACTTCTGGTACATAAACTATTATCATAATAAAGTTCGTCGCTTCAACTTCCTGGCGCTCCGAACGAAACTCGAATCGGACACTCGAAACAAAAGTTATGAATTTTAGAAAATTTTCAAAATTGGTCCCAATGTAACTGATTACTCAAAATGAGGTAACCGGTTATACCCCTTGTAACCAGCGACCATTCGTTATTGCCTCATGGTGTAATTGGTTACCACAATCAGGGTAACCGATTACACCCTCACAAAAATGTCCAAAAACTCATTTTAAAAGCAGTGTAACTGGTTACTCCAAATTTGGTAACCGATTATACTGTGCGCAGAAAAACTTTTCTGCAACTTTTTGAAACGAAAAAAAATTTTTGAGCCAACCCAAAACCCCTTTTTTCTCATGAATCAATTGTGCTATATTTTAATATGAAAAAGAACTTTTCTACTTTTCCAAACTCCAAATTCTTTTCACTAAAACTACTCATAACTTTGTTTCAACTCTAAATCGAAATCAACATCAACAACACCACAACTACATCATACAATTCATCAATCACATGATTTCCACAGCAACAATTACAACGATTCATCATACTAATAACAGTCACAACATCAACATACCATACACAATTCATCAAGAATTTAGTCAATCCACAAATACCAATTCATCAAAAATTTATGAATAGTGAAAGAAAACACAAACCCTACATGGCATAATATACCCACCATTATCATGGTATCCCTTAGATAATTAAAACCCCACCCTTACCTTAGAGTTCTAGCCAAAAAGCTTCATAACAGTGGAGTTTCTTCTCTCTTCCTTGCCCTAACCTCTTCTTTCTCTTTTTCTCCAAAAACACGTTCTGACAATTCTATCTCCCAACTTACCTTATTCTTATTATTATATTATCATTATTATTTAATCCAACAATTAAAATAATAACAATAATAATAACAATACTAATTATTTATTCCAAACAATATTTATCCTATATTATTTTAAATAAATAATTATTAACTAATTTTACTAATTGATGAGTCCAAGCCTTTGAGGTTGGCATCAATTTTGGTAAAACTAACTTAGCAGAAAGATGTTGGACAAGATGTCCTAACATGTTGAACTGACTGCAGGTTAAGTTGTTAGACAAGATGTCCTATCATGTTGATTCGACATCTTTGTTTGTTACAGTTTAGAATAACTGTTATCTGATTTCCAATTTTTATGGGAATGTGAATTTGTTCTAGGTGGCATCCGAGATTGAGGAATCAGAGATTCTGATTTCTAAAAAGAATATGTTGTTTCTAAGTGTGGAGACACTTTAGGAAACTTAGGATTGAAGAAACTATTCTAGAGAAGAATAGGTCGCAGATTCTGTGGAGCTGAATTGCTGCGACTCTGAAGCCCAAATCCAATTCTGTTTAGTGATATAAATAGGATGCATTTAACCTAGAATAGGTACTGAATATACACAGCTGTTATTGAGTACTTGGATTTGTACTTTTGTGAGCCTCTCTTGTATTGCGTGAATACATGAGTTGGACACTTTTTTCGAGTTGTAATTGCTCAGTCACTGCTGTGATTGAAAGGGAATTGAGAATAGTCTCATACCTAGGAGTGTCTTAGGTAGGAATCTAGCACGCGTAGTTTCTAGGTGACAAGTTGTAAATGGTAGAGTTTAGCTTAGAACCAATTCTGCTTAGTGAATTTCATTCCTGGCTTGGTAACCCCCAGACGTAGGTGTTGTTGATCACCGAACTGGGTTAACAACTCTTGTGTATTGTTTATTTTCTGCTGTTTGTATTCTGTTCCTTATTATCCTTGTGTGAGAAGCAGAGATCAAGTGTCACGACATCCTGTCCGACATCTTAGTGATCTGCTTAACCAGAATTTCACTAATTAGTTTACTCATCTCACCACCCATCTCTACACAATTGGTAACATACCCCTCGGCCCTTAAAGTCTATTCTTAAGGCCACTACCCCACACCAAGGTAGCTCAAACACATCAATAGCACAACACAATCACAATTATCACATAAATAAATTACGGAAAAATAAATAAAATAAGTCGGGGTGTTACAATTAACAGTTCCTCATCTTCCTTTTCCATAGTACCATAACAAAACTTCCCTAGAGCTCACCCTAAACAGAACAGGATGCATGCCCTGATGCCAATTGAAATTCTGGTAACAGACACCAGATGTTGAGTAAGATGTCACGACACTGGGATCAGGACAATATGACAACACCAATAATTATGCAGTTAGATTAAATGCTTGAATGTAAATAACATAATTAGTTGTTAACCCAGTTTAGTGCAACATCACATACATCTGGGGGCATCCAAGCCGGGAAGGAAACCCATTATAATAGTATTAGTTTGAACCCTCAACAAACAACCTCTGATTTACAACTTCTCGCCTAATCACTACCCGTGCTATCTTTACTTAGGAACTCTTAGATATGAGACCCCCCTCACTTCCCTCAATCACACAACAATGATAAAATAAATAACAATGAACAATAGAAGACACACTTCCAATGACACAAAATCCACCCTTCGCTTAAAAGCTTAGGAGTGATTACAACTCAAAACTCAGTCCAATTCAAGCACCTAAGAGGTACATGAATGGCTCACAAATACACAAAACAACACAGTCCAACTCAGATATCAAAGTGCTATAGGAGTTGATCACAAATAACAAAGACACACTAAACCCTAATACTTTTTCTTTCAATACACGACTTCTCTGATCCATTAGGTTTAGAATTGCTCCTTTTATAGCTTTTGATTAGCACGGGCTTGGGCTCTTCAGCTAAATAATTCACAGATCCCAAAACAATAGCTTCAAATCTTCTCCAAGATCTTCTACACAAAAATAGGAACTAAAAAGAAAGTTTCCTAAAAAATCTCCAAGATCCTTTTTATGAAACAGATGCACTTCTGGCATAAACAGATGTTCCTAAAATACCCCTCTTTGGATTGCGACAAAGTGTGAACTAAAAACATATAAAATCTCACACTTTAAATAATAGATCTTCCAAATACATAAAACCATAATCTTCTGGTATAACATGTCATGACATCATGTCACGACATCGTGCTGATCATCAATGATATCTGACCAACATGTCAAGACATCTGACTCAACATCTTGCTGTGAAACTTGTTTTAATAAAATTACTGCCAATCCCAAAATCACAAAACATACAAATGATCACCTTTCAGGTATAAAGTATGGGAAACAATAACCCAAACTAATAGGTTCCTCTCTCAATAGAGATCTGTTGGAGATAATTGTAACTCATCAACGTTAAATTTTGTCAAGAATCATACATTCATACAACTAAAAACCTGAATGGCAAAAGTTGTATTTATAAACATGTATTTTAATAAGAATATCCAAAGCAAGCCACATACCACTTGTAGTTGCCAACTTCAAATGCATTACTATGAAGTTCCCTTTTGGTAATCTGAGAAAAATTTTCTATCTTCCAAGTATATTTCCCATACAACTCAGATGGCTTTGGCCCTATAAAGAGAAAAAAATAAATTAGATTTTAAATAACAGTCAATAGAAAAAGGATTCTAACAATTACAAATTCCCCACCATCACCGTCCTCGTCGATATCCCAGTAAGGAGGTGAAGTCGATGAAATTCCATTCTCCATTTGCTCGAAAGATCACCATTCCGCCAACGCTTCACCAGATTGACAACGGTGCCCACTAAAACTTCCCTCCACAAACTTTCCCGCTCCTGATTCCTCACTCGCAATCCTAGCCATTCCCTGATCAAGAACTATTTCACTAACATTCTTCTTATAACAACTACTGGATACGAACCACAAAAACAAAGCTCCAAAATCAACCCCTTAAACCCCATATTGTATTATAACATACTAAATCATTCAAACATTTTGATTAAACATTTCAAACAACGTAAAAAAAAATGCACTTATACTTTATTAGAAAAAGTAACAAAACCTAAATTTAAAAGGTAACACAGAAACCATTTCGAATCCGACCACCACCACACTCGTCAGAAATGTGTTGCTGCCACCACAGATCTACCACTATCAAATCATCAGCCGCCGTAAAATCGTCAGAGTTTCATAGATCTAAGTAGAGAAGGATAAATGTAACATCTTTGTTGAAGAAAAAGAAGACAAGAGAAAGAAGAAGAAGAAGAAGAAGAGAGACAGCGGAAGAGAGAAGAAATAATAAGAATAGAGGCATCGGAAGAAAGAAGATAGAAGAGGAAGAGAAAGGCAATGGAAGAGAGAAGAAAGGAAGAGGAAGAGATAGGTAGAGGAAGAGAGAGAACGTGATTTTGCATTTGAGGGGAAGCAGAATTTTTTTTTGAATTGCATCTGACATTGGAAAATATAAAAAGTTGTGCAATTTAGAAATTGATAGTTTGTTTTGAACTAATCAATGTAAATAGTGGACATCATAGGCAAAACTGGAAGGCAAAAGCAAACTATTTGCTTCCAAATGATAGTTTGGTTGCAAAAAGTAAATTTTAGACACAATTTGCCCTCAAATTGATGGCGTGACAGAAAAAGAGATAAAAATATAAAAGTGTTTTTCACAACATTTAATTTTCTTATATTATACATATGAACCAAACATATTAAATTAAAAATTCTCTCTTATTTTTTCTCCCCTCCATTTCATCTACTCCAAATCAAACACACCCTTGATATTTATGAATTTATTACTATATTATAACTCAATTATTAGTTAAATATGCTATCATTTTATTATCATTAGGTTTTATGAATCATGGATGTTGAAAAAAATTTATTACCATTAGATTTCGAGAATTATGAATGTTGGAAAATTTTAATTACCATTAGATTTATGAACCATGGATGATGGATATTTTGAAAGATAATTTTATTGTTTAATGAACTTGTCAGTTTTATATTTTAATTTTGTTGAGTGGTCTTTAAAATTTTTACATTATAATGTTTTGAAAATTAATTAATTAATTTTAAAACATTAACGAGGTTAATCTATCTATCTATCCGCCGACTTGTCATAAAAGAGGTGAGATGAGATTTTCAACTCCATGCCACAAGTTGGCCAGCCATTATGGCTGTTTATGATTATATTAACAAATCGAATTAAATCGAATTAAATTTTATTTAATTTTTTTTCAAAATTATTAATTTAATATATTATTTTAATTTATCAAAACTTAAATTATTAATTTGATGTATTGTTTCAAGAGTTAAAAGTGAACTACCGTTTTAATTTATCAAAAATTAAACTGGATCAAAATAATTAGTTTAATATATTGTTTCAAAATGACGAACTGAATCAAATAATTAGAAAATATTTTTTTTTCTAAATCAAATCATTTGATAAAAAATTGAATCCTTAAATTATTTTTGTACTATAAAAAAATTAAAATTTATATTTAATATTTTTCATTTTTCAATTTCAATTTGATTTGGTTTCAATTTCAGTTCTATTTTTTTAAAATTCTAAAATTATTTATACAATATATATGATTTCATTCATTAATTTGGTTTATGACATATTGATTGAACAATATTGCCATCTTAATAGAAATTGTTTATTTAGAGAAGAAAATAAAAGAAAATATTAAAAATATACAAAATCATTAAAATACTTTTAAAAAAATCGTTAAATTAAAAAATAAAGAGCCAAAAGTAAAATTATGTTTGAATTGAAAAAACAAGTCAGTGGATTTATATTATTTATAACGAATGCCCTCAGGGCACTATTTAAAAATTTTATAATAAGAAATTATTTTTTAAAAAATGTAAACCCTTCAATTTTTAATGCACACTATTACACATAGTTTTATAAAATTTTATTATTTAAAATTCTTAAAAAGTATCTTGAGGACACTAGTTAACTTTTCTCTTGTATTATTTATAAATAAATAAAAGTAACAGTGAGCATCGCATTCTTTTCCAAAATAAATCACAACCGCACACGTGTCCAATCGTTGGTTCCACCGTCGTCTAACAGCCATCGATAATCTCATTAGAATAAAACCCCAAATTCAAACGAACAAAGACGCAAACCCATCCAAGTTCATTACTTCTCTCTTTCTCTCTCTTTCCCATTCCTATTCCTCTAGTTGAAACTCGAAAGCGTGTACACAAGAGTTTTCGTTTCTTCTTTTTCTTCTTTATCTCTAAAACCTGGAAATGGAAGAAGAAAGAGGCAGTTACAACAACAAGAAGCGTTTGTTTTTACCAGGGAAGAAAAAAGAAGACGTTTATCATGTAGTTTTCAAGGTTCCTTATGGTGATAGTCCTTATGTCAGAGCCAAACATGCTCAGGTACACTATTCCAACTTCTTACCCTTTTTTTCTTCTTCCTTTTTTTGGATTTTACCAGTTTTTGGGTTATTAATTTTTAGAGTTACTACTTACATTCTAGATTTTTGTTGTTTTTGTTTTATGAGTTAATCTTTTTTCCATTTGAAGGTTTTGATGGTGACTTTTTGTGTGTTTGATTTTAATTTTTAATTCGTCCTTTGTTGCTTAATGCATGACGAAAATTCTGTTAATCTGATTCTGGTCTGGTGTTTAGATTTACTGTGGTTAATTTGTGAAAAAATATTAGGAGAAATTTTTATAGTTCAAGTGAGACAGTGAAGGAAAAGATAAACGCAATAAATTTACAAAATTAATACGGGTTTTATTTTTTATTTTGTTAAAATAACACTTATTTTGGAATAGAAGTTAAAATAATATATTTTGACAATTTCATTATTTTTATAAATAAAAGACAATTGTGTCTCTTTTATTCTGAATTAATAATTATAAGTTTTAAAAAATGAAAATTGAAAATGTTTTCTCAAACCAAAGGTTATCAAATTTGGAATAGAATTATAACCATTATGCATATAAGTTTTAGACAACATATATTCGTATCTATGGCAAATTTGGTTGAAAGTGACATAAATGTTTATAACTAGTTTTCTATAAGTGACATCATTAATATATATGAAGATAGAAATTAATTAGTTTGGGGTAGTGCTTGTTCAATTCAATAATGGATTATGGCAAATCGAGTGGTTTTCAAATTTTTCTCAAGACACATGCATGCATTGTAACGAAACGTAAATTTGAACATGTTCGAATTTTAATTTGTTCTTACAAAAAAAATTTAGGCAAGATGAGCTCTGAGACTCAATAGAGTTAGAACAGACCTCAAGGTTTAGAGTTTTGCATATACTACCTCTCAAATTTCCAAATATGGTATGAGTGTGACATAATGTTTACCCTAATAACATTAATAATATGAATTATTATAGCTGGTAGAGAAGGACCCGGAAGGTGCAATTGTATTATTTTGGAAAGCAATAAATGCAAGGGATAAAGTGGATAGTGCTTTAAAGGATATGGCTGTGGTGATGAAGCAATTAGATAGATCCCAAGAAGCCATTGAAGCTATCTCTTCCTTTAGAGGCCTTTGCTCCAAACAGTCCCAAGAATCCCTTGATAATGTACTCATTGATCTTTACAAGGTACTACAAATCATACATTTTAAACTTGTTTACATGTATATATAAATGTAGAAAAAATGTTGCCGTCAGACCAGCTGTATACTCATTTTAATTCAATTAGCATATATTAGTTAAGTTGAAAGAGACTTTTACCTTTTACCATTTTATCCTCGTGATTTTGGGTAGCTTCTTTATACTTTTTAGTCCATTAATAAACTCTACATTAATTTAAATTTCTTGTGAATGATAGAAAAGTGGGAAAATAGATGAGCAAATAGATTTACTAAAGAGGAAGCTGAAATTGATCTACCAAGGTGAAGCCTTCAATGGAAAACTCACAAAAACTGCACGATCTCATGGCAAGAAGTTTCAAGTTTCTATTAAACAAGAAACTTCAAGATTATTGGTATTTTATCTTAACTATATCTCACTTTTGATTACACACTATAATTGTGTACTTGGTATCAAGATTTTTTTTATGCATAATTCTGATGGAATCTGGATTGATATGATTGAACCACGTGCATAATTACCTAAACGTTGTTGCATAATAGGGAAACTTGGGCTGGGTCTATATGCAAAAGATGAACTACGTGATGGCGGAGGTGGTGTATCGGAAAGCCCAAATGATCGACCCGGATTGTAACAAGGCGTGTAACTTGGGCCTATGTCTCATTAGACAAGCCAGGTATGAAGAGGCCCAAGTGATTATCGATGATATACTAAAAGGAGAAATTCCAGGCTCAGATGATATCAGGTCTAGGAAAAGGGCTGAAGATCTTGTAATAGAGTTGAAATCATTGGTACCTCCATCACATGCATTGGATCTTTTGGTTCTTGATGATGAGTTTATCAAAGGCATAGAACAGTTGATGAATGAATGGGGTCCACTTAGATCAAAGAGACTTCCAATTTTTGAAGAGATTTCTTCTTGTAGAGATCAGTTAGCTTGTTAAGATTTTAACTTTGTTTGTACATAGCTTTTTTATATTATATTTTTGATAATTTTTTCTTTCTTTTTTCTTTCTTTTTTCTTATTTTCCTCGTAGTAGAGGGTTTTTTGGGAAGAGGTGTATAAGATAATGCATGTGAGAACTACTGTTGGTCAGTTTGGCCAACTTCAACCACTCTTAATTTGTAAATGCCACGCTGGCACTAAAGTTGAGAAACTCTGGAGTTACTCTAACTACTCTTAATATTTTTTAAATAGTTTTTTTTTCCTTCTGAAGAAGCTTAATATATTAGACTCTCTACACTAAGCACAAGATGTGCGGAAGACGACCAAAAATTACAAAGGAGTAAAAAAAAAACTACACAGCAAACATCTCAATGGTCAGAGCAAAATGCCTAGATAAGAAATTGAACATAAAGCCTGAACCGGCGCTAAACAATCCGGCTCCAAAATGCAACAAAACCGAAACTGCAAGCTACCACAAGCAAACTAACAAATTGGTACAACAACAAAAGTCACAAGAAGCCTGACACTGCAACCCCACAAGCAAACTAACAAACTGGTACAACAACAAATTAAAAGTCAAAAAAGCCTCCCCACAAGCAAACTAACAAACTGGTACAACAACAAATTAAAAGTAAAAAAAGCCTGACACTGCAACCCGCGTCTGAACTAGAACAAAATCTGCTTGCAAAAAAGCTACAAACGGAGCAGACTACACGACAGTACAATTCTGTTAGAACAAACTCTTCCTTGGATCCGCTTGCAGCTACACCTCTACCGACCTCCAATCCCTCTCCCTTAACAAAGAATTAATCTAGGGTTCAAGTGGACCTCCAATCCCTCTCCCTTAACAAAGAATTAATCTAGGGTTCAAGTATCACTGCATCAACTCACAATTTTGAAATTTACGATTGTTACTCAACCAGTTCCACGAAATCCTTTGGACAACTTTAAACATCTGGTCAACTAATTCAGCCTTGTTATCAAATATCTTCTTATTCATTATTTTCCAGATGCACCAGATGCATGCGAACCAAACCACTCTGACTCTTGTTGTATTTTTACAACTGTCGAGTAATGCTTTAAATTGTTCTAGATGATTCACACACTCTTTTGGCAGCACCAACAACAATCCTAGCCACCTGATAACCTGTGAACATATTCCTGCAAATGTAGGACACTAAAAAAAAAGGTGAGAAGCCGACTAAACCTCTCCGCACCCACTAACGCACAGGACATTATCCTAACAGATGGCATCTCTCTTTTCTAGGTTGTCTTTGATTAGCAATCTATTATGTAGTATTCTCCACACTAGGCATGGTACTTTTGAAGGTATCAGTGTGTGCCAAATGGTCGTCCACGTCTTTGTACGCTCGGTCCTGTTCTCTACACTAAGCACCCTGTAACTCTCCTTAACTTAATATTCTTTCAAATGCACTATGTTGCCTATGTGACTATGTGACTAGGCATAATACTTTTAAATAGTTACTTTTACATCTAAACTAGTGAACTTTAAAATATTCGCATCTTGATCATTTGAGATTGTCTTCCCGAACTTCAAAGAACTCCTATTGAAACAAAGAATAAATGAGATGTAGATAATAACTTTTGTGAAAAGACTTCAGTTATTGTGGCTATAGTTATATTAAGTCTTTGGTTAACCCGAGATTTTGGAATGTTGACCACCTTTAACGTCATTTTTGAACAAATTTTACTCTTTATCAATTTTTACTATAATAACCCGCTCGAACCATTTTTTTTAGAAATTTCATTGACATTTTCACATTTTTCATTATCCATTAGACAGGAAGAATGTGAACTTATGATTCTTCATAATTATATTGAAGGGATCAGAAAATGAGGGTGCGCCCACTACTGTGTCATATGTATCTTAACTAGATGTTTCATTCTATCGTCAAGAGAAATCTCCGCCATATCCCCTGTAGAGAAGGAACCTCAATTAGCACATACAAAATAATGATCAGAAAAACAAAAGGTATTCTTTCGTAACATAATACATACCTAAATACTCCACAACCATATTGTCATCTTCACGTTCCTAATTAATGAAGGTGCGAGTATCCAGAGTCCAAAAACATTTCAAAGTCTGGATTACTTGCCGATAAAGGGAAGAAATAGAGCTTGGGTTCATCCCTTGGATAATCCTCAGATTTGGCATCCATGATAAAGGAAAGAAAAGGGTTGTAACACCTCAAATTTTGTAAGAATATTTATTTAATTTATTTAAATATACTATTCATGAATTTCTGTGAATTTTGGTGATTCGTGTTGATGTCGGTATTTTTGTGAAATTTTAGTTATTTAATTGAATAATAGTATATAATATGAAATATATTAGTATTATTATTAATTTAAATAATATTAGAGAAATTAAGGGTAAGATGGACTTTTGAGGAGGATTAGTGAGGGTAGTATGGAGAAAGCCCATTTTAGAAGCCCAAGGGTTAGGTTTAACAAAAAGGAGAATTTGAGAATAGGTTTCATTTTGGTTATACCGTGAAAAGAAGGAAATAAGTGAAAGCTCTGAGGAAAAAGGGGAAGACGAGGATTCGAGAAGGTTTCCAAAGACTCAATAGAGAAAGCTTCGAATCGACAATCTAAGGTATGGGGAGTATTGTCTTTCATTATTTTCAATATAGGGATTCGACGTATTTAAAGTGGATTTTGAGGTTTATGAGGGTTTATGGGTTTTATGATAAACTGATGACTTGAGGGTATTTTGTGAATCGATTATTAAGGGTTGAATTGAATCGGATTAAATAGACCTTGAGGGTGATTTTCCCTGTCGATGTTGTTTCGACCTTGTGGTGAAAGGGATTTATGGGGTTTATGGGAATCTTGAGAGTTTGTGAAGGTTTGGGTGATTTGAGGTTTTGAATAGTGTAATGAATCGACCTAATAGACGTAGGTTTTATGCCTTTGATTTCCACGATGCATTAGGAATGTTGTAGGGATGTTTTTGGGGTAATTGGGGTTGAAATCGTAAGGGCTTTTGGACATGTTGTGCTACTGATGCGTAGCAACGATTTCCTGAAATCGCAGGTTCGCAAAGCGAACACTCGCCCCAGACTCGCAAAGCGAGCAATGCAGCGAATGCGCGATAATTTGTGTGATGATACTGGGATGGATTCTGAAGGGTGATTTTTAGCTCGCACAGCGAATGTCCAAGCGAGTGGCTTCCCAAAGCGAATGGAGGTAGCGAGGAGGGACAGAGGGGAAGCCTCTCTGGTTTTTGTATGGGGGTGGGGATTCACTGTCAGCTTCGCAAAGCGAAGGTCCCAGCGAACAGGTTCGCACAGCGAACAGGTTCGCAAAGCGAACTCAGTAGTGAACGCCTGTTGTTCGCGATATTTTGTTATGAATCTGTGCTGTCTTGATGTTTTGATGCTGGGATTTTTCTGATGATTTACCTGGTGTATACTGATGATTATGAGATGATGTTTTATGATGCTTGACGAATATATGATGATATGATTTAACATGAGATATTGATGGATGATGATGCACATAATGATTTTTATTGGTGATGATGATTATTGATGTTGTGTATCATGTATTCATAGCATTTCAGTGATGATGTTATACTTCATTCCCATTGTGCGGATATGAGGTAAATTTTGACGTGCTCTGGTTCTTGTGTGGAACCGATCCTAATGACGGGGATCTTTGGAGGGTGATGGCCTAGTGTCCATCTACAGTGACGATTAGTACCACATGCATGAGTCTTGTTGTGCATTGCATTTAATTGGCATTGATTTGATTTATGATGTTGTGATTTTGATGTTTTCCTTGTGATGACCCTGAAGATGTTGTATATGATGATGACGCCATTTTATGCATATCTTGTTTTTATATTGATTATAATGATTTGTGATTACTCACCCTGCTTGTTTGAATGTTGACTCCACGTGGGTAACGAGCAGGTGATCAGGCTTAGCTGTGGATGCCTTCGAGGAATTTTGGAGTTCATTTTGCTTTTGGTCGATGTAGAGGGTCTTGCTCTGATAGTGTAACATCGTGTCGGGGTCGTTGAGTCGAACCATGTTGAATTGTTATTTTGTTGTTACTTGTTGGTTATGGTTTTATTTTGAAAACCTTTTATTTTAGATTATTGTGGTTATGGTGGTTTCGCTGCTGATTGATGGCCTTTTTGATTATTTTTTAGGAAAACCCGTTGTTTACGGAGCAAATGTTTTATTTGATGTTTCTTGAGAAATGTGCACCCTTCTGAGGTGATTTTTACTCTGATAATTTGTGTAGTTGTTGTGTATATTTGTGGGGTAGAAAAAGGGTGTTACACTAGTGGTATCAGAGCAGGTCGGTCCGTTCGGCCAGGTTTTTACTTGATGTCAGTCCCTGTCAGTCGACGAGTGTGTGTACACTGTCGATGTTTTAGTTCTTCTAACCTTGTTGGTGGTGTGAAGGATGGCTGGAAGAAATGATCGTGCAATTGCTGATGTGTTGGAATCAGTTGCTAATGTGGTGGCACAGCTCAATCCGAATGGTGGAGTTCAAGATGAGTTTCGTGCTTTGGGGAAGTTTCAGAGGAACAATCCACCGACTTTTATGGGTACTCACGATCCAGCAAGTGCACACAAGTGGTTGAAGGCGATCAAGAAGATCTTCTGGGTGATAGGGTGTACTGATGAGCAACAGGTTCAATTTGGAACGCATATGCTGGAAGAAGAGGCCGAGGATTGGTCGGATAACACCCGTTAGAGACTCGCAGATGTTGGCACTGTGATAACATGGGTTGTGTTCAAGCAGAAGTTTCTGGGCATGTATTTTCCATAGGATGCTCGTGACAAGAGAGAAGTGGAATTCCTTGAGCTGAAGCAAGGTGACATGATTATGGCAGAGTATACCGCGAAGTTCGAGGCTTTGGTGAAGTTTTGTCGCACTACAATCGTGCTGATGCTGAGATGTCTAAGTGTCTCAAGTTTGAGAATGGGCTGAGACCGGAAATTAAGCAGGGCATTGGGTATCAACAGATCCGCAGGTATACTGAGTTGGTTAACAAGAGCAGAATCTACGACGAGGATAGCCGAGCTCGATCTGCTCACTACAAGCAGTTGAGTGAGAAGAAAGGGCGGTATAGGGGTAAGTCTTATACAACTTCAGCTGAAAAAGGGAAGCAGAAGGCTTCAGAGGGAAAAAAGACAAGTGGGGGAACAGCTCCTGCTTCTGGGAAGTGTTATAAGTGTGGCGAGCAAGGCCACCGTGCTGATGTGTGTACCAATAATGTGGTGAGGTGCTATAGATGTGGTAAGAAGGGACATAGAGCTGCTGACTGCAAGGACGATGGTCCAAACTGTTTCAATTGTGGTGAGAAATGTCATATCAATACTCAATATCAAAAGCCGAAGAAGACTGCTACTGCCGCTCAGACCAGTGGTCGTGTGTTTGCTTTGAGTGGTGTCGAAGATCCAGAGAAGAACAACCTGATTCGAGGTACTTGTTTTATTAATAATATCGAGTTGGTTGCTATTATTGATACTGGTGCTACTCATTCGTTTATCTCGCTTGAATGTGCTCATAGATTGGGTTTGAAATTGGCTGACATGAATGGGAATATGGTGATAGAAACTCTAGCTAATGGTTATGTTACTACTACCCTTGTGTGTTTGAGATGTCCCGTGACGATATTTGGGAGGAGTTTTGTGATGGATTTGGTGTGCCTACCCTTGCACCAAATTGATGTAATCTTTGGAATGAACTAGTTGGAGTTCAACCGTGTTCATATCAATTGTTATAACAAGACTGTAGAGTTTCCTGAGATTGATGATAGTGGGGAGTTGATGTTCTTGTCTGCTAAGCAAGTAGACGAACTTATGGAAGACGAAGCCTTGGTGTTTGCAATGTTTGCATCGTTGAAAATTGATCGTGAAGTTGCGAGTGTGGAGTTGCCTGTTGTCTGTGAATTTCCAGATGTATTTCCAGATAACATCAGTGATTTTCCTCCAGAAGGTGAAGTGGAGTTTGCAGTGGACTTAATACCAGGTACGAGTCAAGTGTCAATGGCTCTTTACCGGATGTCCGCTTCTGAGTTAAGTGAATTGAAGAAACAGTTGGAAGAGCTGCTTGAGAAGAGATTTGTTCGACCAAGTGTTTCTCCGTGGGGTGCTCCTGTGCTGTTAGTGAAGAAGAAGGACGGAAGTATGAGGTAGTGTGTTGATTATCGGCGGTTGAATAAAGTGACTATCAAGAATAAGTATCCGCTTCCGAGAATTGAAGATTTGATGGATCAGCTAGTAAGTGCCTGTGTGTTTAGCAAGATTGATTTGAAGTCTGGTTATCATCAGATTCGGGTTAAGCCTGACGATATTCCGAAGACAGCTTTTCGGATGAGGTATGGTCACTATGAATACACTGTGATGCCATTTGGAGTGTCCAATGCACCTGGTGTGTTCATGGAGTACATGAATCAGATTTTTCATGAGTATTTGGATAAGTTTTGGTGGTGTTTATCGATGATATCTTGATATATTCTAGATCTGAAGAGGAACATATCGAGCATCTGAGAACTGTGTTGCAAGTATTGAAAGAGAAGAAATTGTATGCAGAGCTGTCCAAGTGTGAGTTTTGGTTGAAGGAAGTGAGCTTTCTTGGCCATGTGATTTCAAGTGGCAGGATTGCTGTTGATCCCTCTAAAATTGATATTGTGTTACAGTGGGAGACTCCGAAGTCTGCTACCAAGATACGAAGTTTTCTGGGATTGGCGGGTTATTACCGCAAGTTTATTGGAGGCATTTCTAAGCTGGCATTACCCTTGACTCAGTTGACTCGAAAGGGTCAAGCTTTTGTGTGGGATATAGCTTGTGAAGAGAGTTTTGTGGAATTGAAGAAGAGGTTGACGACCGCTCCAGTGTTGATTTTGCCTAATCCGAGCGAATCTTTTATGGTGTATTGTGATCCGTCAAAGATGGGTCTTGGTGGAGTATTAATGCAGAATGGACAAGTTGTTGCCTATGCTTCGAGACAATTGTGAGTTCATGAGAGGAATTATCCTACACATGACTTGGAATTGGACATTGTGGTGTTTGTGTTGAAGATTTGGAGACATTATCTATTTGGCTCTAAGTTTGAAGTGTTCAGTGATCATAAAAGTATGAAGTACCTATTTGATCAGAAAGAATTGAATATGAGGCAGAGAAGGTGGTTGGAACTGTTGAAGGATTTCGATTTTGATTTGAGTTATCATCCGGGCAAAGCAAATGTAGTGGCCGATGCATTGAGCAGAAAGTCATTGCATATGTCGATGCTTATGGTGAAAGAATTGGAATTAATTGAGCAATTCAGAGATTTGAGTTTGGTATGTGAAAAGACCTCTGACAGTGTGAAGTTGGGAATTTTGAAGTTGACTAGTAGTATTCTTGAAGAAATCAGAGTGGGACAGCAATTTGATTTGAAATTGATAGACCGATTGACTTTGATTAACCATGATAACGGAGGAGAATTCCGGATTGATGAGAATGGTGTTATGAGGTTTCGAGATAGGGTATGTGTTCCAGATGTTCTAGAAATCAAGAAAAGTATTCTAGAAGAAGGACACCGAAGTAGGTTGAGTATTCATCCCGGTGCTACGAAGATGTACCAGGATTTAAAGAAGTTATTTTGGTGGCAGGGTATGAAGAAGGATATCGCAGAGTTCGTTTATGCGTGTTTGACTTGCCAGAAGTCGAAGATTGAGCATCAAAAGCCTTTAGGTATGATGCAGCCATTGAATATTCCAGAGTGGAAATGGGATAGTATTTCCATGGATTTTGTGTCGGGATTGCCGAGGACTGCTAAGGGAAATGATTCAATTTGGGTGATCGTGGATAGATTAACTAAATCGGCCCATTTCTTGCCGATGAAGATTAATCATTCTATGCAGAAGTTAGCCGAGATGTATATTGAGGAGATTGTGAAGTTGCATGGGATACCTTCGAGTATTGTGTCGGATAGAGATCCGAGATTTACATTGAGGTTCTGGAAGAGTTTGCAAGATGCTTTGGGTACTAAGTTGAGGATGAGTTCTGCCTATCGTCCGCAGATGGACGGTCAGATAGAAAGGACTATCCAATCTTTAGAGGATTTGCCGAGGGCTTGTGTGTTGGATCACGGAGGATCTTGGGATAGCCATTTACCGTTGATTGAATTCACGTATAATAATAGTTTTCATGCTAGTATTGGAATGACGCCCTATGAAGCTTTGTATGGGAGAAGGTGTAGAACTCCGTTGTATTGGTATGAATCGGGCGAGAGTGCTGTACTCGGACCTGAAATCGTGCAAGAGATGACTGAGAAGATTAAGATGATCCAAGAAAGGATGAGAGCATCGCAGAGTCGTCAGAAGAGCTACCATGATAAGAGAAGAAAGACACTTGAATTCCAAGAGGGAGATCATGTGTTTTTGAGAGTGACGCCAGTGACTAGTGTGGGTCGAGCTTTGAAATCTAGAAAGCTCACTCCACGTTTTGTTGGTCCATATCAAATCTTGCAGAGGATAGGAGAGGTAGCCTATCAAATTGCTTTACCGTCGTCACTTGCAAATTTGTATGACGTGTTCCATGTGTCTCAGTTGAGGAAGTACATTCCGGATCTGTCACATGTGATTTAGATGGATGATGTACAAGTGAGGGATAACCTAACAGTGGAAGCATTACCTGTTCGGGTTGATGGTCGAGAGATGAAGCAATTGAGGGGTAAAGACATAGCTTTGGTAAGGTGTTGTTGGGTGGACCAGCCGGCGAAAGTTGGACTTGGGAACGAGAAGATCAGATGAGGGAGTCATACCCGACTCTATTTCTTTGAGGTAATTTTCGAGGGCAAAAATTCTCTAAGTGGGGGAGAGTTGTAACACCCCAAATTTCGTAAGAATATTTATTTAATTTATTTAAATATAATATTCGTGAATTTCTGTGAATTTTGGTGATTCGTGTTGATGTCGATATTTTTGTGGAATTTTAGTTATTTAATTGAATAATAGTATATAATATGAACTATATTAGTATTATTATTAATTTAAATAATATTAGAGGAGTTAAGGGTAAGATGGACTTTTGAGGAGGATTAGTGAGGGTAGTATGGAGAAAGCCCATTTTAGAAGCCCAAGGGTTAGGTTTAACAAAAAGGAGAATTTGAGAATAGGTTTCATTTTGGTTAGACCGTGAAAAGAAGGAAAGAAGTGAAAGCTTTGAGGAAAAAGGGGAAGGCGGAGATTCGAGAAGGTTTCCAAAGACTCAATAGAGAAAGCTTCAAATCGACAATCTAAGGTATGGGAAGTATTGCCTTTCATTGTTTTCAATATAGGGATTCGATGTATTTAAAGTGGATTTTGAGGTTTATGAGGGTTTATGGGTTTTATGATAAACTGATGACTTGAGGGTATTTTGTGAATCAATTATTAAAGGTTGAATTGAATCAGATTAAATAGACCTTGAGGGTGATTTTCCCTGTCGAAGTTGTTTCGACCATGTGGTGAAAGGGATTTATGGGGTTTATGGGAATCTTGAGAGTTTGTGAAGGTTTAGGTGATTTAAGGTTTTGAATAGTGTAATGAATCGACCTAATAGACATAGGTTTTATGCCTTTGATTTCCATGATGCATTAGGAATGTTGTAGGGATGTTTTTGGGGGTAATTGGGGTTGAAATCGTAAGGGGTTTTGGACCTGTTGTGCTACTGATGCGTAGCAGCGATTTCCTGAAATTGCAGGTTCGCAAAGCGAACCATTCCTTCGCAAGGCGAACACTCGCCCCAGACTCACAAAGCGATCAGCGCAGCGAATGCACGATAATTTGTGTGATGATACTGGGATGGATTCTGAAGGTTAATTTTTAGCTCGCACAGTGAATGTCCAAGCGAGTGGCTTCGCAAAGCGAATGAAGGTAGCAAGGAGGGACAGAGGGGAAGCCTCTCTGGTTTTTGTATGGGGATGGGGATTCGCTGTCAGCTTCGCAAAGCGAAGGCCCCAGTGAACAGGTTCACACAGCGAACTCAGTAGCGAACGCCTGCTGTTCGCGAAATTTTGTTATGAATCTGTGTTGTCTTGATGTTTTGATGCTGAGATTTTTCTGATGATTTACCTGGTGCATACTGATGATTATGAGATGATGTTTTGTGATGTTTAACGAATATATGATGATATGATTTAACATGAGATATTGATGGATGATGATGCACATAATGGTTTTTATTGATGATGATGATTATTGACGTTGCGTATCATGCATTTATAGCATTTCAGTGATGATGTTATACTTCATTCCCATTGTGCGGATATGAGGTAAATTTTGATGTGCTCCGGTTCTTGTGTGGAACCGATCCTAATGACGGGGATCTTTGGAGGGTGATGGCCTAGTGTCCATCTACAGTGACGATTGGTACCACATGCATGAGTCTTGTTGTGCATTGCATTTAATTGGCATTAATTTGATTTATGATGTTGTGATTTTGATGTTTTCCTTGTGATGACCCTGAAGATGTTGTATATGATGATGACACCATTTTATGCATATCTTGTTTTAATATTGATTATAATGATTTGTGATTACTCACCCTGCCTGTTTGAATATTGCCTCCACGTGCAGGTGATCAGGCTTAGCTGTGGATGCCTTCGAGGACTTTTGGAGTTTATTTTGGTTTTGGTCGATGTAGAGGGTCTTGCTCTGATATTGTAACATCGGGTCGGGGTTGTTGAGTCGAACCATGTTGAATTGTTATTTTGTTGTTACTTGTTGGTTATCGTTTTATTTTGAAAACCTTTTATTTTGGATTATTGTGGTTATGGTGGTTCCGTTGCTGATTGATGGCCTTTTTTATTATTTTTGAGGAAAACTCGTTGTTTACGGAGCAAATGTTTTATTTGATGTTTCTTGAGAAATGTGCACCCTTCTGAGGTGATTTTTACTCTGATAATTTGTGTAGTTGCCGTGTATATTTGTGGGGTAGAAAAAAGGTGTTACAGGGGTGCCCCGCGCTCACGTAATCACCAGAGAGGTATCATCTCACCATATCACTCGCATAAACATATCTTTCCAATCCTCATAAGGCATCGTAAAAGGCTTCAACAAACAACCACCTAATAAAGATTGCAATGCTGCCCAATTGTTGCTAGAAAGAACTTATACACCATATAAGGAGAGGAAAACCCTTACAACATGGGATACACCTAGACTGCAATAGACTATCTAAAAAGGCCTAAGCATGATTCATACGTCCAGAGTAATCTGGGAAGGAGCGGCGTTTGCGGTCGCCAAGCAATTTATCTAAAGAAGTAAAAGGGATTAATAACCATAACTTATACCTAACAGGAAGAAGAAGATAAAAATAAGGAGCAGATGGCTCCCAAAGGTATCCATGTTGGCCTTCTCCATCCCTGAACAAGGTTCTATTACCACATCCTCCTCGTATCATGTATTAGAGAATTTAATGTCAGCACGAAACCTCTTGAACATGTCAGTGTTAGAGTACAAGTGTCATACCCTAATTTTTTACTCTAAGATCCCACGTCTTTTTGCATCCTCTGCATAGCCTATCTCGCATTTCATCTTGCATAATATCCAATTTATCAGCTGGAATGAACTTGTTGGAATTACAACTGATTCGTTCAAACCAAAAGTCAACTGTGCGTGAAATCAGTGGACAGAAAATTTTAGAATCGAGCTTGCAAACGTCAGTTAGGGGTGGAAATAGGCTAGGCTAGGCTAGGCTTTATAAGGCCTGGGCCTGGCCTACGATAAACTTAAAAGGCCTGAGCCTGGCCTATGGCCTATTATAGGCTCTCTTTTTTGGCCTGGCCTGGCCTTTTTAAAAGCTTGGCTTGGCCTGAAAGCCTATTTACAAGCCTTATTCTCATTATGGTTCTCAATTATTCCATATTACTTAAAAAACTTTATAGGCTGACCTATATATACATATAAAGACCGACCAATTTAGTCTTTGTTCTAATATATATGCATATATAAGTCAATATATGTATCATTTTTTCTAATATATATATGCATATATGGAACAACCTATTTAGCATATTTTTAATATATAATAAAATATAGGCCGGCCTATAAGGCTTCATAGGCTTTTTTTAATAGCCTAAGCCTGACCTATTTAATTAAATAGGCTTTTTAAAAAACCTAAGCTTGGCCTTTTTATTAAAAAAACCTGGCCTGACCTGGCCTTAAGTAGGCTAGGCTATAGGCCCCTGTAGGCCGGCCTGACCTATTCCCACCCCTAACATCAATGATATTAATCTACATTTTGCGTAGTTTAACCTGGCATGCTCATTTAAAATTTTCAACTACTTTTTCGATCGCATTTTGATCAGTTTGAGCCTTTTTACCGGTCCAGATTTATTTCAAAATTTGACCAAACGCTGTATTTTTCCGAATTGTATATTTCGCGCTATTCATTTTATATTTTTGGGCATTTCGATACCAGTTCAATTATTCATTTTTTACCATTTTTATCTTAATTTTTAATTAATAATCATTTTAATTAATTATATTTTTATTTTTTTAGATTTATATTTCTTTTAGGCTAAATTAGTCACGAAGTTCTTTAACTTAATTTCATATTTCACTTTAGTCATTTAACTAATAAATGTTACATATTAGTCCCTTAAAAACAATTCTGTTAGCCAAATTAATCCTTTTTGTTAAATATTGAGAAAAAACGTTAACTTGTAATGATGTGGCATGACAGCGTGGCAAAAATCAAAATAGTGAGTCAATAGTTTCTTTAAGGGACTAAATTGAAACCTTATATATAGTTAAGGGACCAGTTTAGGACGATAACCAAACTGTGATTAAAATGACTATACTAGAATTTCATAAAATTTTATCAGACCATAAGCTATTATTTACCATACCAAAATTTTATATCAACGGATTCTTGAATTTAATAACATTAAATCAAAATTTTATTACATTCTTTGATTCAAACCAAAGACATTAAACCAAAATGACATTAAACATGTTTAAAAATGTCATCCGACACACATACACAACTAACAAAGGTGTACATAAACACTATTACAAAAAATGTACACAAAAGATAAACACAATTATGGTTGACTCCAGGTTTTGACCCCTTTGAAGCCTTCTTTTTTTCTTTGAAATTAGATGAATTGAAGAAAGTGGTGGTGTAGATTGTGTTGGTGCTGGCTGACTTGGTAGTGCAGACTTAGTTGATGTCGCCTTACTTAGTGGTGTCGATTCGGTTGGTGTTGTTGAGTTTGTGTTAGGATGAGTTTCTTATAGTGTCAAAGGCAGTTGATTTCAAATTTTGTCAACTTCAATTGCGTCCATCCATATGCAATTATATTTACTCTGTTGAAAGTAGCAATTTTATATATTAGCTGAAACTTTAACCATAGCTATATAAACATGAAATTTGGGACTAACCTTCAAAGGAGCAAAGAATACCGAAACTTCTCTTCCTATATCAGTTTTCCTCGTTGCCAGTGTGTTGAAAGATAAAAGTACAACATTACTCCATGAAGCGCGAGGCTTGGATGATGTTGTCAAGGTTAGTGTCGTTACATCTTAACTGTAAGCCACATGAAATTCAATGCTTCCCTGAGTAAACTGTTGTATGTTAAATTCATTTCATTTCTTATTATCTTGTTCTTTATCCAAAAAAGCAAGTGAAATTGTGTATGAAAATCGAAAATTTGTTGTACAAACGTTGTAATTTGTAACATATTTGTAATTGTATTGGTTTATAAATGGTGAAAATATTATGTTTGAATTTCTTTGAAGCATTAGCCCTTCCCATCCAAATTTTCGAATTCAAATCGCATGAGAAAACCAGAGAAGATATTGATGACAGGTAAAAAAGATAAAATTCAGCTATCAACTTAAACTAATAGTCAATACACAGAAAGGCCATCAAATTTGTAATATGAACTAGATATGTACTGAACTTTTTAAAGTTCCATTCAATCCTGTATCAGATCATATATACTGTTAAGTTTTAAAAAAACATCAATAAAAAATAAATCTTAATTACCTGATGTATGCTGATGAGCATAGAATTGACAGAGGTGATAGAGAACAATGTTATACGAAATAATATTTCAACAAATACCCAATTCAGTAAATTCTTCAAACAATTTAACTGCAATAAAAAAACAACAAAAAATAATGATTTCAAATCTAAGAAAGATTGATTTTTTTGCAACAAAGAAAATCCTAAAATTTAAAAAAGATTAAACCTACCATTGAATCACCGGATAACATTGAAAACGAAAACAAAATTAGGCACAACTCTAAAACCTGAAATAGCTTTGAGATCTGAAAAGAAAAACGAAAGCGTTAGATTCAAGTTTTAGAAAGACAAAGAGGAAGAAGTGAAAGAGGTGGTGGCTAGGGTTTGAAAAGGAGAGAAGAAATTTCGTCATACATTATATGATTCAACTTCTTTTATTTTTAAATTGTAAATTTTTAATCAATATAAAATAAAACAATTCCATGTCATCTAATATAGAACCAGTTGGTCTGTCACACATACACAACTTAACAGAATTTGGCAAAACTTAACGGACAAGACTAATGTGACTAACGGAATAACATTTAAGGGACTTATAACGAACGTTTATGAAATAAGGGACTAAAGTGAAATCTTAAATTAAGTTAAAGGACCAAATGATACATTAAGCCTTTTTTTAATAGTTAATATCTATTTCTATTTAATATTTCTTTATTTATTACTTTGAATTTTTTGTTTTTAGCCCTTTTATAGTAACACTTAGTAATTAAGTTTAGAATAGGATCTTTTGGTTTTATTACATTTTTGTGAAACAAGATACATGCTATGCACAAATTTATGTTTTATTTATTTAGTAATGTCAAAAAAATAAAAAATGACCAAATTTATGTTTTATTTATTTAGAAATTGTATAAATTGTGTGGTTTATTTTGTAAATCAATTATGATGATTTGTATTATTAGATTTTTTATTATTCAATTTATTGTATTTTTGAAATTTCTCATTTGCGTTACCATTGTGATAAATATATATATATATATATATATATATATATATATATATATATATATATATATATATATATATATATATATATATATATATATATTTGGTGTAGCATGATATCGTGATAGAGGAAGACAACATGTTTGTTTTTTTTTTTACTAATTGCTTCATGATACTTGTTTTCTTTCCTTTTTTAATTTTATTTAACCAAGCCACGTGCCAAAGAAAGATTGGGGGTTGCTTTTAAATTTCAAAATTCACGATCCCTCTTGTCTCAAAATTAGCAGCGTTTTTCTTTCTGTTAGTTTTTTCACTCATTTTATTATTTAGTAAATCTTTATGATTTGTTTTATTTTTTAGTGTCTTGAGGCAGTTTACCTTATTATAATATTTTTTTTTCTGTTGCTGTAAGAAAGTTGTATAAGTTGCATGATGTTAGTATAGTGTATGTATGAAATGAACAAAGCCTGTTATGGAATCTGTATTTCGCGGCTCATGAGTTACTTCCTTTTTGTGTTTTTGTGAACCATTGTTATCATGTTTTTTTTAATATGTTTATTTTTCTTTTTATTCTTCTATATCCTTTCATTTATTATATCATGTTATGTATTTTTGATATTTATTTTGTTTGATTGCTAATTGAAGATATACTTTAAATATTTATATTTTTAATTATGTGTTTCATACCAACTTAGTTTTAATTTGAATAGTGTTTGAAAATACCAAAAAATATATTTTTTAATACTTTTATTTAGTCATTTGTTAAATATTTGAAAAGATGTAAAAAATATTTGTTTTATTTATTTTTATTTTGTAATATTAAAAAAATGTCAAAAAAAATAAATTTAGATTATAATTATTAATTAGTTTAAATATTTTTATTTAATATTGATTAATTAAAGTATTAATTAATCTTATTAAATATTAATATTTAAATTAATTAATAATTCTTTATTTACCCGATTCTATTTCATGACTTGTTTTTCCTCGATTAATTCTTGATGTTGTGCCTTGATTAATTGATGATGATTTAACAAGATACTTTGCCGTGAATCTTTGCATGTTCTTGTTGTTTGATGCTTTTTTATGCTTGTTGATACCATGATGCTTTGCCACGTATCTTTATCTGTTCTACACGATGTTTTGTCGTGTATGTGTTCTCCGTCTTTGGTTTTATTCCCGATGTTTTGCCGTGAATGTTTTATCTTTCTGTTTATTTTTCACGATGCTTTGTCGTGATTGTTTGTGGATTTTATGCATGATGTTTTTGCGTGTATTTCTTTTGACTTTTTACTGTCTGATTACCATGATGTTTTGCCATGTGTATTCTGTGATGTTTTGTCTGTTTGAACATACATGATGTTTTTGCCGTGTACTATGTTTGTTTGTGTCTTTGATGCTTTCCATTTACATGATGTTTTTCCATATATTTGTTGCTTTATTTATATGCCTTGTTGATCTAATCCAAGGGAAGGGATTGTATGTTGACTTATTATCATTGTACATGTCCCTTGTTTATTCTTTACTTGTCTTTGTTGTTCTTGGTTCTTAGAACCTGGAAACTCGTAGTTCCATGAACTACGAACTCTCTGATTTCTCAAGTTCCTCTTGAGAATACGTAGGCACAAGGCCCCAATCCTTGGCGAGCAACCTTTTCTTTTTTTTACACTCTTTTCCTTCTTTACACCCTTTTTTCATCGTAGTTCCGAACTACGATTGTTCTGACTTCCTATTAAGGATACGTAGGCATAGGATTGCGATATCCTAGCAAGCTACCTTTTTCTTTTTCCACCTTTTCTCTTTTCTTTGCGCATCCTTACCTTTAGCAAACAACTTTATCCAAAACACAAATATTTCAAGAGGTTCCTGTAGATTACTGTAGATACTTAGGGTGCTAGTACCTTCCCTCAGTATAACCAACCCCTGTACCTTTGATCTCTCTTTGCTTAGCTTTAGGCCTTGCTTGTTGCTTTGCATTTTTTAGGGTTTTTGTTCGATCTTTTCTCCCTTTCCCTTGGATAAAATAAAAGTTCGGTGGTGATATCATTGTTTTGTGAGCCAAGCTAATCCCATAGCTTTGGTATCTGATTCTCATCGCGACAGAAAATGGCGACTTCAGTGGGGAGCATTGTTTAGTGGGTTGAGCCTAACTTGTTATATTTGTGTTCCTATTATTGCTTGCTATTGCTTGTATACTTGTATATTTGTATATTTGTATATATCTGTTTTGCTTGGGTTTTTATTGTATGCAGGGTTGTGACCTTGAGTGGTGAGATAAGTCCTATACACGGATTTGAGTGCACCTATGATAGGATTGTGGTATAATCAATAGTTAACTGTTGGGAGTAGTCATAACATGATTAACATATGATATAACCACGCTCAGTGGAGGCCCATTTGGGATTACTGATATCGTACGAGTATTCGTATTGGCGTTACTTTTTCTGACCTGGGAGTACGTGAAGCTGAGGACCTTAGTATCCTTTCACCCCTCTAAGCCTTTTTAGGACGTAGTGCAGTGATTATCCAGGTGTAGACATGTGATGGTTGTCATGCGATACTACACTCAGACGGGTTTATCTTAAGAATATTATTAGCTCGCATGAGTAGTTGTGCAAGCCGATAATATCTGAAGGATTTATCAATGACTTTGGGAACTTTGTAGAACACATTGTACATGTGCTTTACCCCTAGTACACACCCTTTGGTTGGTTTTTTACCCAGACTCCATGCTGTGATCTTGAACTTTTGATCCTGTTGTTTGTGATCTACATCTTGTGTTGCATGGCATTGCATATCATTTGCATCTTTGCATGATTCATTGCATACATTCTGTTTTGTCCAGCAACTCATCTCCATCTTTCTCTATCTTCCACTATCACCTGTCAGTCGTCAAGTTGATTCCTCGACACAGATACAGGACTCGAGCTAACTACAGACGCAAGATGTCAGAGCAAGAAGTGCACAACACGGAGATCATGATGGAAATCGACGATCTTAAGTCAAGCATGACTAAAATCACTGAGATGCTCTAAGTCCTAATTTCCAGAGGAGAGCAACCTCAGAGAACTGCCATCTTCAACTAGGCTAGAGTTTGGCTTACGTCATAACTACTCTCCACCTCTTGCATCTACTGCTATGATTGGTCAGACTGCCAGACTAAATTTTCAAGCTCCTATTTTTTCCAAGCCCAAACCTGTGGTTCATGCTGTTGCCTAGACTGCCCAGGCTTCCTTCTTTGACTACAATGCTGTCAGTGCTCAGGGTGAAGACCATGAAGACTTTGTTGAACCCGAGGTTGTCCGTGAATAGTTTCAGACCATAGGCAAGAGACTCCGAGCCGTCGAGGGTACTGATTTCTTTAGTGTGGATGCAGACAACATGTGCCTGGTTTCTAACCTTGTTATGCCTGCCAAATTCAAAACTCCCGAATTTGTGAAATATAAGGGTCACTCTTATCCAGGGGCTCATTTGGTCATGTACTTTCAAAAGATGGCTGCTTATACCAATAATCAGAAGTTTCTCATCCATTGTTTTCAAGACAGCTTGAGTAGAGCTTCACTCAAATGGTACATGAGCCTTGAGCAAAACCACATACGCTGCTTCCAAGATCTTGCAAATGCTTTCATGAAGCAATACAAGTACAACATTGATATGGCTCCCGATCTTCGCCAGCTTTAGAACATGACTCAAAATAATAAGGAATCTTTTAAGGAGTATGTTCAGCGGTGGAGAGAGTTAGCTTCTCAAGTTGAACCTCCTCTGGCGGAAAAGGAACTGACTGGAATGTTCATGGACACTTTGTCTCCATTCTATTGGGAGAAGATGATTGGAAGTGTTTCCTCCAACTTCATTGATTTGGTAACTATTGGCCAAAGACTCGAAGAAGGACTCAAGAATGGTAAAGTATCCAAGGCTGCTGAATCTTCCAATGGCGCGAAGAAATCCTATGGGAACTTCCAAAAGAAGAGGGAAGATCATACCAATGATGTCATGATTGAAACAAGAAAATCTCGTCATAGACCTCAGCATTCTAATCAAGCTTATGTTGTTGCTGTTGCTCCTATTGTTACTGTTCCACGACCAGCTCAAGCTCCTCAACGCCCAGCTGTAGGAAAAAACCAGTACCGTAATATGAATCAGTTTGATCATATTCCCATGACGTACACTGGACTTTATCCTGGTCTTGTTCAGAAAAGTTTGATTACCACAAGGACTCTGCCTCCTCCTCCAAATCCTCATCCAGCTGGATTCAGATCTGATCTCCATTGTGCATTCCATGAAGGTGCCGCAAACCACGACATGAAAAATTGCTATACACTAAAGGCTAGAGTGTGTGGTTTTATTAAGGTCAGAATCCTTAGCTTTCATGACAGTAATCCTAATGTCCAGAACAATCCTCTGCCAGGGCATGGCAAGTGAAACTTCAATTAACTTCAACCCATCTACTTCCCAAAGACAGAACAGCTCATCCTTGTGTTTAACTAGTCACTAGGCCATGTTTCTTATTGTTTGCATTTTTCTTTTATTTTGTATTAGCTATTTACATTCAAATTATGTTTGTACTTTCGTAATTAATGAAACGAGTATTGCAACTTTTGATTCAATTCATTTTGTCCATTATTTCCATCTTTATGCTTTCCTTTTCAAAAAATATTTTATCTCTTTTCCCCTTTCTTTTGATTGTGCAAAGATTGGAGGAAGGATGATGAAAACATTATACCCATAATTGCTGGTATGCTTTCAAATAAACTTTGCTGACGATGTAAGGCATTGTTTCAATCCCCCAAACACTGGAGAAATAAGGAAGTTATTCCATTGTCAAACCTTTCGAGCCTAGAAGTTGGAGTTTCTTTCTTTACAAAAAAAAAACTGCAATCTTAACCTTGGGATGGGTAGTTCTTAGTTTACTTGGTTATGTTTTCATGCAAAACACCTTTCACATAAAAGTTGCATTCGCAATTTTCCGTCGCACACAGCAAGCAAGTGTCGAAGATGTTTTTCAAGCCAAAAAGCTGATGATGGTTCACTGTAATCATTAATCCAGTCAGTCGCTCTCTTTCTTTCTCAAAAATAAAAAAAAAGCCCTCTAATTCAAAACCTATGAAGGAGGCTTAGGCAAAACTGGGGCATCCCGATGACTGTAAGCTTCAAAAGAAACAGTCCAGGCAAAATTTAGGGATAATAAAAGAGGATTTCTTTAAATCCTCACCCTAAAAATCCATAATGACAAAAACAACTGAATGTTGTAAGGAAGCAATGACTGCCATCTCAATAGTCCTTTGACTTCTGAACCATCATCATCACTATCATCATTACAATTCCAACCTCTTGGGAACCTGAGTGCATAGGCTGACCTAACTGAGCGTAGAACTGAAAATCAGCACGAAGATGGGGTGGGTACAAACAAACCTTGAGCCTTTATCCTTTGTTTCATAAATCGTGAACCAGCCCACGTTACAACCCTCGAAAGACCTAATTGAAGCAAGGTTATTTTGAAAGCATACTACAGCAAGGTTGCGTAAACTGACTCCAAAAGATCTTTGCAGATCATCTGTTTTGGCATTACACCTGTGCTTTACCTTTCAATTTTTAAATGTCTTGAACCACCATGTTCTGACTAGTGACTCATATGCTTTGCATCATTTTAAAATTGATTTTGATTTCAAAAGTTGTAAGAACTTTGCATTTACCATGTTTGTATGAATACTTTTGTTTGCAAACTAGCTTTCCTCTCAAGGAATTTTCAAACAGTTGAGAAACTTGGTCAGTGATCCTATCAGGGGAAAGTTCCTTCCAAATCCTGTTGAGAATCAATTCAAGGTTTATTTCTCAGTGCAAGTCTTTCTCAGAATTGGTTTATTCAGAAGATTTTTCAAGGCTAATACTGGGGCAAGCTTTCCAAGAGCACAATAAAAACAGTCATTTACAAAATTAGACAAGCTGAAGCAATGATCAGCTCATCTACAACAGTCAACTAATCTGGGGCAACTTACTTGAAGAATTCCCAAGCAGCTCTTCATCCTTCCTACAAGGATCATCAACTTATTACAGTTTACCAGTGTGGCAGAGATGTGTTCAACAGTAGCATCTCTAGTCCCTAAGAAGAATGTTAGTGATCTCCGTGTTGATCATATATCATAGCAAAATTCATATACATATGCATAGCAAGAGTGTTTCATCCTCATTTGCATTTACCATAAGTCGTGTTGTTGTCAATGTCTCACCTTGTGGTCAAAGTCCAACTCATTTGGCACCTACCAAACAGATATTGTCATGTCTATCTGACGTTCTTCCAGATATGACCTTTCTTATCCGATTATTTTTTTGGATATGTATGTTCCTCTCTTTTACGTCCAATGCCATTCTTGGATGTATGATATGTTTATCTCTCCGATGTGTTTCCAAATTGAGTCTTTTGTTCTGATGTTCTTCTGAAACCTATATGATGTTTTTCCATATATTTTCATTGTGATTCTGATACCCTTCAAGAATTTGTTTCACTCCCTAGTGAGTTTCCAAATATATACCTTTGTAATTATGATGCATTCTCAGAGTTTTATTTCTTTTATCGTCTGACATTTTTCCATATGTGACTTTGCTTCTGATGTTTTTCCAGAACTCCTTTGTACCTATCTGATGTTCTTCTGGATATGTATCTTTTGTTCTGATGTTTTTCCAAAACCTCTTGGTGTCTATCTGATGTTCTTCTAGATACAAATTTGCTTCTGATGTTTTTCCAGAACACCTTGTGTGTCTGTCGTAACCCGAAATTTGACCTCCCTTTTTTTTTGCCTTTTGCATGAGCATGTGCATTCGCATTGCTGACATACGCATTCGCACTTTTTTTCTCTGTGTTTCTTGGTGCAGGAATATTCAGGTTTTTCAAGTCCAATTAATCACATCCTCACAAGGTCATCACACCATCAAAACAAGCACAAAATATTAGTTTCTATGATTATTCATCAAAGCAAGAGGTGGAAAATCGAAATCGGGACTTCAACACTTGTTCCATAGCAATCTGGGCAAACTTTGTCTAGAGTAATCGATTACTCTAATAGGATAATCGATTACTCTGTACAGATTTGCAGATTCTGCTGCTTTTTTAGGACAGCAACTATGCACACTCTTTGTTCGGTTTCGATACGATTATGCTACAACTGAAGATTCCTCTGGTTTTCTTTGATTATCTTCATTAAGATTAATTTTTAACAACATCCAAGGCACATCCCAGCCTTGTAGGTTGGTCTTTCTTTGCACATTTTATCGTTTTGAACGTTTTCGTATCATTCGCGATGTAGTTTCGATGCTTTTTGTGTGTGAATTGATTATGTCATTATTTGATCCATGATCTTGATGTGTTAATTGATTCCATTGCTGTTTATTTGTTGTTTTGAAACTTGAGTTTCGTGTACAAATTCATACCCTAGCATGTGGTAACTTGGACAAGTGATTTAGGTGTTAAAAGTGCTTTTTGAAAAGCTATTTTTGTCACTGTTACAGTGGTAATCGATTACTCAAAGAGAGTAACCGATTACTCTTCACAAATTTACACCAGCGCTGTTTTTTCAACCAAGTAACCGATTACTCAAATAGAGTAACCGATTACTCTACGTAATTTTCACCAGATTTGCCTTTTTCAAACAAGTAACTGATTACCTGCTTAGGGTAATCGATTACCACTGTAACATAGTGCCATTTTTGGTGTTTTTCAAGCTTGTTTGCCATGCTTTTCTCCTCTAACTTCCATGGATTAATATGATTGATTTTTATGGATGTTTTATGAGTCGTTTCACTTCAGTTTGAAGCATGCTTGTGAATTTTTCAATGCTCGATCTTTCGATTTTGTAATTGTGCTCATTCTTGACATTGCATGAACATGAGCATTCTTGCACAGTTTAATTCACATGATAACATGATTTGTGTTGCGTTTTGGATTGTCATTTGGCACTGTTTTGCATTTTCCACTCATGTTTGAATTAAGTTTGTTCTTCAAAGAATAAGCTTTATCTTGTATAATCAATAATGCACCCTTTGCTTTAGTAATTTTTCAATTCATTTTGGAAAATTATTAGCATTTCCTCCCTTTTGATTAATTAATCAAAACTTCGTTTCGATTATTAATCTTCTCGTTGGCGCTTCTCTTTAGGCTTCCTTTAGAGTTTTCTCTCTCTTTCCCCAGTGGAGTCGGAGCTTCGCGCGACCCTGGAGCTCTGTACAATTTGGAGCTCTTACGCCGTCCGTTTCAATTTCTGCACTACACCCTATGTTTTAGAGAAGGAATGAGAATGGAGAATTCCTACTCTCATTCTGACTACTTCAAGTAGGGCACGGATGACCCTGTCCCTGGCTTAGTCACCTCTATCTCCAGGCGGTAGCATATCTCCTTCCCCAGTTGAGTCGATCCTTAATCACTCTTACCTCTTTCAACCAGTCTTTTGATCTATCACCATTCCCTTGGTTCGCAATCATTAGCAATCTTCAGAGAGTCAATCTCTTGCTCTTGTTTCAATACCTTTCTTTTGTTCTCTTCAAGAGAGTTTCAATTACCTTTTCTTGTGGCTAGTCACTTCTTTTATTGATTCCCCATGAGAGTCGTAATCATTCTTCCTTTGGTTGATCACAGTCGTACTGTTAAAACCAATTCTCTATTTCCCCTGCAATCGTACTCTTTCTTCGGTTAATCACAGTCTTCCTGTTAAACACTGAAAATCTTTTGGAGTTCACAACCTTCTCTTGGTTCCTCTCCCTTTGATTGGTTAACCACTGCCTGTCAGTTAAAACACCAATTTGCACTTCTTCTCAGTTAACCATAGTCTATCTGTTAACATACTGAGCTCCTCTTGGGTTAATCACCTTCTCTTGGTTAACCACCCATTTATCAGTTAATCACAGTCAGTCTATTAAAACACTGGGACCCTTTCGAGTTAATCACCTTCTCTTCGTTAATTACTTGTTTATTTTCGATTAATCACAGTTCTTTTGTTATCACCGGATCCTCAGCGGTTAGCAACCTCTTTTGGTTCATTACCCTCTTTATTGGTCAAGTACTGTTTGTTCGATCGGTACCAACATCCTCTATGAGTCACGACCTTTCTTTGGTCTCACACTCGTCCTTTGGGTCACGACCTTCGCTTGGTCTCACACCTGTCCTTTTGGGTCACAACCTTTGCTTGGTTCTACATCCACTCTTTTGGTTGAACACAGTCTATCTGTTAAAACCTTTCTCTCCCCACAGAGTTGCAATCTTTTCTTTCTTCGGTTAACCACTGTTCATCAGTTAACATATCAAAGTCCCCTCAGAGTCAAACACCTTCTCTTGGTTCAGTACTCTCTCTCTTTTGGTTTCATCACAACCTGTCTATTGACACCAACCCTTTTCCCCACAGAGTCATACTCTCTTCCTTCGGTTAACCACTTCCAGTCAGTTAACATACCGAACCATCTTCCTTTTGATCCCCAGTAGGGTCGCTTACTCTCTGATCCCTAGCATATGCACTTTGTTCTCTTACTCCCCAGTGGAATCTCTGTTATTCTTTTGCTCCTTTATCTTCTTGGTTTCGACACCACTCTTGCACTTAATCCTCAGCACAGTTATTATCTTTTCCTTTGCACTTCTTTCTTAGTTTTGACATCAGTTCTTTGGGATCCCCAGCGGAGTTTCCTTCTTTCTTTTGTTCTTGGTTTTGACACCACCTTTCCTTTTCCTTTTCCGTCTTGGTTCTCCGAACTACAGAAGCTCTGATTCTGCATTCATTCGAATGTATGATACGTAGGCACGAGATCGCGATGATCTTGGCAGGCACCCTTCCACCTTCTCCGCTCTTTCCCCTTTCTTTTCCCTAGTTCCATGAACTACGGAGCTCTAATTTCCTCATTGCACTATGAGGGTATGTAGGCACGAGGGCCTCAATCCTCCATGAGCACGCTCTTTCTTTCTTTCTTTTCTCTTTTCTCTCATTTTCTTTTATCTAGAAGCCTTTAGATAGATAACCCATCCAAGCCTAAAAGAAAGCAAAATGGTTCCCGTCGAGTACGACGGATGCGTAAGGTGCTAGTACCTTCCTTTCGCATAACCGACCCCCTGACCCGTTTCTCTTCCCCTTGGGTTTTATCGATATTTTCCCTGTCCTTTGGGACTAAATAAAGTTCGGTGGCGACTCTGTTGTATCTTTGAGTGTGCGATTCACTCAGGTATAATCCAACCATCTTTAGCAGGTGACTCTGCTGGGGAGTCCTTGCTCTTACAAGTTGGGGTCTTGCCTAGTTTTGTTTGCTTTCTTGCTTGCTTGGGTGTTTATCTTTTGCGCTTTACTCGCTTTATTTTATTTAGCTTTATGTTTATTTACTGCATTTCTTTACTGCTTTGAATATTCATATGCTGTATATTCTGGATATCTGCTATATTTTCTGCTGTTGTTGGGATGGGTAGATATTATTTGAGAGAAAAGTCCTAACACCGGGCTTAGCATACACATAGACTAGAACGTGGATAGTCGTGAGGCCTGCGTTTTACGCGTTGGGGTACCATGAGAGCCACATCCCAGATCGTGATTCACTTGAGAATACTTCCGTCCTTCGAGAATTCGCTACGACGGGGGGTTTTCATTCTGAGTCCTATAGTTTGGGCGACCTTTCTAGGGACCACCTTGTTGTGTCTAGACCACACCTGTGAGGGGGATATGGGTTTTTGCAGGAAAATAAGCCTCTTCATACCTTTGTTCTCTCACACACATCAGATTTCACACCGACACAGAATTATATATGCAGATATCCAGATTGTTTAGATTTGATTGTTCAGACAGTGTTGGCTTGTTTCTTGTGTTACATATCATGGTATCATGTAAATTAATTTTTGCATGTGCATTTCCAGGTTATTCAAAGGCTTATTCTTTGTTGACGTTATCATAGAGATGAGTACTGGTTGTAGAGGTATCTTTAGCTACAAGCTTGTGGAGCCTAAGCTGAATACTTTGAGAGGTTTAGCATCCAGTGTGGTTGAAGATAACAGAGGGGTTTTCAAAGACAATTATGGTAATCTGTTGGCCATCCTCAACACTGAAGTCAACATCACTGCCATTCATACATTGGTTCAGTTCTTTGATCCGCCACTTAGGTGCTTCACATTTCAGGATTATCAGCTAGCACCTACACTCGAGGAGTATGCTTATATCTTGGGGGTTGAGATCAAGAGGCAGGTTCCTTTTGTCTACACCAGTGGTTGTCTGAAGTTTCCCCTTATTGTTGATGCTCTTTGCATTAGTAAGAAGGATGTGGAAGCTAATCTCAAGACTAAAGGGAAGGGTATTCGAGGGTTTGCTTTAAAGTTTCTGGTTGACAAAGCCACTTCCTTTGCTGTAGATGGAAATTGGAAGGCTTTCAATGTCGTTCTTGCTTTGCTGATATATGGGATTGTCTTGTTTCTGAACATGGAGGATTTCGTAGATCAGGCTGCCATCAGTATCTTCTTGTCCAAGAACCCTGTTCCGACACTTCTTGCTGATACCTATCATTCTATTCATTCGAAGAATGAAAAAAAGAATGGAACCATTGTCTGTTGTGCTCCTCTGTTGTCCCGATGGTTCATGTCTCAACTTCTGCAGAAGGGTCCCTTTGTTGAGAATAAGGGAAATCTCAAGTGGTCTCAACGAATCATGTCTCTTACTGCTGATGACATTTCTTGGTATTCTCGAGTTTTCAACGATACTAAGATTATTCTACATTGTGGGAAATTCTCCAATATGCCTCTCTTGGGTACAAAGGGTGGAATTAACTACAATCCAAGACTTGTCTTTCGTCAGTTGGGATATCCTATGGTTGCCAAGCCAGATCCTGAGGTAGTGGAAGAGTTCATCTTTCATGAAGGGGTTGATGACATGGGATTACTGAAGAGATTTAGTGCCGCTTGGACTCAGATTCACCTCGAAGGAAGAGCCAATTTGTGTAAGAAGAATTGCATCACCAAGGAAGCTTACACACTTTGGGTCAAAGAGCGCGTCAAAGAGATCTTGTTGCCATTTTCTTCCGAGCCTTCCAGGAATGCCAAGCTTCCTGAACTTGCCATTGTTCCTCCATCTGAAGTCGACCAACTCAAACTGACTATTGAGATGTTGAAAAAGGAGAATGCTGATCTTTGTCTCAACCTTGGTAGAGTCACATCCGAGAAGGAAAGCTTACATATTGAGCTCCATCAGAAGCATGAGCACATGCTCAAAGAGGTGGAGGTTGAACAGAACAAATGAAGGAAAGTGCGCGATGCTTTGAAAAGTACCTATGAGGGACTTACTTCAAAGAAGAGCCAACTCGCCGATACCCGATATCAAGCTTACAAGGATGAGTTGAGCTACAAGAAGCAACTTGAAGAGCTTCAAGAGAAGTTATTAGATTACAAGACAAAGCTGCAAAGTGAACAAGACCGTGCTAACCAGTTGGCAAAGGACTTTTCTCAGTATTAAGCCAAGCTCGACCAAGACTTCGGTGAGATTCAGAAGCTACAAGATCAAACACATCAGAGCAGAGAGCATATTAGTCAACTCAACATGGAGAGTACTCATTGGGAGCGACAAAGCCTTCATCTGCAAAACCTCTTGGATCAGAAAGAGGCCTTTCTTTAGGATATTCTTCAGGGACCTAACCATTATTTTCTATGCAACCTCATGAAGGATGCGAAGTATTGGAGTGAAAGACATGGTCGTCTAGCCAGATTTGCTGAGCATGCACTCGAGGACTTACCTGGGTTGTTGAGGGATGCATATGCTGATATGTTGCCGCACAAGACTCCTTGGGCTGTTTTCCGTTTCTTGTCTGTTTGTAGGGTGGTTTTTTATAGGATCCATGTTGATCTTGTTGTGGCCCAAAAGGCAGATATTTGATTTGTACTCAACTTGTACTTCTTTCCTTTATTGTTGAATGAATGAAGTTTCTTACCAGCTTTATCTGTGCACCTTTACTTCTATGCTTTATGATTATTGTTAACAAAGATAAGCTTAAGAATTCCTGGAATTTAAAACTTTATTTTTGCATGCATCGCATATATTCATTTGCACACATATGCACGTCCCTTCATCCGGAAACCTTTGCTTACCCTGTGCGTCTCTGCTTGTAGCAACACGACGACTCGACATCGGTATTTCACTCGCTCAAGCAAAACCAGAATCATGGCTGACTTCGACGCTAAGAACGCTTCCTATAAGGAAACTCTGGCTCAATTTCAAGGTCGGATGGATCAGTTTCAGACTAACATTGATGTTATTATGGAACTCCTTCATGCTCAGAAGGATGCTGCTGCTGCTACTTTTGTTGTTGCAACTGCCACTGATGCAACCATTGTCACTCCTATTGTGACTATGTCTCTAGTTGTTACGGCTACTCCTGTTGTTGTTCCTTCTCCTGCTATTATTGAAGTGTCAGTTGAGCATGTGATTCAGTCTGTTGTTCCTCCGTCAAACTCTCAATCTGGTTTGAACAAGATGCCTGCTGCTTTTCCTTGGGGCATGCCTCCAAATTTCACTCCTCAGATTGCAAATAATGGTGCATTCGTACCATATCAGCCTTTTATTGTGCCCATGCCTAATAGAAATGCTGCCGCATATCCGTGGGGTATGCACACTCCGGTTCCGCCTCTAGTGGTGAATGATGATCATGAGAATCTTCAGGTTCAGACTCGTCAGACTCCTGTTTGACTGACATTGAAACTCCTTATGAAAAAGAGCATGTGTATAAGGGTCCTCCTATTCATGTTCTGGTTTCATCCCAAGCTGCTCAAATTGCCGTTCAGAATGTCCATTCTAGAATGCTCTACCCTGGGACATCTTCAGTCGTCGTGGTACCTCCTCCGAATTATCTGTTTGGTGTTCAAATGGGTCAGAATGCTGGTCAGATGATTAATCAGGGATTTGTATATCCTTCTCAATTTGCTACTCTATAAGTGCACGCTCTAGCCGCATCTCAGTTGCCAAATCCTCAGATTCTTGTCAGGCCTACTAATCAAGATAGACATGCTGGTTATAAGCTATTGGAAGACCGTATCAGAGCTATTGAAGGGTTTTCTACTTTTGGCATGGAGGCCAAGGACTTACGTTTGGTTCCAAATGTTGTACTGCCGCAGAAATTCAAGATACCTGATCTTCCAAAGTATAAAGGTTTGAGTTGCCCACGTAGTCACATCAATATGCACTGCAGGAAAATGGCATCCTATATTGATAACGATGAATTTTTAGTCCATTATTTTCAAGATAGCTTGTCCGGTGCTTCATTGGATTGGTACATGGGCCTAGAACGCAACAAAATCTATACTTGGAGAGATCTGTCTGAAGCATTCTTGAAACAATACAAATACAATCTTGATCTGGCGCCTACCAGATTATAGTTGCAAAACCAGTCTCAGCGCTCAGCTGAAACATTTAAAGAGTATGCACAAAGATGGCGTGAGATGGCATCTCGTGTGTGACCTGCTCTCTCTGACAATGAGTTGGTTGACATCTTTATGGGTACCTTGAAAGGATCCTACTATGAGAAAATGGTGGGTAGTTCTTCATCGAACTTTGCTGACGTTGTAACCATCGGTGAATGAATTGAGAATGGGTTGAAGACTACAAAGATTTCGGGAGATGCTTCCCAGCAGACAGCTAACAGAAAAGCTCAGAACAGTCATTCAAAGAAAAAAGAAGGTGAAGCCAACGCTGTGACAGCTCAAGTTTCTACTCAGTATCAAGCACCCATGGCTCCCATGCCATACTATCCATATCCGTACATTGCTGCTGCACAATATAAATAACCTCCATACCAGTATCATCCGCAACAACCGGTTCAGAATGCACAAAATCCACAACAACCGCAACATCAGCAACAGACTCAACAGAACAACAGAAATCAGCAGAATCAAAACCGGAAAAATAACAACAATCAAGGAAACCGTAAGCGTCCGAATTTCGATAGAATTCCAGTGCCATACACTGAATTGTTTCCTTACTTGGTTCACCAAGGGGAAATTGTTCCCAAAGAGATTGCACCTGCAATTCCTCCATTCAACCCAGAGCATAATCCAAATGCGTCTTGTGCCTATCACGCTGGATACATAGGACATGCGATAGAAGACTGTATTGTTTTCAAAACCAAGGTTCAGGAACTCATTGATCAAAAGATTTTGACTTTTACTAAGGTCCTAACATTCAGCATAATCCATTGCCCAATCACGGTGGACCTGCGTGAACATGATTGAGGATAATTCAAGGGCTGAATTGATCATGGATGTTGACGAGGTAAAGACCCTGATGACTGTGGTTATCAATAGATTGAATGAACATGGGCTGTTGAAAGGGCTGCATGGTAAGTGTCAAATTTACGACGATAATCCCAACCAGAGTCGAAGGCTAGAGGGTTATGTCCAAATTTTGATGAACCGAGGTGAAGTTCAGTTTGCCAGATCTAAGCCTGTTGAAGAAGTCCCTACTATCGAGCCATTCACCATCGTCTATAGGAAGGTTCCTGTTGAATCCCCTAAGAAGAAAATACAACATATTGTTGTTTTCCCACCAAAACCGTTTCCGTATTAGAATTCTAAGGAGGTACCTTGGAGGTATGGGTCTACTGTGTTTTCTGGAGGTCAAGAGATAAGGTTTGTTGAGTCTGAGATTGTGAATGTTACAGCCTTTGGGGGTATGACTCATAGTGGACGTGTGTTTGCTCCAAAAGTCACTACAAAGCCAATACAAGTTCCAACTATTTGTCCTCCCAAGGAGAAGCCTGCATCTGTAACCCCTGTTGTTCAACAAGAGGCATCTACTACTGCACCAGTGCCAACAATTCCGTCTGAGGATGTTTCAAAGAGCAAAGAGATGATCGAAGATCAAGAATTCCTAAAGCTGTTCAAGAAAAGTGACTTTAAAATTATGGATCAGCTGGGGCAGACTCCCTCAAGGATCTCAATCTTGTCCTTACTCATGAGCTCACCTGCGCACAGATCAGCTTTGTTGAAAGTCTTGAGCACTGTCCACGTGATGCACGATATATCCGTTGTCGAGTTAGATGACGTAGTGGCTAACATAACAGCAAGCAGATATTTGGGTTTTAATGAATCAGAATTGCCTCCTGAAGGAGCTGCCCACAATCGAGCATTGCACATATCCGTAACCTGCATGGATGCCTTATTATCTCGTGTTCTTGTGGACACCAGTTCTTCCCTCGATGTGATGCCTAAAGGCACATTGAGCCAACTACTGGTGGAAGGGAGCGAGATGAGGCCGCACACCTTAGTTGTCAGAGCCTTGGATGGTTCTCGAAGGCAAGTTATTAGAGAAGTGGATTTACCCATCAAGGTTGGGCCGCATTTGTTCACCATTACTTTCCAAGTGATGGATATTAATCCTGCGTACAGTTGCCTATTGGGTCGCCCGTGGATTCATGCCGCATGGGCAGTTACCTCCACTTTACATCCGGAATTGAAATTCATGTTCGACGATCAGCTGGTCATCGTCTGTGGTGAAGAGGATTTGATTGTAAGAGAGTTGTCGTCTTTCCGATATGTTGAGACCAAAGAAGGCATAGCTGAGGTGCCGTTGCAATGTCTCGAGTTCGAAGGTGTCAGTTCTGCTTCAACTAGTCAAAGTAGATCACCGCAAATGACCTTGACATCCGCCAAGAGTGCTAAAGAGACCATCGAGAAAGGTGCCTTTCCTGGCCGGGGCATGTGATTGATGTGGTTGAAAAGCATGATCGTTTTATATTGGGTTATCATCCTGGTCAAAAATCTAACTCACACGGTCAAAAGCAGTGCAACTTAATCAAGTTCAGTAGCGCGGGTTTTCAAAAGGGTGATGTCGTGGCAGCTATTGATGATGTTGGTCCTAGCCACCAGAATTCAAGCTTTGTGCGCAAGTTCCCGCCGGGTTTCAAGCTTAACAACTGGACATCTACCGTGATTCCTGTGGTTTTCCCAACAAACATGTAATGCATTTTGCTTTCTCATTCCTTCGTCCTCGCCCGAGACGAGTGGATATCTTGTAAAGGGCCTTCCGCTTTTGCAATATTATGTGATCAATAAATAAAAGTTTTTTGCATTCAAAATCGTGATCTTTTTTATTTCTTTATTTTACTTTTTCACAAACAAATGGTAAAAGTTTCTTTTATTTTCACCTTTTCAAAGTAGCTCATTCTAAACATATTCATAAACATGCAGAACAAATAAATGCATTGATAACAACATGGCAAACATCCATTGTAATTCTGGGATTCCAATCAACCAAGCCGGAGAAGATGGTGAGGAAGATTGTGAATTACCGGCTGAACTAGCAAGGCTCCTTGAGCACGAGCATAAAGAGATTAAGTCGCACAAAGAGCCAGTGGAAGTTGACAATCTTAGTACTGATGAGGTCAGAAGAGAAGTCAAGGTTGACGTGTCCCTCGTAAAGCATGTACACTCCGAGTTGGTCAAGTTATTGAAAGAGTGTGTTGATATCTTCGCCTGGTCCTATCAAGATATGCCTGGGTTGGATACCAACATCGTTGAGCATCACTTGCCACTCAAGCCCGGATGTCCTCCTGTCAAGCAAAAGCTTAGGAAGACTAGACCCGACATGGCACTCAAAATTAGAGAAGAGGTAAAGAAACAGCTTGACGCTGGATTCCTGGCCACTTCCGAATATCCTGAATGGATTGCTAGCATCTTCCCGGTTCCTAAGAAAGACGGGAAGGTTAGAATGTATGTGGATTATGGAGATCTCAACAAGGCAAGCCCGAAAGATGATTTTCCTTTGCCTCATATTGATGTCTTGGTAGACAACACTGCACAATTCTCTATCTTTTCCTTCATGGACGGTTTCTCAGGATATAATCAGATCAAAATGTCCCTAGCTGATATGGAGAAGACTACTTTCATCACGCCATGGGGTACATATTGCTACAAAGTCATGACATTCGGTTTAAAGAATGCAGGGGCAACATACCAACGTGCCATGATAACCCTCTTTCACGATATGATCCATAGAGAGATTGAGGTTTATGTGGACGATATGATTGCCAAGTCCAAAACTGAAGATGATCACCTGGTTCATCTGAAGAAACTGTTTGACAGACTCTGGAAGTTTAGACTGTGGTTGAATCCTGCAAAGTGTACCTTCGAAGTTCGATCTGGTAAATTGTTGGGCTTTATTATGAGTCAGAAGGGCATTAGAGTTGATCCTGACAAGGTTCGGCCAATTCAGAACATGCCACCTCCCAAAACAGAAAAAGAAGTCGTGGCTTTCTGGGCAGACTTAATTACATCTCAAGGTTCATATCCCACTTGACGGCTACCTATGAACCGATGTTCAAATTACTAAGAAAAAATTAATCGATCAAATGGAACAATGATTGTCAAGAAGCATTTGACAAAATAAAACAATACTTGCAAGAACCACTGATCTTAGTACCGCCGGTTCCTGGTAGGCCTTTAATCATGTATCTCATTATTCTCGATGAATCAATGGGATGTGGATTGGGTCAACATGACGACACTGGCAGAAAAGAACATGCAATTTACTATCTGAGCAAGAAGTTCACTGATTGTGAGACCAGATACTCACTCTTGGAGAAAAACTTGTTGTGCTCTGGTCTGGGCTGCTCGACGCCTAAGACAATACATGATTTGCCATACTACTTTGTTGATATCCAAAATGGATCCGATAAAGTACATATTTGAAAAGCCTACTGTCTCTGGAAGGATTGCTCAGTGGCAGATGCTGTTGACTGAGTATGATATCCAACATGTTACCCAGAAAGCAATAAAAGGGAGCGTCTTGTCTGACAACCTTGCTCATCAACCTGTAGAGGGTTATCAACAAATGAAGTTTGACTTTCCCAATGAGGATGTTCTATTTATCAGAGATTATGAGACTCCAGACCCTGACATAGGACCCAAACCAGGGGTGCGATGGACGCTCGTGTTCGATGGTGCCTCCAATGCTAAAGGTCGTGGAATTGGTGTTATCCTCATCTCTCCGATAGGTTTTCACCTTCCCTTCATCTCCAGATTATGCTTTGCATGCACCAACAATATGGCTGAATACGAAGCATGTATCTATGGTATTGAAGCAGCAATTGACATAAGAATCAAGAATCTTGAGGTTTATAGAGATTCTGCTTTGGTCATTGGCCAAGTCAGAGGGAACTTTGTGACTCGAGATTCCAAGCTAGTTCCGTACCAAAAGCACATAGCGAAATTGATTACCTAATTTGATGAGATCTCTTTTCATCATATTCCCATAGAGGAAAATCAACTAGCTGATGCACTTGCCACTTTAGCATCCATGTTCAAGGTCAAGTGGAAAAATGAAGCTCTTTCTATCCGCATTAATCATTTGAACGAACCAGTACATTGTTTAGCAATCAAGGATGAGTCTGATGACAAGCCTTGGTTCTACGACATCAAGAGATATCTGGAAAAATAGGAATATCCTGAGGGTATCACTATCACTGACAAGAAGGCTCTTAGACGGCTTTGTACCAAATTCTTCTTAAGTGGTGGTGTACTGTACAAGAGGAATTATGATTCCGTGTTGCTCAGATGCGTGGATAGACACGAAGCAAACATGATCATAAGATCCATACATGAGGGCTGCGAGGGTGTACATGCTAAAGGTCTTGCCATGGCCAAAAAGATCCTTCGAGCTGGGTATTATTGGACAACAATGGAGGTAGATTATTACAACTTTGCCAAAAGATGTCACAAGTGCCAAATCTACGGAGACAAGATCCATGTACCTCCAACTCCATTAAATGTTTTGACTTCACCTTGGTCATTCTCTATGTGGGGTATAGATATGATTGGAATGATCGAGTCGAAGGCTTCTAACAGTCACCGGTTCATTCTAGTTGCTATCGACTACTTCACCAAGTGGGTTGAAGCTACTTCTTACGCAAATATTACACGACAAGTGGTTGCCAGATTTATCAAGAATGAGATAATCTGTCGCTATGGCATTCCTAGCAGCATTATCCCTGACAATGCAAGCAACCTAAACAACAAGATGATGAAGGAGTTGTGTCAAGAATTCAAGATCGAGCACCACAACTCTTCACCATATCGACCCAAGATGAATGGTGCCGTCGAAGTAGCAAACAAAAACATCAAGAGGATTGTCCAAAAAATGGTCAAGACATTCAAGGATTGGCATGAAATGCTTCCATTTGCACTACATGGCTACAAAACTTCAGTTCACACTTCTACTGGGGCAACTCTGTATTCACTTGTGTATGGTATAGAGGTTGTTTTACCAATTGAAATCGAGATTCCTTCGCTCAGAGTCATCATGGAAGCAGATCTGGATGAAGCCGAATGGGTCCAATCCAGATACGACCAGTTGAATCTCATAGAAGAAAAACGCCTTACAGCCGTTTAACATGGTCAATTGTATCAGAGACGCCTCAAGCGAGTTTTTGAAAAGAAAGTTCTCCCTCGAGCGTTCCAAGAATGCAAACTCGTGCTCAAGAGATATTCACATGTTCACTCAGATCCACGCGGCAAGTGGACTCCTAATTACGAATGACCTTTTATCGTCAAGAAGGCCTTCTTAGGCGGAGCCCTGATCCTCACCACCATGGATGGGGAGGATTTGCCATCGCCCGTGAACTCCGATGCAGTCAAAAAATATTATGCCTAAAAAAAATGGATAAAAAGCCCGCTAGATTGACATCCGCAAGGACAATCTAGGGAAAACTGGGCGTCCCGATGGACCAAAAAAAAAGTACAGGCAAAAAATATGGATAAAGGCATTTGACTGCGAACACTTGAGCCTCTCTTCGTCATAGCTGGACCTCAGACGGTAATAGAGCATCTAATTCATCATCAACGGGTGCGAGGCATTGGAACCTAGACTTACTGTTGATGGTAGCCAATGTTGTAATCAATGCAAAACATGATTTCCCTTTGCCATTTACATTTGTTTTTCAATTTTATTGCAAATTTCCTCATCAAGGATTTTTGTATCCTTGTACACATCTTATGTACATGTTTGCATATTTCAATAAAAGTTCATCATTAGGTTTCTCAATCATTTTCATTTCAGTATTTTGTTTGCAAAATAAACGATTATTTGTGATCACATAATACTATAAAGCATTGAGAATAATAAAAATCTAAATCAATCGAGAAAGCATTATGCATTGCAGATTTTACTGGTAATTCCTACAGGATAATCGGTCATATCCATTTGCAAGCCCAATGCCCTACCAACACTATGATGGTTCTTTGAAGATGCGGCCATCTCCCTAACAGAGCCATCATTTCCCAGCAAGCGCCATTATGGTTCTTAGGAAAGGTTGTTCACTTTCCATTTCTCTGGCAGATCCGTAATGTCCCCAGTAAAGTTGTCATGGTGTGCCCCGAGAAGAGATACGATTGTTCTGTTCCCCAGTAAGGGTCGTGCATCATTCCCAGCATGTCAAAACTGTCATGCACCAGCAGCGGTATGACTTGGTTTCTCATTTTCCCCTTGCAGAGAAGATCCTCCGGACCTTGGTAATTCTCTGCAGCAGAGTCAGTGGCAGCTTAGTAATCGGAGTTTTCTGGTTTCATTCCCCAGTCAGAGTCAGTCGTGGTGAGAAGATCTACTTGATTCCCGCATCCCCAGCAATGGCAATGGTGACAGTCTAGAAATTTGAGACATCTCGGTTTCTTCCCCAGCGGAGTCGTCACCATTTTGGGGGCCTTTCCCCAGCAAGATTTGTCTTTATCTGTGGGTTCTCTCCCCAACCGAGGATGTCGAGTTCGTTTTGCTACAATATCTGCCTAACCACCGCCCATTACCTTAACTTGCACCTTTGCATTGCATGATATCAAGCATCATGTAGATCACATACATGGCATGTGCATCAAGCATACTCCCTTTCTTTTTGGCCTGATTCATCTCCTCAGCGGATATTCAGCCAAACTTTAAACACTCTAAAAAAACTCTTCTTTTGTCGTCGTCGGCCAAAATTTTTGAGCTACTCTTTTATTTAATCCCCTTCTTCCTCGAATCATCGAAAAGCTGGTGCAATTCATACATTCAAGTCCAAGAGGATTAAATAGAGGCAGCTTTCGTAACCCGAAATTTGACCTCCCCTTTTTTTTGCCTTTTGCATGAGCATGTGCATTCGCATCGCTGGCATACGCATTTGCACTGTTTTTTCTCTGTGTTTCTTGTTGCAGGAATATTCAGGTTTTTCAAGTTTGATTAATCACATCCTCACAACGTCATCACACCATCAAAACAAGCACAAAATATTGGTTTCTATGATTATTCATCAAAGCAAGAGGTGGAAAATCGAAATCGAGACTTCAACACTTGTTCCATAGCAATCTGGGCAAAATTTGTCTAGAGTAATCGATTACTCTAATAGGATAATCGATTACTCTATACAGATTTGCAGATTCTGCTGCTTTTTTGGGATAGCAACTATGCACACTCTTTGTTCTTGGATTCTACATTGTTCTAGCAGCATGTGGAATATTCTAGACTCTTCGAGCAATTTTTTGGCATTTGCTACAATGTATCTTTTCCATTCAAGACTACCATGCACCCTATTTTCCTAAGATGTGAACCTTTGGATTTGAAGCTTACAATGGGATGTTCCCACCGAGTTAACAAATAACTAACTAAGTTAGCCTCTAACTCAATGAGTTAGATGTAACTAACTTCTAGCCTAATTCCAAACCACCTTAAGCTAGCTCCTAGCCTAATTCCAAACCTCTCACACTCCAAACCAAAACTCTATATAAACAAACCTTCAATCATTTTTCAAGGGATCAACCATTTCACACATTTCTCACACTTCACTCTCAATTCTCTCACATTTTCTCTGAATTTTTCTGCAACTTCTCCATCTTCATCTACATTTTCTTCCCAAACCTCACTATAGCTCTTCACCATTGAAGATTAATCACTTTCACATTGGAAGTGAGTATTTCTTGAGCTTAACCTTCAACACCTTGCAATTATACTTGATTTTCTGGAGGTTTATTAGCTTTTGGATTCATCTCAAGTGTTTGCTTCAAGATTCAACGGTTCGAATTTGTATTTCGGAGGTTCGTCGCGATTTGATCGGTTTCGATATGATTCGGCTACAATTGAATATTCCTCTGGTTTTCTTTGATTATCTTCATCAAGATTCATTTACAACAACATCCAAGGCACATCCCAGCCTTGTAGGTTGGTCTTTCTTTGCACATTTTATCGTTTCAAACGTTTTCGTATCATTCGCGATGTAGTTTCGATGCTTTTTGTGTGTGAATTGATTATGTCATTATTTGATTCAAGATTTTGATGTGTTAATTAATTCCATTGTTGTTTATTTGATGTTTTGAAACTTGAGTTTCGTCTACAAATTCATACCCTAGCATGTGGTAACTTGGACAAGTGATTTAGGTGTTAAAAGTGCTTTTTGAAAAGCTATTTTTGCCACTGTTACAGTCGTAATCGATTACTCAAAGAGAGTAACCGATTACTCTTCACAAATTTACACCAGCGCTGCTTTTTTCAACCAAGTAACCGATTACTCAAATAGAATAACGGATTACTCTACGCAATTTTCACCAGATTTGCCTTTTTTAAACAAGTAACTGATTACCTACTTAGGGCAATCGATTACCACTGTAACAGAGTGTCATTTTTGGTGTTTTTCAAGCTTGTTTGCCATGCTTTCCTTCTTTAACTTCCATGGATTAATATGATTGATTTTTATGGATGTTTTATGAGTCATTTCACTTCAGTTTGAAGCATGCTTGGGAACTTTTCAATGCTCGATCTTTCGATTTTGTAATTGTGCTCATTCTTGACATTGCATGAACATGAGCATTCTTTCACAATTTCATTCACATAATAACATGATTTGTATTGCATTTTAGATTGTCATTTGGCACTGCTTTTCACTTTCCATTCATGTTTGAATTAAGTTTGTTCTTCAAAGAATAAGCTTAATCTTGTATAATCAATAATGCACCCTTTACTTTAATAATTTTTCAATTCATTTTGGAAAATTATTAGCATGTTCCTCCCTTTTGATTAATTAATCGAAACTTCTCGAAACTTCATTTTGATTATTAATCTTCCCGTTGGCGCTTTTCTTTAGGCTTCCTTTAGAGTTTTCTCTCTCTTCCCCCCGTGGAGTTAGAGCTTCGCACAACACTGGAGCACTGTACAATTTGGAGCTGTTACGCCGTCCATTTCAATTTCTGCACTAGACCCTGTGTTTTAGAGAAGGAATGAGAATGGAGAATTCCTACTCTCATTCTGACTACTTCAGGTAGGGGACGAATGACCCTGTGCCTGGCTTAGTCACCTCTATCTCCAGGCGGTAGCGTATCTCATTCCTAATTTAAGTCGATCCTTGATCACTCTTACCTCTTTCAATCAGTCTTTTGATCTATAACCAATTCTCTATTTCCCCTGCAATCGCACTCTTTCTTCGGTTAATCACAGTCTTCCTGTTAAACACCAAAGCTCTTGTGGAGTTCGCAACCTTCTCTTGGTTCCTCTCCCTTTGATTGGTTAACCACTACCTGTCAGTTAAAACACCAATTTGCACTTCTTCTCAGTTAACCATAGTCTATTTGTTAACATACTGAGCTCCTATTAGGTTAGTCACCTTCTCTTGGTAAATCACCCATTTTTCAGTTAATCACAGCCAGCTTGTTAAAACACTGAGCCCCTTTCGAGTTAATCACCTTCTCTTAGTTAATTACTCGTTTCTTTTCGGTTAATCATAGTTCTTCTGTTAACACCGAATCCTCAGCGGTTAGTAACCTCTTTTGGTTCATTACCCTCTTTCGTTGGTCAAGCACTGTTTGTTTGGTCGGTACGAACATCTTCTTTGGGTCACGACCTTTGCTTGGTCTCACACCCGTCCTTTGGGTCACGGCCTTCGCTTGGTCCCACACCTGTCCTTTTGGGTTACAACCTTCGCTTGGTTCTACACCCACTCTTTTGGTTGAACACAATCTATCTCTTAAAACCTTTCTCTCCCCTCAGAGTTGCAATCTTTTCTTTCTTCGGTTAACCACTGTTTATCAGTTAACATACCGAAGTCCCCTCAGAGTTAAACACCTTCTCTTGGTTTAGTACTCTCTCTTTTGGTTTCATCACAGCCTGTCTATTGACACCAACCCTTTTCCCCACAGAGTCCTACTCTCTTCCTTCGGTTAACCACTGTCAGTTAGTTAACATACCGAACCCTCTTCCTTTTGATCCCCAGTAGGGTCTTTTACTCTCTGATCCCTAGCACATGCACTTTGTTCTCTTACTCCCCAGTGGAATCTCTATTATTCTTTTGCTCCTTTATCTTCTTGGTTTTGACACCACTCTTGCACTTTATCCTCAGCACAATTATTATCTTTCCCTTTGCACTTCTTTCTTCGTTTTGACACCAGTTCTTTGGGATCCCCAACGGAGTTTCCTTCTTTCTTTTGTTCATGGTTTTGACACCACCTTTCCTTTCCTTTTCCGTCTTGGTTCTCCAGACTACGAAAGCTCTGATTCTGCATTCATTCGAATGTATGATACGTAGGCACGAGATCTCGATGATCTTGGCGAACACCCTTCCACCTTCTCCGCTCTTTCCCCTTTCTTTTCCCTGGTTCCATGAACTACGGAGCTCTGATTTCCTTATTGCACTATGAGGGTACGTAGGCACGAGGGCCCCAATCCTCCGCGAGTACTCTCTTTCTTTCTTTCTTTTCTTTTTTCTCTCCTTTTATTTTAGCTAGAAGCCTTTAGATAGATAACCCATCTAAGCCTATAACCAAGCGAAATGGTTCCCGTCGAGTACGACGGATGCGTAAGGTGCTAGTACCTTCCTTTCGCATAACCGACCCCCTGACCCGTTTCCCTTCCCTTTGGGTTTTACTCGATATTTTCCATGTCCTTTGGGACTAAATAAAGTTCGGTGCCGACTCTGTTGTATCTTTGAGTGTGCGATTCACTCCCAGATACGACCTTGCTTATCTGATGTTCTTCCAGATATGGTGTTGCTTATCTGATGTTCTTCCAGACATGCCTTCAAAATCTGTTCCCGTACATTTATTGCTTTTCTAAATGTTTTGGACGTAGCCTTAGAATTTTTGTCTTCATCTAATACTATTCTAGACGTCTTTAATTTATTTATGACTTTGGTTAACAGCGGCTGAATGTTTTCAAGTCTGTTTTCATTCTCCATCCAATGCTTTTCTTGATGTGGCTTGGAGTTTATTTGATGTTTTCCCAAATATCTCTAATGTTTTCCGGAGTTTATTCAATGTTATTCTGAATATCTCTAATGGCTCCCAGGGTCCATTCAATGCTTTTTTGGATGTCCCTAATGTTTAATGTGTTCCAGAGTTTATTCGATGTTTTCCCGAATATCTCTGATGTTTTTCGGAGTTTATTTAATATTATTCTGAATATCTCTGATGGCTCCCAGGGTCCATTCAATGTTTTTATGGATGTCCCTGATGTTTCATATGTTCCGGAGTTTATTCAACGTTCTTCTGAATATCGCTGATGTTTGTTATATGTTTTCATGTTTTCCAGAGTTTATTCAATGCTTTTCTGAATGTCTCTGATGTTTACTTGAACGTCCCTAATGTATTTCCCAGAATCCTCTTCATCTCATTCAATGTTTTCTTAAATGTTTTGACTTTTTCCATCCAGTTCCATTCATGGATGATGACTGTTGATTCCCCAATGGAGCTTATTCAACGTTATTCTGAATATCTCTGTCGGTTGCCTGTATATCTCTATTGTCTGTTTATGTTCCAAAGTTTCATTCAACGTTCTTCTGAATGTCTTTGATGGTTGTTACTGTTCTTTTCTAGAGTTTTGTTGAATGCATTTCTGACAAAACTTCTAATGTCTTTGATCCTTTCCCCAATAAATTTGTTTCTGCATTTCTAGATGTTTCTAATTTACTTTCCAGATTGTGTTACTTTTAGCATCTGATGCTCTCCCGAATGTCTGTATCTCTGTTTAGGGTTTGTCTCTCTCTTTTCGAGTATTACTGGATACTCTTTGTCACCTTGACGGATTTCTGTAATATCTTGTATTCCTCAGTCGTGTCTCTTTGTTACTTATTCACCTGTGGTTTTCCCTTCGTTCTTTGCTCAGTTTTTTCCAGCATTGCGTTCATATCATATCATAAGCATTTTGTGGTATCTTAGGGACAAAAATTGCGCATGTTTGTATTTAAGTCTCTCCGAACTTGCCGAGACGAAGATTTCAATCTCCACATCTCCGGATCGAAGAAACTTAAATAGGGACATCTATCATACCCTAAATTTTGACTCTAAGATCCCACGTCTTTTTGCATCCTCTGCATAACCTATCACGCATTTCATCTTGCATAATACCCAATTTATCAGCTAGAATGAACTTGTTGTAATTACAATCATTTTAATTTTTAGATTTTTTTTTAGATTTGTAGTTTTTTAATAGTTAATATTTATTTCTATTTAATATTTATTTATTTATTATTTTGAATTTTTTGTTTTTATCCCTTTTATAGTAACACTAACTGATTAAGTTTAGAATATGATCTTTTGGTTTTATTATATTTTTGTGAAACAAGATACATGTTATGCACACACCTACACGTTACACCATATACTACCCACTTTTACTCTACTTTTCCATACATACTGACATGTCTCATTAAAAAGGAAACAAAAACCATTTTTCATGACAGACACTTACCGCCTGAAACATTTTGTAGGAGGAATGAATAATTTCTTGCAAGCATAAAAAAACACCCTTCAATTTTGTGTTCAAAGGACATTTCTCATCCTTTTCTTGTGCAGGAAGTGGGAGAACAAAACTTCTTTTCCAAATCATACCATCACATTACTAACCTCTCCCACCTCCAACTTTTCAACATAACTTGTTTTTGAACCAACACATAAATCAGGTTTGTTAGCTTTGGCAAATATTCAGATTTTGTTTTATTATAACTTTAGCTTTATCATTTTTTTTTAATTATATTTATTCACCTCATTTAGCAAGTCATGATCTCATTACCACTTAACCCTGTTGATCTTGACGAACAATCTCTGATTTACCAGAATGATGAAATCTGGGTTACTTGCAGGATTAACCAAACAAATCCTAGGACGTCGGGCGAAAACTTAGATCAACGTAATAATTTTAAGTTAAGGGTGATATCTTGGTATGTATTTAAGTCTTTTGGAATAAAAGATTTCAACTAACTCTAGATGAAAGTCTGAGATAAAAGAAAATGACTTCGAAAAGAACTTCTAAAGTAAAATGGCGAAGAAAGAACTTTAAAGTAAAATGACGAAGAAAACATAAAGATGCTGGTAAATGTAAAGGAATTGGTAAAAAGACTTTAATTGATAAAGAAATTAAAAGATGGTGTTTACACGTACATTTTTCCAAATAACTCTTTTCTCTCACACGGGTACTTTGAGTAATTGCAGGAAGTTTTGTACAAGTTTTTCACACTGAATTCTAATAACAACTATCCTATTTATAGATAAACAAATAACTGCTATTAACGACTAAATCCTAAATCTTCGACATCTGGCCTTCTGCATGTCTCCCTTTCGCCAGGTGCTTCCACGCGTCTTCTGCCAAACGTTATAATTCTCTTGAATTTGAATCTTCAAGTTATGTCGAACCAACGCGTCCTTTCAGACTTGTCGAATTGTCGCCCTCACAACGTTCTTCATACTTGTCCAAACTTTTTCCATTTGCAGAAATCTTTACTTGACGAAATGTCGAAATGTTGCCCCGTCGAAATGTCGAAGAATGTTGAAGAATATCTCCCAAGTAGATATACTCTTTCAGTTGTACTTCTTTTGGCATGTTCCTCCATTTGTCGAAAACAACTTTTTACGTGTTAAACTCATGGCGTCGAAAATACGCATATACAAATTGCCCCCCAGCAAAGGTATTTCGACTATCCTGGAGAAATAATCCTTTGGTGTTCAACCAATATTTTGACGCCATGTCATCCCAATTTTAAATTACATAATTTCAAGTTCCAACATTTTTCATCATTTTACTTTCTCAAAACGTCAACTCTAGCCCACGTTCTAGCTTCTAGCCCATTATTACTTAACCTAACGTCATGGCCATCTCTTTTTTAACTTCCACTTTTCTTCATCACCGTCAAGATGATGCCACGTGCCCTCCATGATCTCCACTAAACTCAAAAAATCATTTCCTCTTATAAATACATAAACCCCTATCTCTCTTTCTTTTTTTACGCTTTTGAACCTTTCTTCTTCACCATCACTCCAAATCTTCATCTTCTTTCTAAAAACTTTCTGATTCAACAATGGCTTTTCAAAAATCATCAAGCAGCAAACCTTCCAAGAGTGAGCAACCTTCCATCATCCCTCCTGCGCATAGGTTGGATGAACCAACACTGATTGGGGATCAACAATATATTCCTGAGCCTCCAAATGCGAGGGAAAAAGACTGCATTTTTAAATCCCAGGTACTCATCCCTGTTATTATTTCTGGTAATCATTATGCCATGTTAGGACCACTCCCTAACCCAGATATTAAACCTGAGCGTTTACAAGAGTTTTTTCCCACTTATTCTCACACAAAACCCATAGGTGCTGGGGTGAAACCCCCCACTCTAGAGAAACCAGTAGAACAAACCGAACCTCAAGGATCAAATGAAAAAGATGAGGAAATAATAAATTTAACCTATCTAAATTATACTAGGATTTTTAGAACTTGCCCTTGGTCGAAAGACCTTTCAGATTACTTGTCTTGGTTGAACAGAGTTGAAAATGTTAAAGAAAATTTTTGGAAAGAAATAGGAATTTTTGACTTGATACAATTATCAAGAGTAGGACCCAATGTTTGCCCTAACATGCTGCTAGCCTCCCTTTATTTTTGGGATAGTACGTATAACACCTTCCACCTCCCCTGCGGGATGGTTACCCCTACGCTGTTCGACATAGCTGCCATAGTTGGCCTTAGTCCAGTTGGCATTGACTTCGACCCCACTCACCTGAACGAGGATTCCATAGATTTCGACACTAGTTTCGCCCCATACTCCCTTTTTATGTCTCACTACCATGGCGAAGATGACCAAGAAGTTTCTGACAAAGAGCACATAGCTTTTCTAACCTTGTGGCTGACCAAATTCATCTTTTGCTCCCGCTCACTTCAAGTGGATAAGAGGTTCATCACTATGGCGAACCAACTCCATGCTGGGATCAAATTATGCTTGAGTGAGGTAATCTTGGCGAACCTGTATGAGTCCTTGAGTGAAAGTGTGCGTTCTTTGAAGACATTGAAGGACAAAGGGAAGCTTAATTTAGCAGGCCCCTTTTGGCTCTTGCAATTATGGCTGAATGCCACTTTCGAAGCCTTTATTCCTGCGAAGCATGACATAAATGAAGAGGAATTCAAAAACAGGAGTGTCGAATGGCCTAGATTGGTGCAATTGACACCAACTGATGAAGCAATTAGCCTTCGACGGGCCTTTACTAGCTACATAATGATGTTTGCTGAGAGACATCATTTTACTTCGACTATGGCTCCATTTGCTGACAGAACCATTGGACCTGAATGGTTTACACGACAATTCCCCTTGCAAACCAAAAAAGATGAAAACATCTTCCTAAATGTCTGGGAATCCTTTTTGACCCCTAGGCTCCTATTCTCCCACCGTAATACTACGAAACCCCAGATTGCCTTAATAGTTTATCAACCTAACTTGGTTGCCAGGCAATTTGGTCTAATTCAAATCATGCCTCGACCTCTTTTCCCTAAAAAAGGGGCCATCATTTTCTACAACTCCTTCCATGACGAAGCCACCAGCAGGGAATTGTCGAACAAGCTGACTGACGAATCTTTGGATATTCGACCGGTGGTTTTTCAACCATCATTCCTTTGTACTCCTGAGTTCGACGCATGGTGGAGGGAATACTATGCTACCAAATTTTTTGACGTAAAAGCTTTCATCACTCATCTGACGAATGCTTTTGCTCTTGTGCAGGAACGGACTAAAAAAGGTACGCAAAGACACATCCAAGAAATACAAAAATTTCAAAAATATTTTGAAACCGTATACAGACCTGATGATCTTAGTTGAACCATACGCGAAGCAGCGGTTACTTTAAAAGAAAAATTCACGGAGAAGTTGGAGAAGTTGAAACTGCCTCCACACATTCGACCAGAAGTGCGTTACAACTTGGCTTTCAGCTATTACCCTCCTAAATTTCCACCTTTACCATCTGCTGAATTTGGTGTGGCTTTAAGTCCTCCATTTCCAGATTGGTTCACATGTGGGAATCATATGAAAATTCTTCGTGAAAGTTATAAAAAACCTGCTAAACGCGTGGTTGCGACTAAGTATCATCTGGATAACTACCCGGGGCACCTTCATATTGGAATAGAACACGTTCGCGTGGAAGATCCCATTCTTGAAGATGTTAACAACAACATGAATTTTGTCATTTTATTATCACATATTTCTCACTGCCTAACTTTCCCCTTTTTTTTCTCCTTTTTTTTTTAGCTGTGAAAGTGCCTGCCAAGAAAGCTTCCGTCGAAACTCCACAAAGTGCCGCCCAGACACCTTCGACTAAGGTATAAATCTCTTCCTCTTTTGATCTATTCTTTTATTTCTTCAAGACACTCACTATTTTTGATTTATATGATCAGGTAAGTCACAAAACCTCTACATTCCAAAAAAGAAAGAAAATACCAGAGATAATCCCTGTCGAGGAGTCCAGTGATGAGTCTCCATCTCCAAATCCCCCTCCTCAAAAGAAGAAAAGACTTCAGAAAATTGCCTCACAAAAATCCATTGTCAAGTCCTCTAAAAGGGAATCTTCTAGCAGTCCTGCTACAAAACATCAGCCGAAGGATACGGGGAGTGGAAAATCTAGCTCCAAAACTGAGACTTCTAAGGTAAATTTCAATCTCGACCCTTCTCGTTTATTTTATTTCATTTCTAACTTAGAAATTTTTTCTTTTGATAGAAGCCAAAGGTCGTCGAAAAACAACCTGAGACAATCCAGGAGGAGGCAGCTCGAGAGGAGGACACCCCCATCAAAGAACTTGGGAGACAAACGGTCGAAGCATTCGACACTACTGCGGGAGCTGATTCTGATAACAACTCTCCTTCTCATCCTGGATTACACGCTGATCAACAAAAAGATGATGATGTTGAAGCAGACACTGCTGTCAAAGGAGATCCTGAAGAGAAGACTGCTGACGAAGAAGATCTGTCGAAGCAACAGGAAGCTAGGCGAACTTCAGAGCATAGCAACCAGCCTACTCCTAACCAAACTCAAAGGAGTTCCCAAACAACTGGTTCGACTAGTCTTTCTCATGAAGAGCTTGAAAGTCTCAAAGTGCAGAAACCCCTGGACTACCTGAAAGCCATACTTAGCACCAGATTCAACTTTAAAGACTCTTCCTACAGCAGTTCGACTACTTCTGGAGCCACTTCTGAAGTGCAGTCTCTACCCAATATCATGACTCAGATCAAGGCGAAGATCCTTGATGTTGACTTGTTCCAAGTTCTAGAGGAAAATGCCACTGCTCCAATGGAGTTGAAGAAACTGTTGAAGCAGGTTAACGTCTTGGATGCTTCTGTCGAAGTCTGCAATTTTGTGATAGAGCTGACAACTATGATTGACTTATCCAGCACAGATCTTCACCGTCGAAGGGACTTATGTCAACAAATCTCTAAAAAAATGGACCAACAAGCTGCTGAATGGAACTCTGTTTCTGTTTCGACAGATAAGGTTTCGAAACTACAAGAGCTTTCTGAAGCCTCTGTCAAGAAGATTGCTACTTTCCATAACCACATTCAAACATGGAAAAAACAAATAGCAGTTCTCCAAGAGAAAATTTCCAAAGAGGAGGAACTCATAGCTTCTATCCAGCAGCCTAGGCAAAGCGAGATTGATGAAGAGTTGAAGGTTGGCATTCAACACGCAGAGACCGCTCAAAAGATCAACCAAGAGATTAAAGTTGCCCATATCCACAGGAACCTCTGTGATCGTCGACTTCAATTTCAGAAAGATAAATTTACCGCTTTGAAGGCACAGTTTGCAAACCTTCAGCTTTAGTCGAATTTTCCTGTCAATTTCTAGCCCTTTGAGGCTTTACTTGTAATGATTTAACACCATCTGTTTGGCAGCACAATATTTACTTTCAATTTCCATTTTATTCGACTGCTGTCTTTATTTCCTGCAATATTGGTTTATACCTTTTCAAATATTTGCCATTTATTTTTAATATCCTTTCGTCTTTCCCTATTTCTTCGACCTCATATGCGCCATTAGAAAATATTTTCAAAACTTTGAAAGGTCCTTCCCATTTGGGAGACCATTTTCCCATAACTCTGTCTTTTCGATCCATAGGAAGAATTACCTTCCACACATAATCACCAATTGAAAAAGTCTTAAATTTTACTTTCCTATTGTAGAACTTTTCGACTCTCTCTTTTTGTCTCTTTATGAGATCTAAGGCACGTAGCCTTTCTTCGTCTAAATCAACCAATTCATCCATCATCATACTCCAGTATATCTCTGATGGGATCTGATGATGCCTTTGAACCCTAACTGATTGCAAATACAATTCGACTGGCAAAACTGCATCATGCCCATAAGTTAATTTAAATGGAGTCGAATTGGTTGCTTCTTTAGGAGATGTTCGACAAGCCCATAAAATTTGATCTAAGGTATTATGCCAATTTTTTGGCTTTCCACCTACATGCTTTTTGATCAAATTTATCACTACCTTGTTAGCTGCTTCGACTTGTCCATTAGCCTGAGCATAATAAGGTGTCGAAGTAAGGAGCTTAAAACCTGTATCTTGTGCAAACTTCTGCATCTTTCGACCAGTAAACACAAATCCTTGATCCGTTGTTATTGTTTCCGGTATCCCAAATCTGTAGATTATATGCTTTTGGATAAAATCCATAACTGCTTCTTGATCTACATTCACCAATGGTATGGCTTCAATCCACTTAGTAAAATAATCTACTCCAACTAAAATGTACCTTTGCCTTTTTGAAGAAGCTGGTCGAATTTCACCAATTAAATCTAACGCCCAACCCCTGAACGGCCAAGGTTTTACAATCGAATGTAACTCACTTGCAGGAACATGTGGTATGCCTGCATGTACTTGGCACTCTTGACACCCTTTTGCAAATTCGACACAATCCTTTAGCATTGTTGGCCAATACATTCCTTGTCGAAACAATAACCACTTCATTTTGTGGCCTGCTTGGTGTGCGCCACACGTTCCACTATGCACATTTGACAATGCTATGTATGCTTCATTTTCGCCTAAGCATTTCAACAAGACTCCTTCCGCAGTCTTCTTGAACAATTCATTGCCAAAAAGTACATAACTCAAAGCTCTATATTTTACCTTTCGTTCGACTTTTTGACTTGGATCTTGCAAATATTCTTTGATGGGTTTTCTCCAGTCTTCGACTCCTGCATCATCTACGTTGCAGATCTCATAATTCTCCTCGTCACCATATCCCAATTTCATTGTCTCTAAATCTGATGGGGACAAACCTACAGATATGATTCTTCCTCTAACTTCAATGGCTTTTTCTAACTTCTCCTCCAACACTTTGTATCCTGATGCCAGTTGAGCAAGATCATTCGCCTCTTGATTCTCCATCCTGGGAATGTGCCTAAAAACCACATTGTCGAACTTCTTGAGAAGTCTGTTTGCTATCACGAAGTACATTATTAGATTCTCTTTCACACATTTGTACTCCTTAGTCAACTGCTTTATTACCAACTCAGAGTCACCCATTATTTTGACTCTTGTTGCCCCCAATTCCAACAAGATTTCAAGTCCAGCAATCAAAGCTTCATATTCGACTTCATTGTTCGAACATAGACCTTCGACTTTGTACTTGAACTTTGTTGGAATTTTGTCGGGAGAAATAATCACCATCCCAATACCAAGTCCATTCTTATGCCTGGAACCGTCGAAATACAGTTTGCATGGTGCTAATTCGACGTACTCCATAGTTTCGACTATAGAGTGGTCAGCTATAAAATCAGCCACCACCTGTCCTTTCATAGCCCTTAAAGGCAAATATTTTAAGGAGTATTCTGTTAGAGCCAAAGCCCACTTTCCAATTCGACTATGCAAAATAGACTTAGACAACATATGTTTTATTACGTCGAAATGAGAAGATACATATACATCAACAGGCTTTATATAATGCTTCAATTTCATACAAGAGAAATATACACATAAACATAGTTTTTCTATAGCACTATATCTAGTTTCAGCATCATTTAAGACTTTGCTGAGATAATAGATGGCCCTTTCGACGCCATTCTCATCCTCTTGACACAACATACTTCCTAATGTCTTGTCTGATGCAGAGATATACAATCTCATGCTTCTTTTCCTACAAGGGGACATCAAGATTGGAGGACTAGCCAAGTACTCTTTGATTTTGTCGAAAGCCACTTGTTGCTCTTGCCCCCATGTGAATTCTTCTTTCTTTAGTCAAAGTAGAGGAGAAAAGGGTTGTGTTTTTCCACTGAGGTTGGAAATGAATCTTCTTAGAAAATTGATCTTCCCTAGTAGAGATTGCAATCCCTTTTTCATTGATGGCGCTTTCGCTTCCATTATAGCTTTGGCTTTGTTTTCATTTATTTCGATCCCTTTCTTGTGGACCACAAAACCTAAAAAATCACCCGCCTGCACACCAAAAGCACATTTAAGGGGATTCATCTTTAGGCCAAACTTTCTCATCCTCTCAAAGGATTGTCGAAGATGGTCAATATGATCTTTTCCTAAAACAAACTTGATTACAATATCATCAATGTAAATCTGCATAAACGTCTCAATAAAATCATGGAAAATTGAATTCATAGCCCTTTGGTAAGTGGCTCCAGCATTCTTTAAACCAAAAGGCATCACTACCCATTCATAAGTTCCAATTGCTCCAGGACAACGAAAAGCTGTCTTAGTAACATCTTCTTCAGCAATAAAAATTTGGTTATAGCCAGAGTATCCATCCAACATACTTAGATACTCGTGACCTGCCGCAGAATCGATAAGCATTTCTGCTACTGGCATAGGATATTCGTCGGGGTAGCAGAATTTAAATCTCTAAAATCAATGCATACCCTAAGTTTGCCATTTTTCTTAATAACCGGAACTATATTTGCAATCCAATCAACATACCTGGTAGTGCGGATGAAGTTGCATTTTAGAAGTCTTTCGATCTCTTCTTTTATTTTCGACAGAACTTCTGGTGCAAAGCGCCTTGGAGTTTGCTTGACTGGCTTCTTCCCTTCTATGATTGGCAGCTTCAATTCGACCAAACTTCTGTCCAAACCAGGCATTTCGTCATAATCCCATGCAAAGCAATCTTTGAACTCCTTCAACAACTGGATTATTTCGACTCTGAACTGAGGATCCATCCTTGCACTTATGTAGGTTGGTCTTTTTCTGCCCCCAGTCCCAAGTTGATTTTTTCTAAAGGATCCTGCGCCACCATCTTCAAATTGTTCGACACTGGATCTTTTTCGAACCCCAAAGGTTCGTCGTCATAAATGGCGTCAAGTTTCTGGTGTTGCCATTCGTCTATTTGGTTGTTATCATTATTTTCCTCAACGTATTTTTGAAGACATTGTTCATTTGAATCTTCATGATTGGCTTCGACAGCCATGTATTTTACTTCGGCCTCCAGAGCCGCTTTGAATTTGTTTTCGGCTATGTAAGTCGTAATTTTGTCGAGCACTGCTTGTTCATTCATCATCATTGTCGAACTCATTCCCCCATCCTGTTGGTGCTACGTTGGTAGTCCCCCACATGTAATTGGAGTCACCAATGACTTCCTTATCCCACTGAAAACCATGTGTAGGGTGGAGATACATGGAACAGTACGCGTTGTCCGTTGCCTTCAAGTCGAATTTCGCCGGACTGCAAGGAGGTATGTGGGCTAAGTTTTTGTCGAAGCTTCGATCGCTCACATTGTTTACTTCGGACATGAAGTAACTTTGGTCTGCTTCTATGTTCTCGACGATTCCATCTGGCCTCCAAATAACTATTCTCTGGTGCATCGACGAGGGAACATCACCTATACCATGGATCCATTCTCTTCCCAACAGCAAGTTGTAGTTTGCCCTAGAAGCAATAACTATAAACATTGTTGGCCTTGTTATAGTACCAACTGTCAGATCCACTTGAATAACTCCCATGGTTGTTCCTACCTTTCCTTCGTAATTCGACAGGACCATGTTGTGGGGCTTTGCATCCGAGTCATCTTTGCCAATCTTTTTCAGCATGAAATGGGGCATTAAATTCACAGCGGCACCACCATCCACTAGGATCTTGTTCACACCAACACTCTCAATCTTTCCTTTGATAAACAAAGGCTTCAAGTGCGCCTTCATGGAATCGTCTGGTCTTTCGAAGAAAGCATTTTGCTCTTCGACACAACCATTATTCATTACGTAGTAACACACGGGTTTGTGCACCATCGTTTCCTCTTCCATCCCATCCTCTTCGTCTTCGACTTCCATGATCCTATCATAGTCTCTGGGAAGGACCGAGATAACGTTACAGACAACGTCGAAGGATGCCTCTGAATCTGACTTGAAATCATCTGTCATCTCGTCATCCTCCAACTTCTTCTCTTTGGGTACACTTTGCGCTGCCACGCTGTTTGGTTTGGTTTGCTGGAGAGGCTTCTTCTTGTTTGCCATTTGAGCGTTGCTGCTACATTCTGCTTCGTCCTTGTTTCCAGCCACTTTTCTCATCATACCTTTTTCAGCAACTTCTTTCTCAAACCTCTTTTGCCTTTGGAACCTCCTCCACTGGGATCTCGACATGGGGTTCTTCCCTTTATAATTCTCTGAAGGATATGGCCTAGGTTTATATTTCTCCAACTCCTTCTTGTTTTCCATTGAAGTGCCTCTCTGCACATCGAAATTCTTCCACTTCTTCTGGCCTTGGGCATCTCTGATAGGTTGAACCCATTTGTCATCTATCACTTTGTTTGATGGCTTGTAAGCGCCATAGTGTCTGTCTCCGCACCTCCATTGGTGGTGCTCACTCCTTCTTGGATCATATCTTGTCGCTCCCCCATTCGCCTTCCTTCTTGCTTGATCTATTGCCTCCAAGTTGGTGGCAGCCTTTCTGTCGAAAATGGAACTGCAACGAGGGCATAACATCACGTCACTCTTCCTTCTCTGGCACCTTTTGATGAATTCGACCAAACTCTCATCTTCTTTGGGGTACGCCAGCTTTTGGTACTCCTCTCGACGTTGATCTTCATCTACTGCTGCCTGAGTTTTCTGCGAAATTTCTACCATATTGATCCCCACATTTTGCTTGTTAGCAATGGTTAGTCTGTTCATCTTTTCAATGAGTTTTTCCTCTTCGACTCTGTCCTTCCTTTTCGTCAGGTCGAACTTCCCTTCTGGGCAGCAACACCAGGGTATGTTCCTAGGAGCATGCTTGCAGCAACACTTGTTTGACTTTTCTTTAGGATCCTCCTTTATTCTTCGTAGGATCCCATAAGTCCCGGATTTCCCACGGCCATGTACAGCTTTTTCTTTCATCTCTGTGACTTCCTTGTCGAAAGGTCCCATGATGTTGATGCAGTAATTTGCAACATCGGCCTCCTTCGTGTTATCAAGATCAAGGCCTTCAGTAGCCTTGTTTTCCGCAACGAAGTCCTCAGCAACTTCTTCCTTGGTGATAGGGGAATCACCATCGTCATCAAAATCACTTCCCCAACCAGTTGGTTGGATTTCACTGATGTCGATGTGATAAGTTGCAGGAATAGTGTACTTCACCAGGTAGTCGAATTTTCCACTTGGCTGTCCCAAGCAATCCCAGATTTCTCCTGGTCGAACCACCACGTCTTCAGCAACAATGTCATCGTTCTTTTCGTCGGAACCCTCTGTAGTTTTCTTCAATTTCTGATTGTCAAAGCTTTCAGTCACTTCGACCTTACCTTCATCGTCGAAGTCTTTAGTGACTTCAACTGTGTTTTTGTTGTCAAGATCTTCAGTGACTTTGACTTCATTATCGTTGTCGAACGCTTCAGTACCTTCGACTTCGTTCTGTCCTGCAAGATCTTCAGTAATCTCGACCATGTTGACACTGGTGTCGAAACCTTCCATAGTCTCCACCATCTCGAAACTGCCATCAGAAGCAACTTCCATCCCCACCATATTCACAGTGGATGGTTCAGCATAGTGTGCTTCGACAACCTGCATAGGATTCGAATCAATCCCCATTTATTGTTTTGGTTTCTCGCCAAACTTCAGCCTTCCATCACGGATAGCATTTTGAACTAGATCCCTGAAAAGAAAACATTGAGATGTTTTATGACCCAAAAAGTTATAGTACTTACAAAAGCCCCTCTTTTTCTGTTGTTCGACAGGCGGTTCTTTAGCGCCTGGTGGCTTTATTAACTGACCATCTTTGACTAATAAATCAAAAATTTTGTCACACTTGGTGACGTCGAACGTATAAGTTCGTTTGGGAAACTTATCATTCTTTTCAGGTTCGACCGGATTTTTTCCATTTGACGGAGCTAGTACTTTACAAGCGTATGGTGGGCCTGACTTTAGTTCTGCCAGATCAATTTCTTGTTCGTCGAACACAATTAGTTCATTTTCGTCACCATCATCATCCTGGCATACTCCTACATAGGCCACTCTTTCCTTTTTATTTTTATTTGATCTGAATTTCTCAGCTTTTAGCCTTTCAATCTGTCTTACCCTATCTGCTAATTGTGCCATATCTCTCAAATATTGAGTGTCTAATTTCTTCCTTATAGAATAATCTAGACCCCCTGCAGCCATTTCGACTAACTCTCGTTCTGGAACTTGTGTGAAACATCTTACCTTAAGCAACCTGAACCTATTTAGGTAATCATCTATAAGCTCTGAAAATTTCCTCTTAACACTGGCTAATTCCTTCAAACTTATCTTAGTCTGACCCATATAGAATTGTTCATGGAACAATCTTTCTAATTGGGTCCATGTGAATATAGAGTTCGCAGGCAAGGATGTAAACCAGGTGAACGCATTTTTTGTCAAGGAACTTGGGAAGTACTTCATTTTCAAATTTTCATTATTGACTATTTCTCCTGCTTCTATTAGATAACGCGCTACGTGCTCTATAGTAGATTCACTAGTATCTCCTGAAAACTTAGTAAACTTAGGAACTTTCCATCTTGGGGGTAGTTCCTCTTGCAGAATGTGTTCTGACAATGGGGAAGTATAAGTAGGCCTTTGCAAACCTATATTTACACCGTTTTGGGCCATTATCCTTTCGACCATGGCTGTTATGTTATTTTCGACAGGCAAGTTATTATATCGTATTCGCTGTTGCAACACATCATCAGCATCTTGGCCTCTCTGGACTATTACCCTCCTAGGTTCTTGTTGAACGGGGATTTCGACACGAGGCTGTTCGACCACTGCCTCTTGGTTTCTAGGGTTTGCCTGAGGATTCTCTAAAGGCCTTTGATTTATCGTGGGTTCCTCTTCGACATTTACTACTTGGTTTTGAATCACTTGTTCTCTTTGTCGTGTCTGAGGAACACCAAAAAAGTCGGCAATGCGCGTCATCTGCGCAGCCAACAATTGGTTGGTTTGGGTAGTGTTTTGTATTAAAGGGTTAAACACTGCTCCCATTTGTTGAGTCAACATTTGGACCATATCATGATTACTTTCGTCCATTTGTTGTAGAATTACTTGCGCAGAATTATTGGTAATTGCTGGCATTTGGAAATTAGGTAGGGATTGGTTCAATCGACTCATATTTCCACCATATCCTGATCCTTGCAATGGCGAAGACATGTGGACCATGGCGTCAGAATACAAGGGTGGTGCACTTTGCAAGTTTGCCATCACTGACGTTGGCATTCCATATGGTTGTTCTCTTCCGAACATAGGCATGGAAAAATTTGTCTGGAATGGCCTAAAGTTTTGTCCTCCCGGAGGAGGCGTCCCCAAAGGCCTTGAATGTCCCATTGTGGAAGAACTAGGCATACTTTGGGAGAGCGAAACCGCTGGTATAGATCCTGTTGACGAAGGCATAACCTCCTCCAGAACAGGGTTTGAATCCATATTTCCCCCTGTCGAAGGTATAGGGTTGGAAACTGGAATATTTTCATTTGAATTTGGATTGGGATTAGGATTGTTTGACTGATTCGCCATTTTCCTTACTCTAGTTCTTTTGGGTCTCTCTACGTCAGATACGGCTAATTTACCGCTTCTTAGTATCATACAACGAAGAAAAAGCCTTAATTTTTAAGATTTATTTAAGTTTTATATTGCACTAGTCCCACTGGGCGTGCCAATTTGTTCACTGTTGATCTTGGCGAACAATCTCTGATTTACCAGAATGATGAAATCTGGGTTACTTGCAGGATTAACCAAACAAATCCTAGGACGTCGGGCGAAAACTTAGATCAACGTAATCATTTTAAGTTAAGGGTGATATCTTGGTATGTATTTAAGTCTTTTGGAATAAAAGATTTCAACTAACTCTAGATGAAAGTCTGAGATAAAAGAAAATGACTTCGAAAAGAACTTCTAAAGTAAAATGGCGAAGAAAGAACTTTAAAGTAAAATGACGAAGAAAACATAAAGATGCTGGTAAATGTAAAGGAATTGGTAAAAAGACTTTAATTGATAAAGAAATTAAAAGATGGTGTTTACACGTACATTTTTCCAAATAACTCTTTTCTCTCACACGGGTACTTTGAGTAATTGCAGGAAGTTTTGTACAAGTTTTTCACACTGAATTCTAATAACAACTATCCTATTTATAGATAAACAAATAACTGCTATTAACGACTAAATTCTAAATCTTCGACATCTGGCCTTCTGCATGTCTCCCTTTCGCCAGGTGCTTCCACGCGTCTTCTGCCAAACGTTATAATTCTCTTGAATTTGAATCTTCAAGTTATGTCGAACCAACGCGTCCTTTCAGACTTGTCGAATTGTCGCCCTCACAACGTTCTTCATACTTGTCCAAACTTTTTCCATTTGCAGAAATCTTTACTTGACGAAATGTCGAAATGTTGCCCCGTCGAAATGTCGAAGAATGTTGAAGAATATCTCCCAAGTAGATATACTCTTTCAGTTGTACTTCTTTTGGCATGTTCCTCCATTTGTCGAAAACAACTTTTTACGTGTTAAACTCATGGCGTCGAAAATACGCATATACAGTATTGCTTTGGCATTGTGACTGCTATAGTTCCAGCACGATTTTTGTTTAGAAATATGATACAAAGTATGTGATTTCGGTTTAGAAACATAATAACTTCAGCATGTAATTTTAGTTTATGAATATAATAGAGAGCACGTGATTTTGGTTGAGAAATGAAATTCTGACATTGCAGACAGCAGATGTCCTAACACATGTCAAGACATTGTTCTGCATAATTATTAAACAAGAACGGAATAAACAAACTGATATTTTGAATATCAGCAACAGCAGCAAGATAAACTATTACAGATTGCAGAAAGTAAATGAACACACAGCATTGTTAACCCAGTTCGGTGCAAATCACCTACGTTTGGGGGATACCAAGCCAAGAATGAATTCACTATTAGTAGTATTAATTTAGAGCTAAACTCCCTCATTTACAACTCCTCACTTAATCCCTACCCAGTACAATTCTATCTAGAAATCACCATCTAGATAAGAGAAACCCATCTCAATTCCTAAATCACCTCAGTGATATCTAACAGTTATAATCTCCAGCAACTGTATCAATTTGTTCAATTAAAAGACACTTCTTCCAATAACAATATTCAGGCAAGACTCTTGACTAACAACAATACTCGGTTTTGCTCAAAAGCTTTAACCAAGACCAATAATCAACTCTTGCTTCAAAGCTTCAAGTGAGAACAATTTACAACAACCTATGTCAACCACATAGTATCAAAAGATACATGGGTGACTTACAAACTACACAAGAGCCTCTTAAAACCTTAAACCCTTATGTTGCACCGACGGCTTGTTGTTGTTGTGTGTGCTTGCTATTTTAGGTCTAGCAAGTCCTTATTTATAGACTCTTGCAGTATGGGCTTAAACTCTTCAATCATGTCCAATCTTCACGTTTTAATTCAGCTGCAAGATCTTCTCCACAAAAATAAGAACTAATATCCAAATAGTTTCCTAAAAAGTCTCCAAGATCCTTTTTATGAAATCCAATTAAATATGCACTTTGTTCCTAATAAATCTCCTTGACTTGCGTATAATGATGAGACATATCCAAAATATTCTCATTAAAACAAAACAAAACTGTCAAGAGATATACAACAGCAGCACCTGCTGTACCAGACAAAGTTGTTGTGACATCTCCTTCGGCATCTTGGTTAAAAGTCACATGACAACAACACCTGTTATACCAGACTAAGATGTTATGACATCTATCTTCGACATCTGTCTGAAACACATAACAACAGCACCTGCTGTACCAGACCAAGATGTCGTGACATCTGTCATGACAGTAATACTGTCATGACAGTGGATGAAGATGCTTCAACATCTTACACGACATCTTGCCAAGTATTATAACCACATCTGTACTGATGTCTGATCAACCATGTCAGGACATCTTACCCAACATCTTGCTGAAAACTTGTTTTAGCCAAAATGTAGCCAATCAAAGACATAACAATCTCCCCTTTTGGCAAATTTTGGCTAAAACAACCTTTGGATAACACATCCAGTTCCCCCAAAGAACACTACTACTACTTACTTCTCCCCCTTTTTAGCCATAATATGCCAAACCAAGTAACTATGCATTTAAGGGCAATCAATCCAAAAGCAAGCAAGTCAGTAGCAGAACACATGCAGCGGAATAACAGAAACAGCAGCAAGTAGCACAAGCATAACACACTATCATACTCCCCCTAAGTAGTTGCATACAACCAGCAACAACAAATGCTTTGCCTCTCCCCCTGTCTAAGATAACCAGTGCTCATTTGCAAGAAGAACACCTTAAATGAATGGAAAACATAAGACGCATCTTCATGTCTTCAAGAGCGCACCCTCTGTTCAACACACTTGCTGAACACATTCACCTAATACTTGACTCTCAAGCAAACCATGTACCACACCAGTACATTTAACAGACAGAAGCTCCCCCCTATATTTCTCAACAGATGCTTCTTCAGCAAGAATCACCCAAAATCACCACATGATATCCCATGACAACTTCATGATCATATAGTGAGAGTACCAGGAATGCATCCTTATACCATAACTAACAAACTCTTGGATTGAGACCAAAGCTCCATTAATCCCTCTCGTCCAGAAACCATCTATACACCACACGAATTCCTCCTGAATTCTCATGTATAGATCTCCTTGTTCCCTGAGATACAACCCAATTGAATCTGAATGCTTCACATTCCTCAAAGAGACACACAGGGCCCCTTAGTTTTCTAGCTCGCCCATATGTTTTTCACACTTGAAGGACATCAAACACATGCTCCAGAAATCCTCAACCCATTTGCTCTACAAGCACCAAACTGATCCACTTCTAGCATGTCTCATTCACATCATACTTCCAAGACAATCCTTTACCCATCATTCTCCCGTATGAAAAGATAAATACCTCTTAGACAAGATGTAAGTGTCAAGTTCCACACTCAGAACTTAGCATCCTACTCTAAGGATAACCAACCCAGAAGATATTCTAACGTTAGTTAGGACATCCTTCACATATCATAGACACCAACCAACATGGTTCTAGATATGTTCCACCACTAGACTTACTACCTGCTTAGTAATCCAACTGAAGATCTTCAAACAACACTGCGCCACCAGCTTGATCAACAAGAACTCCAGATAACCAAAGAGAGAAATAAACTTTGATCCACCAAAAAAAGGCATACTTCCATCCTCAACCTAGAACTTCTACCACAAGCTCCAAGATTAACCAGATCCTCCTTACTTTTTCAACCAACTACCCTTATTCCCAAGAGTAATTAGTTCCAAGCACCCCGCTTGAATGCACACTATGAAACTAACCAAATGCCACCTTTTGATTGATATCACTCTTCTTCAGAACTCCCACAAGATTCACTGATCCACCAATGAAATCTGATCTTCAAATTACATGAACTACTTGCTCCATAGCAAGACATCTTGGATCCACCAAGTCTCTAGACATGTAACATCTTCTCAATCCACAACTCTCGCAAACTGCTTGAGATACACCTTTTTAAAGCATCCATAACTTCGATTCTCCTATAGATCACCTTATCTTAAGCTATGTGCCACATCACCAGCTGAGACTCTGATGTTAAACTAGATGTCAGAACATTCTGATATGACATCCAGCTGCTGAATTCATCTCCTCCTTCTGCCACTTAGAAGAACCTCCTCCCTTTAACAGAACAAGAGTTCCATGCTCTCATAGACTTGATTCAATAACCAAGTTTGAGTAGACAACCTCCATCATGCTTAAACTTATCACAAATATTCCATATAAGCTCACACCTTGATGAATAACTGCCTTAAAACTTCAAAGACTTCACACCTGCCACGTCTAAATCTTCAGAAGATAAAGTAGTCCTAGACTACACCATAGCCATACCAAAGAATGCCACTTTCCTTAGTAGAGAAGTCTGTAGAAAGTCAGAGATAACTGCCACTTAACCTTGACCTTCAAAATGAGCAAGATCTCATGGTCCTAAGTACCTAGATCAGAAATAAACTGATCCAAGTTGTGCTACCACCAGCACTCCATTCTGGACAAGTCTCTTGCCAGGACACCTTCCAGATAAATACCAGATGCTTTTAGTAACAACTTTGAACACACCTGCTGCACTTCAATACTCCTAGATCAGCAATAAACTGATCCAATAACTATCCATCAAGATTATGATATCTTCTTCTTCATCTTCCATATCACCATTGTCTAGACCAGTTTCTTGCCAGGAAACTATCCAGAGATCAGATGCTTCTGCCACACCAACTGAAGCAGATTCTTAGGTCAACACCCAAGAGAAATAGAACCAAAAGCTTTTGCAGTACCCCTCCCATGATTCTGCACAAACTAGATGAAGAGATGTTCCAACATCGTGTTGAACATCAGCAATCTTGATCTTCACATACAAGAATAGTTAATTAAATACTTGTGAGTAACACAAATAGCAATTGATCTTAAATCCTTGTTTAATAATCCTATTTCACTATTGAAGCCACACTCCACCAAATCACTTCATGAACATTTATCAAGTATTCAATCTTTTACAAGTATCTTCTTTGACAGCAAATTGTTGAGATACCAAGGCTGCCACCCTTGACTCAAGTAACTAAGATTCTCTCTGAACGAATCCCATTTACCTCAATAGTTCTGAAAACTCCAATCAGATTGGATCCACCCTTAGGATTAAGAGAGATGAATCCTCCTTTCTATTTTGGATAGTGAAAATAAATCACCTCCACTTTATTCAGGTTTATATTTCACAGAAACACCCTCTAGTCAGAAGAATAACTAGAAGACTCCAGATGCACGACTGAGATGCCTTTATGAGTGGACTTGAGAGAATTCTCAAGTATCTTTGACAACTTAGCTGATAAAAAATTTATCAAATCCCTAGAGCAAGAACTTGATAAACCTAATCTCAACTCCCATCCTCTTCAACTGACTTCAAACTGCACCATGAAACCAAGCTTCCAAGTACCAAGTCACCATAACAGACATATTCCAACAACTCTCTCCATTTCATCGCTCCTGACTTTGGAATAAAAAGATGCAGATATCTTCAAATATTGAGGCCGACGATTGAGATCTTCCACCATCTGTTTTCAGCAACAACTCCAGAATCCCATAAATTCCAGAGCTCTTCCATCATAAACATATGTAGCGGAACCACCAAGGAAAAAATTCAGCTTGCCCTAATAAGATGTCAAAACATCTTATAAGACACCCCAACAAGAGAACTAGCCACTTCTCCTGTTGTTGTTGTAGAACCTCCTCAGCAACATGAACAACCACCGGGTTGTTACCTTCGATCCAGAACATCCATCCCATTCATTAATACCCTTGAGTATGTCTCAGTTGATTATTCTGATCTTCAAAACTCCTCCTTATTTAAATGCCAGAAAGTATCTCCCAAAGATCTCATCCAAAAACAGACAGGATGCCTGCTCTGATACCAATTGAAATTCTGGCATTGCAGACAACAGATGTCCTAACACATGTCAAGACATTGTTCTGCATAATTATTAAACAAGAACAGAATAAACAAACTGATATTTTGAATATCAATAACAACAGCAAGACAAACATTTATAGATTGCAGAAAGTAAACGAACACACAACATTGTTAACCCAGTTCGGTGCAAATCACCTACGTCTAGGGGCTACCTATCCAAGAATGAATTCACTATTAGTAGTATTAATTTAGAGCTAAACTCCCCCGTTTACAACTCCTCGCTTAATCCCTACCCAGTACAATTCTATCTAGAAATCACCATCTAGATAAGAGAAACCCATCTCAATTCCTAAATCACCTCAGTGATATCTAACAGTTACAATCTCCAGCAACTGCATCAATCTGTTCACTTGAAAGACACTTCTTCCAATAGCAATATTCAACCAAGACTCTTGACTAACAACAATACTCAGTTTTGCTTAAAAGCTTTAACCAAGAACAATACTCAACTCTTGCTTCAAAGCTTCGAGTAAGAACAATTTACAACAACCTATGTCGACCACATAGTATCAAAAGATACATGGGTTACTTACAAACTACACAAGAGACTCTCAAAACCCTAAACCCTTATGTTGCACCGATGGCTTGTTGTTGTGTGTGCTTGCTATTTTAGGTCTAGCAAGTCCTTATTTATAGACTCTTGCAGTATGGGCTTAGACTCTTCAATCAGGTCCAATCTTCACGTTTTAATTCAGCTGCAAGATCTTCTCCACAAAAATAGGAACAAATCTCCAAATAGTTTCCTAAAAAGTCTCCAAGATCCTTTTTATGAAATCCAATTAAATATGCACTTTGTTCTTAATAAATCTCCTTGACCTGCGTATAATGATGAGACGCATCCAAAATATTCCCATCAAAACAAAACAAATCTGTCAAGAGATATACAACAGCAGCACCTGCTATACCAGACAAAGATGTCGTGACATCTCCTTCGACATCTTAATTAAAAGTCACATGACAGCAACACTTGCTATACCAGACTAAGATGTCATGACATCTGTCTGAAACACATAACAACAACACCTGTTGTACCAGACCAAGATGTCATGACAGTGGATGAAGATGCTTCAACATCTTACACGACATCTTACCAAGTATTATAACCACATCTGTACTGATGTCTGTTCAACCATGTCAGGACATCTTACCCAACATCTTGCTGTAAACTTGTTTTAGCCAAAATGTAGCCAATCAAAGACCTAACAAGAAGCATATTAGTTCAAACATGTAGATTTAATTTAGAAATATTAGTTTTAGCATATAAGTTCTTAGTGTAGAAAATAATAGTTTCAGCATAGATTTTAATTTAGAAATATTATAATTTTAGCATATAGTTTTAGTTTAGAACAAGTGATGTACAATTAGTATAAAATGTGTGAAAAATGTGGGGAAAAAAGGAGGACCAAACTTATGTTTTATTTATTTAGTAATTTTGTAAATTGTGTGGTTTATATTGTAAATCAATTATGATGATTTGTGTTATTAGATTTTTTATTATTCAATTTATTGTATTTTTGAAATTTCTCATTTGAGTTACCATTGTGATAAATATTGTTTTGTTTTTTTTATATATTGTTGGCGTAGCATGATATCGTGATAAAGGAAGACAATATGTTTATTTCTTTTTTTACTGATTGCTTCATGGTACTTGTTTTTTTTTTCTTTTTTAATTTTATTCAACCAAGCCACGTGCCAATGAAAGATTGGGGGTTGCTTTTGACTTTCAAAATTCATGGTCCCTCTTTTCACAAAATTAGCAGCGTTTTTCTTTCTGTTAGTTTTTTCACTCATTTTATTATTTAGTAAATCTTTATGATTTGTTTTATTTTTTAGTGTCTTGAGGCAGTTTACCTTATTATAATGTTTTTTTTCTGTTGCTATAAGAAAGTTGTATAAGTTGCATTATGCTAGTATAGTGTATGTATGAAATGAACAAAGCCTGTTAAGGAATGTGTATTTAGCGGCTCATGAGTTACTTCCTTTTTGTGTTTTTGTAAACCATTGTTATCATGTTTTTTAATATGTTTATTTTGCTCTTTATTCTTCTATATCCTTTTATTTATTATATCTTGTTATGTATTTTTTTATATTTATTTTGTTTGATTGCTAATTGGAGATACACTTTAAATATTTATATTTTTAGTTATGTGTTTCATACTAACTTAGTTTTAATCTAAATAGTGTTTGAAAATACCAAAAAATATTTTTTAATACTTTTATTTAGTCATTTGTTAAATATTTGAAAAGATGTAAAAAAAATTGTTTTCTTTTTTTTTTTATTTTGTAATATTAAAAAATGTCAAAAAATAAAATTGTATTATAATTATTAATTAATTTAAATATTTTTATTTAATATTGATTAATTAAATTATTAATTAATCTTATTAAATATTAATATTTAAATTAATTAATAATTCTTTTATCACCTGATTCTATTTCATGACTTGCTTTTCCTCGATTAATTCTTGATGTTGTGCCTTGATTAATTGATGATGATTTAACACGATGCTTTGCTGTGAATCTTGGTTTGTTCTTGTTATTTGATGCTTGTTGATACCGTGATGCTTTGCCACGTATTTTTATCTGTTCTACACGATGTTTTGTCGTGTATGTGTTCTTTGTCTTTGGTTTTATTCACGATGTTTTGCCGTGAATGTTTTATCTTTATGTTTATTTTTCACGATGCTTTGCCGTGATTGTTTGTGGAATTTATGCATGATGCTTTTCCATGTATTTCTTTTGACTTTTCACTATATGATTACCATGATGTTTTACCATGTGTATTCTGTGATGTTTTATCTGTTTGACCATACATGATGTTCTTGCCGTGTAATGTGTTTGTCTGTGTCTTTGATGCTTTCCATTTACATGATGTTTTTCCATGTATCTGTTGCTTTATTTCTATGCCTTGTTGATCTAATCCAAGGGAAGGAATTGTATGTTGACTTATTGTCATTGTACATGTCCCTCATTTATTCTTTACTTGTGTTTGTTGTTCTTGGTTCTTAGAACCTGGAAACTCGTAGTTCCACGAACTACGGACGCTCTGATTTCTCAAGTTCCTCTTGAGAATGCGTAGGCACAAGGCCCCGATCCTTGGTGAGCAACCTTTTCTTTTTTTCACACTCTTTTCCTTCTTACACTCTTTTTTCATCGTAGTTCCGAACTACGATTGCTCTGACTTCCTATTAAGGATACGTAGGCATAGGATTGCGAGATCTTAGCGGGCTACCTTTTTCTTTTTCCACCTTTTCTCTTTTCTTTGCCCATCCTTACCTTTAGCAAACAACTTTAGCCAAAACACAAATATTTCAAGAGGTTCTTGTAGAGTACTGCAGATACTTAGGGTGCTAGTACCTTCCCTTAGTATAACAAACCCCCGTACCTTTGATCTCTCTTTGCGTAGATTTAGGCCTTGCTTATTGCTTTGTATTTTTTATGGTTTTTGTTCGATCTTTTCTCCCTTTCCCTTGGATAAAATAAAAGTTCGGTGGTGATATCATTGTTTTGTAAGCCAAGCTAATCTCATAGCCTTGGTATTCGATTCTCACCGCGACAACAAGGATGCAATATCTTGGACATGAATGAGTTTGGCTTTCTTGCCCATTATTATTATTTTAGGTTATACAACGTTCTCTGCTCAATGGAGAAGAGGAAAATCTTCACTTTCACTAATGTCACCCTCAATAGGTGTATTTTTCATGAAAGAAGAAAATAGGGCAGAAGGAAGAAGGAAAGGGTTTTCCCAAAAACAATATATCAGAAACCCAATAGTGTATGCCATAAATCCACCCAATGAGGTAACTTCCATGAGAAACAAAAAGGTCTACACATGGAAAATGCATGTAAGTGAAAAGGCCAAATTGATTTTCTCAACAATGCCATCACGAGTTGCATTAAATGTCGATCATACCCTTTTTCCATTAAAACACTCAAGCTTTTACAATTGATTGATGTTTTGACGTTTTGGATGTCCAATCATAATAAATTTGAGAAATGTCGCCACGCTTAGTTATCTAAGGGACACTTGTCTAGAGCGAAGTACTTGCCTAAAGTTGATGGACTCGCCTCTCATTAAATAAGGTTGCCTTCAACTAAGAGACTCACCCAAAGCTGACGGACTCGCCTCTCATTAACTAAGGTTGCCTTCAGTTCAGGAACTCACTCAAAGCTGAGGGACTCGCCTCTCATTAAATAAGGTCTCCTTCAGCTGAGGAACTCCTCTCTTAATAAAAAGACACCTTTAGCTGAAGGACGTACCTCACAAATGAAATGGGCCTGGAAAACATTTTTCCCTTATCAAAGTCCTCGTGCTTTAAGGATTATGTAGTGTTATATTTGTGAGAGTCATAAACAATGAGGGCATCCTCGTCTTCTCCTAAGGGCGGTGTCTCCCAGGAGATATCCTCACAAAACATAAGGTCTCTCCTTTGGAACGGATAACATGTATAATATCATTGGTCATAAGAGATGGAGTTGAAGTTAGAGAAAAACTCAAGAAAGGGAGGTTTTGTAACACTCTTCTAAACCCCACAGAATAATACGTCATAAATCAGAGTAAGATAACATGCATCTCAAATAAGGGTGTCACATATAATTCAAACATCACACATACACTTGTCATGCTCGATAACACTTAAATTAAATTCATGCTTTTCATACACTTTCACATAGCATGTAGCAGCGGAATCACTTTCATTCATAATAAACATAATAAATAGTCTCATAAATAACTCATTCATATCACCACTTAGGCATGAAATCCAAAACTCCACATAATTCAAATAACGATAGCAAAATAAAATAGAGTACATAAAGTATCTCTCAAGAAATGAATTAAAACGTTTCCATTGTTACATGACCAGAGCATGACTCGATCCAAAATAAATAAGGAAAATAACGTAAGCAACTCCAACAGCTACCCTCGTGCTAGAAGTAACTCTACTCTTTAGTACCTGAGCGATATCGTATAAAACATCATTCCAACAAAAGGGTGAGAATTCACATAATTATAGAAATCATATAATAATATATAATGCATAGCATACATGCATAGCATAATTATTCTCACGCTTCAAATGCTTTATAAACATAACATCACTCAGGCAATCATACTATTCATAAGTGCATACTCACAAATCCACAATTTCACCAATTCATCAAATTCACATATGCACATAATCTCATATTGCAATCATAGACACAATATGACTCAATACAAGACTCAAATGCAATACTCATGCACGTGGTACCAAAAACTGTTATTATTTTTTGGTTTTTACATTAAACCGGGTTCGTCCTCTATACCAATAACACACAAAAATCCGCCCTCTAAGCTTTAAACCCCTCTCTAGGTTTGGGACAAGTCACTAGTTCTCACGAAACTAACAAGCATTGCCTCTTGACTACAATGATGCATGTGCAAGTTCAACAACCATATGCAATTAAGATCATCCCTCAATCTTAACATCCATGTATATCTTCAATAATTCATCGTAATTGAATTACCACACAGTTATACATACTTACACATATTTATGAATCACCCACACACAATTCACTTTCAAATGGTATATAACACATTTTATAATATAATCATAACTGTATTATCATTACAACAAGCAATAACTATCATGCATTTCATTTTGTCACACACCAAAATATACTTATACAGCACACACACAGTATTCGATAAATTATCCACAAATAATTTCACAACTGGTAGCAAACAGTGCAACAATTCATTAATAGAACATATACACAACTGGCTTCCTAAACATATTAGAAATAAAAATATTGGGCAACCAATTCCCTTATCCATACTATGTTATATCTCTATTCATCAGCTTTCCGACACTTCGAACGGGGACCAAAACAGACTTACGGATCAAAAATTATGATCAAGACAATTCCAGGTATAAAATCCAGCGAGCTGACACGGCCCATGGCACTCCAAAGTCATAAAATCACTTTTTTACCCTCCAAAATAGGGGGGTGACACGGCCACCCAGAGCCCAAAAAAACCCATTTTCACTGTCGGAGGCCTTCCGAACCTCCGATTTCGATTCTGTAAAAACTTCTAGTTCTAGAATTCGAAATACTACCATTATATGACAATTATAACAGCCCACGACACATATTTAAGGATCCTACAATTTTATATAATGTAATCATCAATTTAAAAACCATGGAAATTAGGGATTTTTATCCTAAATATGATACTACCCATCATACGCTATCATACAATCCCATAACCATGTAAAGATCCACCCTTACCTTGGTTTCTTGATGAACTCTTCAGTTTCCTCCTTAGGTTTTCTTCTCCTCTTTTCCCCTTTTTCTTTTCTCTATGTTAGCTTCTTTTCTTCTTCCTCCCTTATTAACTCTATTTTTCTCTTTATATATAAAACCCTTATAACAACTAATTCTAGTAACTAATGGGCTTACTAATCATACCCCCACCTTTACTCTTCACATTCTCATCCAATAGGCCCAATTATCTTATTTCTATTATTTCTATATCATTTCCACCAAATAAAATTTACGCACAAAATCACACAATTAATTAATTAAGATAATATATATAAATAATTACTAAAATTGGGGTGTTACAACCCTCCCCCACTTAAAAGATTTTCGCCCTAAAAAATTACCTCAAACGAACAAATCAGGATAAGACTCTCTTATCTGACTCACAAGCTCCCAAGTCACGTTTCCACCTGCTGGTCCTCCCCAAGCTACCTTCACCAAGGCAATCTCTTTACCTCGAAGTTGCTTCAACTCCCGATCCTCTATATGCATAGGTGATGTCTCCATAGTCAGGTTATCTCTCACCTGCACATCATCTACTTGGACTATATGAGACGGATCCGCAATGTATTTCCTCAATTGAGATACATGGAACACATCATAGAGATTAGCAAGCGACGGTGGCAAAGCAACCCGATAGGCCACCTCTCCTATTCTCTGCAAAATCTGGTATGGATCGATAGTAACTCTAAGAAACTCTAAGAAACAGATGATCTCCTTCCTGAAATTCAAGTGTTTTCCTCTTCATATCATGATAACTCTTCTAACGACTTTGAGAAATCTTCATCTTCTCCTGAATCATCTTAATCTTATCAGTAGTCTGCTGGACTATCTCAGGTCCAACCGCAACACTCTCTCCCAACTCATACCAACACAATGGCGTCCTACACCTCCTACCATACAAGACTTCAAACGATGCCATTCCAATACTCGAATGAAAATTGTTGTTGTAAGTAAACTCAATTAAAGGCAAGTAGCTATCCCAAGCACCTCCGTTTTCCAACACACAAGCTCTCAAAAGATCCTCAAGTGAATGAATCGTCCTCTCCATCTAACCATCTATCTGCGGATGATAAGCAGAACTCAACCACAACTTCGTACCCAAAGCACTTTGCAAACATTCCCAAAATCTCGAAGTAAACCTCAGATCTCTATCTGACACAATGCTACACAAAATACCATGCAAACTGACAATCCTCTTAATGTACAGTTTTTCTAACTTCTCCAATGGGTAATCCATTCTCATTTGAATAAAATTAGCAGATTTCGTCAATCTATCCACAATGACCCAAATATCCTCAAAATTACTCAGTGTTCTGGGTAACCCAGACATAAAATCCATTGATATATTATCCCATTTCCACTTAGGAATAGATAACGGTTGCATCAAACCCGACGGTTTCTGATGTTCGATCTTTGACTTCTGACAAGTCAAACAAGAATACACAAACTCTGCAATTTCTTTCTTCATAATAGGCCACCAAAATATTTTCCTTAAATCCTGATACATCTTAGTAGCACCCGGATGAATACTCAATCCACTACGATGCGCTTCCTCAGGAATACTCTTTTTCAGCTCAGCTATATCCAGAACACAAAATCTATCACAACATCTCATAATACCATTTTCATCAATCCGAAAATCACCACCTCGACCTTGATTGATCAAAGTCAATCGATCTACCAAACTCAAATCAGATTTCTGACCTTCCCAAATCTCATCAAGAATACCACTAGTAAGCTTCAGCATACCAAGCTTAACTCCATGAGAAGTCTCTTCACAAACTAAACTCATATCTCTAATTTGCTCAATCATCTCTAACTCTCTTACCATCATCATCGACATATGCAAATATTTCCTACTCAATGCATCAGCTACTGTGTTTGCTTTACCTGGATGATAATTCAAACCAAAATCATAATATTTCAGAAGTTCCAACCATCTCCTCTGCCTCGAATACAACTCTTTCTTATCAAAGAGATATTTCAAGCTCTTATGATCACTAAACACTTCAAATCTCGATCCGAACAAATAATGCCTCCAAAGCTTCAATACAAACACAACAACAACCAACTCTAAATCTTGCGTCGGATAATTCCTCTCATGCACTTTAAGTTGCCTTGAAGCATAAGCTACAACTTGTTAATGTTGCATTAACACACCTCTCAATCCCATCAACGAAGCATCACAATATACAACAAACGATTCTGCCAGATTAGCCAAAATCAAAACAGGAGTTGTCGTCAACCTTCTCTTAAGCTCTTAAAAACTTTCTTCACACTTTGTATCCCAAACAAAAGCTTCAACTATGTCAACGTCAAGGCTAACTTGGCAAATTCTTCAACGAATTTCCGATAATCACCTGCCAAACCAAGAAAACTTCTAATCTCAAAAACTAATTTCGGAGCTTCCCACTGCGATACAACTTCAACCTTCGACGGATCAACTGCAATACCTTTACTCGAAATCACATGGCCAAGGAAACTCACTTCCTTCAACCAAAACTCGCACTTAGAAAGTTTAGCATACAATTGCTTCTCTTTAAACACTGATAACACAATTTTCAAATGCTCAGCATGATCCTCTTCACTCTTCGAATAGATCAAAATATCATCAATGAACACAACCACAAACTTGTCCAAATACGGATGGAAAATCCTGTTCATGTGCTCCATAAATACACCCGGTGCATTAGTCACACCAACGGCATCACAGAATACTCATAATGACCATACCTGGTTCAAAAAGCAGTCTTCTGAATATCTTCAGCTTTCACACAAATCTGATGATACCCAGACCTCAAATCTTTCTTACTGAACACACTTGCACCAACCAACCGATCCATCAGATCATCAATCCTCGGAAGTGGATACTTATTCTTAATAGTCACCTTGTTCAATTGTCTATAGTCCACACAAAGCCTCATAGAACCTTCTTTCTTCTTAACCAACAAAATTAGTGCATCCCACTTTGACACACTCGGACGAATGAATCTCTTCTCAAGTAGATCTTTGAGTTGACTCTTCAACTCTTTCAATTCTGATGTGGACATACGATATGGAGCCATCGATATCAGACTAGTTCCAGGAACTAAGTTGATCGCAGACTCCACTTCACGTTTTGGCAATAAATCACTTATCTCATCAGGAAAAACTTCTGGAAAATCACAAATAATTGGAAAAGCACCAACTTCTCCACCTTCACTAATACTCAAAGTTTCCACTAACATAATCATCTCAGCACCATCCTGCACTGACTCGTTCACTTGCTTAGCAGACATAAACAAGTCTCCTTCATTCTCAGGTTCAAGAAAAATAATTGTCTTATCAAAACAGTTGATATAAACATGGTTGAACTCCAACCAGTTCATCCCAAAGATAACATCAAGTTGATCTAAGGGTAGACACACTAAATCAAATCCAAAATCCTTACTAAAAATACTCAACGGAGAATTCAAAGACACATATGGAGTAGTCACTGAACCCATAACAGAAGTATCAATAACCATACCTCCATTCATATTAGACAACTCAAAATTTAATCTCTTAACACAATCCAAAGCAATAAAAGAATATGTAGCTCCAATATCAATTATAGCAATCAATGGTGTACCAGATATTCACTAGCAGACTCAGATCCCGATAGAGCAAACACCTTCCCTTTAGCTCGATCCTTCTTCGGTTTATCACACTTGGTACTAATGTGCCCTCGCTCACCACAGTTGTAGCAAGTCACACCCGCGTCACTTTTGCATTCAAAAGCCTTGTGGCCTAGCTAGCCACACTTGAAACATTTCAGTTCAACACTTGTGCACTCTGGGGAACGATGTCCTTCAACACAACACTTATAGCACTTAACCGGAGTAGGAGCTCCTCCCCCACTCGGCTTCTTGTCATAACCAGCTCTATGTTTCCCTTTATCAGTAGGAGTCACATACGGCTTCCCTTTGATTGGGTTTTTTCCTTCGTCTTATTCAAACTCTTGTAGTGAGTAGCTTCATCATAAATCCTACTCTTGTTAACCAACTCAGAAAATCGCCTAATCTCCTGAAAACAAATGGCTTGCTTGATCTCAGGCCTCAAACCATTCACAAACTTAAGACATTTGGATCTCTCAGCATTAGAATTGTTATAATGAGGACAAAACTTAATAAACTCCTTAAATCTTGCTGCATACTCGGCCACAGTTGAGTTACCCTGTTTCAGCTCAAGGAACTCAATTTCCTTCTTCCCACGCACATCTTCTGGAAAATACTTCTCTAGAAACGCTTCTCTAAAAACAGCCCAAGTAACCTCAACTTCCTCTTCTTCAAACCTCTTACGAGTATTACCCCACCAATCCTCAGCTTGCACTTCAAGCATATGAGTACCAAACTGCACTCTATGCGCATCTGAACAGTTCGTGACCCGAAATATCTTCTCAATCGCTTTCAGCCATACTTGTGCCTTATCAGGTTCATGCGTTGCCTTGAAGATCGACGGATTGTTCCTCTGAAACTTCCCCAAAACACAGAACTCATCATCATTGTTATTCCTAGCATTCACGTTGCCTTGCTGATTATGTCCAATCGCTCCAACCAACATTGCCAAAGCTTCAGTAACTGCTTCATCATTCCTACCTGCAACCATTGTTTTGAGAGTTTCCAACAACAAATTCTCATTAGAACAAACAGTATCGATAGTGTTACACACACATATCGAATATAAAAGGGGATAAACGCACTAACAACTTGGTCAACTGACCGACGTTGCTCTGATACCACTAATGTGACACCCTTCTGAACCCCACAGAATAATCCGTCATAAATCAGAGTAAGATAACATGCATCTCAAATAAGGGTGTCACATATAATTCAAACATCACACATACACCTGTCATGCTCGATAACACTTAAATTAAATTCATGATTTTCATACACTTTCACATAGCATGTAGTCATGGAATCACTTTCATTCATAATGAACATAATAAATAGTCTCACAAATAACTCATTCATATCACCACTCAGACATGAAAGCCAAAACTCCAGATAATTCAAATAACGATAGCAAAATAAAACAGAGTACACAAAGTATCTCTCAAGACATGAATTAAAACGTTCCCTGTGTTACATGACCAGAGCATGACTCGACCCAAAATAAATAAGGAAAATAAAGTAAGAAACTCTAACAACTACCCTCATGCTAGAAGCAACTCTACTCTTCAGTACCTGAGCGATGTCATATAAAACATCATTCCAACAAAAGGGTGAGAATTTACATAATTATCGAAATCATATAATAATATATAATACATAGCATAATTATTCTCACACTTCAAATGCTTTATAAACATAACATCACTCAAGCAACCATAGTATTCATAAGTACATACTGACAAATCCATAATTTCACCAACTCATCAAATTCACATATGCACATAATCTCATCTTGCAATCATAGACACAATATGACTCAATACAAGACTCAAATGCAATACTCATGCATGTGGTACCAAACACTGTTATTATTTTTCGGTTTTTACATTAAACCAGGTCCATCCTCTAGACCAATAAAACACAAAAGCTCGTCCTCTAAGCTTCAAACCCCTCTCTAGGTTTGGGACAAGTCACTAGTTCCCACAGAACTAACAACCATTGCCTCTTGACTACAATGATGCATGTGCAAGTTCAACAACCATATGTAATTAAGACCATCCCTCAATCTTAACATCCATGCATATCTTCAATAATTCATCGTAATTGAATAACCACACAATTACACATACTTGCACATATTTATGAATTATCCACACACAATTCACTTTCAAATGATATACAACACATTTTAAAATATAATCACAACTGTATTATCATTACAACAAGCAATAACTATCATGCATTTCATGTTGTCACACACCAAAATATACTTATACAAGCACACACACAATATTCGATAAATTATCCATAAATAATTTCACAACTGGTAGCAAACAGTGCAACAATTCATTAATAAGACATATACACAACTGGCTTCCCAAATATATTAGATATAATAATATTGGGCAAAAAATTCTCTTATCCATACTATGTTATAGCTCTATTCATCAGCTTTTTAACGCTTCGAACGGGGACCAAAACAGACTTAGGGATCTAAAGTTATGATCGAGACAATTCGGGGTACAAAATCCAGCGAGCTGACACGGCCCGTGGCACTCCAATGTCAGAAAATCACTTTTTTGCACTCCAAAATAGGGGGTCTGACACGAGCCGTGTCAAAGCCCAGAAAAACCCATTTTCACTGTCAGAGGCCTTCTGAACCTCCGATTTCGATTCTGTAAAAAGTTCCAGTTCCAGAATTCGAAATACTACCATTATATGAGAATTATAACAGTCCACAACACATATTTAAGGATCCTACCATCATACATCATGTAATCATCAATTTCAAAACCATAGAAATTAAGGATTTTTATCCTAAATATGATACTACCCATCATACACTATCATACAATCCCATAACCATGTAAAGACCCACCCTTACCTTGGTTTCTTGATGAACTCTTGAGTTTCCTCCTTAGGTTTTCTTCTCCTCTTTTCCCCTTTTCCTTTTCTCTATGTTAGCTTCTTTTTTTCGTTCTCCCTTATTAACTATATTTTTCTCTTTATATATAAAACCCTTATAACAACTAATTATAGTAACTAATGGGCTTACTAATCATACCCCCACCTTTACTCTTCACATTCACATCCAATAGGCCCAATTATCTTATTTCTATTATTTCTATATCATTTCCACCAAATAAAATAATCCAAATAAATCAATTACTCACAAAATCACACAATTAATTACTTAATATAATATATATAAATAATTATTATAATTGGGGTGTTACAACCCTCCCCCACTTAAAAGATTTTTGCCCTAAAAAATTACCTCAAACGAACAGATCAGGATTAGACTCTCTCATCTGACTCTCAAGCTCCCAAGTCATGTTTCCACCTGCTGGTCCTCCTCAAGCTACCTTCACCAATGCAATCTCTTTACCTCTAAGTTGCTTCAACTCCCGATCCTCTATCTGCATAGGTGATGTCTCCATAGTCAGGTTATCTCTCACCTACACATTATCTAATTAGACTACATGAGAAGGATCTGCAATGTATTTCCTTAATTGAGATACATGGAACACATCATGGAGATTAGCAAGCGACGGTGGCAAAGCAACCCGATAGGCCACCTCTCCTATTCTCTACAAAATCTGGTATGGAGTGATAAAACGCGACGTTAACTTACGTGACATCAATGCCCGACCAACACCAGTTACCGGAGTAACTCTAAGAAACACATGATCTCCTTCCTGAAATTCAAGTGCTTTCCTCTTCTTTTCATGATAACTCTTCTGACGACTTTGAAAAATCTTCATGTTCTCTTGAATCATCTTAATCTTATCAGTAGTTTGCTGGACTATCTCAGGTCCAACCACAACACTCTCTCCCGACTCATACCAACACAATGGTGTCCTACACGCCTTACTATACAAGGCTTCAAATGGTGCCATTCCAATACTGAATGAAAATGGTTGTTGTAAGTAAACTCAATTAAAGGCAAGTAGCTATCCCAAGCACCTCCTTTTTCCAACACACAAGCTCTTAAAAGATCCTCAAGTGACTGAATCGTCCTCTCCGTCTGACCATCTTTCTGCGGATGATAAGCAGAACTCAACCGCAACTTCCTACCCAAAGCACTTTTCAAACATTTCCAAAATCTCGAAGTAAACCTCAGATCTCTATCTGACACAATGCTAAACAGAATACCATGCAAACTGATAATCCTCTCAATGTACAATGCTAGACGGCTCATGAAAGAAGATATTCATATACTTTGCATATATATATATATATATATATATATATATATATATATATATATATGTTAGAATGTAAGCAATGATATCTAGAGAGTTAGATATGATATAAAAATCAAATATTAATTCTACTCCCCCTTTTTGTCATAATAAAAAAAAACATTAAAAAACCAGATTGATTTAAAAAGATACAAGAGAAACAGCCTAGAACAAACAAAACTTTAAGAGAAAGAGCTTAAGTGTCTATGGTTTAGAAGGGGGAGAGATTATGTGAAGCAGCTTAGCAAGAAGGCCTTGAATACTGTTGTTAGTTTCGTCTTGCTTCTCAAGTCTGAGTCTGACCAATTTCTGTTCATTTTGCATCTCTTTCAGAGTTTTCATCATAAGTGGAAACAGTGCAGGGTCAGAACTTTTTGTTGATTCTTTACCAGCAACAGCTTTGCTAGCGGCAGCTTACTTAACAGCTTCTTCAGCTTTCTGTCTCTCAGCTTCTTCTTTTGCAGCTAATTCAACAACCTTTCTTTCTGCAGCTTTCTGAGCTTCCAATCTGATTTGTGCTTCCTCGACAAACTTATCCTTTTTTTGATCACAGAGATTTCTGAGTTTGTCAAACTCACCAGTTACTCATTTATCAAAATTGTTCCAGCAAGTGTCCACATATGAAGGATCAATGATAGATACAGACTCCTCAATAAAGCTTCTAAACTCTACTTTCCGCATTAGCCTTAAGACTAGATAGAACTTCATTAGGAAGTTAAGAATCAGAGGTGTTATAATTAGAGGTGGTTTCTTCATCAGAAACTGATTTCTGAATAGAGGTGTTATTAGATTCTGAAGGAACACTTTCCATGGTATGATCATTATTCTGATTGGGTGAGAGTGGATCAAAAGGGTTGGATATGGTAGTTTCAAGGAGTGGATGAGTGGTGTTTGTTGGAAGTGGAATAGTGTTTGCTTCAGATGAGAAATCAAAAGAGAAGAGTGATTTTGTTACAACTGTTGTGGAAGTGGTTGAAGGAGTGACTATTTCAGGTTTTGTTGTTGGAATAATTTATGGATTACTTGTAGTGATGGCAGGGGCTTCAGATGTTGAAGTTATTTTGAAAGTGGATTCAAGATTTGTGGTTTCAGAAGAGGTTTTGGAGATGGTAGAGGATAATTTGGATTTTTTAGTGGGGGCTGACATAGTTGATGGTGAAGGTGGAATGGATGAAGTTGTGATTGCGGTAGAAGTAAGTGGAAAAGGTGGTGGAATCGATGAAGTAATAGTCCTAACATCAAATCCTGGAAATGTAGAATCAGAAGAGTTACTAGAAGGAGTAGAAGATGATCCTGTTGTGGAAGACTTCTGAAGGTTTATAGAACCTCCCAGATTGATTTTCTTAATCTTCTTCTTCTTTTTTTAGATTTCTTTGTAGATGTTTCTCGTGGTCTTTTCATCATATCAATAGGAGCATCATGAAGATCATCATATGAGATACTGGATAAGTCATGGCCCTCAACAACAAGAATTTTGAAATATCCGTCCAAGGCTTCTGGTGAGTCATGTTTGGTGAACAGAGGGAATTTATCAATGGCTGTTCTTTTGTCCTTTATACTTTCCCAGTCTGTGGTCATAGTAGGCGTGACCAGAACCTTGTAAATAATGCTCATACTTCTGAGATTTCTTCCATTAAGTGGTTTTCCAACATCCACCTCAATATCTCCCAACAGATTCAGATTCGATAATTGATCTACAAGACCACTTTCTATAAGAATATCTAAGATGAGTCTTCCGAGAGGAATGTAAGTTCTGGTTTTTGAACTATGTCTGGTATCTCTAACTGTATCTTTTAGATATTTGAAGAGAATGGAGGGTAGATGCATTGGTACTCCTTTCATTAGATAATACAACATAAACTTTTGATCAGTATTCACATAATCAGAGAAACTGGATGCAGGTCTATGATGAATGCATCCCAGAATAATCCTGAGCCAAACTCTGAATTTCTTGTGAAGAACTTGATTCTTAGATTTACTATTTGAATCCTCAGAGAAGATGGCAGGATTGATTTCTTGACTTAGTGTTTTTGATCTATGGTTCACGTTGTACACTTGTTTTCTTTTTGTATGCTCCATTCTAAGTAGAGTAGCTATTGATCTCTCTGTGATGACAACCTTCCTTTCCAAAACAAAATAGATAATGAATTTGTTATCATAATTGTTAGATGTCAAATATGATATATATTTCTATATGATACTTGACATTTTTCAACTATTTTATGACAAATTGTGGATTTAACTCATGAATTGTTGTTATTCTTCAAACATTGTGAATATACCTATGGTGCTTGTAATATGTGTGTTATTGTGCAGAAAAAGGCACTAAATGATCAAAGTTGTAAGACACAAAGAAAGGATCTAAGTTGCTAAAGAAAGGAAGAAAACATCAATAAGTTCGCTTTGCGAACTTGCCAGCGAATGTTTGCTTTGCGAACAACTGGCGAAGTCCCAGTGAATGGTCCCAGAATTATGGCAGTAGGAAAAGGGACTAAAGTTCCCTTTGCAAACTCCCAACGAATGTTCGCTGGTTTCTTAGCTTTACGAGGACCTGACGAAGGACACCTTTGAGATGGCAGAAGCAAAAGGGGCCTAAGTTCGCTTTGCGAACTTGTAGGTGAATAGTTCGCTTTGCAAACAAAAGTTCGCATTGCGAACTTATGCAGAAACTCAAGGGCGGTTTAGCTTATCAGAAGGCACTTCAGGTGCCACTTTCATCATTCGCTAGGCGAACAAATAGTTTGCAGTGCGAACGTGTCTGATTTCAAGTGTATTATAAATGATTTTATGTATTTTCTTGGGATCATAACTTCACTTTATCATACCAAAACCTATTTTTCTGATATTTCTTCATCCAAGAGGGATTTTACACATTGAGAAGCTGAATTCGCATATGATCTCGATTATTCGACGTGGATGTTTTTTTCATCTCCTCAGGAAACTTGTGAAAGAAGCTACCATGAATATGTGTAGCTAAACACATTTTTTGTCAAGATTAGAGGTAGTTAATCTTGCTTGTATGTATTTATTTTGATCTTTTGTATATGAACAAGGTTGATGATCAATATATGACGAAGTTATTTGCTTTTAATGGTATATTTGTGGTTTGAATCACTCTAGACATAGATTTTTCAAACCTTGACCTAATATCTTCATCTCTTAAAAACCAAACTCTAGATATAGATTTGGGGTTTAATATTCGCTTTGTATCGATCTTAACGTTTGTTGTTTCGATTATTAGCGTGAGACATCATCTAACGATTTAAACAACAATACTCATGAATTTGCTTTAGACATAAACTTATTTGCGAGGATACGCGATTGTATTGATCGAAACTAAGTTCATATGCTTGATTAATCTGATACGTATGAAAAGGATTAGCGAAATCTAGTCTTGACATGTTTTTCTAAAACTTACAACATCTTTGCTCTAATTTACTTCTTTGCTACAAACTTGTTACAAAACCAAGAATCATTTGAAAACCCTTTACTTAAAACGGTAAACTATTGAACGGAAAGCATTGATAACACACAATCCTTGTGGATACGATAAAACACCCCCCGAATTGCTCATCAACAAAATGGTGTCGTTGCCGGGGATTGGTGTTTCGATGTTGAGTCGCATTGCGATAGTTTCTATATTTTTGAGCTTTGTACATTTGTTTATATTGTATATATTTGTTTTCTTTTATGTTTTATCTAGTGTGATTAGGAATGATGAGAACTCCTTCTAGATTGGTTGCTATTTGTATAAATGTATTCAATGAAGCTTCGACCGAGTCGAGATGGTGATGATAGGATGTTGAGTATTGAATGTATGCAAGGTAAATTGTATTGCTTTATAGAATGTTAGAATGATTTAAGAGTTTTGTGATTTGTGCAAATGTGTATTTTTGTTTCATGTTACAACTTGTTTGAATGCTTGTTTCACTTAGGTCCAAAAGCCACAAATTGTGAGAAACCTCCATTGTTTACTATATGCTAGGATGACTGATAACTTTGTTTAATTCTTTTGATTCATGCTTTATCATTTAATTATTGTGATTTGGTGGAAGCATTAGAAATGATCAAGGTATTTGTTTATATTGAGCACAACCGGATCCAAAAGTATCTTGCCCGTTGTAGCGAGCGATTTTGGATGTGGTTCTTAAGCACTGCCGCTTTGGGGTACTACAGGTCGATTCATTTTTTATCCTATTGAAGCTGATGAAAGAAGGGAAATAGATGTCTCCAACTAACCCTGCTTGCATACTGAGTTTAAACAGCGGTCTGTTAGGTTACGGATGCTATGTGGAAGTGGGGCCTCTTTCTGCTTATTTTGTTAAGACTGAAATGACAGGACTATGCTATTGGTAGGATGTTAGGACTAATGCTTTTAAATTGATGTATGAAGGTACGGGATTTTGGGTTTTTGATTAGTGTGCTCGCTAAGATTTCTCTTTCAATCTTATGCCTACGTATTCCCGTTTACCGAAACAGGGAAATCCGAACGATCGTAGTTCCTCGTATTCTATGGGAGGAAATGGTGTTTTGGTGTCTTGTTCAAAGCCCAAGACATGAAGCTAAAGGTGGTTTGTATCTTGTTCAAATCCCAAGATGTGAAACTGATGGGTTTATTTGTATCTTGTTCGAAGCCCAAGATATGAAGCTAAAGGGTTTTGACTTTAGAGAGAATTTGTCATCTCTAAAGAGGGGTATTTGATCTGTTTGTCACAGCTATTGCGTGACTGGTTATAAAGGAGAATTACTTTAACTAGGATATGTGAATTCAGCAATGCCATAATTTCCTTTATAGGGGATTTTTAACCTGAAGGAGAAGACTTTAACTCGGTTTAGAGCAATGCCATCTTTCCTTAGGAATTTCTCATGCTAAAAGAGGGACAGTGGCGTGGATGTAAATAATCCAGAGGTTTGCCGCTTACAGCCAATAGATGAAGGGGAAAGGAGTTGTTGATGTTTGTATACTGTGAACGAGGCACAACTTTGATACTAAAAGGTTAATTGACTCAACCGGGGTTTTCTTATACAAAGCCTAAGAGGAGGCTATTGGCCCAACAAGAGGGTGTTTTTATGTGTCCCGTACGAAGCCCGAGAGAGAGGCTAAAAGGGTTGACTCAACAAGAGAGTGCTTTTGTATGTGTCTTGTACGAAGCCCAAGATGGAGGCTAAAGGTTGTTTGACTCAACAAGAGAGTTTTTTATACTCAACAAGAGAGTGTTTTTGTATCTCGTACGAAGCCCGAGATGGAGGCTAAAGGTGTTTGACTCAACAAGAGAGTCTTTTATACTCAGCAAGAGAGTAATTTTGTATCTCGTACGAAGCCCGAGATGGAGGCTGAAGGTGTTTGACTCAACAAGAGAGTCTTTTATACTCAACAAGAGAGTGTTTTTGTATCTCGTACGAAGCCCGAGATAGAGGCTAAAAGGGTTGACTCAATAAGAGAGTCTTTTATACTCAACAAGAGAGTGATTTTGTATCTCATACGAAGCCCGAGATGGAGGCTGAAGGTGTTTGACTCAACAAGAGAGTCTTTTATACTCAACAAGAGAGTGTTTTTATATCTCGTACGAAGCCCGAGATGGAGGCTAAAAGGGTTGACTCAACAAGAGAGTATTTTATACTCAACAAGAGAGTGTTTTGTATCTCGTACGAAGCCCGAGATGGAGGCTGAAAAGGCTTGACTCAACAAGAGAGTCTTTTATACTCAACAAGAGAGTGATGGGAGAATCATTGTACAAAGCCCAAGAGGAGGCTATTGACCCAACAAGAGGGTGCTAATAAGTGATTGACTCACCAAGAGAGTGCTTTTGTGTGTCTTGTACGAAGCCCAAGACGGAGGCTAAAAGAGGTTTGACTCAACAAGAGAGTATTTTATACTCAACAAGAGAGTGTGAAAAGGTTAGCTCCGCTGGGGAGGATCATTGTACCAAGCCCAAAAGGAGGCCAGGGTTACTGTTTCAGTTGAGTGACAGGTCCAGTATGTTGGTTAAAAGAGAAAATCAGTTCTTATATGGGTAATGTTGTACTCATGGATTTGATCTGAGGATCGGGATTATTTCCTGTTCTCTAAGGAAACAGGGAATCCAAAGGAGCTTTAGACTGTCCGAGTCTACGGGTTTTATCTTTTATGTTATGCTTAAGAAATAGTAGTAGTAAGATCTAGACTCTTTGAAAGACTGTTCTATTAAGATGACTAATTTCTGTTCCTATACCTCTAGGAGGTCGTCGAGACAATTTGTACGAATCCCAAGAGGAGGTGAGAAAACTTTTAAGAAGTCGAGGGACAATTTGTAGGAAGCCCAAGAGGAGGCTATCTTCCCGGAGGAAGAATCATTATACGAAGCCTAAGAGGAGGCTGTGAAAACTTCTAAGAAGTCGATGGGTCCTTGTACAATGCCCAAGAGGAGGCGGGGATGCTTTTAGGAAGCCTGTGGGTCCTTGCACTAAGCCCAAGAGGAGGTTGATGAACAGTTCCAGAAGGGGTTTCACTAGGAACAATGGCCTTCTGTATATGAACTATTCAAAGGGGGGACTTTCTTAGATCTAGTTATCTAAAATTGTTGTAAAAGAAAATTCTCATGGTTTAGGTTATGTTGAAATATCCGGTATAACGTCAGATGTAGGGAGACGAGGTTTTGTCTAGTTCTAGATGTAGTTGCCGAGGAAACTCTAAATATCTATACTATTATTACACAGTCGATATGAGTTTATGAAAGAATACTTACATTGAAACAGCCCCACAATACAGTTATATACATATGAAAGCGGTAAATGAAAGCGAGTAAACACTTACTCGGTTGTAGAGCTTCCATGCTTTTTGGTTAGTTTGTTCAACAAAGAAAAATTTGATAACAATATTATATTCAAAATCAAAGGAGAAAGTGCTTTTGAAAGGAAAATTGGGGCTTACAGCTCAAGGAGAGGCCCAGGGTTTTATCAGTGATCGCACTGTCGTTTTGTACAGGGACTTATACAAGTGACTGAGGCCCAAAAAGATTTTCTGTACAAAGGGATGGGTCTTACACTCTCTCAAGAGGCCCAAAATGATTGAAAGAAAAAAGAATGGGGCTTATAACACGAGGGTAGGCCCAGATGATTCTGTTGAACTGGCGATCGCGCCGAGCTTTTCTTTTAATGCAGAGGGACTTATACAATATCTGAGGCCCAAAATTGTTTTGGTTAAAAGGGAATTGGATCTTACACTCTATTATAGGCCCAAAAATGATTTTGAATGGGTCTTATAGCTCGAAGAGAGGCCCAGATGGTTTGTTTTAAACGGGCGATGATCGCGCCGAACTTTTGAAATACAACGGGACTTATAGAATAAGTGAGGCCCAAAATAGGTTTGTATTTACAAAGGATTGGGTCTTACACTCTATTAAAGGCCCATGAGTGTTTGGAAAAGTTTGTTAGGGAGAAAATCAATAAAACCCTAATTTCATTTTTTTAAAGGCATTTTTCAAAGAAAAATCAAGTAAAAAATGATAAAAAATATCAAATAAAATTATTAATCATTTTATAAACAATGATTAAGGTTTATAAAAAAGTATTTTATCCACATGAATATTTAAAATCATTTTGGTTTTAAAAATCAAGAAAAAGAAATCATTTTAAAAGCATTTAAAACAATTTAAAACAATATTTTTGAATATATTAAAAATATATCAAATAATATTTTTTTTTTGTGATTTTTTGTGGATTAAAATATTATGGAGTATGAATAAGAAGTGTGCAAAACAAAATTGGAAAATGATGATTTTTTCTATGTAAAAGAATTGGTTGAGTTTTTGAAAATAAACTAAGAAAAAGATGAAAGATGTCACAACATCACATTCGACATCTTTCATGAGTTTTGAAGATAAGAGAAAAAGGAAAGATGTCACAATATCACATTCGACATCTTAAAAAAAATCAGAACTGAAACTTTAGTTTCAACATCTTTTTTATCAAACTTCAAACATTCATAACTCTCTCAATTTTCAACGAAATTAAAATCCGTAAGAACCTATCTTGACCGATTTTTCGCAAGGAATCCAATGGTATTACTCATGTACACTGAAACTTAATGTACAGAACACAGTAAAAAACCAGAACTGCACATGTAGTTTTCGACATCTTTTGTCGTCAAACTTCCAACACGCATAACTATCTCAATTTTTAACGAAATTAAAATCCGTAAGAACCTATCTTGACCGATTTTTCGCAAGGAATCCAATGGTATTACTCATGCACACTGAAACCTAATGTACAGAACACACAAAGCAAAAAACCAGAACTGCATGTTAATTTTAAAACAACAAAAACTCCACATATAAACATGTTAAAGTGCAAACAGTAGGAGGATCACATCATACACATTAAGGACTACATTTTTGCTTCAAGAATTGTTCAATATGATGCATGTATGTGGACAACAAAGGAAAGCATGATTCAAAGAATTCAAGTTGTGAATTTTACCTCTTTTTTGGAGATTTTGTGCAACCTACCAAGTGCTTTGTTCCAGAAATGATTTAATGCTTTGGACACCCTCAAATGACCTCTTATAAGCTTTTAGGATGGTTGGAAACCTCTGGAGAAAGTTGGAGCTCTTTCTTGCAAAATGGGCAAAAGTGGCCAAAATGACAACTCTCTCAAATGTTGTTCCAGATGGGGGGGACCATTTGGGATAGTTCAAGGATGATATTTGGAGTGTGTTTGAGGTTTTATCTGGTTTGGAAAGTGACTGAATCAAGACATGGCTTGAAAAATGCAAAAAAGTCCAATTTTTGAGGTTTTGAGAGGTGACTTTGTGATTTTGGTGTTATAGGTCACTTGTGAGAGTTTGGACAGCTTAGATATGACATATTGGATGTGTTTGGATCATGAGCTGTGATGGAAATGCTCTCTAACTCAAAAACTCAGAATTACCTTGCTAAAGAAGGCACTTTGGAGTGAAAGAAGTGATTTTGAGGAAAGCATTTGTTTGATGGCTTTGGTGTACTCAAACTGAGCACAAATGAGCTCTATTTATAGTAGAGCAAGTTTGTTTTGCAAGCAACAGTGAATGGTGGCTGCAGCAGAGGTTTGGAAAATGTTGGCCAATGAGAATCCAAGTCTCCTCTAGCCATTGACTAGAGGTTAGGGCACAGGCTGCTGGTTCCCTAGTTGTTGGAGGAATCTTGACTGAATTCAGTTAGAGGAAGCTCAGTCCATGCCACCTCTAAGCATCCATTAAATGCTCCAAACCAAAATTGGAGTCTTGTCCCTCTTTTAGGGTTTTCTAGGTTTGGCATGCTACTTTTGGTTCCAAGGACTTTGGAGGCTTGGAGATCAGATCATCCCCCTTGGATTTGATCCTCATATGTGTCCAAAATGATGACAAGACTTAAAAATTCGTGTGGCATAAGAAATGTGCAAATCTGCCCTGAAACCTGTCTTAAAAATCAGCTGCAGCAAGCCTTGTTGTAAAATCCATAACTTCTTGCTCAAGAATGATAAATGGCTGTTCCAGGACTTTATGGAAAGCTGAGATGACATACTTCAACTTTGATGTTTGACCCTAGACTTGGTTCAACTTGGATCATGGAGAAAAACATCCTTGAAGTTGGGATATTCTTGCTGGAAAAATATTAATGATGTCCTATGAAATGTCGGAACATTTGACAACTTTGAACATTAACAATTCCAAACTCAAATCACTTATATCTTTTAATCCACTATGATAGTTTGAGTTGAAGTGAATTGCACCTTTGATGCTTATCCTGCATGGTGACAAAGCTTGAAAATTGTGTGGCACAAGAAAAAGTGCACAAAAAATCTGTCCTAAAAAACAGCTGCAGCAAGCCTTACTGTACAACCCATAACTTCCTGCTCGAGTATGATAAATGGATGTTCTACAACTTTCTGGAAAGCTGAGATTACGTACTTCAACTTTGATGTTCAAGGTTTGGCTTGAATCAACTTGGATCATGGAGAAAAACATCCTTGAAGTTGGGACATTCTTGCTGGAAAAATATTAAGGATGTCCTATGAAATGTCGTAACATTTGACATTAAGAATTCCCAACTTTGGTCACTTATATCTTTCAATCCTTATGATATTTTGAGTTGATTCCTTCTTCAATGTTGAAGTATCAAATACCCTCTTTAAAAGTAGCTCTTACGCAAAATCAATGGATGCTTGGATCAATAGTTACAACCTTGAAAAGTTGTGCACTTGAACATGATTTTTACTTAGAAAAAATTTCTAAGTTTCTTTCAATTTGATAAATTTTGCAATTTTGCATGATTTATTGATTTAAATTTGATCAAATTAAATCATCCATCATATTTTCTTGAGTAATGGCTTGTGAAGCTCAAAGTTGACCAAAAGTCAAACTTTGACTTTCTGCGTCAATTGACTTTGTATTAGATGAACTTGAGGCTTGATCCACTTGAAATGTTGCACTCTTGTGCTTAATTCTTGAAGTGAGAGTCCTTTTGATCCATTGTAGAGGTTTGAGAGGTTAGACAAGTTGAAGATCATGTCATTTCTTGATTGATCCATTGTCTAAGGCTCAAAGAGGGCTTGGAACCCTAATTTTTGTTTGTAGTGAGTGCTCACCCATCTTTGGGGAGACTAATGGTTCATCCACATGGTGATGATGATTTGCACAATGATGGGAAATCTTAGTGGTCAAAATTTGGGGTATGACAGATGCCCCTATTTAATCTCCTTGGACCCGAAGGTGTGAATGGCGAAGGTATTCGGGCATTCGGGGTGCAAGAGGATTAAATATCGGAATACCCGAAATTTTGATGGTGGTTAGGAATGGTAATTCACGCATCCCCCTTCTTTTGTTAAGCAATGATACTTAGAAAAGGTAAACTTCCCCTCGATCCTGGTTTCCTACCAAGGAACTGGTCTCAGTTTCTGATACAAACTTCCCCTCGATCCTGGTTTCCTACCAAGGAACTGGTCTAAGTTTCTGATATAAACCTCCCCCCGATCCTGGTTTCCTACCAAGGAATTGGTCTAAGTTTCTTTTGTAAACTTCCCCTCGATCCTGGTTTCCTACCAAGGAACTGGTCTAAGTTTTTTTTGTAAACTTCCCCTCAATCCTGGTTTTCTACCAAGGAACTGGTCTAAGTTTCTTTTGTCAATAAACTTTATTGACAAGGGACGCTACTTGTAGCGGTTCTCCTCAAAATTCTCGCCGAATTTTCCTGGGGAGATGCCATTTGATGGAAAAAGTTTTGATTGTAGAGAATCACAAACTTCTCTGTTTGAGACGCCATTTGTCGACTCTACTGAGGAAAATGAGTCTTCTTGAAAGACTGCTTTCATTTGGGGATATTACATCATACTTTTCTCGAGATCTTCTCAGAGAAATGCCATACGATGTACCCCGATTTTGAAGTGCCGATGACCTTTTCGTCAGTGAATTTTTTGGAGAAAAACTGATGTACTGCCGAGTCTCTGATTAAGAGGCTTTCTCTGGGGCTTTTCCTTAATTTGGGAAAGCAAAAATATCATCTTCAATGGCGAAGGGTGACATTTGTCGAGGGTTCTCTGGTTCTTCAGAGGTTCCAGTTATCAAAGTGGTCAAGGGCCAATTCCAATCCAGAAATAAACTGGAGGAGAGAGATAGTTCAGACGCAACATTTCCTGACGAGGAAAGAACTGACAACTCGATTGAGAGGACTATTATCACTAGGGGATGAGACCGACTAAAGTGATAGTGATGCAATATGAGTGCAAATGCAAAGAAATAATGCATGATGTATGTATGTTTATGCTGACACAACTGACACAACATATATACTAGTAGATGAACATGACTAGATACTTGGCCACAGTGGGAACTAAAAAGTATCGTTGGTTCAAGATAGCAATTCTGCCTTGCTTAGGAGAAATAGTCCCTGCGGGGAGCTACGTTGATCGGGCTTAGGAGATGAAAACTCGGTTGGGGATGTCAGGCGGAGTATTCGCATCTGACATAGCTGATCCTTCATTCAGGCACACTAGTTTAGAAGGAGTACTTTGATTCTGCACTTTGAAGCTTGCTTACTTCTGGAGAAGCGATTGATGTTCTTTCGATGTTCAACAGTCAAAAGAAATTGCCATCTTAAGTTTAAAAAGCAGAAAACAGTTCGACAAGTAAATTCATTTTTGTTTCGTTTCAAGAATCGTTAATCATGTTTAAATGTCGTTCTGTAAAGCTAAAACAAATCAGAATTGCAAATAAAAGCACAAGGGCTCAAATTTTATTGATAGGATGGAAATCAGTCAAACGCGTGATTCCAAAGAGTATGTACAAAGTTAGAAAATGGTAATTTACAGGGAAAAGGGCTACGTTGAAACATAACGACCGATATCCTTCTACCAACTTTGAATTTTGGATATCCTGAGCTTCTGTCGAAGATGACCTTGACCGTAGTTTTTCTGACGAATGATGTAACTGCTGAGGAGCTGAACTGATCAGACGTAGTTACTTGTCATTAATCCCTAATTTTTGCCTGGATTGTACTTTGAGATTTCCAATCCATCGGTATGATTTTTTTATTATGTCTCTAATTTTTGCCTGGACCACCCTTTTGGGCTTTCAATCCACCGAGACATTTTTTTTTATTTAGGCGAAGTATTCCTTGACTACGTCAACATTTGTGGGGTAGGCAAATTCTTCTCCATCCATGGTTGCAAGTCTCAAGGCACCGCCTGAGAAAGCTTTCTTGACCATATAGGGGTCGTCATAATTCAGAGTCCACTTGCCCCGAGAATCAGTGAGAAAAGATTGTATCTTCTTGAGCAGTTTGAAGATTGGCGCGCATGTCGCGGTCATGAGGAATATGAATATGGAAATGTAATTCAAACATCCCAAGAATCCCCTGACTTGTTTTTTAGTCTTTGGAGAAGGCATGTCTTGAATGGCCTTGACCTTGTCAGGATCAACCTCAATTCCTTTCAGGCTGACGATGAACCCTAAGAGTTTCCCCGAACGGACACTGAAAGTGCACTTGTTGGGATTCAAGCGGAGTTTGTACTTTCTCAACCGCTCGAATAGTTTTGACAGGTGGGTCACATGCTCCTCCTCTGTTTTAGATTTGGCAATCATATCATCGATATATACCTCAATTTCCTTGTGTATCATGTCATGAAATAGAGTAGTCATGGCCCTTTGATAGGTTGCCCCGGCGTTCTTCAAACCGAATGGCATTACCTTGTAACAAAAGGTACCCCATGGGGTAATAAATGAATTTTCTCCATGTCTTTCGGCGCCATTTTGGTTTGATTATAGCCCGAGAATCCATCCATGAAGGAGAAAACTTTGAACTTTGTTGTACTGTCTACCAGCATGTCAATGTGTGGTAAGGGAAAGTCGTCCTTTGGACTTGCCTTGTTCAGATCTCTGTAATCGACTCACATTTTGACTTTTTCGTCCTTTTTTGGAACGGGTACGATATTGGCTAGCCATTGAGGATATTCAGACGTAGCGAGGAAACCCGTGTCAATCTATTTATGTACCTCCTCTTTGATTTTGACAGTCAAGTCTGGATGAGTCCGTCTCAACCTTTGTTTTACCAGCGGACATTCTGATCTCAACAGTAGATGATGTTCCACGATGCTGGTATCCAACCCTGGCATATCCTGATAGCTTTGTCAAACTTTCTTTGACAGTTGGACTGAGCAGTGCCCCAATCTTGACTTCTTTTCTCTCTTTTTTCGATCCTACGTTGATCGTTTCCAACGGCTCTTTGTGAAGTTCAATGGACCTTTCCTCTTGTCGGAGTAATCAGGAGATCTCTTCTGGAATTTTTTCGTCATTTTCTTCTTCAGCCTCAAATACCGGGAACTCAAAGTTGGGAGAAGGCATTGGATCGTATGTTTCAACTGGGTTTAAAACAAGCAATCTGCATGACGTGATGATTTGTGTTTAGAAGAGATAGAGAAAATGCAAGTGTGTGCAGTGTATTTCTTTTACTGCTTGTTTTTATTATTGAGTTGTTTTTTAGGATTACCATTTTCTAGAAAAGAGAAAAGAGAAAACAACAATTAATGCGGAAATTACAGAACGGCGTTATTTTATTTATGAACAAGTCGATTCTTGAAACTACAACCCTATAAAACAAAACTCTGTCACTTTGGGCGAAGCGAAGAGGGAAAATTTACAGAAAGTGAGCCCTATCAAAACATCTGTTTCACCTGGGCAGGGTGAAAGGTTAAGATAAAAACGACAATTACTTTGACTTATAAACAATCTTCAGAACATCGACAGCAACCCATTGGCGGCGAACTCCTCGGTGAATCACAAAGTCTGGTACTTTCCTTGATTTGTCTTCAGAAATGACGCTAATTTCTGGTGGAGCAGGATCATTGGAATCTGTCTCCCAGGCAGAGTTGTCGTAGGAGAATTCTTCTGTTGTATTTTGCGTAGTATTTGTACTCTCTGCTGTATCTCCCCACCCAGTTGGTTGGATGTCTTCGAGCCTGATACGAGAGCTTTCAGGAGTGGTGTATTTGACCATGAAGTCAAATTTTCCACTCGGTTGTCCCAAGGTGTCCCACACTTTTTTGGAACTGGAGGAGTCATCCCTCTCGATGACGTTGACCTCGGGAAAAGCATAGTCAATGAATTCTAGTCCTGTAAACGTTGCGAATTCATCGTCATGCTGGGTATTTTCAGGATAACCTGGGTGTTGATCCCATGACATGGTGGGGACGCAGGTATTCTTTTCAATGATGCTCAGCTGATTTTCATTGTTCGGCTGATTTTCTTGCCCCAAGTTTCCTGGGTAAGGCTGCCAGATAGGCAGACCATCCATCGGGCCATAGTAGCTGGTGTCAAAGTTGTCTTTCATTAGAGTGTCCTCCTCTAATGAGTTTGGTGGAGCATGGCATCCTCCAGGATCACAATCTCCATATACCATTTCGACGTCTGACCTCGGTATAAATCTCGGGCTCTGTGCAGGAAAGCAAAAGGGAGTCTGCGTTTTGCCCTGAGATGTGTAACCGTCCTCGTTGAGATATGACTTCTATTCCTCATCTGTATCAAAGGAATCATCTTCATTGATGGTATGTACTTCTTGAGACACTGGGTGAAGGAAACCTCCACTGTGAAAGAAGTCCTGAATGAGATGAAGACTTTCATCGTTGGTAGCAGCCTGTGTACAAGTTGAGGAAAATCCAAGACCTTTCCTTTTCTTATTGTCAATAGGAATGACAAGCTGCCCTCATCCTATTGTGTTGGTATTCTCGACCGCTTTGATAGCATCTTTGTATGAGGAAATCGAGGTTCCTTTCTTTGATTGATTCTCATCGCTCACCATAAGCGCTTGGAACTGCATTCCAACAACCTCCTCGGGTTCTACACAAGTAGATAATGACAAGTTGCTCACTAGCAAGGCTTGTTCTCCATAGACTGTGACGAGTTGGTCGTTCTGGACGAACTTTAGCTTTTGGTGGAGGGTCAAAGTGACCGCCCCAGCCTGATGTATCCAAGGTCTTCCTAATAAACAATTGTATGTTGCCCGGATGTCCATGACCTGGAAAGTGACTTGGAAAGTGTGAGGACCAATAGTTATTGGAAGGTCGACTTCTCCGATAACCATTTTTCTGAATCCGTCAAATGCTTTGACGACGACCTCGCTGGTTCTCATCGGAGGTCCTTTGAATGATAATTGCATCAAAGTGGACTTCGGCATAACATTCAGGGCTGACCCTGTGTCTACCAGTACGCTGGCTAAAGCATTGTCCTGGCAGTTAACTATAATGTTGTGCACCATGTTATGATGGCGGCCCTCTTCAGGTAATTCCTCATCACTAAATCCCAATTATTGCAGGAAGTGATGTTAGAGACAATGCTATCGAATTGTCTGATGGTTACATCCTGTTCTACAAAGGCTTGCTCCAAGACTTTCTGTAGAGCCTCCCTGTGTGCTTCTAAACTAAGTAACAGTGATAATACTGAGATCTTTGAAGGAGTTTGTAACAGCTGATCAACAATGTTGTATTCACTCCTTTGGATGAGCTTCAGCATCTCATCATTGTTTTTCGAAAGGTCGGGATTACTGGATTGACCGACTGATGGATCAGGAGCATCCGTCTGAAGTTCCTTTTCTTTGTTAGGTTCCCCAACCCCTCGGTTGAAGATTCTACCACTCCGTGTTACTCGACTGATGTCTGCAATATTCACGATGGAGGGTAATGGAATTTCCTTTCCATTCTCAACTATTGTTGCACCGTATTTGTAAGGGATAACCTTAGTTGATTCATACGGTAGTGGTCACGGTAGATAGATAACTACAGGAGCCTTCTGATTCTTCTGACCATCGTAAGTAATTTCGATCCGTTCCCAGTTGGGAACTCTCAATTCGTCCAGTAGAGGGATAATGGTACAAACATCCCTAGTCCTCTGATGATCAGAGATTACGACGACGTCCTTGACTTGATCAGCGAAATAGTTGACAGATCCAGAACTTGACCATGGTTGAATCTCTTTGCGGTCCAACTGACTTTGAAGGGCTGCTCGCAAGAGGTAGCATCCTTGATTATCCATTGAGCAAACTCCACACCGCTCATAGTTGTGTAGTGGCACCTGGCCACGTCCGCTTTGAATACAGTGTAACCTTACTAGATTTGTTTCCATCGACCGAACATCCTGACTTTGATATCTAGTAGGATTCCCGTTAGTGATACTAATTTGCTGGGTGTCTTCATCCATAGTGCTGAAGTGTTTCCTGGACAAGGGCACAACCCTGATCGTTTTCGCAACCCGCTTTATAGTTCTGATAATCATGTGATACCAGGAACCCGAGTCAGACCTGTTTAGCATGTAACTCCACCAGGCTAGTATTCATCAAGCGAATATCAAAGATTTGAACCATGTTGATTTGATAATGATTCCTATCATGGTAGTCTTGGATCCATCCAAGATCCATCTGACGCTGGAGGGCCTCTTGTACAAAAGAGCATCCATGTTTGTTTACCGAGCAAGTCAGATAGGAATTATAATCATGATGTGGCAGATTATGATACTGGCTTTGCCTTGAGTGCATTGCCACCAGGTTGACATTCATCGCACAGATATCGTGGTGCTGAATGATGTTGGAATTCGTATAAACCATGTTAACTCTACGAACTCGGTGCTCCTGGATCCATCCGAGATCCCTCTGTTCCTGTAGAGCTGATTGCACCACAGAACATCCTTGATTGCTTTTAGAGCAGATATCACACTGGTGATAATTATGAGGTGGCACATGGCCATATCCACTCTGTCTACAATGCATCTTGACCAAGTTGGCCCTTAACAAGAGTACATCATGAATTTGATAGGTGTTGTTAGACTCTTCCTCTATCAAATTGACTTCAGCTTTCTCATGTTGAGGCAGCGGGTTCATGAGAACATTCGGATTCGTATCTTTGAAAGATAAGATCCCGCTCCTAACAAGCTTTTGTACGTCGGATTTGAAACTGAGACAGTTTTCTATGTTATGCCCTGGTCCTCCTTGATGGTAAGGGCAAGTCTAATCCACCTTAAACCAAAAAGGCCGATTTTCCAGTACTGTAAGAGGAGACTTAGTCTGGACATGCCCCTTGGCCAGTAGTAACGGAAATAGTTCTGCGTACGATACGGGTATAAGATCAAATCCTGGTGGCCGCGTTGTACGGTTATTGTTGTATTAAGGACGAGCCTGCTGAAGAGGTTGTTGTGTCCTTTGCTGAAATTGCTGCGAATGTGGTTGGCTTTGAGCAACCTGAGGTTGATATGTAGAAACAGGCGCAGGGTTGATAGCAGGAGTTACAGCTGCTACTGGTTGGTACTGTCGCCTTTGCTTTCCAAGAGAGATATTCCCAATATCTTGCTCCTTTTTCTTAGGGAGAGCACTACCGTATTTTTTAGTACCGCTTGTCGACCCAGTGTCTTTGACTAGACGTCCTTCTCGAACGGCTTCCTCGAGACACACTCCCATACCGACCATTTCGGTGAAGTCGCTGGGCGCACAGGCAACCATTCTGTCGTAGTAGAATGAGCTCAAGGTCTTTAAGAAAATCTTTGTCATCTCTTTTTCCTCAAGAGGTGGACAAATTTGAGCGGCAATTTCACGCCATCTCTGAGCGTATTCCTTAAAGGTTTCCTTGTCCTTTTGCGACATTGATCTGAGTTGATCTCTGTCTGGTGCCATGTCCAAATTGTATTTATATTGTTGGACGAAGGCAGTGCCAAGATCTCTGAAAGTGCTAATCGTAGCGCGGTTTAAACCCATGTACCATTTTAATGCGGCACCGGTTAAACTATCCTGGAAGTAGTGAATCAGTAAATCCTGGTTCTCTGTCTGAGCTGACATTCGCCGAGCGTACATCACCAAATGACTTTGAGGGCAAGAGTTACCCTTGTACTTTTCAAAATCGGGTACTTGGAACTTGTGCGGGACTTTCACATTGGGGACCAGACAAAGGTCTGCGGCGTCCTTTCCAAGTAAATCCTGACCACGAATAGCCTGCAGTTCCTTCTGTATTTCCAGGAACTGCTCCTGGAATTCATCCATTCTATCGAACATACTTTCCTTTTTACCAGAAGGTATTTGTGGAATCTGTCCTTCCGGGACAGTGTGCACCACAGGGGGTGGTACCGTTACTACGACAGTGAATCTTGGCGCTTTCTAAAGTTTGTAACCTTCAGGAGTCCTTATTATGCCTCTGGCATCCTTGCTTTCCCGAAGTTTGTAACCTTCAGGCCCAGCGGCTTCTGCTATGATTCCCTGATCTTCAGTGATCGGCGGAACATATCCTTTTGGGATATAGTTAACAGGCATTCCCCAGGGACGATCTTTCGGCATTTGATACCTAGGATCATACTTCTCCACTATGGGCATTGAGGTGATCTCTGAGATCACAGTTCTTTGTAGCTGAGCTTCTGCCATGGTTTGCATGTCGTTACGAAGCTTTCTCATATCCTCTCTTAGAGCGTCGATCTCTTCTTTCAACTCTTTGTTCTATTCCTCGAGATCATCCATCTTTTTCTGACGATTGGCCCGAGTATTACACGAATGAGACAGTTTGACTCTAGAACTGAGACACAAATGTGAGATTCGTAGGTAAGAAGAATATGTGACGTGAGAATAATGAATGCAATGATTATATTAATTGTTTTTTTGGTTCAATCAAAATAAACTTTGACAATTAGATTGCAAATATCAAACAGTGGGGAAACCCCCTTTTTATTGAATTCAAAGAATTGCGGAAATGGAAATACAGTAAATTACAAGGTGTGGAAACAGAAACCTAAGCTAATAGGTCCCGAGTCCTCTCTGAGGAGAACTCGGGTGCTGATTCTGGTACTTTCCTTTTCTTTGACCGGGGCTCTTGGGCCGTTGTCGGGTTGTCATTCCTTTGCCAAGTGAAAGGAGCGAGCAAATTCCTTTGGTCATCCTGATTTTCTACAGCATGTTGATCCAAAATCTCAATTAGAGCCTCCTTATCTTTCAGTAGTTGCTGTATTTTGGTACACTCCACATTGAGAATGCGGTACTTGTTCTTCCAAGACCTCCTCTCCTGTTGAACTTTGTTGAGAGTAACCTGAAGTTTTTCCGTTTCAGTCATGAAGTACATGATAGATTCCCTTGGTGGAAGAACTCCGTGACGAGGATAAGGCATCTTTAGCTTGAGAGCTCTACTTTGTACCCAGTGGAGATAAGGCTCCACCGAGACACAGTCCGGTTTTTCTATAGACTCCCGTCCTTTCTTATGAACATGTTTCCAAGTGTGCACTATTTCCGTCTTTAGTGCCCTGTCATTTTCTCCTTCCTTGAAGAAAAGACCTTCCAGATGAGCATTACGCGGAACATGCCTCATCGGGTATCCAAATTGACGACGAACTAAAGCTGGATGATAATTTATTCCTCCTTTAGTTCCTATGAGGGGTACGTTGGGGAAGTTTCTACAACAATCAATGATTCTGATCCCGTCATAAATCCTATTGTACCAATCGATGTCAGAGTTGGTAAGAGACATGATTTTCTGCGACCAACATAAAGCACTCTTATGATCCCAAAATGCAGCAGATTTGGGCAAATGGGAGATAAACCATTTATATAGCAGGGGTACATAGTACGTGATCATTCCTCCGCTGTATAAATTCCTTAAGTGTACAGAATGATACGCATCCACGAGCAAGGTTGGTACGGCGTTTCCAATGAGAAAAACCTTAATGGCGACGAAGTTATCAATGTTGGGAAACAGAAATAACCCATAGGTGAGCAAAACAAAGATGCTTTCAAAAGCAGTTATGTTCCCTATACTAGCAAAGTATAGAGCCTTCTTTACCAGAAACTTGGCTGGTAAACCTGGGATTCCTCCCTTGGTGGTCATGTGAGTCTTGACTTCTGACTCATCCAAATAGATTGCTCTTGCAATGATTTGAGTCTTTGGAATTTCTTCCAATCCAAAAAAGGGAGCTTGATCAGTAATGGGTAGATCAATCAGATGAGAATACTCCTCCAGCGTTGGTGCTAGCTGGTAATCCAGGAATGTAAAATAGTGATAGACGGGATCGTAAAACTGAATGAGTGCCTCCAGGATTCCTTCAAATACATGGACCCTTAACAGAGGTAGCAGACCTCCGTACTTGGCTCTAAAAGCGTCAGGGTTAGTGATCATCCTTGCTAATCCTCTCAAATCCTCTATTTTTGGAACCTTGAAGGTATACTTGTGAGTTTTTCGTCTACCGAAATCCATGAGCGCAATCCTTGTGTCCCTGACATTTGCAATCATTGTCTTGGTTTAATTTGAAAAAAGAGATACTAGAAGAGAAAATTTTTCTTTGCTTAATGTTTTTTAAATGAATGCATGAATGCAGCACACGAAAACATAGAAAAAACATGGGGTCAAAGGGCCGGTGTCATGAAGTCAAGGCTCTACACATCCCAAAGGTTTATACTAGTGATTTTTGTACCTGTCTCTCAAAATCATTGATTCTTGTCGAGATAACATCAGTGGGCCAGGAACCGTGCTAGGTGATGTATTTCGAAGAATCTCAGAAGAGTGTAGTATCGCGTGACAACTATTTCCGATAGCTTCCGCACTACTGAAAGAGGTTTTTCTTAGGTGTATACTCAATCTTTCCACATGCGGCATCACACGCATTCCCATTAGCAGAAAAATAAACACAGATATCAATTAGGAAAAGCAGTATATATATTTGTCCTAATGTCCTAGACTTTTAAGAGCTATGAATCCTATGATCCTAACAGAAAATGGCTCCCCGACGGAGTCGCCTTTCTGTGGCACCTTCCCAATTTAAAGGTTTTGACCTAAGATCCTAGTGAGGGCCGATTCTAGCAATAATGACATTCCCCGATGGAACCGTCATGAAAATAACTTGTCCAAGGTTTTCACCTTAAATTGTAAGAAAGAAAGACTGGCCCCACGGTGGGAGCCACTTTTCTGTGGCTGCCACCGCCATGAAAATGACTTGTCCAAGGTTTTCACCCTAGATTGTAAGAAAGCAAGATGGGCCCCACAGTGGGCGCCACTTTTCTGTAGCGAGCGATTTTGGACGTGGTTCTTAAGCACTGCCGCTCTGGGGTACTACAGGTCGATTCATTTTTTATCCTATTGAAGCTGATGAAGGAAGGGAAATAGATGTCTCCAACTAACCCTGCTTGCATACTGAGTTTAAACAGCGGTCTGTTAGGTTACAGATGCTATGTGGAAGTGGGGCCTCTTTCTGCTTATTTTGTTAAGACTGAAATGACAGGACTATGTTATTGGTAGGATGTTAGGACTGATGCTTTTTGATTGATGTATGAAGGTACGGGATTTTGGGTTTTTAATTAGTGTGCTCGCTAAGATTTCTCTTTCAATCTTATGCCTACGTATTCCCGTTTACCGAAATAGGGAAATCAGAGCGATCGTAGTTCCTCCTATTCTATGGGAGGAAATGGTGTTTTGGTGTCTTGTTCAAAGCCCAAGACATGAAGCTAAATGTGGTTTATATCTTGTTCAAAGCCCAAGATGTGAAGCTGAATGGTCTATTTGTATCTTGTTCGAAGCCCAAGATATGAAGCTAAAGGGTTTTGACTTTAGAGAGAATTTGTCATCTCTAAAGAGGGGTATTTGATCTGTTTGTCACAGTTGTTGCGTGACTGGTTATAAAGGAGAATTACTTTAACTGGGATATATGAATCCAGCAATGCCATAATTTCCTTTATAGGGGATTTTTAACCTGAAGGAGAAGACTTTAACTCAGTTTAGAGAAATGCCATCTTTCCTTAGGAATTTCTCATGCTAAAAGAGGGACAGTGGCGTAAATGTAAATAATCCAGAGGCTTGCCGCTTACAGCCAATAGATGAAGGGGAAATGAGTTGTTGATGTTTGTATACTATGAACGAGGCGCAGCTTTGATGCTAAAAGGTTGATTGACTCAACCGGGGTTTTCTTATACAAAGCCTAAGAGGAGGCTATTGGCCCAACAAGAGGGTGTTTTTATGTGTCCCGTACGAAGCCCGAGATAGAGGCTAAAAGGGTTGATTCAACAAGAGAGTGCTTTTGTATGTGTCTTGTACGAAGCCCAAGACGGAGGCTAAAGGTTGTTTGACTCAACAAGAGAGTCTTTTATACTCAACAAGAGAGTGTTTTTGTATCTCGTACGAAACCCGAGATGGAGGCTAAAGGTGTTTGACTCAATAAGAGAGTCTTTTATACTCAACAAGAGAGTGATTTTGTATCTCGTACGAAGCCCGAGATGGAGGCTGAAGGTGTTTAACTCAACAAGAGAGTCTTTTATACTCAACAAGAGAGTTTTTTGTATCTCGTACGAAGCCCGAGATGGAGGCTAAAAGGGTTGACTCAACAAGAGAGTCTTTTATACTCAACAAGAGAGTGATTTTGTATCTCGTACGAAGCCCGAGATGGAGGCTGAAGGTGTTTGACTCAACAAGAGAGTCTTTTATACTCAACAAGAGAGTGTTTTTGTATCTCGTACGAAGCCCGAGATGGAGGCTAAAAGGGTTGACTCAACAAGAGAGTATTTTATACTCAACAAGAGAGTGTTTTGTATCTCGTACGAAGCCCGAGATGGAGGCTGAAAAGGCTTGACTCAACAAGAGAGTCTTTTATACTCAACAAGAGAGTGATGGGAGAATCATTGTACAAAGCCCAAGAGGAGACTATTGACCCAACAAGAGGGTGCTAATAAGTGATTGACTCACCAAGAGAGTGCTTTTGTGTGTCTTGTACGAAGCCCAAGACGGAGGCTAAAAGTGGTTTGACTCAACAAGAGAGTCTTTTATACTCAACAAGAGAGTGTGAAAAGGTTGCTCCGCTGGGGAGGATCATTGTACCAAGCCCAAGAGGAGGCCAGGGTTACTGTTTCAGTTGAGTGACAGGTCTAGTATGTTGGTTAAAAGAGAAAATCAGTTCTTATATGGGTAATGTTGTACTCATGGATTTGATCTGAGGATCGGGATTATTTCCTATTCTCTAAGAAAACGGGGAATCCAAAGGAGCTTTAGACTGTCCGAGTCTACGGGTTTTATCTTTTATACTATGCTTAAGAAATAGTAGTAGTAAGATCTAGACTCTTTGAAAGACTGTTCTATTAAGATGACTAATTTCTGTTCCTATACCTCTAGGAGGTCGTCGGGACAATTTGTACGAATCCCAAGAGGAGGCGAGAAAACTTTTAAGAAGCCGAGGGACAATTTATACGAAGCCCAAGAGGAGGCTATCTTCCCGGAGGAAGAATCAGTATACGAAGCCTAAGAGGAGGCTGTGAAAACTTCTAAGAAGCCGACGGGTCCTTGTACAACGCCCAAGAGGAGGCGGGGATGCTTTTAGGAAGCCTGTGGGTCCTTGCACTAAGCCCAAGAGGAGGTTGATGAACAGTTCCAGAAGGGGTTTCACTAGGAACAATGGCCTTCTGTATATGAACTATTCAAAGGGGGGACTTTCTTAGATCTAGTTATCTAAAATTGTTGTAAAAGAAAATTCTCATGGTTTAGGTTATGTTGAAATATCCGGTATAACGTCAGATGTAGGGAGACGAGGTTTTGTCTAGTTCTAGATGTAGTTGCCGGGGAAACTCTAAATATCTATACTATTATTACACAGTCGATATGAGTTTATGAAAGAATACTTACATTGAAACAGCCCCACAATACAGTTATATACATATGAAAGCGGAAAATGAAAGCGAGTAAACACTTACTCGGTTGTAGAGCTTCCATGCTTTTTGGTTAGTTTGTTCAACAAAGAAAAATTTGATAACAATATTATATTCAAAATCAAAGGAGAAAGTGCTTTTGAAAGGAAAATTGGGGCTTACAGCTCAAGGAGAGGCCCAGGGTTTTATCAGTGATCGCACTGTCGTTTTGTACAGGGACTTATACAAGTGACTGAGGCCCAACAAGGTTTTCTGTACAAAGGGATGGGTCTTACACTCTCTCAAGAGGCCCAAAATGATTGAAAGAAAAAAGAATGAGGCTTATAACACGAGGGTAGGCCCAGATGATTCTTTTGAACTGGCGATCGCGTCGAGCTTTTCTTTTAAAGCAGGGGGACTTATACAATATCTGAGGCCGAAAATTGTTTTGGTTAAAAGGGAATTGGGTTTTACACTCTATTAGAGGCCCAAAAATGATTTTGAATGGGTCTTATAGCTCGAAGAGAGGCCCAGATGGTTTGTTTTAAATGGGCGATGATCGCACCGAACTTTTGAAATACAACGGGGCTTATACAATAAGTGAGGCCCAAAATAGGTTTGTATTTACAAAGGATTGGGTCTTACACTCTATTAGAGGCCCATGAGTGTTTGGAAAAGTTTGTTAGGGAGAAAATCAATAAAACCCTAATTTCATTTTTTAAAGGCATTTTCAAAGAAAAATTAAGTAAAAAATGATAAAAATATCAAATAAAGTCATTAATCATGTTATAAACAATGATTAAGGTTTATAAAAAAGTATTTTATCCACATGAATATTTAAAATCATTTTGGTTTTAAAAATCAAGAAAAAGAAATCATTTTAAAAGCATTTAAAACAATTTAAAACAATATTTTTGAATATATTAAAAATATATCAAATAATAATATTTTTTTTGTGATTTTTTGTGGATTAAAATATTATGGAGTATGAATAAGAAGTGTGCAAAACAAAATTGGAAAATGATGATTTTTGCTATGTACAAGAATTGGTTGAGTTTTTGAAAATAAACTAAGAAAAAGAGGAACGATGTCACAACATCACATTCGACATCTTTCATGAGTTTTGAAGATAAGAGAAAAAGGAAAGATGTCACAACATCACATTCGACATCTTAAAAAAAACAGAACTGAAACTTTAGTTTCAACATCTTTTTTATCAAACTTCAAACATTCATAACTCTCTCAATTTTTAATGAAATTAAAATTCGTAAGAACCTATCTTGACCGATATTTCGCAAGGAATCCAATGGTATTACTCATGCACACTGAAACTTAATGTACAAAACACACAAAGTAAAAAACCAGAACTGCACATGTAGTTTTCGACATCTTTTGTCGTCAAACTTCTAACACGCATAACTCTCTCAATTTTTAACGAAATTAAAATCTGTAAGAACCTATCTTGACCGATTTTTCACAAGGAATCCAATGGTATTACTCATGCACACTGAAACCTAATGTACAGAACACACAAAGCAAAAATCTAGAACTACATGTTGATTTTAAAACAACAAAAACTCTACATATAAACATGTTAAAGTGCAAACAGTTGGAGGATCACATCATACACATTAAGGACTACATTTTTGCTTCAAGAATTATTCAATATGATGCATGTATGTGGACAACAAAGGAAAGCATGATTCAAAAAATTCAAGTTGTGAATTTTACCTCTTTTTTGGAGATTTTGTGCAACCTACCAAGTGCTTTGTTCCAGAAATGATTTGATGCTTTGGACACCCTCAAATGACCTCTTAGAAGCTTTTAGGATGGTTGGAATCAACTGGAAACCTCTGGAGCAAGTTGGAGCTCTTTCTTGCAAAATGGGCAAAAGTGGCCAAAATGTCAACTCTCTCAAATGGTGTTCCAGATGGGGGAACTATTTGGGACAGTTCAAGGATGATATTTGGAGTGTGTTTGAGGTTTTATCTGGTTTGGAAAGTGACTGAATCAAGACATGGCTTGAAAAATGCAAAAAAGTCCAATTTTGGAGGTTTTGAGAGGTGACTTTGTGATTTTGGTGTTATAGGTCACTTGTGAGAGTTTGGACAGCTTAGATATGACATATTGGATGTGTTTGGATCATGAGCTGTGATGGAAATACTCTCTAACTTAAAAACTCAGAATTACCTTGCTAAAGAAGGCATTTTGGAGTGAAAGAAGTGATTTTGAGGAAAACATCTGTTTGGTGGCTTTGGTGTACTCGAACTGAGCACAAATGAGCTCTATTTATAGTAGAGCAAGTTTGTTTTGCAAGCAACAGTGAATGGTGGCTGTAGCAGAGGTTTGGAAAATGTTGGCCAATGAGAATCTAAGTCTCCTCTAGCCATTGACTAGAGGTTAGGGCACAGTCTGCTGGTTCCCTAGTTGTTGAAGGAATCTTGACTGAATTCAGTTAGAGGAAGCTCAGTTCATGCCACCTCTAAGCATCCATTAAATGCTCCAAACCAAAATTGGAGTCTTGTCCCTCTTTTAGGGTTTTCTAGGTTTGGCATGCTACTTTTGGTTCCAAGGACTTTGGAGGCTTGGAGATCAGATCATCCCCCTTGGATTTGATCCTCAGATGGATCAATAGTTACAACCTTGAAAAGTTGTGCACTTGAACATGATTTTAACTTAGAAAAAATTTCTAAGTTTCTTACAATTTGATCAATTTTTCAATTTCGCATGATTTCTTGATTTAAATTTGATCAAATTAAATCACCCATCATATTTTCTTGAGTAATGGCTCGTGAAGCTCAAAGTTGACCAAAGCTCAAACTTTGACTTTCTGCGTCAGTTGACTTTGTATTAGATGAACTTGAGGCTTGATCCACTTGAAATGTTGCACTCGTGTGCTTAATTCTTGAAGTGGGAGTCCTTTTGATCCATTTTAGAGGTTTGAGAGGTTAGACAAGTTGAAAATCATGTCATTTCTTGATTGATCCATTGTCTAAGGCTCAAAGAGGGCTTGAAACCCTAATTTTTGTTTGTAGTGAGTGCTCACCCATCTTTGGGGAGACTAATGGTTCATCCATATGGTGACGATGATTTGAACAATGATGGGAAATCTTAGTGGTCAAAATTTGGGGTATGACACCCGTGAGTAGTGAGAATTCGTTAACCTCTTTGAGCCTAAACAGTTTAGATCTCATTTTAGTGATCAACTTGGTTTATATACATAATTTGAAAGTATAGTTCATCATTGTATTTTGTGAGGTTCTAAAAATTTCTTCTTGAACCTTTGAACATTGTTTTAATTTAATTTCCTTGCCATAAAAAGCAAGGAACATTCACTTAAGGTTTAGTCGAAAATAAGTTGGGGAGAATGAAAATGAAGAATGGTAGGTTGCTAAAACTTTTGAAAAATTTCAAGCAAGCATGAAAAGAAAAAGAAAATGTGTGGATATGAATGTGAAAAACAAAGAAAAATAATGCTTGCTTGAAAGAGAAAAATAGAGAACAAAATAATTGTGCATAAGGAAGCTTGAGAAGTTTGGTGATAGAGAATGAAAATGGTGAATGAAGTTGAGATGTGTGAATACCTTGTATAGTGAATGTTCTTTTGCATCGGAAATTTTGATTCAATGGCCTTTAGAAATGTCCCTTTATTGTTAACCCGACCAAGCTACAACCTTTAAAGCCATTAGTGATCTTTTTGCTTCCATGTTTTCATTTTTGATTGTTAGATGTTGTATGAATTGAGTTGCTATTAGCATTGTTTGTCAGGTGAGTGAAATTGCCCCGCAGTTGCAAACACGTTAATTTCTTCATTCTTATTCTGAAGAGGAGTGTTAGAGTGATTCAATTATGAAAATTTAGTTGTTATTTGAAACATTCTATGATATTTGTTTAAGAACTTAATTCTTTGTCATTGTTCGGTTCTATTGAGTGGTGAATGTTGCTTGTGCGCATTTTCATGCTTGACTAAATCCTCTTATTTGAGAAAATTTCTCTTGTTTGAAGTTGAATCGTTTATCTTTTCTTGGTTGATTCAAATGCTTGAGCAAATCCTCTTATTTTCAATGAGAGGCATACTTTGCTTGAGGACAAACAAAGAGTTAGTTGGGGAGAGTTTGTTAGATGTCAAACATGCTATATATTTCTATTTGATGCTTGACATTTTTCAACTCTTTTATGACAAATTGTGGATTTAACTCATGAATTGTTGTTATTTTTCAAACATTGTGAATATACCTTTGGTGCTTGTAATATGTGTGTTATTGTGCAGAAAAAGGCACTAAATGATCAAAGTTGTAAGACACAAAGAAAGGATCTAAGTTGCCCAAGAAAGGAAGAAAACATCAATAAGTTCGCTTTGCGAACTTGCCAGCAAATGTTCGCTTTGCGAATAACTGGCGAAGTCCCAGCGAATGTTCCTAGAATTATGGCAGTAGGAAAAGGGACTAAAGTTCGTTTTGCAAACTCCCAACAAATGTTCGCTGGTTTCTTCACTTTGTGAGGACCTAATGAAGGATACCTTTGAGATGGCAGAAGAAAAAGGGGCCTGAGTTCGCTTTGCGAACTTGTAGGTGAATAGTTCGCTTTGCGAACAAAAGTTCGCATTGCGAACTTATGTAGAAACTCAAGGGCGGTTTAGCTTATCAGAAGGCACTTCAGGTGCCACTTTCATCATTTGCTAAGCGGACAAATAGTTCACAGTGCGAACGTGTCTGATTTCAAGTGTATTATAAATAGATTTTATGTATTTTCTTGGGATCATAACTTCACTTTATCATACCAAAACCTATTTTTCTGAGATTTCTTCATCCAAGAGGGACTTTACACATTGAGAAGTTGTATCGATCTTAATGTTTGTTGTTTCGATTGTTAGCGTGAGACATCATCTAATGATTTAAACAACAATACTCACGAATTTTCTTTAGACATAAACTTATTTGTGAGGATACGCGATTGTATTGATCGAAACTAAGTTCATATGCTTGATTAATCGGATACGTATGAAAAGTATTAGCGAAATCTAGTCTTGACATGCTTTTCTAAAACTTACAACATCTTTGCTCTAATTTAATTCTTTGCTACAAACTTGTTACAAAACCAAAAATCATTTGAAAACCCTTTACTTAAAATGGTAAACTATTGAACACAAGCATTGATAACACACAATCCATGTGGATACGATAAAACACCCCCCGAATTGCTCTTCAACAATAATCAGCCAATCTCCATAATTCCTTTATTAACTTTGGAAAAACTGGACCGTAGAGACGATCAAAGTAATTTCCCCATCCTTGTTGTTGAAGATCCTCGGTTAAATCCATCCCATTTTCCTTTAAGTTCTCAAAGTCCACTAAAAGTTCACAGAGAACTTCCAGTTCTTCAGATGGTGTTGCTGTATGGATCTCTGCAGGACGATCGAGGATATGTTGGACAACGGCCAGTTGAGAAACACCCAGAGATTTCTTTAAAGCCATGGATTATTGTTGCATGGCGCCGATAGACTTAGGTTGAGAAGATTCATATTGTTCCATTTGTTGTGAGAAATTATAGACAGCTTATTGTTGTGGATCCATTTGAAAACAAGGGTTTCAGATAATAGGGGTTTTAGGGTTAAAGAGGATGAAATGTGTGTAAACAATAGCGTTATGTGTGAGAGAGAGTGAGAAAAGTGAATATATAAATGAAGAAATGATTATAGCATTAAAAAAATGAACAATAGGGAGAGTAATAAATAGTAATAATGATTTTAAACCTAATCTCAAGACATCTCATCGCTCGGGGTGTCATTTCAACGGGTAGCGTATAATTTAAAATGGACAGGTGTCTAAGACAAATCATAGCCACACGTTTGAAAATACATGATTTAGATGCTCTCAGAGACAAGAATACCAGAGGTTTTTTTTACTTGAGATAGTTCTGACAAAAACACTTTCTAACTTTGTAGAAATATCGTTGGGTCAGAAGAATATTCGTTGAGTCAGAAGAATATAATTAACAAAAAAAAATTTGCATAAGTCAGAATCACAATTTTAGATAGAGTTGAACATATTAGAGAGGAAAGTTCATTCTGGACAGAGTTCCATTTTAAAATTTTTTAGAATAAACAAAAATCTATCTTCAACTAAGGGTTTTGTGAAGATATCATCCTACTGGTGGTTTGTATCTATAAACTCTAAAACAATAACCCCTTTCTGAACGTAGTCTCTAATAAAATGATGTTTGATTTCAATGTGTTTGGCTCTATAGTGTAAAATAGGATTCTTACTTAGGCAAATAGCATATGTGTTATCACAGAAGATAGGAATGTTACTCTCATGTATATGAAAATCTTAAAGTTGATTTTTCATCTAGAGCATCTAAGCGCTACAAAGTGACGATGAGATGTATTTAGCTTCAGTTGTAGATAATGCAATAGTTGATCATGTTTTACTAGCCCATGAGACAAGATTGTTACCTAGAAACTGATAGTGTCCAGAGGTGTTTTTACGTTCTAATTTGTCTCTAGCGTAATCTGCATCACATAAACCTGATAGTTTGTATTCTGATGTTTTCTCATACATCAAGCCAAGGTTATAAGTTCACTTCAGATACCTTAGGATTCTCTTAACAGTAGTTAAATGAGTTTCCCTTGGATCTGATTAAAATCGAGCACAAAGACATACACTGAATAAAATATCTGGACGAGAAGTAGTCAGATAAAGAAGAGATCCTATCATACCACGATAAAGTTTCTGACAAACCTTTTTACCTACCTCATCTTTCTTCAGAATGCTTGTTGGATGCATGAGAGTCTTTGCTGGTTTACTATCTGACATGTTGAATTTGATCAGGAGTTCTTTTGTGTACTTGCTTTGATGAATGTATGTGACATTTGGATTCTGATTTACTTAAATTCCCAGAAGTGTTTTAACTATTCCATTAGACTCATCTCAAACTCTGCATGCATTAGCTTAGAAAACTCTTGACACACAGATGGATTAGCAGAACCAAAAATTATATCATCTACATAAATTTGGCATATTATAAGATCATTTCCAAAATTCTTACAGAAGAGAGTAGTGTCCACTTGTCCTCTGGTAAAGTTATTTTCTAGAAGAAAATAACTTATTCTTTCATACCAAGCTCTGGGAGCTTGTTTCAGACCATATAAAGATTTTTTAAGTTTAAAAACATGTTTAGAAAACTTGACGTTTTCAAAACCTAGATGTTGGGGAACAAATACTTCTTCAGAAATGTATCCATTCAGAAACACACTTTTGACATCCATTTGATATAAAATTATACCATGATTAACAGCAAAACAAATTAAAAGACAGTTTGATTCTAACTCGGCGACTGGAGCAAAGGTTTCATTATAGTCAATACCTTCCTGTTGACTGTAACCTTGTGCAACCAGTCATGCTTTGTTTCTGACAACCTCTCCTTTCTCATTTAGTTTGTTTCTGAATACCCACTTGGTTCCAATAACATGAGTTCCTTTTGGCTTAGGTACTAGGTCCTAGACATCATTTCTGGAGAATTGATTTAGTTCTTCTTGCATTGCCAGAATCTACTCATTGTCCTGAAGTGCTTCATCACAAGATGCTGGTTCTATTAGAGACACTAATCCCAGAAGCATTTCCTCAGTTTGTTTGAAGGTGGATCTTATTCTGACAGGTTCAACTTTATCTTCTAGAATTAAGTCTTCAGAGACAGTTTGTCTATTTCTTTGACTTTTCTGAGTTGGAGGACAATCATTTGTTTCTGAAGTATTTATGTTAGCATTCTTTGAATCTTTATCTTCAGAATCTTTTGACTTTTCTCCCGAGCCTGCAAGTGTTATTTCTAAATCTGCAAAACTTTCAATTAGCTTTGACTTTTCTAAGTCAAGCTTATCGTCAAAACGAACATGAATTGATTCTTCCACAATGCTTGTTTTTGTATTAAATACTCTGTAGCCCTTAGAGCGTTTAGAATATCCCAACATTCTACATTTTTGTGCCTTAGAGTCAAACTTGTTCAGATTCTTTTTAGTGTTCAGGATAAAACAAGAACATCCAAAGGGATGGAAATAAGAAATGTTGGGTTTTCTTCCCTTACATAATTCATAAGGAGTCTTCTCCATAATAGGTCTAATAGAGATTCTATTCTGAATGTAACATGTTGTATTCACAACTTCTGCCCAAAAGTGCTTAGCTATATTTGTTTCATTGATCATGGTTCTGGCCATTTCTTGCAACATCGTATTCTTCCTCTCTACAACTCCATTCTGCTGAGAAGTTCTAGGGTAGGAGAAATCATGGGATATTCCATTAGAATCAAATAACTCTTCAAACATTTGATTATAAAACTCACCACCATGATCACTTCTGACTCTAACAATCTTAGAATCAAACTCATTTTGTACTTTAGAACATAAACTAGTGAACATAGAATGTGACTTATTCTTATGCCTTAGAAATTTTACCCATGTCCAATGACTGTAATCATCTACAATGACAAGTCCATACTTCTTAGTATTGACAGACGTTGTTTTCACAGGACCAAACAAGTCAATGTGTAGAAGTTCCAAAGGTATAGAGGTAGAAACAACATTCTTAGATTTAAAGGATGTTGTTGAAAACTTACCGTTTTGACATGCTTCATAAAGAGCATCTGAAGTGAACTTCAGCTTAGGTAAACCTCTGACTAACTCAAGTTTATTTAGCTGAGAAATCCTTCTTAAGCTAATATGACCCAAACGTCTATGCCACAACCACTGTTATTCGTTTACAGACATTAGGCATTTAACATTTTGGTTTTTAAGATTAGACAGTTTAATTTTGTAAATGTTGTTTTTCCTCTTTCCATTGAAGAGAACTGTTCCATTTTCTGACTAACAACTTTGCAAGTTTTCTGATTAAAGATAATGTCATAACAGTTATCACTTAATTGACTTATGGATAACAAGTTATGCATTAGACCCTGAACAAAGAGCACATTAGATATAGAAGGAAGAGATCTATTACTAACTGTTCCAGATCCTCTGATTATTCCTTTCTCATTTCCTCTGAAACCAACGAATTTAGCATCTTTAAGTTCCAGGCTTTGGAACATATGCCTTCTTCCTGTCACGTGTCGCGAGCATCCAGAGTCCAGGTACCATGACTGGTGTCTTAACTCTCCTACATAATATATCTGCAACATAAACTATCTTATCTTTTGGTACCCATAATCTTTTGGGTCCTATTTGATTAGTTTTCCTAGAGTTTCTAATTACTTGGGTTTTCGTGCATTATTAAATCTTTGTGTCTGTGCAGGTGTGTAATGATAAGAAAAAGAAGATTTTGGTTTTTCTTCTTTAAGTGAAATCTGATCATCATTATAAGGATCATAACCAATTCCTCTCTTCCCATTATGACTAACACCATAGATCATGGAATCCATTCTGCTTCTATCTATGTTGTTGTTTAAGAATTTCTGAAATGCCTTATCATATTTATATCAGATGGTTTCAGAAGTTGGAGAAGATTTAGAAAGAGTTTCTTCCAATTTTAAACATTTTTTGTTCAAAAAAGTATTTTCTTTTTTTTTAAGACAAAATTGTCATCTTTTTGTTTAGAAACCTCTTTCTCTAGCTTAATGCAATCTTTAACTTCAGATTCACGAGCCTTTTTCAAGTCTTTGAATTTGCGTTGAATTTTCTGTTACCTATTCAGAGATTCAGATAAACATAATTCTAAATCAGCAAGAGAAAGTTTAGAAAATACCTCTTCTGAGTCAGATTCAGTTTCTGTTGTGTTTCCTGTAGATGCCATGAGTGCTACGTTGGCATGTCCTTCTTCAGAATTATATTCTAATACTTCAGAGTCAGAATCATCCCATGTTGCCATGAGTCATTTCTCTTTCCTTTGAAAGCATCCTTCTTGAAAATTTATTTTCTAGAGCATTCATTCTTTAGCTTTGGACACACATTTCTATAGTGTCCTAGCTCATTGCATTCATAGTATATTATATCTCTAATTGCTTTTCTTCTTGAAGATGAATCTGGTCGATCACCTTTATTTCTGGATCTCTTGAAGTTGCTTTGTCTAGTATTCCAAAGTTATTTGACTCTTCTAGAGAGAAGGGATAATTCATCTTCATCATCAGAACCTTCTTCGTCAGAATCTTCTATTTCTCCTTCCTCAGCTTGGAAGGCTTTAGTCTTCTCTAACTTCTTCTGTTCTGATCTGGACCTTAGAGCAATGGATTTTCCCTTTTTATGAGGCTCATCTTCCTCTAATTCTATTTTGTGACTTCTTAGCGAGCTGATAAACTCTTCCAGACTTAGAGAGTTCAGATCCTTAGATAGTTTAAGAGTTGTAACCATTGGTTTCCATTTTTTTGGAAGACTTCTTACTATCTTTCTGGCGTGATCAGCCGTGGAGTAACCTTTGTCCAGAACCTTAAGTCCTGCAACTAAGGTTTGAAATCTTGAGAACATGATCTCAATGGTTTAATCATCTTCCATCTTGAAGGCTTCATATTTCTGGACCAATGCCAGAGCTTTTATTTTCTTGACTTGAGTGTTACCTTCATGTGTCATTCTCAAGGAATCAAAAATATCTTTCGCTGTATCTCTATTGGTAATTTTTTCATATTCATTGTAAAATATAGCATTTAAAAGGATGGTTCTGGCTTTGTGATGATTTTTAAACTCACGTTTTTTTATCATCGTTCATCCTATTTCTGAGAATGGGAATACCAATCACAGATACAAGTATTTCATAACCATTTGTAACAATATCCCAGAGATCTGCATCATTGCCTAGAAAGAAACTTTCTATTCTATCTTTCCAATAGTCAAACTTTTCTCCATCAAAAACAAGTGGCTTGGCATTGTAACTATCTCTCTCATTTATGTTAGTAGCAGCCATAAGTTTTTCTCACACTGGATCTCTCTACATGGTTAAGTGTTTGATATGCAAATCAATAACAGAGCCGGAGCTCTGATACCAACTGAAGGTGAAGAAAAACTCAAGAAAAAGGGGTTTGAATTGGGTTTTTAACAAAAAATTTGTTATTGAAAACTTTTAGCACAAAGGTTAATAAGATAGAATGAACAGAGTGACACAAATATTTTTATCCTGGTTCACTGTTAACGAAGCTACTCCAGTCCACCCACCAAGGTGATTTTGCCTTCAAAAAGAACTTAATCTAATAATCTCAACAGATTACAACAAGTTCGTCTAAGTGTTTAGAGAAACACCTTAGCCCTCTCAAGTCTACATACTAACACTTAGTCACTTGAGGAAATCAATATCAATAAAGATACAATGAGATTGTTTACAATGTTGCTTCTTTAGAGCATATGAAACAAAAGTTTAAGTACAAGGGATTACACAAATATGAGCAACAACTCTTGTGTATGAGATATTGGACTATTAGATTGTGCGCGTTTCACTTCTTTTTGTATATGATCGTTAGTTTTTTTTGCAAGAAGGAATGATCTTTTTTATAGCTGGACACTGTGGCTTTAAGGGGTATAAGCGTAACTTTTCAACCCGATTGTTACAACGGTAACATTTGACCCATGAGAGTTAATAGCAGCAAAGTCTCACCATATCCCATGTAGCAGTACTGATTGAAAATCAATTTATATCAATATAGGCATGTTTCCATGTACGGATACTTCCATCACACGTTTCTGTATTGTCCATCTTTTTTTATCAGCTTTATCTTGTACGACTAGAGAATAAAAGTATGAGTGATATTTGAGTCTTCAGTGTCTTTAAGATCTTTAGAAATGCTATCTCCAGAATCTTTAGAATACGTTCAATCAGAACTTTGTATTCAGAGTCTTCAGAGTAGTTTATCAGAGCTGGAAGCGAAGCTTTTGCTTAGAAGCACATATCACTTTCTTTTTCTTCAGAGGCATTCAACATTCATCAGAACTGCTAATGTTGTCTTCAGAAAAAAACGAAGTAGACTCTTTGAGGCATGCCTGATATTTTGATTTGAAATTCTTGAGAGTTATCCAAAATCAGTTTTTCTTTAAACAACAACATACTTTAAGAAATTCATTAGAGAACATAATTGTCACATAAAAAATATATGTACTGTTATCATCAAAACTTGAGATTATATTCAGAACCAAAATCTTGTTCTAACAGGAGTCCCCCATGATTCCCTGAAGAATAGGTGGTAAATAGCTTCCCCTAGTCATGAGGGAGCGGTTGCCGTCCCTTAGGATTCCCTAACCCTAGGCCCAAGAGGTCTTTTTAAATATCTCTTCCCCAAGGGGAGAAAGGGGACAGATCTACCACACGCTTATACACAAGCAGCTAACACATATACAAGGGATCTCACATCACAGGAGTTGGTCCTCAATACCACCTCAAAACACCATCGTATATAACTTCTCGCCGTTGCCGATAATCCCTAAATACCATACAACAAAACATACCTATTAAGACCTCTGAACATCCATGTTCTTTGTAGGGGTGACATGAATTTATGTTAGACACAAGACTAGTTATGCCTAGTAAAGATGTATGCATAAGTTTTGTATGAGCATTACTTAGTGACGAACATCATGACTTCCCTAATGTATTCTGATGAATAAATGGTGATGCTTAACATGTCCCTTGAGTAAGAAGTATGCATGTGATCGACTTAAGTATTCAATTATATATATTGTTCTGGACTGGGCCAATGGCTAGACTTGGCCCAATCCGCTTCTGTTCCAGAGCGGCCCAAATTGCCTAAGTCTAATCCATGAAGGGGAGAAAGTTACCTTTCTGCCCTCTAACCGGGCAAGGAACACATCGCTCATCCCCGGAGTTACTGCCCATCACGCACGGCTTCACTGCTCCCCGAACAGTTAAGGGCAGGTGCCCGAAACTACGCTTATGCCCGACATAACGGCTAGTTTTGGGCACCCCTGCCTGACATAACGGCTAGTTGGGGCAGTTACATATTCTTCGGGAAAACGGTTATTTCGCCCCGAAAATAGGACCGCTGGCCACGCGCTGGGGGCTCTATATAAACCCTCTCGCTTGAGAGGGTCAGGTATCTAATATTCACCCTAAGAACTCATACTTTGTACTTGTCCTTTTTCTCTGACCCTTTCTTACTTGAGCGTCGGAGTACCTTGCAGGTACACCCCCTCCTCTCCATACGACCAGCATCCCTGATAGACTTGGTGGCCCATTTCTACAGGATCTGATCCAGCCTTCACGATCAGTGGCGCCGTTTGTGGGAAAATTATTCTCCCCATCTTTCTTTCCTCGAAAACCGAAGATCAAAACAATTCACAAAGATCATCACGATCATGGCCTCCCAAGATCGAACCAAGGATGCTCTCCAAACCACCATCCTCCCCGTCAATAAATCTGACATTGACGGCCATTCATCTCTCCTCCGAGATACCCGTTTCCTTAGGGACGGAGCCACTGCTTCTCCTTTCCCTACCCCTGCTAATCACAACAACGGTCAGCTTCACTTGACGTCCAGCCCGTTCCTGTTCCGCCCAACGCCGACCCGGCCATGGCGGCCCTCCTGGAGGCGATCAACAAAACCAACACCCTAATCCTGCAGCAAAACAAGAGGATCGGGACGTTAGAAGAGTCCATCCGTCCAAGATCCCCTCCTCCGTGGAGGAACCAGCGACGATCAAGGAGCCCGCAGCCTCGGAGAGACATCGACCGAAGACTGCGCCAAGAGCCTGATTCTCGCGCAACCCGGAAGCGTGACCAGATCTCCCCGCGTGACCAGCACGCTCACGACCACAAGAGGACTCGAAGGAATGAGTAATCTCCCCCGGTCAAGTCTAAAGGACGGGCCCGCTCACCTTCTCCTCGAAGGAACCACTCACCTTCTCCGCGAAGGAACCGCTCCCCTTCCCCCCGGAGAAACCGCCGCCGCGAGCATCCCCTTCGGTCCCCATCATACACCAGCTCTAGCAGCGACAACGAGCCTCGTGGCCCGTTGTCCCAGGAGATCTTTGCTACCCGTCTCCCAAAAGGCTTGGAGAAACCCCCGTCACTGGGCACGTACGACGAAACCACTGACCCCGACGAGCACATCGAGAACATCGATGTGCTGTTAGACTACCGCGGCGTATGAGGCGCCATCAAATGCCGACTGTTCCCGACCACACTCCGAAAGGGAGCGATGATATGGTACAAGCAACTGCCCGAGGAGTTCATTACCTCGTGGAGACAACTGGGCAGGATGTTCTCACGGCACTTCACAGCATCTCGCCACCACCCCAAAACTGAGGCCTCCCTTGGGGCCATAATCCAAGGAAAAGACGAACCTCTCCGCGCATATATCGAGAGGTTTAACAAGGAAGTTGTACAGGTCCCTACAACGGACGAAATGAAGAAGTTTCTGCTCGAGCAAGGGCTCCGCCCAGGCTCCGAGTTTTCTAAAGCCATTGGCCTCGCACCACTGAGGAACTTAGACGCCCTCCTCCTCAAAGTCCAATCACACATTCAGTACGAAGAGAAGGTTGCGGCCAGCAATGTCCGAGCATCGCGCCATCAGGAGAATGCTCGAGCATCCAGAGGAGAGGAAGCTTTGACATCTCGTTGGGGCGAACAGAGGCGCGAGGACCGTCCTCGTGACTCCCGTGACAACAAGGGACCCTCCGGGAGGTTCCATGACTACACCCCCTGACCGTCTCTAGGGAAAAGATATTGTCTGAATGTGCCAATTCGAAGTTCAAGCAGGCAGGGGTCCGGTTCCCCAAGCAGCTGTCGAACAGACCAAACGTGGACAAATCAAAATACTGCTGTTTCCACAAGAGTCACGACCACACTACAGAGGACTGCATCCATCTGAAGGATGCCATTGAGATACTGATCTGGGACGGCCACCTGAAACAGTTCGGGAAGAAGAAGGACACTCCTCGGCGGGACGCCCAGGAGTCCAAGAAGATAGAGGAGGAGGTACCCTCCTCGGAAGACGCCAATATACAGGTCGCTATGTCCATATCACGACCAGAGGACTTCTACGTCCTAGACGGGCTCAGCGCCCCTGCTTATCTCGCGACCCACAGCCCGTGGGAGACATTTCCCTCTGCCATGGTCATCTCTGGCGGGGGTTTCAACAAAGTCACTATGGACTCTGTGAAACGAAAGTTCAAGCACCTGATCAACACAAGCTCCAACAAAGTGACCACGCTTGATCAGGCCCAGAAGGGCTCCATCCCCATCTCCTTCTACCGAGAGGAGCTCCTCGGGGGTTCCCCGAACTCAAGCATACCTTTGCTCGTCAGAGCCCGAATGGCGAACTTCGACGTTCGCAGAATTCTCGTCGACCAGGGCAGCTCGGTCGACATCATGTACTCCCAGCTATTTTCGACACTTCAGCTGGATGAATCGCACCTTACCCCCTATGTAGGGTCCGATTTACAGGGATTCAACGGGTCAGTGACCAAGCCGTGGGGATACGTCGAACTGATCGTGACCTTCGAATCAGCTGAGACGACCAGATCCATTAAGGTGTAATTTCTGGTAATCGACTGCCCGTCGCTTTACCAGTGCATTTTCGGAAGGCCAACTCTGGCCGAGTTGGTAGCGGTGCTCTCAACAGTCCACCTGAAGATGAAGTATTACACTTCAAAGGGAATGGTCGCCACCCTCCACGGCGACATCGAAGCTGCACGACGGTGTTTTGAGGCAGCTACAAAGGGACTCAATGCCATTGCGTCCAAGCCGAAAGCGTCGGGCAAGCCAGCATTGCCAAGTAGCTCCGAGGAAGCCAAGCCTCTGCCCCAGGTCGACTCCATCGACCTCGACAGTCGCTTCCCCAAAGAAGACCAATCGGAGGAACGAGCAGCTTCTGCCAACCCATCTACATCGTCCAGCAGCAGCTCCCATCCGATGCACCCTATCCCGGATGGCAGATTTGAGATCGTTCTATTCGGCGAGGACCCCTAACGGGGAGTGAAGATTGGAACAGACCTGCCCGACATTGCGAGGAAGCAGCTCAAAGGATGCCTCTGGGAGAATGCTGACCTCTTCGCATGGAGCGCCGCCGAAATGCCCGGCTTGGATCCGTCCGTCGCCTGTCACCAGCTGACAATCGACCCGGCCGTCAAGGCCGTAGCACAACGTAGGAGAAAGCAGTCTCCAGAGAAAACGGAGGCTGCTGAAAAAGCTGTAAAGGACCTCCTCAAGGCCAAATTTATTTCGGAGGCCAAGTACACCACTTGGCTGTCCAACATTGTACTAGTTAAAAAATTTAATGGAAAATGGCGCATGTGCATTGATTACACCGATCTCAATAAGGCATGCCCGAAGGATGCCTACCCCCTCCCCGATATTGATAAACTCGTCGATAATTCTGCTGGTTTTAAACTTTTATCGTTCATGGACGCCTACTCAAGCTATAATCAAATTCCGATGGCAATGTCTGACAAAAATATACGGCCTTCATGACCGAATCGGGCAACTATTACTACAACGTAATGCCCTTCGGCCTGAAGAACGCCGGAGCAACGTACCAACGAATGATGAACAAAGTATTCCGGGGAGAAATAGGCGACATGCTCGAAGTCTACATGGACGACATGATCGTAAAATCCCACGAGGAAACCGATCATACTGCCCATTTGAGGAAGGTCTTCGAATAGGCCAGGAAATACAAAATGCGTTTTAATCCGGAGAAGTGTACGTTCGGTGTCCAGGCAGGAAAATTCCTCGGCTTCTACTTGACGGACGAGGAATCGAAGCCAATCCCGACAAATGCCAGGAATTCTCCGAGTTTCCTACGCCCAGATCCAAAAAATACATCCAGTCCCTCAACGGGATGCTCACATCATTATCTCGTTTCGTGGTTAAGTCCGCCCAGCACGCCCTACCATTCTTCAAACTCCTCCGCAAAGAGGCAGCATTCGAATGGACCGAGGAGTGTGACAAGGCCCTTCTCCATCTGAAACGAGCGCTCTCAGAACTGCCGGTCCTCTCTCGCCCGGACAATGGCGAAACGTTGTACCTGTACCTGGCCGTAGCAACCGAAGCAGTGAGTGCCACTCTCATCCGCGAGACACCTGATGGGCAGAAACCCATATATTTCACGAGCAAAGCGCTACAAGGACCACGGTTAAGATACCAACAGATAGAGAAGGTGGCACTGGCCCTCATCAACGCAGCTAGAAGATTAAGACACTACTTCCTAGCTCACACGATCGTGATTCAAATAGATCAACCCATAAAGCAGCTGCTCGGACGACCAGATATGGCCGGCCGAATGCTCAAATGGTCGTTAGAATTGTCAGAATTTGACATCCAATACGAAAGCAGAAAATCCCTCAAGGCCCAAGTTCTGGCCGACTTTGTCGCGGAAATGACGTTCGCATACTCCCCCGCAAGCAAAGCGCGCAAATGGACCATTTTCGTTGACGGTGCCTCAAGCTTGGCAGGGAGCGGCGCGGGCATCATACTGGAAAGCGATGAAGGAATCATCGTTAAAGTATCACTCACCATGTCCTTCCCAACCTCCAACAACCAGGATGAGTACGAGGCCTTCCTCGCTGGGCTACGTCTTGCCAAGGACCTGGGCGCAGAAGAAGTCGTCATTTGCACGGATTCACAACTTGTGGCCCTCCAGGTCCGGGGAGAATATCAAGCCAAAAACGACAACCTGACCGAATACTTGGTCCTAGTCAAGAAGGAGATGGCGAAGTTCATAACAATGGAAGTGAAACACGTTCCCCGCGAACATAACGTGCGAGCAGACGTGCTATCCAAATTAGCTAGCACAAAGAAGAAAGGCGGAAACAAATCCGTCATACAGGAAGTACTTCCTCGACCCAGCATCGAGAAGACCTCCCCGACCCTCGACATGCAGGTAATCGGCGACAACAACTGCTGGATGACCCCATTCTACAACTATCTCGCCAAATACGAACTTTCGTCCGACCCAAAGGAGGCCAGCATAGTCAGGCGAAGAGCCTGCTCTTATGTCTTGGTCGAAGATAAACTCTACAGGCGGGGATTCTCCATTCCGCTACTCAAATGCGTTGAGGAGGAAATGGTCGCACACATCCTGCACGAAATCCACAAGGGAATCAATGCCCAACATCTAGGCGAAAGGTCCCTCGCTCGAAAGGCCCTCCGAGCAGGATACTACTGGCCGACCATGCAACACGACGCGAAAGAACACGTGAAGAAATGCGATAAATGCCAACGAAACGGGGACATGCACCTGGCTCCGCCTAAAGATCTCAAGGCTATGTCCTCCCCGTGGCTATTCGCCCGGTGGGGCCTAGACATCCTAGGACCCTTCGTGGTAGGATCAAGTCAGAACAAATACCTAATAGTGGGCTTAGACTATTTCATAAAATGGATAGAAGCGGAAGGCCTTAAACGGGCAGGCTAAAGCAGCCAACCGAGTCATCATTCGAGGCCTCAAGCGAAGGCTGGACGAAATAAAGAAGGCATGGGTCAAAGAACTGCACAGCATACTATGGGCATACCACACAACTCCACACTCAACGACCGGGGAAACACCTTTTCGCCTAGCATACGGGACCGAGGCTGTAATTCCCGTCAAAGTTCACGTGCCCTCTAGGCGGACAGAGTCGCCCCTAGACGAGGAGATGAACGACGAGTCATTGCGAGAAGAACTCGACCTCGTCGAGGAAATCTGAACCGGGGCAGCCCTCCGCGAAGCCTCACTGAAACAAAAAATTACCATCAGGTACAACGCCAAGGTGATACGATGAGAATTCGACGTGGGAAGCCATGTTCTAAGAAGAAACCACAAAGACTCTCGCGAAGGCAAACTAGCAGCCAACTGGGAAGGACCCTACCGCGTCCGAGCAAAAACGAAAAATGGGGCCTACTACCTAGAACATCTCACCGGGGAAGAACTTTCTCGACCATAGAATGCCGAAAAGCTAAAATAATACTATAGCTAAGGCCCGGGCACTCGGTTCGACCGTCACAACGACAGACATCTACTACCGACCACTATGCACGCCTAGGTACAAGCGTCGCATACGAATAAAACAGAACCCCGCTCAGTAACGAGCCGGGTAACCGCTCGACAGCGGTCCTCGATCGAGCACCGCCGTCGTCAAAGTACCATGACAGGCAGAACCCCAGCTCGTGATGGGACATTCACGCCGTAAACTCAGGCCTCAAACGCGACCTGAGCTCCGGACCCCGCCAGGACATTCCCTGGTCGTTCGACCAGTTCCCCTCACTGCCGAACACATCTACATCGAGCAATCCCCCTAAATTATTCGCACAAGTCAAATACTCCCAATCACTGGCAGACACACATTCACAACGAGCATGAGTACAACACTTAGCAAAAAATAAAAGCACGTAAAGTTATGTGAATAACAGAATCAAACATGTAATAATTTAATATAATATGTGGCCGCAAGGGCCACGATTGTATTGAGTTACATAAAACGGGGGCCACGCCCCCAAAAACAATAAATTACAACAGTCACTCTCGGCACGCAGGTCGGACAAGTTACAACATCAAAAGCACAAACTCCCCACTCATCCATGTGCTCGGCTGGCTCAGACTGAGGTCCCTGGTCCTCCGTGGGCTGATCCTCGTTATTCCCTTCAAGGAGAGCATCGGGCATGACGATCCGGCCATCCTCAACGTGCGCCAGATAGTGAGTACCCTCGACAGAAAAGTCAAGCTCAGGGTTCACTACCCGCAGTTGAGCCACAACGTTCCTGAAAGACTCCTCTGCGACGACAATACCATCATCCTCGGCCGTCAGCAAACGGGCAACCAGCTCGGATCTCGTCTTCAATTCCTTCACATCTTCCAGCTCATCGTCACCCGGGGCATTGGTCGCCCTAGCCGCTGGACCAGCTCCTCAGCAACTTTCTTCTCCGCCGCCGGCGTGGAGTTCTCCTTCTTCAACCGAGCTACCTCCTCCTCGGCCTTCTTCTGAGCGTCATCGGCACCCTTGACATCTTCCTTGATGGACGCCATGGTAGCACGGGCAGCATTATGTTCGGCCTCAGTTGCAGAGTCCCCTTCAGCATAAACGACCGCCATCTCCAGCATCCTAACCAAAGTTAAAGCATCCTGAGCCACCAACGCCCTCTTGCTCGGGCGGTCCATGCTCTCCAAGCGGAGAGACTCTCCCGAGGCACGATCAAAGAGTTCCCCTCGAAGAATTTCCTGTCATGGATGCAAGGAGGAAGCTCGAACTTCCCCTTCTCCGATGCCCGAGTGAGGTCCACAGCGTCATTAAACTTTGGCCGCTTGGATCAACCGGTCAAAGGAAGAGGAGACCCCCGGGAAGCAGGAGTAGGAGAAGAAGAGGTCCCCGCAGCAGACTGCGCCGGAGGAGGAGCACGAGCACCAGCAAACCGAGACTTCAGAGGAACTGCTCCGGCCTTGTTCCTCGCAAGAGCATTCCTCACAAACCTGTTGTGGGCCTGAGGCATCTCACCTACACAAACAAAATACAAGCATGTTAGATACGAGGAAAAGAAATGACGCAAACAAAATCTAAATAACTAAGACTACCAAGCAGCTTCTCGGCATCCTCGGGAGTCTTGCACTCCAGCAGTGCCTTAATGTTGATAAATCGACGCTCAACCCTCTGACTCCCGTCCTCCTCGAAGACCAAATTACCCTTGCTCGTCCAGCACTCAGCAAGCCGGAAGGAGTTAACCCACTTCACCAGTACCTCGTACGCCACGACGTCCTGCCCGCGTAGCTCGCTCGGTTAAAGAACATAGTCACTGGGCTTCTTGGCGAAATGATCGGGCGCCCAATGGATGGGGAACTTATAGATTCTCCGCCCAATAAACTTCCTATCCTCGTCGCGCAGGTCATTCCCATCCTCGTCAACTTCAATCTCCCAGACGTAAGTACTATCCTGGGCAGCTTCGGACAAGGGCTCGATGACATAGTACCGCTCTTTGAACGTCCGTATCGACTCCGAGAATGGCTTAAACAACTTGCGGGGCTGCTTCAAAGACACCCAACCGTACTTCCCCCCCGATAATTGCCTTTGAAGATGGAAGACGGTGAAGAACGGAGGGAGAGTAGCCCCTATGGAGAGATGCTCGCATACTAGCTCGAACGCCCGGATGAAGGCCAACGAGTTAGGATGCAGTTGCGTGGGGGCCAATTTCAAATGCACGAACACTGACTGTTGAAAATCAGTGAACGACAACCTCAGGCCTAGCTCCTTAAAGGCATATTCATACATCGTGAAATGGTCCCCAAAGTTCGTGCAGACCCGCTCATCCATGGAAGGGAAGTGCACCTTCCACTCTCCCTCTGGTCCAACCTCCGTAAAAACGTCCCCCAAATACTTCGCAAAAGAAGACACATGCTCAGCAGGTTCGGCCACCTCCACTCCTCGGCGGAGTCCACGGCGACGTCCTCGTCCATGTCGTCCATATCCTCTTCCTCCCCAACATCACTGGGGGAACTCGAAGCCGTCGAACTCGTGGTCGTCGAGCTACTATTATCCTCGGAGCCTGTTTCTTCCTCGGACGTATCTATGATAACCTCTTTATCTGGCCCCGTCGCCATAACAATCACCTGAAAAGCAGAGAAGAAAGTGAATTCGACAACAAATCAAATCCACCCTTCCACAACTAAGTCAAGTGAAAGGGCGCGCAAAGCGGTAAGGACAATGTCCCCGGCCTAAGCCCTAACATCAAAAGGAAAACTGAAACCTCCCCGCGAGGAGACGCTCGAAACAAGTCATCCCCAAGCGAGGAGCTTCCTCGCACTCGTACCCAGTTTCTGTTGAAGCTTCGCCGGAAATCGCAAAGCTCCACCGGAATCTGGGAATGCTCTATCGGAAAAATCATCACCCACTCAGAAGATGAACGAACACGGCGGTCACACATGCATAGCTGTCACGGCGACGCCGTGAACCGCCCTCCTCGCTAGAACATACTAACACGTTCGGCGACATGTCAGAAGTGGAAAAATGGCACAACCACCGTCCACCACCAACAATCACCGAAAATCCACCTATTTCGTCCTCTAAACCTAGCCCTAACCACATGCAATCTACCATTGACAACCAAAAGGAGTAGAACAAGCACAGGATCAGAAAACTTACTTAATTTAAGAAGATGAAAGTGGTTGCTCGAAGCTTGGAGCGCTGGTCGGAGTAAGCAGACGGTGGCAACGGGCAGGAATACTGAAGGAAACGAAGAGAAATCAGAGCAAAAAGTTCCAAATGGAACGAATTTCCCCTTTTTATACAAAGGGGCACGTGCGAACACGCGCTCGTAGGCCATGATGGCTATCAACTAGCCATCATTACCTAGTAACTGCTACACAGAGCTCTAGGCACACGTGGCGACCCAACGTTTCCAATTCTGTCTAACCATTAGTCTCCCCGGGCACCGGACAACAAGGTCACGACCACGAATTTCACGGACACCGGGGGCCACGAGCACATCAGGACAATCCTCCTCGTCCCCAAACGACGACTCCATGCTAGCTCCCCGGAGCAACGGGCTGTCCTTAAGTCATCACTCTCATGCTTGGGAGCAACGACTTGGGGGGCTCATGTTCTGGACTGGGCCAATGGCTAGACATGGCCAAATCCGCTTCTGCTCCAGAGCGGCCCAAATTGCCTAAGTCCAATCCACGAAGGGGAGAAAGTTACCTTTCTGCCCTCCAACCGGGCAAGGAACACATCGCTCCTCCCCGGAGTTACTGCTCGTCACGCACGACTTCACTTCTCCCCGAACAGTTAAGGGCAGGTGCCCGAAACCACACTTATGCCCGACATAGCGGCTTGTTTCGGGCACCCCTGCCCGACATAACGGCTGGTTGGGGCAGTTACCTATTCTTCGGGAAAACGGTTATTTCGCCCCGAAAATAGGATCGTTGGCCACGCGCTGGGGGCTCTATATAAACCCTCTCGCTTGAGAGGGTCAGGTATCCAATATTCACCCTAAGAACTCATACTTTGTACTTGCCCCTTTTCTCTGACCCTTTCTTACTTGAGCGTCGGAGTACCTTGCAGGTACACCCCCCTCCTCTCCATACGACCAGCATCCCTGACGCACTTGGTGGTCCACTTCTACAGGATCTGATCCAGCCTTCAAGATCATATATATATATATATATATATATATATATATATATATATATATATAAGACTAAAGATTAAAATAGTTAATTGATATGGATATTAAAACACTAATCTTATAGATTCCCTCCTGTGCTCTGTTGCACTGAATACTTGCTGCATAACACTAAACATTATTCTGAATAACAAAAAATAAATAATATAAATCGCCATGCTATACATTTATTATTATATCTTTATCAATACTTTTTTTTGAAGAAGCCAAAAAGATTATTATTAAACCACTTGGCATAAGTTATGCCAAGGTACTGAAAGTTTCTTGAGTATTTAAGACCATCAAACACCCAACTCAAATAGTCAAATCCCAAAAAGCTCAATAACAGGCACCCCAAAACCTAGATCAAAGCTCCTGCAAACTAAACCACATAGCAAAAAAAAAAAGAGCACAACAAAAGAGCACTGGAGGCCCCAAAAGAGCACAACAAAAAAAAAACAACAGGCACTAAACATCATTGGCTTAACCAACCCTCAAATCCCACCTTATCACAAAACAGAAAATCCACAATAACTCCGATAAACCAAATAACCACCGACCGAATTAAACAGAAAGAAACAACTTTCAACCTGCTGCAAAAAATACGACTCCTCCTGGGCAGCTCTAAATGATCCGCCACACCCAAGAGCAACTAACAATATTTTGAATTAACCAAATCTCCCAATAACCAAAACAGAGCCACTACCGACATGTGAACTTCATAGCCTCTGGTTCCATCTCGAAACCTCTACATAGAGAACCACTTCAGGCCTGCAAACACTAAATTTGATCCTGTACATCCACCTACACAAGCATAACCCCCACTCCCACTTGCTGGCTCATCCGAAAGCAATGGAAAAAACTCTGAGGTCTAAACTTGTAATTCGACTGCACTAAAACAATAAAATAGACTCCAAAAAAATGCCAGATACCATTCCCTGTCGAATTCACTGCTCTTGTCGCCTATTTTGCACCTGAACTCTTTTCCTGATAAGATGGCCGCTAATTCTTACTCCTCTATTAGGCCTAATGATGCCCTTGGATTTGAACACATAGCTAAAATTGGAGCCAAATCTTTTCCTCTAATATTCAACCAATTCCAGGCAAAAAATTTTACCCTCTCCACCAAGCTGTCAGCAGTTATGTTTTTATTCTAGAACAACTTTTCGTTTCGAGCTTTCCAGATAATCCAAATACACGCTGACCAGATGACCTTCAACCTCAACCCTGTTTTTTTTGTCTCCTATCAACAGTCCTTCAAATTGATTTAAATGTGTTAAGCAATCAATGTGTAGCACCGTGTATATGTTTAACCATCTACATACTGCATACCAAACTCCTGCTGTAAACGGACAATCAAAGAATACATGAGACACCGACTCTTCGTTGCCACAACCCCACACACAACCACTGATTTCTTGGCTCAACACCCCTCTCTTTATTAAGTTATCTCTTGTGGCCACTCTATTTTGAATAATTCTCCATACTAGTAAGGAAACTTTTGATGGAACATCTTTATGCCAGACTTTCGCGCATTATGTATTTTTCGAACTGTCAAGCTGTGAAATCAACCCCTTATATATCTCCTTCACCGAATATGACGATGTTTGGGTCCACTCACCCAAATTGAGAATTTTTATACTTTTCCACCAATTCGAGTTTCCCTAATTCTGCCCTCTGCACCAATATCCCCGATCCCGTACCTGTTTGCTAATGCTTTAAACCAAATGTCAGATCTCTCATTTTCTATTTTTCTCTCCCACCTTCCAAGAAAGGCCAGATTAAAATCTCGTAATTTTCTAATTCCTAGCCCTTCCTCTGCCAATGGCCTACTAAGTTTATCTCAATGAATCCAATTTATTTTCTTATCGTCATGCTATACATTTATTGAATATCTTTATCAATACTAGTACTAGTTTATTTTTATAAATGAAAAATGAAAATTATAAATAAATATGTTTAATGGATACATTCAATTCACAAACAGAACATGCGTACTCATACCAAGATCTTCGAAGAAAATTATAAATAAATATGTTTAATGGATACATTCAATTCACAAACAGAACATGCGTACTCATACCAAGATCTTCGATTGTTCCTTCTGAGTTCATCTCTCATCTCACCGCCACCAACGTTGTACCAAAAAAAATAAAAAACAAAAAAACGAATTTGACCTATTTTCAATTTCCAACAACAAACCCCACCAAACCCTTTTGATCCGAATGGCACAAAAACAACCTCTAATAATCAGAGACAAAACCCAGATGAGAAACTGGTCAAGATCAATGAGATCCCAATCCAAACTCATTGCTTTCGTTCCCACCATGGGTTACCTTCACCAAGGCCATCTTTCTCTCATCACCGAAGCTCACAAACACGCCAATGTCGTTGCAGTATCAATCTACGTCAACCCGGGTCAGTTTTCACCTAATGAAGATCTTTCCACTTACCCTTCTGATTTTGAAGGGGATATTCAGAAGCTTTTGTCTGTTCCTGGTGGTGTTGATGTTGTTTTTAATCCAAGGAATTTGTATGATTATGGGGAGAGTGGTGGTGGTGGTGGTGGTGGTGAGGCGGTGTCTTGTGTTGAGAAGAGTGGTTTGGGACATGAGAGTTGGGTTAGAGTTGAGAAACTTGAAAAGGGTCTTTGTGGGAAGAGTAGGTCTGTTTTCTTTAGAGGTGTTGCTACTATTGTTGCTAAGTTGTTTAATATTGTTGAGCCTGATGTTGCTGTCTTTGGGAAAAAGGATTATCAGCAATGGAGAATTATTCAGAGAATGGTAATTGTTTTTAACACTTTTTCATTTTTTTGTTTGGATTGATGGAATAAGATGGAATAGAGTGGTATGAGATGAAATATAGTTGAATTCTACTATTTGAATTAGTTAAAATCGGATGGAGCGGAGTAGAATCGAGTGGTATCAATTTCATTCTACTCTTCATTCTGCCCCGTTCATTTTAGGATATTTAAACATAGGTAGAACTATTAAAATTTACTTTATTTAGGATGCACTTGGAAGAGATTATTTCTCAATTATTTGGGTTTATCGTTTGAGTTGAATATGACTCATATTCATTGATAAGTGGATAGAGTCTTGAGCGAAGTGAGTGAAGTGAAACCCTTATCCCTACCAAGCTTGTAATTGTTAGATGGTGAAAGTTTATGCTTTAGTTTTCTTTAGCCCAATGTTCTTTAATAACTCCTATAGCGTAACAAAATTCGAACATATAGCTATTGATCTACCGTACGCTATTTAGTATAAAATATTGTCAAATAGTCTCTATAGCAGCGTTATAGCACTCTTTTGCTGCGGGATTTTTACAATCCGCCATATTCCGCTATCCTCTAATGACATTACTGGTTTAGCCTAGATATCTAGATTTTTATGGTTTTATCTGTACAATGACTGGGCAGCTATCTTAGTTATCAGTGGATGCTATCTCCAATTCTTCTGATTCTGTTATCACTGGAAAACAACACCTCTGTCAATGCGCTATACCTTCTGTTTCTCTGATGGGCTAGAAAATGAAAATGGGCCTAAGAATGAAACAAATAATAGAATTGCCAGGAGACAAATTGGGAGAGGGAGAGAGGATTGTAGAACTAGGAAGTTAGAGGGAAAATGGTGAATATATGGGTAACGTGTAACCGAAAGTTTTCCTTAAATGCTACACCTATTATTGTTGTGGGAAGTTGGTTTTAATAGACTGACTGATTCTTTTTTGCAGGTTCGCGATCTTGATTTTTCCATAAAAGTGATAGGTTGTGAAATAACAAGGGAAAACAATGGCCTAGCAATGAGTTCGCGCAATGTACATCTTTCATCTGAAGAGAGGGAAAAGGTTTTAATTTTATTCATCCATTGTTTGTATTATTTGCCTTCTATCTACAACTAGGTAACACTTTTAAATCCTTTTGCAGGCGCTATCTATAAACAAATCATTATCAAGAGCCAAGTTAGCCGCAGAAGACGGTCAGATAGAATGTGAGAAATTGAGGAACTTAGTCATCCAATGCATTAGTGACGCCGGGGGAAGAATCGACTATGCTGAGGTCAGATATTAATATTTCTGGAATATAATCAAATCTCCGCTTAAATCTTCTCGAAAAGTGCATAATTTTACAATCCTCCTAAACTATTTACATTGCTGCCATAGTTTATTTTCAACCTAAGAGCGCCAAATTCATGAATATCAAAGCTATTTGACGATATTTTCGTGCAGATTGTTGATCAACAGAGTCTAGAGAAAGTGGAGTTGATCAAAAATCCTGTTGTGTTCTGTGTTGCTGCATTGTTTGGGAAGGTGAGGCTTATAGACAACATGGAAATCAACTTATAATTTAATCTAACCTTCTTTGTCATCATATATATACATGGAGCACATAGCTATTGGTTAGTAGTTCTAGCAGTTCATAGGTACAAAACATAAGGGATATTTTTCTAGAATCCATGCATGAGATGCATTTAACCAACTCACGAAATTTTACGAGAGTTGCTATACAGAATTCAACTAAATGCTGAATAACAACTTCATGACAGTAGAGTAGTGTGGATTGAAGTTTAGTGACTGCAAAACTTGGGATTGAATAATTTGAACTTCTCTTTATTTCCTGTGTTTATTCAAGATCAATTTTTTGGTATGCAATGCACAAAGGCAGCACAAGCTACAAGGCATGTGGTTTGTTGTACAATTGAAATATCACTTATTTTTGAAGTGTAGTGTTACACAATATTTTTTCTGTTCGAAATATACTTCTAAACATACTACAATTTTTTTGTCTTTTAGCATATTGTTGATTGGAAAATACGATTTTACTAACAAATGGACGTGATGATTAGTCTAGGATTCAATTTTAAAAGTACATTTGTTTTTAGAATCTTTTTCACTGAAATAATGATTATAAGCACTTCTCTTTTAATGCTAGACACCTATCTAAAGATTGACTTCGAGGATAAATGGTTGGTATCAACTCTCAACTCTAGTTAAAAGGAAACATTTCAATCACAAAAGATATTTCCCACTAACTTTCATCAATCAAGGATTCTTCGAGTCATCATTTGGACAAAACTATTACTATAAACAGATAACTCTGGCTAATATTCTTCAATCAAGCATTCTTCATGATATTATAATGCATGGATGTTTATATTCAAATTCTTATTTGAGTAGTTTTTTAGTGTCAAATTCACATTCTAGTGATCTTTAAAACATTTTGAACTTGTAGATACAAAATTGTTTGCTTTTAAACTTGACAAGTTAATTATAAAACTCTTTACTAAATTTGTTTCTACATTAAATAAAAGATACACTGTTAGTATAAAATAATTTTACATTGTCAATCAATTATCATTGTATATTCTATCAAATCATATTGATAGTTTTAAGTTAGTGGTATGACATGATTGAGTGATAAATTCTTATTGGATGATGATATAATACTATTTTACGCTGATAGTGCAATACTCTTAATTTTTAATATTAGATGCTCTTCAAATTTCTTAATACATTTATTTTTCAAATATATTTCTTATCAACCCAATCAATTACTTGTAACTGTAAAAAATAAAAATTAAATTTCTTAATACATTTATTTTTCAAATATATTTCTTATCGACACAATCAATTACTTGTTACCGTAACAAATAAGAGAAAAAGAAATATACGCCGAGAGTGTATAATATTTTTACATTGTCAACCAATGACAGTTGTGTATTCTGACACATCATACTTTTATTTTTAAAATATTGTTATGATTTGATATTTTAAAATAATTTGATTAGATGTCTGTGTAATATTTTTTTACACTGACGGTGTATTATCTTTAAACTTAAAAAATAATATCAAAAGATGAAAAATAAAATTATATATATATATATATATATATATATATATATATATATATATATATATATATATTAAAAGTGTACATCGTATGTAGTCCTACCAATTGCGGAATCAGTAGAGCCTCAATATTATGTAATTTGGCCACGTATTTTTCTATTCTTATAGCATGTTTGGATTGGCTTGTGGAAGACCCAAAATCAATTTTAGAGGTGTAGAATTGATTTTAGGTGATTTTGAGGTGTTTGTTTTTATCAAAAGTAGAATTGATTCTATCTCTAGAATTGATTCTACTTGAAGGTAGAATTTGTAGCTTCTACCTCCAGAATTGATTCTGGGTGATTTTTATACTGAAATTTATTGTCTAACTCAATTTTACATAAATGTATCCAAACATAAATCAATTCTGCTAAACTCAATTCTGTTAAAATCAATTCTACCAAACTCAATTCTGCTAGAATCAATTCTGTTCACCGCCAATCCAAACACACCCTTAGTTGGCTTGACCGTTATAAATATGCGCGTTAACGTATGCTTTTTGTTTGAGTGTCTTTTTAGCTACTTCCTCCGGCTCAAATTATATGACGTTATTTCACACGAATTAAGAAACTTAATTATTTATTTTATAAGAAAGATAAATTATGTATGACTTTATAGTAATGTCTCTCATAATTACACAGGAGAGAGAAATTAAAATAGTTGAAAGAATAAATAATAATAAATATTTGAGAGTATATTAGGAAAAATGTCTTTAATGTCGCATAGAAAATATAAAGTGACTTATAATTTGAGACAAAATTTTTAGTAAATTGACTTATAATTTAGAACAGAGAGTAGTTTTTATACCCAAGCCTCCATGCTGGCTAACACATTTGCCTGAGTGTAACTAGGGATACTCAAATAAACCGGTTATTTAAATAATCCATATTCAAATCTGGTTATTAAAAACCGGTTAATTATTAGTATGATTTGATGGATTTTGAATATATTTATAATATGGTTTTAACCAAATTCATAATTTGGACATCCATATCCAAAACAAAAACTAAATTCGTCAAATTTTTTTATAAACAAAAAAACTGAAAAAAAATTTCAAAAAAAAATTATTATATTTTTAATCATTCTTTTTTTGAAAAAAATTATTTTTTAAAAAAATATATATTTTTTAAAATATATATATATTTTTAATTTTTTTCAGTAAATAATATTTTTTCAAAAAATTTTAAACAATATTTTTTTAAAATAATTTTTTTTCCAAAAATTAAAAAAAAAAAAATATATATATATATATATATTTTTAAACATAAATATTTAAAAAAAAATTATTTTTTTGAAAAAGAAAATTCTTAAAAAAATTGATTTTAAAATAAAATTAAATCAAAATTAATTATAAAATTGGTTATGGATATAACCGGTTTATAACCATTTTAAAAAATAAAAACCGATTATAACAATTAGTTTGAATAACTGGTTATAACATATAGATTATTTATGATTATCGATTGGTTATGCAAATTAATCGTCCATGAACATCTCTAAGTGTAACTCATAACAACCATCAATGACTATCTTATGAATCATGACTATCTTACTTATGAATCCTGAAACTTATGAATCATAAATATCATGACTGAGTCACCAATGCTAAACTAGTATGCCGCTCGTAATTTACATAAGCCACGAGGCCGGGCGAGATCGCCAGCTCCTTCGTGATGGCAAGCTCTTGTGGACCGAGGGTTGGGTGATGCCAAGTGGGCCGAGGGTCAATATAAATATATCAATGCGCTGTCTCCCAAGCACAAGGCATGTAGATATTGACCTGGAATGAACCCGACAGACATGGGTAGGTATGGGCATATGGATCCCTCAAGCACGAGATGACGAGATGTTAAGAGGCAAAAGTGTTTTGACTTGGATGGAACCCATCACACATATGCATTAAATTGTGTCATATTTCTTATAAATAGAGACAGATATAACTAAAATAAAATGGCCTGATAATTAAAATAGACACCAATCATCAATACTTACATTTTAATCCATACAGATTCTGAGATCAGTTTGTATTTATATTTAAAAAAGTAAAATCTAATTAGTTTCCAATTCAAATGTCAGACCGGTGTCAGTCCAACTTTTTCAATCACAAAAGTTAAAACCCAAACTGTCCGCTTTAAGAATATCACAAATCAAAATGCAGACTTGCCGATGATGGACAGTGTAAACACACATAATAGAGAATATGAAACTTAACTAAGAAATGGCTGGTTTCTAATAGAGAAAACATCATAATCCTCACACAATGCTGAAACAAACTCCCACCTAAATCATATAGAGAAGAACAGATTAGCACTACACTATGGGAGACAAAATGGTGAAGTGAAGACTAACTAATAAAGCATTGCACACTATACAAGCAATGTCATATAATTCTGATGACTATAATATATGTTGGAAGAATGTAAATCCCAAAAGCCAAAAGCACTCAGCGGATAGTAGAGGCAATGATAAACAGCTAGCAAAACTCTTATCAAGTGAGGAGACGCTTTGACACACTTGGAGTCATAATGGAAAGACTCATTTAGAACAGTTGAATCCACCACAGACTGAAAGAACAATAATGAGAATTATGGCAATTATGATACCAAGAACTATTAGCTTTATCTTCATATTTTGGAACCACATCTTTCTCCTTATCTTGGTTCCCTGTTGCCTGAAATCTTGCGCCTGCAAAATCATATTTGTAAGTGAATAAAAAAACAATTTCGTTTCTGTTTACACAAGTAAAATTAAGCTGAGACAACAGGCTCTCAAGACTTATGTGCCCTCTCTGTTACGACAGATCACTGCAAGCACAATGCAAACCAAATTCATTGTTTGGAGGTGAAAAAACAAAACAATACCATGTCTGAAATATAGTTTACACAATCTTACTAAATTTAATGATACTACGATACTGTAACTATTAGATATAGACAGGGTTGCCTTACTAATGATTTGTATTTACACATATACGCAAGTCAAAGGGAACTTCAGCAAATTTGCTTTGTGGTTTTACCTATGTTACTAGTACTCAACAATAGTGTACCACATATCAGATTTACTTTTATGCCTTGTTATGATAAGGTAAAACTAAAAAGTAACAATGCATACCCATTACAGTATTCCATGTAGCTAAGACATTCATCATTAGATATAATATTTGTTTATGAAAATCTTGTTGCCTATTAACTATACAGGTATATATGTGGGTCTTCATAGCATCTGTCCAAAACCATCTATTATGATTGAAGATTACTTTTCGTATTCAAATCTCAGACTGTAGATGCATATTACTAAAATACTTTTTGACTGCTAAAAACACTAAAACATTGAGTTTTAAGGAAGGTACAGGGGCAATTTTGGATCATCCATAGCAATCTATTATCTTGCACTTTTATAAGATTGCTATTTAATAGTTTATTAATATACAAAATGAAACTATAGCAACCAACACACCTGAGAGCGAAGGTTCTCTGTCTTGTCAACTAAAAGCTCAATTTTCTCCCCACGGTCTAGAACCTGCCAAAATGGATAAATGTTATAAAGAATTCTATATGTCAAACATCAACAGATTAAACTGCTTTAAATATGACCACTTGATAAAAATAATTGAAAAAACAACAACTATAATCATGAGAAAGTTTAGCTTTTGGAAACATTTTCATCCCACCCACAGCAAAAAGACAAAATGTGTTTGCATATTCTCCTAAAAACAGAGGAGTGAAAATGATAAGAACTTAAGTGTTTGACCTTCTCAATATTTTCCATCATAACTCCTTTAACTTCTGAAACCTGAGCTTTCACTTTAGAAAGCTTGTTAATCTCCTCTGGGTGATCAACACAGTACTGCATCTGTTCCTTTAACTTAGGTCTACACCACAAACAACAAATATATCACAATAAATGGATGTCATTATAGTAAATTAGCAGTAACAAATTGCAGGATATATATGAATACCCAAACTCTCTATTTAGACTCTTGGCAGCTGCATTTTCAGCTTTTCCTCCAGCATATTTCTTGGTAAATTCCTCCTTGATGCGTTCAAGGAAAGCAATTGGAATCTGCCGTCCAGCAGACTCAACAGCAACGACACAGTAAGCTACAACACTCAACAAACTTAAAGTCAGTTCCAAACTCATAATTATTTAAACTTCAATAGAAAAAGGAAAGCAGAACACCACCAAGAGAAAACAAAACTCTAAAAACAATCAAGTTTGTAACAATAAAACCAGATTTAATTTACCATTTACATTCGGTATTGTAAAATTTCTAAACAACCAAATGGTTTCTTTCTCCCTCAGCTTTCATTCTAAATAGCCATAAAAAGAAACTTCCCATTAATCTTTCATTAATCAACACAATTTTAAATGTTGGTCTTTAACTTAACAAGTACTGGAACAGCTACACCAAGGTTTTAAAAAACTGTCCGTAGAGACACTACCACGACAAAACAATATCGGAATACCGGTACGTTATTCACCATTGTTTGTGATAAAGAACAAATTGCGGTTAATTTACACCGCAACCATCGTAATCAGCGTCACAGCACTTGTACGGACCGAAATTGTGAAAACCTTTGCACGACCGCGACCGTTACCTGTAACGACCATAATCGCAAAAAACCCTACACGGCCGTGTGGCAGTTATTTAAAACCTTGAGCTACACCAAATACAACTTATGTAGCACGACACTACAAATTGAAGACGTATATAAAGCTCAACCACGGCATGTAGTTATGTTCAATCACTTTCGCTTCTATTATTTTAGATTAATATGGTGTTGTGTCTTAAGGTGATAAGCATATTAGATCAACAATGTAATCAACAAAACCATTCGAAAATTTCAACAATGAGAATCAAATACAATCGATCTCGATGGTTAAAACTCCATTTTCTATCGAATCAAGCAACGCAATCAGAATGCAAAATTCCATTTCCTTCAACCTTTTTCTCAAGAATCTACTGTTCGCAGATCAAGGAGTAAAAACAAACGAATATTCAAATCAAAAAATAGAAACATCAAAATCACAAAACGAATACAGATCAACGAAACGAAGAGTTCAAAGAGTTACTGAGTCCATTATCAACGAGGTAGTTAAACGTATGTCCATCGCAGTTGTAAGTGAACTTGTTGTTGGACGAAGGAAGCTTCTGGAGACACTGCGCCGCCACGCCGGTGAAGTTACCGGTGAACTCAGTGTATTCCGCGATGATAACACTGCCGCGTGCGACGAAGCTGTAGATCAACGATTGTTGTCCCATCGTCGGAACTACAACCGTAGATTAAAGCAATAACACGAGATCGATTCAGAGAAGATGAAGAAAATGGCAATGTCGGTTGTAGAGAGAGAAAGAGTTATAGATGATACGGTTTTAGAGAGAGAAAGTGATGAAGATGAATGAATGAGGAGGGTTCGTTTTTCTGTTTGTAGTAACAGAAAGCGTTTGATAAAAAGAGAAAGGAGAAATAAATGAAATGAAGTGTGTGTGAAAATGTGTTTTGTGCTGGCTTAGATGCGAAGCAAGCGTGAAATGGAAGAAAAGGTGAATGTTATTAAAGGGCCATTGTGTTTATTGGTTATTTACGTAAATGACACGCTGTACGCTGTATTCGACTTGTCATTTCAAATTCAAATTTTGTTTTTTGTTTTTGTGAAATTTCATTGAAAGTTTTCATTTATTGGTTGTGTCTAGATGTTTCCTGCCTTTACACACCAGCTGATACTAAATCGTTTATTTAATGTAACTGATTTTAGAGTAATGTACAACAATGTAACATAATTCTAAATTAAAATCTACTTTATCATTCATTTTATGATATAAGCAAGTTAGTTTGTTCTTCTTTATTTTAATTTTTTTAAAAAGATTTTAGAGAAACTCATTCACTAAAGATAATTTTCAACTATAATGCTAACAAGTAGATTCATATATTAATGCACATAATCTCATTAAATTTTTTGTGTGCTCGAGAACTCTGGTGAATTATCTTAACGATGCAGATCACAACAACAGATTGATGAATCTTGTGTATCTTTTGTGAAGATCTCGTGATCAAATGCTCCAATTATGGTTACAATCACCTTTATCAAACGGAATATTATCTCATGTTCTAGTTTCTCCTACAAGCATGATTGTGGGACAATTTCTTTTACCTATGTTGTGAATTAGGATGCCTTAAAACAAAATATACTCGATTTCTTTATAGGCAAGAAACACAAAAGAGTTATGGTTAACAGGGAAAAAACAAGAAAAAAAACAACGATTGGTTATGACTGTTATTCTTTACTTTCTCTTCAAATCAGATTACAAGTACTCAAAAATAACAAATAACCATCTCACCCTAATTAGGATTTGCCACACCACCGATGAGAGACTAGTATGCTATTTATAATAAGCTTAACATACTAAACTAATAGGCCTTTTAACAATTACCCATTACAAGCTAACTTAGGGTATAAGCTAACTTAAACAATTGGATCTTTAACACAATGCGCAAATTGACAACTACATACTAGAACACAATCCGACTACAGCATGTAGGTCTTCGACAACAGCATGTGAGCAAACTTCGACGGCATGCTAAACAATACTAGAGTTCGATCCAAATATATCACAAATCTCCACCTTGTATCTAACTCTATAACATCAAGAAGCAAACTAGTTTTCTTCATGCAGCTTTATCAACTGCATATAGTGAAAAAACTTGCAACTGCGCAATGTCTTGGTGATCATATCAACAACATTATGATCTGTCAAAACCTTCAGCACTTGGACTTCTTCATGCTTGATAGGCTGAATTCTTCGACAGGTGTATTGCACTTTGACTATCACATTTAACAATGACGACTCGACCTTGAAGTTTCTGCTCCTTTGCAAAACCTTCAAGCTACAATGCTTCCTTCACAACTTAAGTTAGGGCAATATATTCTTCTTTAGTGGTTGATAAGACAACAACCTTCTGAAGTGTTGTTTTCCAACTAATTGTTGTCCCAAACATAGTGAACACATATTCAGAAATAGATTTTCTGGCATCCATACAACCTGTATAATCAGAGTCGACATATCCTTCGATTGCTGCTTTACTATCTTCACCCAAGGCTCCACCATAAATTAGGACTCTATTCAGAGACCCATTTATGTACCTTAGAATCCACTTCAATGCTTGCCAGTGAGCCTTTCCAGGATTCGCCATGTACCTGCTTACAAGACTTACTGCATATGCTATGTCAGGTCTAGTACAGACTATAACATACATCAAAGAACCAACTATATTAGCATTTGGAATGCTATTCATATAAGCTTTTTCAACATCAGTACTGGGACACTGATATATACTCAGCTTGAATTAAGGGTTTTTCGGAGTCACAACAGGCTTTGAATTCGACATACCATACTTTTCGAGAATATTTTGTAGGTATGCCTCTTGATATAAGCATAATTTCGACTGCTTTCTATCTCTTCGGATGTCGATCCCAAGAATTATGGATGCAGCTCCCAGATCCTTCATGTCGAACTCCTTATTGAGTTCAGCCTTCACCCTCATTACATCTTCGACATTGTTGCTTGCTATTAGAATATCATCCACATAAAGCAATAAAATAACAAATGAATTACCAGGTCGAAATCTGAAGTAAACACAGTGGTCGAACTGACTTCTAATGAAACTTATGTGTGCCATGAACTTGTCGAATCTCATTTTCCACTGTTGAGGAGATTGTTTCAGTCCATATAAATATCTCTTCAGCTTGGACACATAATCTTCCTTCCCCCTTTCGACATACCCTTCAGGTTGCCTCATTAGGATTGTTTCATCCAAATCACCATACAAGAACGCAGTCTTCACATCCATCTGTTCTAGTTCAAGGTCAAATTGTGCTACCATGGCAAACAACATTCGAATGGACCTGTGCTTCACAACAGGAGAGAAAACATCATTGAAGTCGACATCTTCTTTCTGAGTGAACCCTTTAGTGACCAATCTTGCCTTATATCTTTTCGACGTCACTCCTTCGATTCCTTCCTTAACTTTAAAAATCCATTTACAACTGACTAACCTGGCTCCAGCAAGTTTCTTGATCAGTTCCCAGGTGTTGTTATCATGAAGAAATTTCATCTCATCATCCATAGCCTTCAACCATTCAGTCTTCTTTCGACTCCTCATAACTTCCTTATAGTCTTTAGGTTCTTCGTCGAGAACCTCACTTGTAGAGATTAAGGCATAAGCTATAAGATCTGCATACCCAAGTCTCTGAGATGGCTTGATGACTCTTCTCGACCCGTCTCTTGCTAGCAGGTAGTCATTATCAATCTCCTCATCTTCGACCACATCTTCTACTTCTTCTTCGACTTCATCTGGGATACGCAATTCAGCATCAATATGCTCTACCTCAACAGGAATTTCTCCTTGTTTCAGCTCTTCGTCAGCATCATTAGTTTTCTTGAAAGCCATCTCAGCTTCATTGAAAACTACATATCGACTGGTGATACACCTCTTGTGACCTGGTTCTAGGCACCATAACCTATAAGCTTTGACTCCTTCCGGCTATCCCGTGAACATGCATTTCAGAACTCTAGGTTCGACCTTGTCTTGCCTAATATGAGCATAGGTCACACAGCCAAATACTCTTAGTCTATCAGACTAGGTGGATGTCCCGACCAAACCTCTTCAGGTGTCTTCATATCTAATGCATTCGAAGGACATTTGTTTATCAGATATGTTGCTGTCGAAACAGCCTCAGCCCAAAACACCTTATTTAACCCCGCACTAGTCAACATGCATCTAACTCTTTCCAAAATTGTTCGATTAAACCTTTCCACCAAACCATTTTTTTGTGGAGTACTTGCAATAGTTTTGTGTCTTGCAATACTTGAGGCAACACAAAAGCTGTCGAACGCCTCATTGCAAAATTCAAGGCCATTGTTGGTCCTCAACCTCTTCACCTTTCTGCCAGTCTGATTTTCGACCAGAGTCTTCCAACCTTTGAAATTCTCAAAAGTTTCATCCTTAGTCTTCTGGATGAATACCCATAACTTTCTGGAATAATCATCGACTATGGATAGAAAATACCTTGCTCCTGAATGTGATGGACACCTTGCAGGCCCCCAAAGATCAGCATGGATGTAATCAAGGGATCCATGTGTTCTTTGTCTGCCTTTGTTGAACTTCACCCTACAAGATTTTCCAAATACACAGGGTTCATAAAACTTCAGCTTTTCGACTTTGTCTCCACCAAGCAGATTTTGTTTCCCTAATTTGACCAGACCTCTTTCACTGACATAGCCCAATCTCATGTGCCAAATTTCTGTCTTCGACAAAGGTTTCGTGGATACAACATTTGTCGAACCACTTACAATTTCAGCCTCAAGGGTATATAAGTCTTATTTCTTCACGCCTCTCAAGACTTCCTTCGACCCTTTCATGACTCTTAGGATACTTTTCTCTCCTTGAAAAACATATCCCTTCTTGTCGAATTCACCAAGAGAAATCCAATTTCTCTTCAAATCAGGTACATACCTGACTTCAGTTAATAACCTTATTGACTCATCATGGAGCTTGAATCTGACAAACCCAATACCTGCAATTTTGCAAGCTTTGTTGTTTCCTAGCAGCGCTTGATCACATAGCTCCTCGAACAATTCTCAGTTTGGAGTCATGTGCCAAGTGCAACCTGAATCTATAATCCACTCCTTTCTTGAGTCGCAGCTTGAAACCACAAGAACATCAGATGATTCGAAGTTATCTTTACCCGATCTTTCAGGTGTTCACAGCACATTTTTCTTGTGTGGCCCTCCTTCTTACAGTGATAGCATCGAATACCAGATGCTTCACCACTATAAGACTTCTGATGACTTTTACCTTTCTTCTTGTCGAACTTACCATCCTTTCGCAAGAATTTTCCCTTAACAGCCAAACCTTCGCCAACCGTCGAAGGTTTATGCTCCTTTTGTTCGTTTAAGTCCTTAGAATACAAGGCTGATTGAACTTCTTCAAAGCTCAGGGACTCCCTTCCGTACAGGAGAGTTTCTTTGAAGTGAGCATGTGTTCTGGGCAAAGCGCACAACAACAATAGTGCTTGACCTTCATCGTCGATCTTCACATCAATATTTTCAAGATCAAGGATCAGCTTGTTGAACATATCCAACTGCTCAGCCAACACTCTGTCTTCACTCATCTTGAATAAATACAAAGCTTGCTTCAGGTAGAGTCGATTCACCAGAGATTTGGTCATGTACAAACTTTCAAGTTTCAACCATAACCCCGATGCCACAGTCTCATTTGATACCTATCGAAGAACCTTATCACCAAGGCTCAACAATATTGCGTTGTGGGCTTTCACTATCATGGTTGTCTTTTCTTTTTTCGTTAATGCAGCGTCCATGTCTGCCTCTCCCTTCAACGCTTCCAAACAACCCTGCTGAACCAGTAGGGCTTTCATCTTCAAGCTCCACAGACCGAAATCGTTCACTCTGATGAACTTTTCAATCTCATACTTTATTGAAGGCATCTTTATCCATGCTCACCGCACCAATTTGTTGTGAATTAGGATACCTTAAAACAAAATATACTCGATTTCTTTATAGGCAAGAAACACACAAGGGTTAGGGTTAACAAGGAAAAAATAAGAAAAACACAACAAGGATTGGTTATAACTGATATTCTTTACTTTCTCTTTAAATCAGATTACAAGTACTCAAGAATAACAAATAATCCTCTCACCCTAATTAGGATTTGCCACACCACCGATGAGAGACTAGTATGCTATTTATAATAAACCTAACATACTAAACTAATGGGATTTTTAAAAATTACCCATTACAAGCTAACTTAAACAATTGGATCTTTAACACAAGGCCCAATTTGACAACTACATACTAGAACAGAATTCGACTACAACATGTAGGTTTTCGACAACAGCATGTGAGCAGACTTTGATGGCATGCTAAACAATACTAGAGTTCGATCCAAATATATCACAACATATTTTAAGAAATATACATGTGTGAAAGCATGACATATTCGTGTTGAACTTTGCGCGAACAAGCTTAAAAGTGTGAAGGTAAGAGTATATCTACTTCGAATTCAAAAACTATGGATGCCTCGGTATTAATTGGAGACCAGGTTCCAGTAAGTCATCATGTTGATGTGATTTTGTAGGGTTATATTTGTAAAAAGGTCATGCCTAAGGAAATGTTCTTAGGCCTCCTTAGAGGAGGAAATAATATAATGTCGCCTAAAGGGAGGTATCGCCTCGCCCCCGTGGTCTCCCATCGCCCTTACTTGGGAAACGTGGGATAAGACTCTTCTTGGGCAGAGAGAAAGTCAAAGTTATTAATTGACCCACGACACCCTTTGAAATAGGGATTCAACTGTTCATCATTGATTGACTGGGTGGTGACCATTTTCAAGAAAACCCTAGGCCCTAGAAGGCTCTATAAATATATCTCCCCTCAAAGGGAAAAGAGACGGACCCTAAGTGATACACATTCTCGACACCCTAAGGAGCACAACACTCACTACAGTCTTAACACACAAATTTATGTAACTATACGCTTGCTACCAAGCATCATTGATTATCATCAGAGCCTCTCACCCCACGAGAACATGACTCCTAAACTACCTCAAAACACTAACGTACAAGGCTTCTCACCACCGTGGGCAAGCTCTAACCACCATATCGTGTTATAAACTTACTAAGGCCTTTGAGTCTCCCCACCCTTGCAAGGGGAATATGCACACCTGTATTTTTTTTTTGCAAGTATATATTTATAAGGATTACCTTTAGATTATGTACTAGACAAAAAGTACATGTGTGTGGGGTATCCCTACACGGGTAAGGGATACTCAGAGGCCTTAGTAGGTTTATAATAGTTAGGGTTCGCCCACAGGAGTAAGAGGTCATGTATGGTGGCATTTACAACGTTTATGGAGGTATGAGAGGCTAGCTCATGTGAGGTGAGATGCTCTGTGATATGTGTAATGTTGGTTAAGTTATGCTTTTCCCATCTCCTATTAAGGGAGAAGTATTTATAGAGGCCCTTGGGCCTAGGGCTTCCTTGGGAATGATAAGAGCCCTAAGTCAATGGTTGACCATTAAATTCCTTTTTTTTAGGAGGATGTGGATCACCTATTAATCTTAACTTTTCTCTACCCAAGAAATTATTTCTCCATATTTCCTATACCTAGGAAAGGGGAGACCCATGGGGCAAGGTGATTCCCCTCCAGGAACGACATATGGTTGTTGCCCCTTCTCAGAGCTACAACCTTCCCGCCTTTGTTAGGCCTTTCACAAATATAACATTACATAATCCCTCAAGCACAAGGGATTTGATAAAGGGAAAGTTGTTTTAGACTATATATCATTGGAGTATTCTGAGGCCCTAAGTTTATTAATCATATAGCGTGACGAACCAGGTAGCCTAAGCTTTGAGTCCCTCATGCGAGGTTATATTAAGTTTGGCTGATGAAACTATAAGTCCCTCAGGCGAAGCATTAGGACTTTCGGGGGGGAGGGACTTCTATCAAGCCCTCAGACAAGACTTAAACTAAGTATCTTAGGCTAGACTTCAGACGCGCCTCTTGGGCGAGATTTATATGTTAGGTCCCGCACGAGGAAACTCTAAGTCCCTCAAGAAAGAAATTTAGATAGCATGTTTGATGGGAACTTTTAGTACCATAGAAGAATTCATATCGAGCCTAGATGATGAGGTTATACGTCCATTAGGCGAGGTGTTAGACCTCTTGGGATGAATTTTTATCAAACTCTCAAACAAGACTTTAAACTAAGTTTGTTAGGCTAGACTTCAGTCGCGCCTTATGGGTGAGATTCATACTTTGGATCTTGCCCGAGGGAAATCTAAGTCCCTCAGGTGAGGTGTTTATATATCCTATTCGATAAGAACTCTTAGCCCCCATGTGAAGTTATATTGAGGTTGGCTGACTAGTATATAAATCTTTTAAGCAAAGCATTAGGTATTTTGGGAGAGACTTATATCAAGCCCTCAAACAAAACTTAAATTAAGTCTCTTAGGCTAGAATTCAGTAGCGCCTCTTGGGGGAAATTTATATGTTAGGTCCCGCCTGAGGAAACTCTAAGTCCCTTAAGTGAGGAATTTAGATAGTTTGTTCGATGGGAACTTTAGTCCACTGGAAAAGTTATATCGAGTCTCAATAATGAGACTATAAGTCTCCTAGGCGAGTCGTTGAACCTCTCGGGTAGGACTTCTATCAAGCTTTTAGACACGATTTTAAATTAAATCTCTTAGGCTAGACTTTAGTCTCCTATTATGGGCGAGATTCATATGTTAGATCCAGCCTGAGAAACTCAAAGTCCCTCAGGAGATGAGTTTAGATATCTTGTTCAATGGGAACTCTTAGTCCCCTTGTATTGAGCCTGGCTAACAAGACTATAAGTCCCTCAAGCGGGGCGTTATACCTCTCAGGCAGGACTTCTATCAAGCCCTCAGAAAAGACTTTAAACCAAGTCTCTTAAGCTAGACTTTAGTCGCGCCTTATGGGCGAGATTCATATGTTGGATCCCTCCCGAGAAAACTCTATGCCCCTCGGGTGAGGGGTTTAGATAACCTATTTGATGGAAACTCTTAGTCCCTCAGGAAAAGTTATATAGAGCCTGGCTGATGAGATTATAAATCCTTCATGCAAGGCATTAAACCTCTAGGGCAGGACTTCTATCAAGACCTTAACAAGACTTTAAACTTAGTATCTTAGGCTAGACTTTAGTCGTGTCTTATGGGAGAGATTCATATGTTGGATCACGCTCGAGGAAACTCTAAGTCCTTGGGTGAGGAGTTTAGATATCATATTTGATGAGAACTCTTAGTCCCCCATATGAAGTTATATTGAGCCTAGATGATGATACTATAAGTCCCTCAGGCAAGGCGTTGGACCTATCGGACGAGACTTTTATCAAGCTCTTAGACAAAACTTTAAATTAAGTCTCTTAGGTTATACTTCAGTCGCGTCTTATGGGCGAGATTCATATATTGAAGGAAACTCTAAATCCCTCAGGAGAGAAGTTTTATATAATTTATTCATATTGTCGTGAAAAGTGGCAAGGATCTTCCCCATGAATTCCAACATACAAAATACTGCCTTAAGAGGTGACAAGTATCTTCGATATAATGTCCCGCATACAAAATATTGCCTTAAGAGGCGGCAAGGATCTTCGCCATGAACTCCAACATACAAAATATTGCCTTAAGAGGCGGCGAGGATCTTCGCTAAGAAGTTCAACATACAAAATGTTTCCTTAAAAGGTGGCAAAGATCTTCGCCAAGATGTTCAGAATACAAAATGTTGCCTTAAGTGGCGCAAAGATCTCTACCAAGAAATCCAGCATACAAAATATCGTCTTAAGAGGCAGCAAGGATTTTCACCATAAAGTTAAGCATTCAAAATATTGCCTTAAGAGGCGTAAGGATCTTTGCCAAGAAGTCCAATATACAAAAAATGTTGCCTTAATAGGAGGCAACAATCTTGACCAAGAAGTCAAACATACAAAATGTTGTCTTAAGATACGACAATGATTTTTGCCATAAATTCCCTTATACAAAATATTTCATTAATAGCCGGTAAGGATCTTCGCCACGAAGTCTAACATATAAAATATTTCCTTAAGAGCTATAAAGGATCTTCATCAAGAAGTCTAGCATACAAAATTTTTCCTTAAGACGCGGCAAAAATCTTCACAGTGAAGTCCAGCATACAAAATATTGGGAAATATTCTTGTTGCTTAAAAACATTTATGAAATTGTTAATATATATATATATATATATATAGGGTTATGCTAATGCACACCCATGTAGGTGTGCATTAGCAACCTACACCTTAGTGTATTTTTGTGTGGGGCCCACCAATTTTGGGTGGGACCCACATTAGAAAGATGAAGGAAAAAAATAGAAAGAAAATAGATGTAGTGTATTTTTGTGTGGGGCCCATCAGTTTTGGGTGTATGTCAGAAATAAAGGCTCCGAGAAGCCTAAACCTACACTTAATTTTTTATGACATCTTTTGCCTCTATCCATTTTATGAAGTAACCTACTCTTACTATCAAGAATTTTAGCTGGCTTGGCGCCAAGGGGAACATATCTAAGATGTTCACCCCCATTGGTAGAAAAATAATAGTGATCTCATTGACTAAAAAAGATCAACTAGGGCATGATGAAGGTCAACATGCCTCTAACATTGGTAACACTTCTTGACAAAAGTGATGTTATCTTTCATTAAGATATGCCAATAGTATCCCGCCCTAAGCAATTTGTGAGTGAGAGATTTTCCTCCAATATGACTGCCACAAGCTCCTTTATAGACTTCAACAATTATCAAAGTGGTTTCATGCTCTCCCAGACATCGTAGCATTGGAGATGTTATCCCAATTTTATAAAGTTTTTCTACAAGAAGGTGCATTTTCCAGCTTGCTTTTGGACTCTTCTTGCTTTCTCTTCATCTAGTAGGAGTTCTGACCCATATAGGTAGCATTGTGTGGACAACATCCAACTAGATTCAGGGATAACTTCCAAGGAGTAAACTTCAGCCGCTTCAATGTCATGGATGACGGGAGTTTCCTAAATCATTGTTCTATTAAACCCTGTTGTTTTTGAACTAACGAGCTTAGATATGAGGTTTGCTCTAAAGCGTGTGTTTACTGTTATTTTTGGTAAATCAATCACAAGTTTTAATCCACTTACAAGATTAAACTCGAAAAAATCAGAGGACATATTGTGCAAAAAAAAATTAGATAAAACATGTTTGTGCTTGGATATTTGATGCTTGGATGTAGAGAAATTGGGTAGAAATATCTATAAGAATGATTAAGGATTACTTGAAGAAATAAAGTAAACAAAGAACACAATCAAAGTAATCAAATAAAATTCTTGGATTAAAAAGTTAAAAGAGGAACACATATTCATACATTTCTCACAAACTATTTTCTTTGTGTGACTTGGATACTCGAGTTCTATAGAGAATAATGATAAAATTTGCAAGCTTTTTCACATGATGAAATCAACTTATATTCTAAATACATCAATAACTCTCGATAACAATTACTTATCTAGGACTCGACATGTATCCTACTACATAGGCTTTTGTCTTGTGATAAGTTTCCACATGTCTTTGGTCTTTGAACTGCCTCTAAATTGCTCATACTATTGAAAATTTCTTTACAAACTATAACAATAGCTGTCGAAGAACTTCTCTGTCGAATTTTATAGTGTGGTTCCATAATGTCTCTAAGTCGCCCGTTCCTTGGACTCAAGAATATACTAAGTCTAAAAACACCTGATAGGCGATTCAAACTCACCAACTTTATACCACACTTTCATGTCGAAATGTTAAGCCACTGCAAACCTTTTCGAGATTATGAACATGTTTTGAAGAGAGTGTGATCATAATCTTATGGATTTTTCTTGAGATTCTTCTAAACCAGGCATAGTGGGTTTAAGTGCAGCTTGATTCGAAAATCTCAGGCTAACAGATGCCCCCAAAAAATGCCATTTTCGATCATGTTTGCAATATGGAAGAAAGGTGGAGTTTATAGTAAACTCTTGACACTGTTCAGAGTAATATGCATACGCCATCGTCATCATGACCATTTTTACCAAACTGTCACGTCAATGAACATGAGTGCACTCAGTCATCATGATTCTGACTTCCAAGACAATCATGGGTCACAAAATCATCCACTTCAAAGGAAAATCACTTTAATTAATTTTAATTAAGAAAATATAAACATTAGTGGATTTATAATTCAATGGGGAAAACTGAAGAGTTTTCTTGTACTTTATATACACTCACATCTTCTCATTTCTCATTTTTGCAACTTCCCCTCTTTTGAACCCTAAGAGTTCTAATCTTTTTTGCAAACTTCACCATTATTTCTTATTTTCAAGTTAAGAATAATGACTTCTACTTCATGTCTAAAAAAACAACTTTTGATTTCATATGTTGCTGATGTTACTGCTCAACTCTTCCTGGCAAGTCGCACTTATATCCCTGATCCACCAATGGAGAAAGAAAAGGCCAATATTTTTTATTCCCAAGTATTAATCCCTTTTTCATATCAGGTAATATTCATGCATTTTTTGATCCATTTCCCAAATCTTACAAAACCTTATAAGTTAAAAAAAAATCTTTGTTATCGTTGTTGCAAACCTTGCGCGTTCGAACACAAAACATATGAGTTAGGTTTTATGAGTTCACTCCAACGTGTGTTTTTCTCTTCTCCTACCATCAACAATGAAACTTATATCAATTGGTTGAATATAGTAGAAAATAAGAAATAAAAAATATGGAAAAATCAAGGCATATGTCACTTGATTCAGTTGTCCTAAACTAGTCCCAAATATAACCCTAATATGCTCATTTTAGCCCTTTATTTTTAGGAAGACCTGATCATAAGTGAAAATTGTAGCTATTTTTGTATTTAAGTTTTGTTGCACTTATCGATACTTTTTGTTAAAATCGTTCAAATAAACCTCGCTTTGTTTGTAAATACGTTTACTTTACGTTATAGTGTATATATTGCGTTATCGTGTAAATATCATTGAGTTTAATTATTTTCCATTTATTTTTATAGGTATTCAAGCAAGGATATCTTGTCATATTCATAAAGAGTATTGAATAAGCTTTCCAACGCTTTGAACCGGGCGAAAAACAGAGTTACGGTTCGAAAGTTATGGCCGAAACTAGAAAACAGAAAATGATGTCTGTCTGCCCTCGCCCTAAGCGAGCCAGACAGACATAAACGTGTAAAAAAGTGTAGAATAAGCTGTTTTGATCCGTCGGGCGAACCGTTATTTCAGCGGACGAATCTGGACGGACATAAACTCATTTAAAAGCCAAAAAAAACCACATTTTTTAGGTTATGGTGTTGGGGGAACTTTTCCCCAACTTCATCAAAAACATATTTTGAGGAAATAAGTCAGAAACAAAACATGGAGGCCATATCTTGACGATCCGTAGGTGGATAAGCTTCAATCGGTGTTGACAAACTGAGAAATTCCTCTTCATCTTCTCTCTTCTCTTTGTACCCACTATTTGTTGGGGTTCTTGTATGTATTTTTACTTTGATTGTATGTGTATTTATGGATCTTTGTATAAAATTTTCTTTACAAATCATTATCGATGTCTTCCTTGATCTTTTTGCATTTATGTTTGGATTTGGGTTGTGTTAGAGATAAACATCACAAATCTTGATTAGGGAAGAATATCTATTAGTTTCTAGATGCTAGAGATAGATTTAGAGCTAATATTCACAGTGGGTATCGATTCTTAATGCTCCGTATTTTTAGTTGTGTGAGAAATCAACGACGAGAGAATACAGTTGATCTCTCAGCTCAGTGTGTCAGAGATGGACATTGTTGTGAGTGATACGTGGGGGTTTTGACGAGTGATTTAGGTTGAGTGCAATTGATCCATATATTTTTTAGTACTTGATGGGTAGAATGAAATACAACTCCTGATGAATTATTTCCCGTACTTTATTTACTTGTTTTTATGTTTTTCTTTTGGCACCTTACTCACAAACCATTCAAACCAAGCTTAGAAAATTAGAGATTGTCGAACGACATTCTTTCCCTCGAACCGATCCATGTGGAGATGATATAAATCCCTGAGGGAATTCTTCCGAAAATAATTTTTGCTAGCCGCTTTATCACAGTCAACAAAATGGCGCCGTTGCCGGGGATTTGTTTTGATATTAAATTGCATTACGATAGTTTCGATGTTTTGGAGCTTTGTGCATAATTGTTTATATTGTATATATGCTTGTATAGATACTTGTTTTGCTTTTATTTTCCATTATGTTTGTTCAAGTGTTGTATATATTTTGTTCCCGTAACGTTTATTCAAGTATTTGGTTAGGACACATGCTTTTGGATTGTGCGGTGAGGCATCACCATGGCATGAAGAGAGGAAGTTACTAGCTAAGCACAGTAAAGGCGTCGAGCTTACGACATAAAACAAATATGTTTTATCGTATTTTGTTTCGTTATTACCTTTTCATTCTATCTTAGGTAGTGTGGTGAACATTCATTAAACAAGTTGTACTCGGATTGTTCGTAAAATTCTCAAATCTTCACTTTACAACTTGTTTAATCCATTTTCATCCGGTCTTTTAGTTTGTTTATATTAGTAGTTTTTGTGTTTGTCTAAGAGCTTGTTTTGAGTAGCTTGAGGAAATTTAAGGTGATGTTCCAAGTTTGATCGTTTCAACTTGCGGATGTATGGTAATGATATTGTTAAGTTTTGTACACGTCCAAGGTATGTGTTTATCGCTTTCTAGACTTTAGCATATTCATGATACTTAGGCTTTTTACAAACTTCCACGCCATTCATTCTTTTGTATACTTGTTCTTGATGTGAATCACTTTAGTTCCCACCCTTTTTGCGAGGTAGCTTTCCATTGTTCATATAGGCACGGAGTACCAACATTCTTGTTCTAACTAGATTTTATTATGCTTAATCTTTTGTTGGTGTTGATTACTTGAAAGCATGAAAAGGATCAAGGCATTTTGTTCATTTTGGGCACAACTATCTAGCCAAATAGTCAATTTATCCAGTGAATGTGTGAGTATTTGTTAAACCCCTTTGTGCCTTTCTATCATTATCCATGTTGTTTGAACTTAATACTTGTCTATGAGTATTGAATTCACTTTTTGTATGGATTTTGATTGATTGTTTTTTCTTGAACCCTCAACTTTGTGTTGTAGTATGAATTTTTACCTTGCCTTAGAAAGTAGGGAGTATTCACATGATGATGTGGTTGAATTCAAGTTAGGGAGAGAATGATTGTTTACTTATTGGTTGGTTTCTATGAGGTTGAAAAAGAAAAGAAAAAAGAAAAAAGTATGTAAAAGAAAATAAAAGAAAAGTAAAAAAAAAAATCCTTGTGAAAGGAAACAAAAAGAGTTCATATAATTGTGCTAAATAAGTATTGTGTTTTGTGTAAAACTTGGGATTTTGGAAGAAGTTGATTGGAATTTTGTGTTGGAGTCTTTGTGAATTGATCACTCCCTTAGGTTTAGACAAGTTTTTGTTTCAATTACCTTTAGAAATTGCCCCTTGTTTGTTTACCCGACCACGCTATAACCTTGAAAGCCCTTGTGATTCTTGCCTTTGTATGTTCAATGTAAATTTTTGGATGAATGCATAATTTAGTCTTTTGTTTGCAAGATTGTTGGGTGAGTGAAAAGTACCACATTTTGTATTTTTCATCTACTGATGATTGTTTTTGCTAGGTGTGATTCACGTTTGAACTTGTGTTGTTTTAGGATATTTGGCATGATTTTTGTATTTAGCATTTGTGTCGTGCTTATGTTGTTGTTGTAGTTTAGTGGTAAGTATTTACTTTGTGTCTACCATTTTTCATTCGAACCATTCATTTGTTTCCATTTTTCAAAACCTGTTGATTCGTGATTCTTTGGTTGTCACTCTGTTTCTTTGAGTCGCTTGATTCTTGTTTAGGGACAAACAAGTTTAAGTTGGGGAGAGTTTGATAAGTCCAAATTGTAGCTATTTTTTCATATAAGCTTTGTTGCACTTATCGATACGTTTTGTTAAAATCGTTCGAATAAACCTCGCTTTGTTTGTAAATAAGTTTACTTTACGTCATAGTGTATATATTGCGTTATCGTGTAAATATCATTGAGTTTAATTGTTTTCCATTTATTTTTGTAGGTATTCAAGCAAGGATATCTTATAATATTCATAAAGAGCATTGAATAAGCTTTCCAACGCTTCGAACCGGGTGAAAAATGGAGTTACGGTTCGAAAGTTATGGCCGAAACAAGAAAACAAAAAATGATGTATGTCTGCTCTGGCCCTAAGCTCGCCGGGCGAAGCAGAAGCGAGCCAAACAGACAGAAATGTGTAAAAAAGTGTAGAATAAGCTGTTTTGATCCGCCGGGCAAACCGTTATTTTGTCGGGCGAATCTGGACGGACATAAACTCATCAAAATGCCAAAAACCATATTTTTTAGGTTATGGTGTTGGGGGAATTTTTCCCCAACTTCATCAAAAACATTTTTTGAGGAAATAAGTCAGAATCAACACATGGAGGGCATATCTTGACGATCTGGAGGTGGATAAGCTTTAATCGGTGTTGACAAACTGAGAGATTCCTCTTCATCTTCTCTCTTCTCTTTGTACCACTATTTGTTGGGGTTGTTGTATGTATTTTTACTTTGATTGTATGAGTATTTATGGATCTTTGTATAAAATTTTCTTTACAAATCATTATCGATGTCTTCCTTGATCTTTTTGCATTTATGTTTGGATTTGGGTTGTGTTAGAGATAAACATCACAAATCTTGATGAGGGAAGCATATATATTAGTTTCTAGATGCTAAAGATAGATTTAGAGCCAATATTCACAGTGGGTATCGATTCTTAATGCTCCGTGTTTTTGAGTTGTGTGAGAAATCAAAGACGAGAGAATACAGTTGATCTCTCAACTCAATGTGTCAGAGATGGACATTATTGTGAGCGATACGTGGGGGTTTTGACGAGTGATTTAGGTTGAGTGCAATTGATCTATAGATTTTTTAGTACTTGATGGGTAGAATGAAATACAACTCCTGATGAATTATTTCTCGTACTTTATTTACTTGTTTTTATGTTTTTCTTTTGGCACCTTACTCACAAACCATTCAAACCAAGATTATAAACTTTGAGATTGTCGAACGGCGTTCTTTCCCTCGAACCGATCCCTGTGGAGACGATATAAATCCCGGATGGAATTCTTCCGAAAATAATTTTTGCTTACCGCTTTACCGCAGTCAACAAAATGGCACTGTTGCCAGGGATTGGTTTTGATATTGAATTGCATTGTGATAGTTTTGATGTTTTGGAGCTTTGTGCATAATTGTTTATATTGTATATATGCTTGTATAGATACTTGTATTGCTTTTATTTTCCATTATGTTTGTTCAAGTGTTGTATATCTTTTGTTCCCGTAACGTTTATTCAAGTGTTTGGTTAGGACACTTGCTTTTGGTTTGCACGGTGAGGCATCACCATGGCAGGAAGTGAGGAAGTTACTAGCTAAGCACAGTAAAGGCGTCGAGCTTACGACATAAAACAAGCATGTTTTATCGTTTTTTGTTTCGTTATTACTTTTTCATTCTATCTTAGGCAGTGTGGTGAACATTCATTAAACAAGTTGTACTCGGATTGTTCGTAAATTTCTCAAATCGTCACTTTACAACTTGTTTAATATATTTTCATCCGGTCTTTTAGTTTGTTTATATTCGTAGTTTTTGTGTTTGTCTAAGAGCTTGTTTTGAGTAGCTTGAAGAAATTTAAGGTGATGTTCCAAGTTTGATCGTTTCAACTTGCGGATGTAGGGTAATGATATTGTTAAGTTTTGTACACGTCCAAGGTATGTGTTTATCATTTTCTAGACTTTAGCAAATTCATGATACTTAGGCTTTTTACAAACTTCCACGCCATTCATTATTTTGTATACTTGTTCTTGATGTGAATCACTTTTGTTCCTACACTTTTTGTGAGGTAGCTTTCCATTGTTCATATATGCGCGGAGTACCAATATTCTTGTTCTAACTGGATTTTATTATGCTTAATATTTTGTTTGTGTTGATTATATGAAAGCATGAAAAGGATCAAGGCATTTTGTTTCATTTTGAGCACAACTACCTAGCCAAATAGTCAATTCACCCTGTGAGTGTGTGAGCATTTGTTAAACCCCTTTGTGCCTTTCTATCATTATCCATGTTATTTGAACTTAATGCTTGTCTATGAGTATTGAATTCACTTTTTGTATGTATTTTGATTGATTATTTTTTCTTGAACCCTCAATTTTGTGTTGTTGTATGAATTTTTCCTTGTCTTAGAAAGTAGGGAGTATTCACATGTGTCGCACCCTAATTTTTGACCCTAAGATCCTTCATCTCTTTGCATAGCGTCTTCGGGCCTTTGTGTGTACATGTTATTTTATTACTAATCAATTTCTGTAGGTTTGACAATTTCGAGAGGGGAAAAAGAAGGTATAACATCTTTCTCATGATTAAATAGTCATGACATGATCATTTTCCTGTAACATGTGAATGGATTCATTTCAAGAGTCATTACTCCAACAACGATCCTGAGGCCATGTATTAAGCAAGCTGGCTAGGTCGATTTAGTTTCAAGAATTAATGGAGACTTGCAATTAAGGATATATGGCATAAGCAACTAAGGATATGTCCAATGAATGGTGAGATGTTGGTTAAAGCATAGGATGAGTTTGTTACAAGGGTTGATGAAAACCAAAGTTAATTTCCTCATTTCGATTCAAGATCATTGGTTGGATTGTTTAAAGTTGGTTCAAATTTTAAATCATGAGTTCTTAATTCAAGGCTTTGGTTTAGTTTCATGTTATTGACATCCACGTAAATATGTGAAGATTGGTACTTATGAGGAGCATGAGTTGTACTGCACGTCCGTTTAGAGAAAACCATGTCTCGATCATAACACATGTAAAGTTTCTAATAGAATTTGCCCTCTTATTCAAATACAGCAGATAAAGTGGAAAATTCACATTATTTCGTAACTCTAAAATACAATACGATCCAATGGATTAACCGCTGATTTGAGTACATAGCCTTCAGCACAACAAGAAGAAGCTAACTCATTAAAGTTCTTTACAAATCATGTTCAAAACTATATAGTACATTGGTCCATAAAGCTGCCTAATTCATAAGGTGTTACGTGAATCATCATCCCTCACTGCCTTTGCAAGGTAAAATAGTATTGAAGAGTACAAATGAACAGAAGCGATGGCATCGTATTGGTCAAGTCTATCATCACCACGGGAGAGTTTTGAGCCATCTGTATTGCTTGCGTAAGTAGAACTCACCTAAACATCATAAACATCACAATTGAAGCAGGAGGTCGTTGCATAGCTAGCTCATCTTTTGAATATGTTCCAATAGGTCCAAAAACAAAGATAGCAGAAACCTTGGAGAAATTGCAAAATCCGTAGGCAGTGTGGTCATTTTCGTTAAGCTTGGCATCCTGGTAACAGAGTAAATAAACATGATGTTTTAACCTATCATAAACAGCCTACCAATGGAATGATAGTGAAATACAGGTCTTGTCTGGAACTCACCTCATAAGCAAGCAATAGACACTTTTCGGGTCCTGAACAATGAGAATTGTCTCGTCACGGCTACAACACACCAAACCTCCGTTGAAGACGCGTACATGAGAGCATTATCGTTGAAATTGGACCTGAAACATTAAGCAATTTGAACTTAAAGACAAAACTGAATTATGGCAGCCTCAAACATTGGTGCATGGGAATGATTTTCGCAGATACATTCCATAACAGCTATATTACATGGGATAAAGGTACATGGCATATTGGTTTCCAGAAATTTACCTGCTCTAAAGAAAGATATCGTAACATTGAAGGGAAACGAACACGGGTTGTCTGGCATACACGATCAATCTCAACTCAGCCACTGCAATGAGGATAATTTCAAACGAAGTACAACCTGCTTCTGTAACACCCTCAAGATATCAGGCGGCAACAACAACATTTTTTTATAAGTATTCACTTGGAGTGCATGAAAGACTAAGTTCAGAACCCTGTCTGAAACATTTGACATTGAGTATTGCTACAAAAGACTAGAATAGGGACAAGTCTATACCAGTGCTCTCACGCTTTGAAACCCGTCGTTCATCCCTTATTCTTCCAGGTAATTCATAGAGAAATATGGAGAACTTATCTTGCAACCTGATGAAATGAGCAAAATAGTGAGTCGCATAACAAAAAATATATTATCAGTTGTGAAAAAAACCAATCTATGATTCCATGACAGAGAGATACGTTGCCATATTTCAAAGAGGAAAAACATTACCACGATGGCGTACACTGTCCATAAGCGTTTCGCATCCAAAAGTACAACACCTATTGATCTTTGAGATGGTTTGATTCAAGTTCTACGTCCCTTTGGCATTGCCTTATGTTTGGCGACTACGCAGTGGTTTGAGGTTATTAGTATGGTGGCCCTACATATATTTTAAACCAAGATCATACATCAACCTTAAAATGGTCAAAAGTTCAAAATTAATATCTCAGAATCACAAGATCAATCACGATATTGGCAAGTTTTCTAATTCACTCAAACTGATTTCAAATAGTCGTATTTGGCCTCAGAGATATTTTTGAATCAGAGAGATTTCATCATCTTCAAATTTAAGAATTGAGGGCAACATCGTAAAGACGCCGCCAACTTCAATTCTTTCCAATTGGGATTAATCTAAGATTTCAAATTATTTGATTGCAAGAGATCGCACCCAAAACAGAGATTTTCTTTTCAAATATTTCAGATCAAATCGTATTAAATTACCCAAAACAATTCAAAACTTTCCAAAACCATTCACTAAAGATACGTTGGAAAACAGTCAGCAACAGGGCATCAGAAAATTCAAATCACAATCAGATCATATCAGGCCATTCAAATATTTCAAAATCCTTCTAAATCTAACCAAATCAGATCAAATCATTTAACACATTATCAATCAGCATTCAAGATTTTCAAGTTCCCTAATTAGTCATTGGCCTATAAAAAGGGACAAGGGTTTGGCAGAACACACACAGGGAAAATGGACGGAGAATCATAATAATCTACGAAGAAGAATCCAGCAAGTTCAGTCAGCGAAATTCATCACAAACCCAGAAACCACAACATCATAGACGAAGGCAAAAAGGAAAATATCACCTAGAACGCAAAGATTAAGGCCTACCCCCACGCACCGCCGCTGAAATCCCCATCGGAGGGTCTCCGATAGGTAATCCTAAATCCCCTTGACCTTTTGTTTCCTGCATCCATGTTAAATTGCCATTACACTTCTGAAATTTGTTGTCCTGCTGTTTGCCTCTATCGATTCTGCTGTTACGCCGCTAGGGTTTCAAAGAGGAAATTTTTCACTGATTTGATTTTGAGAGAAATGAATGAGGGTGGGTACGAACGAGAGAGAAAGATTGATTTGTGTTTTATCTGCTTTGTTCATTTTGGTTTTTTCTAACATGTTATTCCGATCCCGTGCATGCACCCCATCTAATTTATCGTGCACCTTTGCCTGTAACCTTTTTTTTTCAATCACTTAATTCATCCATGATAGGACGGTTCTGATTTCTTTTGATCGAGGGTCTGCGATGGACCCTCCCTGTACTATTCTCATTCTGGGCACCCTTTCTCTTTAAATTGATTAATCTGTTTTTTAAAGTAAAACATAATTTGTTTATTTGTTATAAAATAAAATACAATTTGTTTTTTTCTGTTATAATAGTAAAAATAATTTGTTTTTTTTGTTTCTGTTATAACTTAACATTATGATTCTTTTTTTTATATAACAAGTTAATTTGGTTTTTTTGTAAAACAATTTTAATTTTTTAATAATAACTCAGTTTTTTTTTATGAATATGTTATAAAAAAAAATATGATTCTCATAAAATTTTTTTTGGCATAATTTTTAATAAACTTTTAATACGAGTTTTTTTTAAAGGTTATTTAGAATTAATCCTCGTATCAATTAAAAAATAATAATAATAAGTAATAATCCTTTGATTTATATCATGTTCTTTTCCTAATTAAAATAAGCTTATAACCTCTCATATCGTGTTCGTCTCTAATTTTCTAATTGCATGTTTAAACTTTCTTGATTTTACAAAATACATATATGATGCATGATTTGAATGTCTTGTTTGAATATTAATTGTTTGCCTTGTATGTTGAAGTTTCAATCATGATCTTATGCTCATTATTTTATAATATGATTGCATGAATTATTTGCTATTAACTTTTAAATTATTTATATCGGTTATATCCCCCTTTAAATCCAAAGGAAGGTCACTAATATTGACTAAACCCTCATAAGATTAACTCTTAGATCCCTTGGCCTTAAAATCCGGAGTTTTCGTACTCCATGTCTCATTGTAGACACTTAAAAACCTTAGCTTTAGGGTCGGAGTTTTTATACTCCGAGTAAATGTCCTCCATGAACATTTACAAACCTACCCCTCTTAAACCATCCTACAACTTTAGAGTCATCGTACTCTATGTAAGATTTTGCCCAAAACCTTACTTCCCTCTCGGAACCTTGACCCCGTCAAGAAGTTCTTCTTCTTAGAACTACACATACTCTGATTCTACACCCGAGGATACATAGGCGTAAGGTGCGATACCTTATCGAGTATACTTAGATACTAACCCCTAGGGTTTCAGCCTTTAGCATAGCACCTTAGCAAGCAAATGAGAGATAACATAAATACTAACGAGAGGTTCCCGTAGAGTACTACGGACGTTTAGGATGCTAATACCTTCCCTAGGCGTAACCAACCCCCGAACCTTAGATCTTTAGGTTTTTTCGCTTTTGAGCCTTTCCTTTGGATAAATCAAAGTCGGTGGTGAACATTTAAAGAAATGTGATCCTAGTTCATTAATAACTATGGTATCCAATTCTCACCGCAACAGAAATGGCGACTTCACTGGGGATGTTATAATGTTTTTTTATTATTGAGGGTTTCCCCTAACTCGTTTATTTATGTTATTATTATTATTTGCATGCTTGGTTTTCTTTTTTGTGCAGGTTTGGGAACTTAGTATGGTGAGACAAAGTCCTACACCCGGACTAGAGTGACATTAAGATAGGAAAACGGTGAGACTTCAATGATGCTTTGAGGGAGTCGATTCCTGAAAAAGTAAATTGAGACTTCACCACTCAGTCTAGGCCCTCTCGAATAAAATATTTGTCCAACGAGTTCATTCGTGAAGACGATATGGTTTCGATCTAAAGGCCCTCGGGACTGGGGACCGTAGTTACCTTTAACCCAACTTGGCCTATTAGGTAGTGCGGGGACTATGCGGGAGTCTATTTTCGCGATAGTTGCTACGCGATACTACACTCAGACGAGATTCTCTTGAGAATGTTATTGACTACCAAGTGATCTGGAAAATTGATAATATCCGAAAGATGGATTGTAGACTCTGGGAACTTTGTAGAACCCGTTTGGCAGGTAAATTTGAAACTATAGTACACTCCTATGGGATGGGTAGACCTTGACTCCATGCTATGACCTTTTAAACCTAGGACTCTTTGCTTGTTTGCTTTGCTTTAGTGTGCTTTGTGTTGCATACATTCATAAGCATCATGTCATAAAGATTCATGGGACTTGACTATATTTATGAACTTTATAGGGATACTATGGATACCGAAAGAAGGAATACCAAGAAGTACACTTTTCAAATTCCTGACTTGGATGATCTAAAGAGGTTGGGAGCTTTGATAACAAATGAGGAAAATTTTCGAAGAAAGCATGGGAAGCTTTTATATGTGTTGAATACAAGTGTAGATCAAATGCTGCTTTCTACATTACTCCAGTTCTATGACCCACTGTATCATTGTTTCACTTTCCCAGATTATCAGCTGGTACCTACACTTGAAGAGTACTCTCAAATAATTGGGTTACCTATTCGGGACAAGTTTCCATTTCCCATCTTCATAAATGACCCTGATGAAAAGGAAATCGCTAAGCATACACATTTGGATTTAGCTGACATTAAAGCTAATATGATTGCAAAAGGGAAAACTTCCGGTTTTACTGCAGAGTTTTTGGTCACCAAAGCCCGATATTATTTTGACCATCAAAATAAGGAGGCTTTCGAAGTGGTTTTTGCATTACTTGTATATGGGATTTTCTTATTCCCAAGTTTTAAAAAATTTGTAGACCTCAATGCTATCAAGATTTTCTTGAAGAAGAATCCAGCTCCAACCTTATTAGCTGAAGCTTATTATTCCGTTCATACGAGGAATGCTCGTGGAAAGGGAATGATTACTTGTTGTGTTCCTCTGTTGTACAAGTGGTTTATTTCGCACCTGCCTAAAGCACGTGACTTTTGGAATCCCAAGAAGGGGTGGTGGTCACAAAAGATAATGTCTCTCACTCATTCCGACATCGACTGGAATAATCACTTACCTAATAAAGTGGTTATTATAAACAGCTGTGGAAATTTTGGCAATGTACCCCTCCTCGGCATTGAAGGGTTAATCAGATACAATCCAGTTTTGGCGCAAAGACAACTAGGGTTCCCTCTAAGAGACAAGCCCGACAGCGCCCAAGTGGAAAACATTTATTTCAAAGATGAAAAATTGAGCAAGGATTTAAGGGAACAAGTTTTAAGTGCTTGGGATCAGAAGATTAAGAAGGATCTGCATAATTTAGGGAAGCCTGATTGTGTCTCTCTAGAACCTTATCTCCAATGGGTTCGAAGAAGGGCCATTGAGTTGAAGATGCCTTATCGTCGTCAAGATCCAATGGTTCTAAATGAAAAATCGGTATTATATTTCACATTTGACGCTGACAAGTTGAAAATTGCTTTAGAAAAATCTCAACAAATGGAAGAGGCTTGGAAGAACAAGTATCATATAGCTTTGGAAGAGAATGTCGAACTTCAACAGCAACTCAAGGCGAAGGAGGAAGAATTCACTTCATTCAAAAAAAGGAAATCACAAGAAGAGTTACCTCATCCTAAACCTCAATCAACACCTTGGAAGTTAATGGTTGACAAGCTTATCTTGGAGAAGAGCAAGATAGAAGAGGAAAACAAGAAGATAGAAGAGGAAAACAAGAAGCTCAAGACAAGGCTTTTAGGAGAATCTCCTTAGATCTTTCTTAGTTTTTATTTAACTATTCCGTTATGGTTTTTGAAAAGTGTGTTGAATCATTGTAATGAATTTTATTTAATTAGCAGTTTCGTCTTTCGGTATTCCAGACATTAATTTTTTTTGTAACCGACTTTTTATGATTAATAAAATGCGTTTTTTTCTGATATCCCATAATGGTTATAAATAGTCAAGTTCCGTGAAAATTTTGCCTATCATCTCATTCTCATCCTCTCTTTTCTTTCTTTTACTTCAAAGAACTTAAAGTTTGTTGTTTTTAGATATCGTAAAATGGATTATGGGAGGAAGGGAACTTTGCCATACACCTTCAGGGTCTTTAATGTGGAACAATTAAGGGAACCAGGAGGTCGGATAAATGATCCAGATGCCTTCGCTGCAAAGCATGGGCATATTTTCTCTTTATTGCAGGTACAAGTAGCTGTTGGTTTATTGGAGACGCTGGTTCAACTCTACCATGTAATCTACCACTGCTTCATCTTTCAAGATTTCCAGTTGATGCCCACATTGGAAGAGTATTCTGCTCAATTGGGAATCCCCGTCAAAGACTCACCCCCGTTCTACGGTGGAGAAGGAAGACCCAGTCAGGAAGACATTGCAAGAGTGACTTGCATCAAGCTGTTAGAGATCCAGACTCATATGACGTTCAGAGGGGGAATCGACGATTTTCCTGCTCAGTTCCTATTCGAGAAGGCTCGACAATTTGCTGACAAAGGAAGTACTAGGGCTTTCGAGAATCTTTTCGCATTACTGGCTTATGATTTATTTTTGTTTCCAAATGTTGAGAATTTCGTCAACGTTCATGTAATCAGGATTTTCATGCTCAAGAATCCTGTTCCAACACTATTGGCCGATGCATACCACTCGATTCATTCAAAGATTCTGAAAGGAGAAGGTCAGATTGTGTGTTGTACTGCTATCCTCTATAGGTGGTTTATTTCGCACCTACCGAGGTCCGCAGCCTTTTGGGATGTGAGGGATGGTTCTGAATGGCCCGTTAAACTCATGGCTCTCACTCACTCGAACATTGTTTGGAATGATCCAATGTACGGAGGAATTCCCATGATTCGTAGCTGTGGAGATTTTTCCAATGTGCCTCTCCTCGGCACAAAAGGATGCACCAGTTACAACCCTGTTCTCGCCCGTCGCCAGCTTGGACATCCGATGAATGAAATACCTGATCCAGAGAACCTGAAAAGAATTTTCCTCTATGAGGGAGAAGACCTTTAGCTGAAGATTCAGATTCTATTTGCTTGGCGTCGAATTAACAGATAAGGGATGACTGCAACAACAAACCCCAACTGCACAGTTACAGAATCTTGCCTAGAGTGGTCGCGCAAACGAGCTCTCGTCTGACAATGCCGTATCCTCGACCCAAGTCTCCTGTAGTGGAATCAGATGAAGTTTCAAGGCTGAAAGCAGAAGTGGAGAAGCTGACACTGGACAAGTACATATTGCAGGAAAGGATTGACAAGTTGATGGAAGAACTCAGTGGAAGAAAGGGAGCATCATCCAGTGGATCGAAGCCCTAGTTCCCTTTTTGTATTTTGTTTTGTTTATTGTAATAAAGCCCTGAGTGTGTATGGTTTGTGACAAAGTTTTAAAATTTTAATAAAATAAATTTCCGATTACGATATTTAAAATACACTTTTGAGTCCTTTGAAATGCATGTTGCATCATACGTATCATTTGCATCTGCATTTGCATTTCCTTGCATTCCAGGTTCTTATCCGTGTCTCCTTTCAGAAGACATGCTGAGTCATCGATACAATACTCGAGCCGGTCGCAAGAAAAGAATGGATCAACTTGAGCAGGAAAACAGAGCACTCAGGGAAAAAGTTTCAACACTGAAAGAAAATCTAGAAAAGATCAATGGGATGATAGAAGCTTTGATGGCTGCTCAGAATCAGCCATCACATGGTACGACATCACACAACACTATTATCTCTGAGATAATACCAGCACCGATCCCAGTGGTGCCCACTCCAAATGAAGTTCAGTATTTTATGCCTCCTGGGTATCCGTGGGGCATGCCTATTAACTTTACCCCAGCTGGATACCGTCCACCTATTTCTCAAGTTATTGCCACCACTGCTGTGATGACTGTGCCACCACCCGTGGTAAATGCTACTCCTTTTCATCTAGAAGAACCTGTGTTTCATGCCTCTCCTAGTGAGAGTATTGGAATGGAAGAACGAATGGATGACTTTCAGGACCAGTTTCTAGAAATGAAGAAGGAAATCAAGGCCCTTCGTGGGAAAGAGCTGTTTGGGAAAAGTGCCTCTGAGTTGTGCTTGGTCCCTAATGTTAAGGTTCCTCCAAAGTTCAAACTCCCTGATTTAGAGAAGTATAAAGGAAATTCTTGCCCACATAGTCATATAGTCATGTATGCCAGAAAGATGTCCGCTCAAAAAGATGATGACCCGTTGCTGATACATTATTTCCAGGATAGTTTGACTGGTGCAGCCCTCAAGTGGTACATGGGGCTAGACAGTTCAAAGGTCCGCACTTTAACGACCTTTGTGAGCTTTTTATTAAGCAATACCAATATAATGTCGACATGGCACTAGATAGAGACCAGTTGAGAGCCATGGCCCAGAAGGAAAGAGAAAATTTTAAAGAGTATGCCCAGCGTTGGCGTGAACTTGCTACTCAAGTTACTCCACCCCTGGAGGAGAAGGAGATGACTAGAATCTTCCTGAAAACACTGAGCCCGTTTTACTATGAGAGAATGGTAGCAAGCGCTCCCAGTGATTTTACTGAGATGGTAAATATGGGGATGCGTTTGGAAGAAGGTGTCCGTGAAGGACGATTGGTGAGAGAAGGAAGTGCTTCCAACAATTCCAAGAAATATGGAAGCGGTTTTGGGAAAAAGAAAGAACAAGAAGTAAGCGTCGTGCACCAAGGAAGGTCGAAAGGAAGGTATCACCGATATCCACATGTTGCTGCTGTGACCCCAGTTATCAACGCTCCGACTTACCAGCCACAGTTTACACAGCCTCATCAACCATCATCGCATACTCCACCTGCTTCACCCCAACAGCAATACCGTCAGCAAAATCAGCCGTCTCCTTAGCAAACCCGACAGCCGTTCAATAGCCCAGACCGTGTGGTGAGGAAACCAAATTTTGACCCAATTCCTTGTCATATGCAGAACTTTTCCCAGCATTGTTGCAAAAAGGCCATATCCAGACTAAGCCCCCGCCAGCGGTGCCTAAAGATCTTCCTTATTGGTATAGGACAGATCAGTTTTGTCCCTATCATCAAGGTGCGCCGGGCCACAATATTGAGAATTGTTATGGGTTGAAAGCTGACGTCCAAAGACTGGTAAAAAGCGGAATCCTAACTTTTAAAGATTCAAATCCAAATGTGCAGAATAATCCTTTACCACCACACGGAGCTGCCAATGTGAACATGATCCAAGAGTGTCTTGCAGAGGAAGTTGAAGAAGCATTTGTGATAATTCCTCACATTAAAGATCTGGAACGAATTGAGTTTACTTATGATAGCCGGAAGACTGCTACAACTCCTATAGTTATTAATGTACCTGGTCCAGTTCCTTATACTTCCAGCAAGGCTATTCCCTACAGGTATAACGCTACTATGTTTGAAAATGGCAAGGAGGAGCCTTTGCCCAATTTGTCATCCGTAGTCAACATTGCTGATGTTAGCCGGGTTACAAGAAGTGGTCGAGTTTTCTCTACACCAAATAAGGAGGTCCCTTCTGAACAACCAATCGTGAAAGATACAACTCTGGGGCAGTCCAGCAGGAATGATTCTGTAGAAAAATCGGATGAGGTTCTGAAAATGATCAAGAGAAGTGAATACAAGGTGGTAGATCAGTTGCTACAGACACCATCTAAAATATCCGTGTTACAACTGTTGATGAGTTCTGAAGCCCATAGGCAGGCGTTACAAGGAGTACTTGAGCAGGCATACATTGACCATGATGCAACTATAGAGCAATTTAGTGGAATAGTGGGTAACATTACTGCATGCAACAATCTGGGATTCTGCAAAGAGGAATTACCCGAAGAAGGGAGGAAACATAATTTGGCTCTGCACATTTCCATAAACTGCATGAATGACATGTTATCTGGGGTTTTGGTTGATACTGGTTCTTCATTGAACGTGATGCCAAGAACAACTCTCGCAAGGTTGACTTATCAAGGACCACCTATGAGGCCAAGTGGTGTTGTTGTCAAAGCTTTTGACGGTTCGAGGAAAACCGTGATTGGAGAAGTGGATTTACCCATGACTATCGGGCTCAGTGTTTTTCAGATTACATTCCAGGTCATGGACATTCATGCCTCCTACAGTTGCTTATTAGGCAGGCCATGGATACATGAGGCAGGAGCTGTCACGTCTACTCTACACCAGAAGTTGAAGTATGTTTACGATGGACAATTAGTCACAGTTTGTGGGGAAAGGGCTCTGGTAGTAAGTCATCTTTCTTCCTTTTCTTACGTCGATGCAGAAGAGAAGGTAGGAACTTAATTTCAAGCCCTCTCGATTGTTAACAATACTAAGAATAATGGAGTTTCTATGGCATCTTTCAAAGACGTGCAGCGAGTTGTGGAAGGTGGTTCTCCAGGGAAGTGGGGACAAGTGCTGGAATTACCCGAAAACAAAGACAAGAAAGGTTTGGGTTTCAAAGGTAATAATTCTGAGGAGACTCCTACAAGGAACATGATTATTCTCCCCATCAAGAATGTGTTTTGCAGCGGGGGGATTATCCATTCACCAGAGGTAGGTGTTGTGGAAAGTGATTCTGGAGACCAAGGACTAGAGTATGAAGCCAGTGCCATTCTTGGAGATGAGTCTGTCGAAGATCAGCCTAATTTTGTGACGCATGGGACAATGGCTCAAAATTGGAGTGATGCTAATGTTCCTGTTGTGATCCCATTATCAAAGTAATGGTTTTTGTTATTTCATTTGTTTAGTTTGTTCGCTCTGCCCAAGGCGATGACATCTGTGTGTGGGCTTTACTTTTCATAATTCCCTTTGCTCTGCCCAAGGCAAAGGTGATTTTATGTTGAGGCTTTTGCTTGAATTTATTATCATCAATAAAGTCATCATTTTTACATTCCTATTTTCTGTTTCCATTTATTATTACTCTAAGGAAAATGGTAATCACAATTTTTTAAATCACTTTGCACGTTCATGCACACACTTTCACTTGCTCAAGATCTAAAATGAAATCACATCACATGTGCAGATTATTGCATGAACTGAACATCGAAAACAATAATCCAATGCCTTCTCCGAACTTTGAGTTTCCCGTGTTCGAAGCCGAAGAGGAAGAAGAAGAGATTCCTGAGGAAATATCCCGGCTACTTGAGAATGAAGACAGAGCCATTCAGCCTCACAAAGAGCCAACAGAGGTTATTAATTTGGGTACAGAGGAACTCCGTAAAGAGGTGAAGATTGGAGCGTTGCTTATGCCTGAGGTGAAAGAAAGGTTGATTAAATTACTCAAGGAATATGTTGATGTGTTTGCTTGGTCGTACCAAGATATGCCTGGTCTCGACACTACTATAGTGGAGCATCGTCTACCTTTGAAGCCAGAATGTCCGCCGGTCAAGCAAAAGCTCAGAAGGACTCGCCCCAATATGGCCTTGAAGATTAAAGAAGAGGTACAGAAGCAGATTGATGCATGCTTTCTCGTTACCTCTAAGTATCCGCAGTGGTTATCCAATATCATGCCTGTGCCAAAGAAGGATGGTAAAGTTCGAATGTGTGTTGACTACAGAGATTTAAACAAAGCAAGTCCAAAGGATGATTTTCCATTGCCTCATATTGACATGTTGGTGGATAGTACTGTAAGGTATAAGATTTTCTCTTTTATGGATGGGTTCTCAGGTTACAATCAAATCAAGATGGCTCCTGAAGACATGGAGAAGACGTCATTCATCACACCCTGGGGCACATTTTGTTACAGAGTTATATCGTTCGGTTTAAAGAATGCTGGTGCAACATATCAGAGGGCTATGACTACCCTTTTCCATGATATGATGCATAAAGAGATTGAGGTTTATGTAGACAACATGATAGCCAAGTCCAAGACTGAAGAAGACCATGTCGAACATCTGTTGAAGCTGTTTCAGCGATTGAGGAAGTATCAACTCCGTCTGAGTCCTAACAAGTGCACATTTGGTGTCCGCTCAGGAAAACTGCTAGGTTTCATCGTTAGCTAGAGAGGAATTAAAGTGGATCCAGATAAAGTTAAATCCATACGAGAAATGCCGGCTTCGACTGCAGAAAAATAGGTCAGAGGTTTCCTGGGGCGTTTGAACTACATCTCTCGGTTTATCTCTAACATGACTGCCACCTGTGGACCCATCTTCAAACTTCTCAGAAAAGAACAAGGTTATGTTTGACTGAAAAATGTCAGAAAGCATTTGATAGTATTAAAGAGTATCTCTTGGAGCCTCCTATTTTGATTCCTCCGGTTAGGGGCAGACCTTTGATCATGTATCTGACGGTTTTAGAAGATTCTATGGGATGTGTGCTCGGTCAACAAGACGAATCCGGGAAGCAGGATCATGCCATTTATTACCTCAGTAAGAAGTTCACCGACTGTGAATCTAAATATTCAATGCTAGAGAAGACTTGTTGTGCCTTAGCGTGGGCGGCTCGCCGTTTACGCCAATACATGTTAAATCATACTACTTGGCTGATCTCTAAGATGGACCCCATTAAGTACATTTTTGAGAAACCAGCCCTGACGGGAAGGATTTCCAGATGGCAGATGTTGTTATCCAAATACGATATCGAATACCACACTCAGAAGGCAATTAAAGGAAGTGTTTTAGCGGATCACCTAGCTCATCAACCCATTGAAGACCATCAGTCTGTGGAGGATGAGTTCCCTGATGAAAATGTGATGTATTTGAAAATGAAGGACTGTGAAGAACCATTACCAGATGAAGGGCCTGAACCATATTCTCAGTGGGGTTTGATTTTTGACGGTGCTGTCAACAGCTACGGTAAAGGGATTGGGGCAATTATTGTGACTCCTCATGGATCTCATATCCCTTTCACTTCAAGATTGACTTTTCCATGTACAAATAATGAGGCCGAGTATGAAGCATGTATCATGGGCCTTGAAGAAGCAATGGATTTAAGAATCAAGAATTTAGATGTATACGGCGACTCCACTGTGGTGATATACCAAATCACAGGAGAATGGGTGACCCAACAAGACAATTTGGTTCCAACAGAGATTAAGCAAGAAGACTACTCCCTTTCTTCAACAGAGTTGAATTCCACCATATTCCTTTTACCGAGAATAGGATGGTAGATTCTTTGGCGACTCTGGCTTCTATGATTGTGGTGAATCATTGGAATGACTGTCCTAAGATTAATGTTATGCGCCTCGACAGGACTGCTTATGTGTTCTCAGTAGAAGAAGTTATTGATGAGAAACCCTGGTACTATGATATTGAGTTGTTTCTCTGAAAGCAAGAATACCCGTCTGGGGCATCTAACAAGGATAAGAAGACTTTGAGAAGATTGGCTGGTAACTTTTTCCTGAACAATGATGTACTTTACAAGAGGAATTTTGACATGGTCTTGCTGAGATGTGTTGACAAGCGAGAATCAGATAGGTTAATGGCCAAAATTCATGAAGGATCTTTTGGTACCCATGCCAACGGACATGCTATGGCAAAGAAACTCTTAAGAGCAGGCTATTATTGGATAACGATGGAATCGGATTGTTACAAGTTCGCGAAGAAGTGCCATAAGTGTCAAATCTATGCTGATACAATTCATGTACCACCAATTCTCCTGAATGTTATATCGTCTCCATGGCCCTTCTCTATGTGGGGCATCGATATGATTGGTATGATAGAACCGAAAGCGTCTAATAGACACCGCTTTATCTTAGTTGTGATTGATTACTTCACCAAATGGGTTGAAGCCGCTTCATATGCGAATGTTACCAGACAGGTGGTCGTCAGATTCATCAGGAACCAGCTTATCTGCAGATACGGTGTGCCGAGTAAAATCATCACTAATAATGGGTCAAATTTGAATGACAAGATGATGAAGGAATTGTGCGAAGAATTCAAGATTGAGCATCACAACTCTTCTCCGTATCGACCGAAGATGAATGGAGCGGTCGAAGCGGCAAACAATAACATAAATAAGATTATTCAGAAAATGGTGGTCACTTACAAGGATTGGCATGAGATGCTCCCATTTGCTTTACATGGGTATCGCACTTCCGTGCGCACGTCAACAGGGGCAACCCCCTTTTCACTTGTTTATGGTATGGAAGCTGTGCTCCCGGTAGAAGTCAAGATCCCTTCTATGAGAGTTCTGATGGAGGCAAAGCTTTCAGAGGCTAAATGGTGTCAAAGCAGATATGACCAATTGAATCTGATTGAAGAAAAGAGGTTGACAGCTCTATGTCGTGGACAACTATACCAGCAGAAGATGAATAAGGCTTTTGATAAGAAGGTTCGACCTCGCGAGATCAAAGAAGGAGACCTTGTGCTTAAGAAGATTCAGTTCTTCCTTACCGATTCCAGGGGGAAATGGGCTCCTAACTATGATGGACCTTACGTAGTCAAGAAGGTCTTTTCAGGGGGTGCTGTGATGTTAGCAACTATGGATGGAGAGGAGATCACCCGTCCCGTGAATGTGGATGCAGTCAAGAAGTACTATACTTAGAGAAGTCGACTCAGTTTGGTTCGCCGAAGCTTACTGCAACAGTTAAAGTCAAGGACTTCAAGAGGCCTAGAACATGGGAAACTCAAGTTCGTTTAAGAAATAACATTGTTTTGTTTTTAATGTAACTCTTTTATTATTACCATTTTCCGACATTGTAATAACATATGGAATCACGCGACTTGCTGATCACCATTTTATAAAATAAAGTTGCAATTATCATTTATTGGAAAATTGTTTTATCTTGCAAAATGATTCTTTATCTTTTGATAATTAATCCCAATTTGTCTCGTGTGTGGATTACTTTGATTTACGAACACTAAAGGGATATTGACAGTTTTCGTAAGCCATGGCTCGAAGAGTTTCTATCCCAGGTAATGTGGCAAATCCCCAGTAAGTTTTATTTCAGGTGGTCGCGACTGTTCCCCGGTGAACTTCTTCGGTATCAACCCTCCCCAGCGAAGCGAGTGTTTATTTCACTCCTCACTATCAATCTTCACCAGTGGATGCAGATGTTTATTTCATCCTCTCGAAGTTTTATCTCCGACATTTCCAACTACTATTGATCCAAGTTTCCTAGATGAAGCAGATATTTATTTTATCCAGTTAAAACCTTCATTCAAGACTATTTCAGCCCGCAGTGGATATTTATTTCATCCCCATGAAGTTTCTTCAATCATGAGTTTGATTCGTTCCCAGTGAATCATTCTCATCCCCAACAAAATCACAGGGTTTATCTTGACAATCCTAAGTGAAGTCATGATATTCATCCCCAAGTGGAGTACTCTCTTTTCCCAGAGAAGTTTGAAGCTATGAAGGGGGATTTGTTTCCATATATGGTTTTCCATTTATCCCCAGTGATGCTTCCTATATTGCAAAGATTGACCGAGTATTCGTATCGAGATGCTTGTTTTCATCTCTAGTTGGCTTCTTGCCTTTGTTTTGTCAGCATAAGCATAACATAGTATTCATGTAGATCCATGGCATTTGGCATCCTTTGCATTTTGCATTTTTGTGTTGTTTCATTCTGTCACTTTGGTCGTGTTTATCTCCAAGTGACTGGGTTTGTCTGCTCCCTCCAAGTAGAGTCATCAGCCTTAAGCAGAAAGAGAACATACTTTTTTAATTTCCCACTGAGTTCGATCCTCATGGAAGATGGTTGCTTTAGTTTTCTTTTCCATTTTTGGACAAAGATAAAACCCCTTTGAGTTCATTCCTCAAAGGATGAGTCTTGCTTGACCGTCTCTTTCCAGTTATTCCCTGGATCGAATTTGGTCCCTGACAATCACAAATTTTAGACATCTCTGAGATGTTGAACCTAGACTGAGCGTGCATTTGTTTTGCACTTTATCTCCCCAGGGAAAAGTTTACTTGAAGATATCTATGGAAGACAGGAAGTTATTCCTCCAGCAGTATGATGGGATTTAGATCTAGACAACGAGTGGTAGCTCTTTATTTGAGCACAATTTTCTGTCGGGATGACAAATGGCAGTCTCCTCAAGACATTTTTGTCTATCCTCGGTGAAATTATCAAGGTTATCAACCATTGAGGACTTTACAAGTATTCGCTTTATTTAAGAATCCCAATTGCAATAATTTTATCACTTCAACGAATTTCAATTCCAACAATATTATGTCACAGTGGTATCCTCCCAGTGAGTCCACGATTCAATATACTCCTATCCGATGGTATCTTTCCGAGAGGTTTGGTGAAGAGTCAGATGACTTTTCTATTTATTTGAGGAAACATTATTTTTGCAAGGCAGCTGGCCTGCATCCTTTTTGGATCCCCGCTAAAGCCTTCAATCTCCAATGAAATCCTAATCCCCTGTGAAGTTACTTTCCAACAAGTTTTCATCTTTCCAGGGGGAATTCAAGACTTTTGCTCGAGGCAAAATAACCTCGTAGACACTTACTTCAAGACTTTCCTCATGGCATACAACCTTGAGGTGTGGGAGGGTTCAATCACCCTTTCTAAATGAAGCATTTAATTCAAGAACAAGCCGAATCATATCTTGATCATGGAAGCTTATTTTGGTCAGACGCCTTTGCTTAGGCTACCGTGTTTGGTAGTAGGTGATCCCTCTTCTGGTCAGATGCCTTTGCTTAGGCTACCGTGTTTGGTAGTAGGTCATCTTTCCTTTTTATGTACCTCTGCTTAGGCTATCATGTATTTGATAGTAGGTAACACACTTTATCTTTGGTCGAGCACCTTTGCTTAGGCTACCGTGGTGGTAGTAGGTGATCTCTCCTTCGGTCTATTACCTCTGCTTAGGCTATCATGTGTGATAGTAGGTAATACACCTATATTTTAGTCAAGATACCTTTGCTTAGGCTATCGTGGTGGTAGTAGGTCATCTTTCTTTCCGCGTCTACCTCTGCTTAGGCTATCATATGTTGATAGTAGGTAACGCATCCTTTTGATTGGACACCTCTGCTTAGGCTGCCACAAGAGGGCAGTAGGTGATCCTTCTCCTTCAGTCTATTACCTCTGCCTAGGCCATCATGGATAGTAGGTAATATGTCGTTATGTTGGTCAGATGCCTCTGCTTAGGCTACCATGGTGGTAGTAGGTCATCTTTCCTTTTTGTGCTTACCTCTGCTTAGGCTATCATATGTTTGATAGTAGATAACCCACTTTTCTTTCGGCCCCGACACCTATGCTTAGGCTACCGCTCCTGGCAGTAGGTGATCCCTTTTCTTCAGTCTATTACCTATGCTTAGGCTATCATGTGTGATAATAGGTAATATATGCCCTTTATTTTCAACCGGATACCTTTGCTTAGGTTGGCAGTTTTTGGTAGTAGGTTATCCTCCGTTTCAGGTTTCTACCTTATGTTTAAGCTGCTTTGTGATTGTCAGTTGGCAGTCTCTTTTCCCCAGTGGAGCTATCTCTCTTTCCCCGCGGAGTCTTGTCTCGCTGAGTCGTCCTCGCCGGGTCCTTCTCCCTTTTGTTGTTTTAATGTTGGGTATCCCCTATGACTTTATTCCTCACAGGATCTTTGTCTTGCATTCCATATTTTTTTTCATACCATATCATGTGCATTTGGCGGCATCTTAGGGCCAAAAATTTTGTGCATGTTTGTATTTAAGTCTCTCCTATCTCGTCGAGACGAAGATTTCAATCTCCATATCTCCGGATAGAAGAAACTTAAATAGGGGCATCAGTCGCACCCTAATTTTTGACCCTAAGATCCTTCATCTCTTTGCATAGCGTCTTCGAGCCTTTGTGTGTACATGTTATTTTATCACTAATCAATTTGTGTAGGTTTGACAATTTCGAGAGGGGAAAAAGAAGGTATAACATCTTTCTCATGATTAAATAGTCCTGACATGATCATTTTCCTGTAACATGTGAATGGATTCATTTCAAGAGTCATTACTCCAAGAACGATCCTGAGGCCATGCATTAAGCAAGCTGGCTAGGTCGATTTAGTTTCAAGAACTAATGGAGACTTGCAATTAAGGATATATGGCACAAGCAACTAAGGATATGTCCAATGAATGGTGAGATGTTGGTTAAAGCATAGGATGAGTTTGTTACAAGGGTTGATGAAAACCAAAGTTAATTTCCTCATTTCGATTCAAGATCATTGGTTGGATTGTTTAAAGTTGGTTCAAATTTTAAATCATGAGTTCTTAATTCAAGGCTTTGGTTTAGTTTCATGTTATTGACATCCACGTAAATATGTGAAGAATGGTACTTATGAGGAGCATGAGTTGTACTGCACGTCCGTTTAGAGAAAACCATGTCTCGATCATAACACATGTAAAGTTTCTGACAGAATTTGCCCTCTTATTCAAATACAACAGATAAAGTGGAAAATTCACATTATTTCGTAACTCTAAAATACAAGACGATCCAATGGATTAACCGCTGATTTGAGTACATAGCCTTCAGCACAACAAGAAGAAGCTAACTCATTAAAGTTCTTTACAAATCATGTTCAAAACTATACAGTACATTGGTCCACAAAGCAGCCTAATTCATAAGGTGTTACATGAATCATCATCCCTCACTGCCTTTGCAAGGTAAAACAGTATTGAAGAGTACAAATGAACAGAAGCGATGGCATCGTATTGGTCAAGTCTATCATCACCACGGGAGAGTTTTGAGCCATCTGTATTGCTTGCGTCAGTAGAACTCACCCAAACATCATAAACATCACAATTGAAGCAGGAGGCCATTGTATAGCTAGCTCATCTTTTGAATATGTTCCAATAGGTCCAAAAACAAAGATAGAAGAAACCTTGGAGAAATTGCAAAATCCGTAGGCAGTGCGGTCGTTTTCGTTAAGCTTGGCATCCTGGTAACATAGTAAATAAACATGATGTTTTAACCTATCATAAACAGCCTACCAATGGAATGATAGTGAAATACATGTCTTGTCTGGAACTCACCTCATAAGTAAGCAACAGACACTTTTCGGGTCCTGAACAATGAGAATTGTCTCGTCACGGCTACAACACACCAAACCTCCATTGAAGACACGTACGTGAGAGCATTGTCGTTGAAATTGGACCTGAAACATTAAGCAATTTGAACTTAAAGACAAAACTGAATTATGGCAGCCTCAAACATTGGTGCATGGGAATGATTTTCGCAGATACATTCCATAACAGCTATATTACATAGGATAAAGGTACATGGCATATTGGTTTCCAGAAATTTACCTGCTCCAAAGAAAGATATCGTAACATTGAAGGGAAACGAACACGGGTTGTCTGGCATACACGATCAATCTCAACTCAGCCACTGCAATGAGGATAATTTCAAATGAAGTACAACCTGCTTCAGCAACACCCTCAAGATATCAGGCGGCAACAACAACATTTGTTTACAAGTATTCACTTGGAGTGCATGACAGACTAAGTTCAGAACCCTGTCTAAAACATTTGACATTGAGTATTGCTACAAAAGACTAGAATTGGGACAAGTCTATACCAGTGCTCTCACGCTTGGAAACCCGTCGTTCATCCCTTATTCTTCCAGGTAATTCATAGAGAAAGATGGAGAACTTATCTTGCAACCTGATGAAATGAGCAAAATAGTGAGTCACATAACAAAAAATATATTATCAGTTGTGAAAAAAACCAATCTATGATTCCATGACAGAGAGATACGTTGCCATATTTCAAAGAGGAAAAACATTACCACGATGGCGTACACTGTCCATAAGCGTTCCGCATCCAAAAGTACAACACCTATTGATCTTTGAGATGGTTTGATTCAAGTTCTACGTCCATTTGGCATTGCCTTATGTTTGGCGACTATGCAGTGGTTTGAGGTTATTAGTATGGTGGCCCTACATATATTTTAAACCAAGATCATACATCAACCTTAAAATGGTCAAAAGTTCAAAATTAATATCTCAGAATCACAAGATCAATCACGATATTGGCAAGTTTTCTAATTCACTCAAACTGATTTCAAATAGTCGTATTTGGCCTCAGAGATATTTTTGAATTAGAGAGATTTCATCATCTTGAAATTTAAGAATTGAGGGCAACATCTTAAAGACGCTGCCAACTTCAATTCTTTCCAATTGGGATTAATCTAAGATTTCAAATTATTTGATTGCAAGAGATCGCACCCAAAACAGAGATTTTCTTTTCAAATATTTCAGATCAAATCGTATCAAATTACCCAAAACAATTCAAAACTTTCCAAAACCATTCACTAAAGACACGTTGGAAAACAGTCAGCAACAAGGCATCAGAAAATTCAAATCACAATCAGATCGTATCAGGCCATTCAAATATTTCAAAAACCTTCTAAATCCAACCAAATCAGATCAAATCATTTAACACATTATCAATCAGCATTCAAGATTTTCAAGTTCCCTAATTCGTCATTGGCCTATAAAAAGGGACAAGGGTTTGGCAGAACACACACAGGGAAAATGGACAGAGAATCATAATAATCTACGAAGAAGAACCCAACAAGTTCAGTCAGCGAAATTCATCACAAACCCAGAAACCACAACATCATAGACGAAGGCAAAAAGGAAAATATCACCTGGAACGCAAAGATTAAGGCCTACCCCCACACACCGCCGCTGAAAGCCCCATAGGAGGGTCTCCGATAGGTAATCCTAAATCCCCTTTACCTTTCGTTTCCCGCATCCATGTTAAATTGCCATTACACTTATGAAATTTGTTGTCCTGCTGTTTGCCTCTATCGATTATGCTGTTGCGCCGTTAGGGTTTCAAAGAGGAAATTTTTCGCTGATTTGATTTTAAGAGAAATGAATGAGGGTGGGTACGAACGAGAGAGAAAGATTGATTTGTGTTTTATCTGCTTTGTTCATTTTGGTTTTTTCTAACATGTTATTCCGATCCCGTGCATGCACCCCATCTAATTTATCGTGCACCTTCGCCTGTAACCTTTTTTTTTCAATCACTTAATTCATCCATGATAGGACGGTTCTGATTTCTTTTGATCGAGGGTTTGCGATGGACCCTCCCTGTACTATTCTCATTCTGGGCACCCTTTCTCTTTAAATCGATTAATCTGTTTTTTAAAGTAAAACATAATTTGTTTATTTGTTATAAAATAAATACAATTTGTTTTTTTCTGTTATAATAGTAAAAATAATTTGTTTTTTTTGTTTCTATTATAACTTAACATTATGATTCTTTTTTTTATATAACAAGTTAATTTGGTTTTTTTTGTAAAACAATTTTAATTTTTTAATAATAACTCAGTTTTTTTTATAAATATGTTATAAAAAAAATATGATTCTCATAAAAAAATTTTTGGCACAATTTTTAATAAAATTTTAATACGATTTTTTTAAAGGTTATTTAGAATTAATCCTCGTATCAATTAAAAAATAATAATAATAATAAGTAATAATCCTTTGATTTATATCATGTTCTTTTCCTAATTAAAATAAGCTTATAACCTCTCATATCGTGTTCGTCTCTAATTTTCTAATTGCATGTTTAAACTTTCTTGATTTTGCAAAATACATATATGATGCATGATTTGAATGTCTTGTTTGAATATTAATTGTTTGCCTTGTATGTTGAAGTTTCAATCATGATCTTATGCTCATTATTTTATAATATTATTCCATGAATTATTTGCTATTAACTTTTAAATTATTTATATCGGTTATATCCCCCTTTAAATCCAAAGGAAGGTCACTAATATTGACTAAACCTTCATAAGACTAACTCTTAGATCCCTTGGCCTTAAAATCCGGAGTTTTCGTACTCCATGTCTCATTGTAGACACTTAAAAACCTTAGCTTTAGGGTCGGAGTTTTTATACTCCGAGTAAATGTCCTCCATGAACATTTACAAACCTACCCCTCTTGAACCATCCTACAACTTTAGAGTCATCGTACTCTATGTAAGATTTTGCCCAAAACCTTACTTCCCTCTTGAAACCTTGACCCTGTCAAGAAGTTCCTCTTCTTAGAACTACGCATACTCTGATTCTACACCCGAGGATACGTAGGCGTAAGGTGCGATACCTTATCGAGTATACTTAGATACTAACCCCTAGGGTTTCAGCCTTTAGCATAGCACCTTAGCAAGCGAATGAGAGATAACATAAATACTAACGAGAGGTTCCCGTAGAGTACTATGGACGTTTAGGATGCTAATACCTTCCCTAGGCGTAACCAACCCCCGAACCTTAGATCTTTAGGTTTTTTCGCTTTTGAACCTTTCCTTTGGATAAATCAAAGTCGGTGGTGAACATTTAAAGAAATGTGATCCTAGTTCATTAATAACTATGGTATCCAATTCTCACCGCAACAACATGATGATGTGGTTGAATTCAAGTTGGGGAGAGAATGATTGTTTACTCATTGGTTGGTTTCTATGAGGTTGAAAAAGAAAAGAAAAAAGAGAAAAATATGAAAAAGAAAAGAAAAGAAAAGGAAAAAAAAAAGAAAAAAAGAAAATCCTTGTGAAAGGAAACAAAAAGAGTCCATATAATTGTGCTAAATAAGTATTGTGTTTTGTGTAACACTTGGGATTTTGGAAGAAGTTGATTGGAATTTTGTGTTGGAGTTTTTGTGAGTTGATCACTCCCTTAGGTTTAGACAAATTTTTGTTTCAATTACCTTTAGAAATTTCCCCTTGTTTGTTTACCCGACCACGCTATAACCTTGAAAGCCCTTGTGATTTTTGCCTTTGTATGTTCAATGTGAATTTTTGGATGAATGCATAATTTAGTTTTTTGTTTGCAAGATTGTTGTGTGAGTGAAAAGTACCATATTTTGTATTTTTCATCTGCCGATGATTGTTTTTGCTAGGTATGATTCACGTTTGAACTTGTGTTGTTTTAGGATGTTTGACATGATTTTTGTATTTAGCATTTGTTTTGTGCCTATGTTGTCGTTGTAGTTTAGTGGTAAGTATTTAATTTGTGTCTGCCATTTTTCAGTTGAACCATTCATTTGTTTCAGTTTTTCAAAACCTGTTGATTCGTGATTCTTTGGTTGTCACTCTGTTTCTTTGAGTCGCTTGGTTCTTGTTTAGGGACAAACAAGTTTAAGTTGGGGAGAGTTTGATAAGTCCAAATTGTAGCTATTTTTTCATATAAGCTTTGTTGCACTTATCGATACGTCTTGTTAAAATCGTTCGAATAAACCCCGCTTTGTTTGTAAATAAGTTTACTTTACGTCATAGTGTATATATTACGTTATCGTGTAAATATCATTGAATTTAATTGTTTTCCATTTATTTTTGCAGGTATTCAAGCAAGGATGTCTTATAATATTCATAAAGAGCATTGAATAAGCTTTCCAACGCTTCGAACCGGGCGAAAATTGGAGTTACGGTTCGAAAGTTATGGCCGAAACAAGAAAACAAAAAATGATGTATGTCTGCTCTCGCCCTAAGCTCGCCGGGCGAAGCAGAAGCGAGCCAAACAGACAGAAATGTGTAAAAAAGTGCAGAATAAGCTGTTTTGATCCACCGGGCAAACCGTTATTTCGCCGGGCGAATCTGGACGAACATAAACTCATTAAAATGCCAAAAACCATATTTTTTAGATTATGGTGTTGGGGGAATTTTTCCCCAACTTCATCAAAAACATTTTTTGAGGAAATAAGTCAGAATCAACACATGGAGGGCATATCTTGACGATCCGGAGGTGGATAAGCTTTAATCAGTGTTGACAAACTGAGAGATTCCTCTTCCTTGATCTTTTTGCATTTATGTTTGGATTTGGGTTGTGTTAGAGATAAACATCACAAATCTTGATGAGGGAAGCATATCTATTAGTTTCTAGATGCTAGAGATAGATTTAGAGCTAATATTCACAGTGGGTATCGATTCTTAATGCTCCGTGTTTTTGAGTTGTGTGAGAAATCAAAGACGAGAGAATAAAGTTGATCTCTCAACTCAAGGTGTCAGAGATGGACATTATTGTGAGCGATACATAGGGGTTTTGACGAGTGATTTAGGTTGAGTGCAATTGATCCATAGATTTTTTAGTACTTGATGGGTAGAATGAAATACAACTCCTGATGAATTATTTCCCGTACTTTATTTACTTGTTTTTATGTTTTTCTTTTGGCACCTTATTCACAAACCATTCAAACCAAGCTTAGAAACTTAGAGATTCTCGAACGACATTCTTTCCCTCAAACCGATCCCAATGGAGACGATATAAATCCCTAAGGGAATTCTTCCAAAAATAATTTTTGCTTGCCGCTTTACCGCAGTCAACAAAATGGCGCCGTTGCCAGGGATTGATTTTGATATTGAATTGCATTGCGATAGTTTCGATGTTTTAGAGCTTTGTGCATAATTGTTTATATTGTATATATGCTTGTATAGATACTTGTTTTGCTTTTATTTTACTTTATGTTTATTCAAGTGTTGTGTATATTTTGTTCCCGTAACATTTATTCAAGTGTTTGGTTAGGACACTTGCTTTTGGTTTGCGCGGTGAGGCATCACCATGGCATGAAGTGAGGAAGTTACTTGCTAAACACAGTAAAGGTGCCGAGCTTATGACGTAAAACAAACATGTTTTATCGTTTTTTGTTTCGTTCTTACTTTTTCATTCTATCTTAGGAAGCGTGGTGAACATTCATTAAACAAGTTGTACTCGAATTGTTCGTAAAATTCTCAAATCTTCACTTTACAACTTGTTTATTCCATTTTCATCCGGTCTTTAAGTTTGTTTATATTAGTAGTTTTTGGGTTTGTCTAAGAGCTTGTTTTGAGTAGCTTGATGAAATTTAAGGTGATGTTCCAAGTTTGATAATTTTAACTTGCCGATGTATGGTAATGATATTGTTAAGTCTTGTACACGTCCAAGGTATGTGTTTCTCGCTTTATAGACTTTAGCATATTCATGATACTTAGGCTTTTTACAAGCTTCCACGCCATTCATCCTTTTGTATACTTGTTCTTGATGTGAATCACTTAAGTTCCCTCCCTTTTTGTGAGGTAGCCTTCCATTGTTCATATATGAGCGGAGTACCAACATTCTTGTTCTAACTAGATTTTATTATGCTTAATCTTTTGTTTGTGTCGATTATATAATAGCATGAAAAGGATCAAGGCATTTTGTTTCATTTTGAGCACAACTACCTAGCCAAATAGTCAATTCACCATGTGAGTGTGTGAGCAATTGTTAAACCTCTTTGTGTCTTTCTATCATTATCCATGTTGTTTGAACTTAATGCTTGTCTATGAGTATTGAATTCACTTTTTGTATGGAATTTGATTGATTGTTTTTTCTTGAACCCTCAACTTTGTGTTGTTGTATGAATTTTTACCTTGCCTTAAAAATTAGGGAGTATTCACATGATGATGTGGTTGAATTCAAGTTGGGGAGAGAATGATTGCTTACTCATTGATTAGTTTCTATAAGGTTGAAAAAGAAAATAAAAAAGAGAAAAATATGAAAAAGAAAAGAAAAGAAAAGGAAAAAAAGAGAAAGAAAAAGAAAATCCTTGTGAAAGGAAACAAAAAGAGTTCATATAATTGTGCTAAATAAGTATTGCGTTTTGTGTAACACTTGGAATTTTAGAAGAAGTTGATTGAATTTTGTGTTTGAGTCTTTGTGAGTTGATCACTCCCTTAGGTTTAGACAAGTTTTTGTTTCAATTACCTTTAGAAATTGCCCCTTGTTTGTTTACCCGACCACACTATAACCTTGAAAGCCCTTGTGATTCTTGCCTTTGTATGTTCAATGTGGATTTTTGGATGAATGCATAATTTAGTCTTTTGTTTGCAAGATTGTTGTGTGAGTGAAACGTACCTCATTTTGTGTTTTTCATCTTCCAATAATTGTTTTTGCTAGGTGCGATTCACTTCTGAACTTGTGTTGTTTTAGGATGTTTGACATGATTTTTGTATTTAACATTTGTTTTGTGCCTATGTTGTCGTTGTAGTTTAGTGGTAAGTATTTACTTTGTGTGCACCATTTTTCATTTGAACCATTCATTTGTTTTCGTTTTTCAAAACCTGTTGATTCGTGATTCTTTGGTTATCACTCTGTTTCTTTTAGTCGCTTGATTCTTGTTTAGGGACAAACAAATTTAAGTTGGGGAGAGTTTGATAAGTGCAAATTGTAGCTATTTTTGTTTATAAATTTTGTTAAGCTTATCGATACTTTATGTTAAAATCGTTCAAATAAACCCCGCTTTGTTTGTAAATACGTTTACTTTACGTTATAGTGTATATATTGTGTTATCCTATAAATATCATTGAGTTTAATTGTTTTCCATTTATTTTTGAATGTATTTAAGCAAGGATATCTCGTCATATTCATAAAGAGCATTGAATAGGTTTTCCAACGCTTCAAACCAGGGGGAAAACGGAGTTACGGTTCGAAAGTTATGGCCGAAACAAGAAAACAGAAAATGGTGTCTGTCTGCTCTCGCCCCAAGCTCGCCGGGCGAAGCAGAAGCGAGCCAGACAGACAGAAACGTGTAAAAAAGTGCAGAATAAGCTGCTTTGATCTGCCGGGAGAACCGTTATTTTGCCAGGCGAATATGGACGGATAGAAACTCATTAAAAAGCCAAAAAAATCACATTTTTTTGGTTATGGTGTTGGGGGAACTTTTCCCCAACTTCATCAAAAACATTTTTTGAGGAAATAAGTCAGAAACAACACATGGAGGGCATATCTTGACGATGCGGAGGTGGATAAGCTTCAATCGGTGTTGATAAACCGAGAGATTCCTCTTCATCTTCTCTCTTATCTTTGTACCCACGATTTTTTGGGGTTGTTGTATGTATTTTTACTTTGATTGTATGTGTATTTATGGATCTTTGTATAAAATTTGCGTTACAAATCATTATCGATGTCTCTTTGATCTTTTTGCATTGATGTTTGAATTTGGGTTGTGTTAGAGATAAACATCACAAATCTTGATTAGGGAAGGATATCTGTTAGTTTCTAGATGTTAGAGATAGATTTAGAGCTAATATTCACAGTGGGTATCGATTCTTAATGCTCTGTGTTTTTAAGTTGTGTGAGAAATCAACGACGAGAGAATACGATTGATCTCTCAGCTCAGTGTGTCAGAGATGGACATTGTTGTGAGCGATACGTGGGGGTTTTGACGAGTGATTTAGGTTGAGTGCAATTGATCCATAGATTTTTTAGTACTTGATGGGTAGAATAAAATACAACTCCTGATGAATTATTTCCCGTACTTTATTTACGTGTTTTTATGTTTTTCTTTTGGCACCTTACTCACAAACAATTCAAACCAAGCTTAGAAACTTAGAGATTGTCGAACGACATTCTTTCCCTCGAACCGATCCCTGTGGAGACGATGTAAATCCCGGAGGGAATTCTTCCAAAAATAATTTTTGCTTGCCGCTTTACCGCAGTCAACAAAATGACGCCGTTGTCGGGGATTGGTTTTGATATTGAATTGCATTGCGATAGTTTCGATGTTCTGGAGCTTTGTGCATAATTGTTTATACTGTATATATGCTTGTATAGATACTTGTTTTGCTTTTATTTTCCATTATGTTTGTTCAAGTGTTGTATATATTTTGTTCCTGTAACGTTTATTCAAGTGTTTGGTTAGGACACTTGCTTTTGGTTTGCGCGGTGAGGCATCACCATGGCATGAAGTGAGGAAGTTACTAGCTAAGCACAGTAAAGGCGTCGAGCTTACGACGTAAAACAAGCATGTTTTATCGTTTTTTGTTTCGTTATTACGTTTTCATTCTATCTTAGGTAGTGTGGTGAACATTCATTAAACAAGTTGTACTCGGATTGTTCGTAAAATTCCTAAATCTTCACTTTACAACTTGTTTAATCATTTTTCATCGGGTCTTTTAGTTTGTTTATATTAGTAGTTTTTTTGTTTGTCTAAGAGCTTGTTTTAAGTAGCTTGTGGAAATTTAAGGTGATGTTCCAAGTTTGATCGTTTCAACTTGCAGATGTATGGTAATGATATTGTTATGTTGTGTACACGTCCAAGGTACGTGTTTATCGCTTTCTAGACTTTAGCATATTCACGATACTTAGGCTTTTTACAAACTTCTATGCCATTCATTCTTTTGTATACTTGTTCTTGATGTGAATCATTTTAGTTCCCACCTTTTTTGTGAGCTAGCTTTCCATTGTTCATATATGCGCGGAGTACCAACATTCTTGTTCTAACTGGAATTTATTATGCTTAATCTTTTGATTGTGTTGATTATATGAAAACATGAAAAGGATCAAGGCATTTTGTTTCATTTTGAGTACAACTACCTAGTCAAATAGTCAATTCATCCTGTGAGTGTGTGAGCATTTGTTAAACCCTTTTTTGCCTTTCTATCATTATCCATGTTGTTTGAACTTAATGCTTGTCTATGAGTATTTAATTCACTTTTTGTATGGATTTTGATTGATTTTTTTTCTTGAACCTTCAACTTTGTGTTGTTGTATGGATTTTTACCTTGCCTTAGAAAGTAGGGAGTATTTAGATGATGATGTGGTTGAATTCAAGTTGGAGAGAGAATGATTGTTTACTCATTGCTTGGTTTCTATGAGGTTGAAAAATAAAAGAAAAAATAGAAAAATATGAAAAAGAAAAGAAAAGAAAAGGAAAAAAAAGAAAATCCTTGTGAAAGAAAACAAAAAGAGTTCATATAATTGTGCTAAATAAGTATTGTGTTTTGTGTAACACTTGGGATTTTGGAAGAAGTTGATTGGAATTTTGTGTTTGAGTCTTTGTGAGTTGATCACTCCCTTAGGTTTAGACAAGTTTTTGTTTCAATTACCTTTAGAAATTGCCCCTTGTTTGTTTACTCGACCACGCTATAACCTTGAAAGCCCTTGTGATTCTTGCCTTTGTATGTTCAATTTGAATTTTTGGGTGAATTCATAATTTAGTCTTTTGTTTGCAAGATTGTTATGTGAGTGAAAAGTACCTCATTTTGTGTTTTGCATCTACCGATGATCGTTTTTGCTAGGTATGATTCACGTTTGAACTTGTGTTGTTTTAGGATGTTTAGCATGATTTTTGTATTTAGCATTTGTTTTGTGCCTATGTTGTCGTTGTAGTTTAGTGGTAAGTATTTACTTTGTGTGTACCATTTTTCATTTGAACCATTCATTTGTTTACGTTTTTCAAAATCTGTTGATTTGTGATTCTTTGGTTGTCACTCTGTTTCTTTGAGTCGCTTGATTCTTGTTTAGGGACAAACAAGTTTAGTCGGGGAGAGTTTGATCAGTGCAAAATGTAGTTATTTTGTATAAAATTTTTGTTACACTTATCGATACTTTTTGTTAAAATCGTTCGAATAAACCCCGTTTTGTTTGAAAATATGTTTACTTTATGTTATAGTGTATATATTGCGTTATCGTGTAAATATCATTGAGTTTAATTGTTTTCCATTTATTTTTGAAGGTATTCAAGCAAGGATATCTTGTCATATTCATAAAGAGCATTGAATAAGCTTTTCAACGCTTTGAACCGGGCGAAAAACAGAGTTACGGTTCGAAAGTTATGGCCGAAATAAGAAAACAGAAAACGGTGTCTGTCTGCTCTCGCCCCAAGCTCGCCGGGCGTAGCAGAAGCGAGCCAGACAGACAGAAACGTGTAAAAAAGTGCAGAATAAGCTGTTTTGATCCGCCGGGCAAACCGTTATTTTGCCGGGCGCATCTGGACGGACATAAACTCATTAAAATGCCCAAAACCACATTTTTTAGTTCCCACCCTTTTTGTGAGGTAGCTTTCCATTGTTCATATATGCGCGGAGTACCAACATTCTTGTTCTAACTGGATTTTATTATGCTAAATCTTTTGTTTGTGTTGATTATATGAAAACACGAAAAGGATCAAGGCATTTTGTTTCATTTTGAGCACAACTACCTAGTCAAATAGTCAATTCATCCTGTGAGTGAGTGAGCATTTGTTAAACCCCTTTGTGCCTTTCTATCATTATCCATGTTGTTTGAACTTAAGGCTTGTCTATGAGTATTGAATTCACTTTTGGTATGGATTTTGATTGATTTTTTTTCTTGAACCCTCAACTTTGTGTTGTTCTATGAATTTTTACCTTGCCTTAGAAAGTAGGGAGTATTCAGATGATGATGTGGTTGAATTCAAGTTGGGGAGAGAATGATTGTTTACTAATTGGTTGATTTCTATGAGGTTGAAAAATAGAAGAAAAAATAGAAAATTATGAAAAAGAAAAGAAAAGGAAAAAAAAGAAAGAAAAAGAAAATCCTTGTGAAAGGAAACAAAAAGAGTTCATATAATTGTGCTAAATAAGTATTGTGTTTTGTGTAACACTTGGGATTTTGGAATAAGTTGATTGAAATTTTGTGTTTGAGTCTTTGTGAGTTGATCACTCCCTTAGGTTTAGACAAGTATTTGTTTCAATTACATTTAGAAATTGCCCCTTGTTTGTTTACTTGACCACGCTATAACCTTGAAAGCCCTTGTGATTCTTGCCTTTGTATGTTCAATGTGAATTTTCGGATGAATGCATTATTTAGTCTTTTGTTTGCAAGATTGTTGTGTGAGTGAAAAGTACCTCATTTTGTGTTTTGCATCTACCGATGATTGTTTTTGCTAGGTATGATTCACGTTTGAACTTGTGTTGTTTTAGGATGTTTAGCATGATTTTTGTATTTAACATTTGTTTTGTGCCTATGTTGTCGTTGTAGTTTAGTGGTAAGTATTTACTTTGTGTGTATCATTTTTCATTTGAACCATTCATTTGTTTCCATTTTTCAAAACCTGTTGATTCATGATTCTTTGGTTGTCACTCTGTTTCTTTGAGTCGCTTGATTCTTGTTTAGGGACAAACAAGTTTAGTCGGGGAGAGTTTGATAAGTGAAAATTATAGCTATTTTTGTATATAAGTTTTGTTACACTTATCGATACTTTTTGTTAAAATCGTTCGAATAAACCCCGCTTTGTTTGTAAATATGTTTACTTTACGTTATAGTGTATATATTGCGTTATCGTGTAAATATCATTGAGTTTAATTGTTTTCCATTTATTTTTGCAGGTATTCAAGCAAGGATATCTTGTCATATTCATAAAGAGCATTGAATAAGTTTTCCAACGCTTTGAACAGGCGAAAAACAGATTTACGGTTCGAAAGTTATGGCCAAAAAAAGAAAACAGAAAACGGTGTCTGTCTGCTCTCGCCCCAAGCTCGCCGGGCGAAGCAGAAGCGTTCCAGACAGAAAGAAACATGTAAAAAAGTGCAGAATAAGCTATTTTGATCCGCCGGGCAAACCGTTAATTCTTCGGGCGAATGTGGACGGACAGAAACTCATTAAAAAGCCAAAAAATCACATTTTTTAGGTTATGGTGTTGGGGGAACTTTTCCCCAACTTCATCAAAAACATTTTTTGAGAAAATGAGTCAGAAACAACACATGGAGGGCATATATTGACGATCCGGAGGTGGATAAGCTTCAATCGGTGTTGACAAACCGAGAGATTCCTCTTCATCTTCTCTCTTCTCTTTGTACCCACTATTTGTTGGGGTTGTTGTATGTATTTTTACTTTGATTGTATGTGTATTTATGGATCTTTGTATAAAATTTGCTTTACAAATCATTATCGATGTCTTTTATGATCTTTTTGCATTTAAGTTTGGATTTGGGCTGTGTTAGAGATAAACATCACAAATCTTGATTAGGGAAGGATATTTATTAGTTTCTAGATGCTAGAGATAGATTTATAGCTAGTATTCACAGTGGGTATTGATTCTTAATGCTCTGTGTTTTTGACTTGTGTGAGAAATCAACGACTGAGAATATGGTTGATCTCTCAGCTCAGTGTGTCAGAGTTGGACATTGTTGTGTGTGATACGTGGGGGTTTTGACGAGTGATTTAGGTTGAGTGCAATTGATCCAACGATTTTTTAGTACTTGATAGGTAGAATGAAATACAACTCCTGATGAATTATTTCCAGTACTTTATTTACTTGTTTTTATGTTTTTCTTTTGGCACCTTACTCACAAACCATTTAAACCAAGCTTTGAAACTTAGAGATTGTCGAACAACATTCTTTCGCTCGAACCGATCCCTGTGGAAACGATATAAATCCCGGAGGGAATTCTTCCGAAAAAAAATTTTGTTTGCCGCTTTACCGCTATCAACAAAATGGCGCCGTTGCCGGGGATTGATTTTGATATTGAATTGCTTTGCGATAGTTTCTATGTTTTGGAGCTTTGTGCATAATTGTTTATATTGTATATATGCTTGTATAGATACTTGTTTTACTTTTATTTTCCATTATGTTTGTTCAAGTGTTGTATATATTTTGATCCTGTAACGTTTATTCAAGTGTTTGGTTAGGACACTTGCTTTTGGTTTGCGCGGTGAGGCATCACCATGGCATGAAGTGAGGAAGTTACTATCTAAGCACAGTAAAGGCGTCGAGCTTACGACGTAAAACAAGCATGTTTTATCGTTTTTTTGTTTCGTTATCACCTTTTCATTCTATCTTAGGTAGTGTGGTGAACATTCATTAAACAAGTTGTACTTGGATTGTTCGTAAAATTCTCAAATCTTCACTTTACAACTTGTTTAATCCATTTTCATCCGGTCTTTTAGTTTGTTTATATTAGTAGTTTTTATGTTTGTCTAAGAGCTTGTTTTGAGTAGCTTGAGGAAATTTAAGGCGATGTTCCAAGTTTGATCGTTTCAACTTGCGGATGTATTGTAATGATATTGTTAAGTTTTGTACACGTCCAAGGTATGTGTTTATCGCTTTCTAGAATTTAGCATATTCATGATACTTAGGTTTTTTACAAACTTCCACGCCATGCATTCTTTTGTATACTTGTTCTTGATGTGAATCAATTTAGATCCCACCCTTTTTGTGACGTAGCTTTTCATTGTTCATATATGCGCGGAGTACCAACATTCTTATTCGAACTGGATTTTATTATGCTTAATCTTTTGTTTGTGTTGATTATATGAAAGCATGAAAAGGATCAAGGCATTTTGTTTCATTTTGAGAACAACTACCTAGCCAAATAGTCAATTCACCCTGTGAGTGTGTGAGCAATTGTTAAACCCCTTTGTGCCTTTCTATCATTATCCATGTTGTTTGAACTTAATGCTTGTCTATGAGTATTGAATTCAGTTTTTGTATGGATTTTGATTGATTGTTTTTTCTTGAACCCTCAACTTTGTGTTGTTGTATGAATTTTTACCTTGCCTTAGAAAGTAGGGAGTATTCACATGATGATGTGGTTGAATTCAAGTTGGGGAGAGAATGATTGTTTACTCATTGGTTGGTTTCTATGAGGTTGAAAAAGAAAAGAAAAAAGAGAAAAATATGAAAAAGAAAAGAAAAGAAAAGGAAAAAAAAAGAAAAAGAAAATCCTTGTGAAAGGAAACGAAAAGAGTTCATATAATTGTGCTAAATAAGTATTGTGTTTTGTGTAACACTTGGTATTTTGGAAGAAGTTGATTGAAATTTTGTGTTTGAGTCTTTGTGAGTTGATCACTCCCTTAGGTTTAGACAAGTTTTTGTTTTAATTACCTTTAGAAATTGCCCCATGTTTGTTTACCCGACCACGCTATAACCTTGAAAGCCCTTGTGATTCTTGCCTTTGTATGTTCAATGTGCATTTTTGGATGAATGCATAATTTAGCCTTTTGTTTGCAAGATTGTTGTGTGAGTGAAAAGTACCTCATTTTTTGTTTTTCATCTACCGATGATTGTTTTTGCTAGGTGTGAATCACGTTTGAACTTGTGTTGTTTTAGGATGATTGACATGATTTTTGTATTTAGCATTTGTTTTGTGCTTATGTTGTTGTTGTAGTTTAGTGGTAAGTATTTACTTTGTGTGTACCATTTTTCATTTGAACCATTCATTTGTTTCTGTTTTTCAAAACCTGTTGATTCGTGATTCTTTGGTTGTCACTGTGTTTCTTTGAGTCGTTTGATTCTTGTTTAGGGACAAACAAGTTTAAGTTGGGGAGAGTTTGATAAGTACAAATTGTAGCTATTTTTGTATATAAGTTTTTTTGCACTTATCGATACTTTTTGTTCAAATCGTTCGAATAAACCCCGCTTTGTTTGTAAATACGTTTACTTTATGTTATAGTGTATATATTACGTTATCGTGTAAATACCATTGAGTTTAATTATTTTCCATTTATTTTTGCAGGTATTCAAGAAATGATATCTTGTCATATTCATAAAGAGCATTGAATAAGCTTTCCAATACTTCGAACCGGGCGAAAAATGGAGTTACGGTTCGAAAGTTATGGCCGAAACAAGAAAACAGAAAATGTTGTCTGTCTGCTCTCGCCCCAAGCTCGCCGGGCGAAGCAGAAGCGAGCCAGACAAACAGAAACGTGTAAAAAAGTGAAGAATATGTTATTTTGATCCGCCGAGCGAACCGTTCATCCGTCGGGCGAACCGTTAATTCGCCGGGCGAATATGGACGGACAGAAACTCATTAAAAGGCCAAAAAATCACATTTTTTAGGTTATGGTGTTGGGGTAACATTTCCCCAACTTCATAAAAAACATTTTTTGATGAAATAAGTCAGAAACAACACATGGAGGGCATATCTTGACGATCCGGAGGTGGATAAGCTACAATCGGTGTTGACAAACTGAGATATTCCTCTTCATCTTCTCTCTTCTCTTTGTACCCACTATTTGTTGGGGTTGTTGTATGTATTTTTACTTTGATTGTATGTGTATTTATGGATCTTTGTATAAAATTTGCTTTACAAAGCATTATCGATGTCTTCCTTGATCTTTTTGCATTTATGTTTGGATTTGGGTTGTGTTAGAGATAAGCATCACAAATCTTGATTAGGGAAGTATATCTGTTAGTTTCTAGATGCTAGAGATAGATCTAGAGCTAATATTCACAGTGGGTATCGATTCTTAATGCTCCGTGTTTTTGAGTTGTGTGAGAAATCAACGACGAGAGAATACGGTTGATCTCTCAGCCCAGTGTGTCAGAGATGGACATTGTTGTGAGTGATACGTGGGGGTTTTGACGAGTGATTTAGATTGAGTGCAATTGATCCATAGATTTTTTAGTACTTGATGGGTAGAATGAAATACAACTCCTGATGAATTATTTCCCGTACTTTATTTACTTGTTTTCATGTTTTTCATTTGGCACCTTACTTACAAACCATTCAAACCAAGCTTTGAAACTTAGAGATTGTCAAACGACATTCTTTCCCTCGAACCGATCCCTGTGGAGACGATATAAATCCCGTAGGGGATTTTTCCGAATTGTTTTTTTGCTTGCCTCTTTACCGCGGTCAACAAAATGGCGTCATTGTCGGGGATTGGTTTTGATATTGAATTGCATTGCGATAGTTTCGATGTTTTGGAGCTTTGTGCATAATTGTTTATATTGTATATATGCTTGTATAGATACTTGTTTTGCTTTTATTTTCCATTATGTTTGTTCAAGTGTTGTATATATTTTGTTCCCGTAACGTTTATTCAAGTGTTTGGTTAGGACACTTGCTTTTGGTTTGCGCGGTGAGGCATCACCATGGCATGAAGTGAGGAAGTTTCTAGCTAAGCACAGTAACGGCGCCGAGATTACGACGTAAAACAAGCATGTTTTATCGTTTTTTGTTTCGTTATCACCTTTTCATTCTATCTTAGGTAGTGTGGCTAACATTCATTAAACAAGTTGTACTCGGATTGTTCGTAAAATTCTCAAATCTTCACTTTACAACTTGTTTAATCCATTTTCTTCTGGTCTTTTAGTTTGTTTATATTAGTAGTTTTTGTGTTTGTCTAAGAGCTTATTTTGAGTAGCTTGAGGAAATTTAAGGTGATGTTCCAAGTTTGATCGTTTCAACTTGCGGATGAATGGTAATGATATTGTTAAGTTTTGTACACGTCCAAGGTATGTGTTTATCGCTTTCTAGACTTTATCATATTCATGATACTTAGGCTTTTTACAAACTTCCATGCCATTCATTCTTTTGTATACTTGTTCTTGATGTGAATCACTTTAGTTCACACCCTTTTTGTGAGGTAGATTTTCATTGTTCATATATGTGCGGAGTACCAACATTCTTTTTTTAACTGGATTTTATTATGCTTAATCTTTTGTTTGTGTTAATTATATGAAAGCATGAAAATGATCAAGGCATTTTGTTTCATTTTGAGCACAACTACCATGCCAAATAGTCAATTCACCTTGTGAGTGTGTGAGCAATTGTTAAACCCTTTGTGCCTTTCTATCATTATCCAAGTTGTTTGAACTTAATGCTTGTCTATGAGTATTAAATTCACTTTTTGTATGGATTTTGATTGATTGTTTTTTCTTGAACCCTCAACTTTGTGTAGTTGTATGAATTTTTACCTTGCCTTAGAAAGTAGGGAGTATTCACATGATGATGTGTTTGAATTAAAGGTGGGGAGAGAATGATTGTTTACTCATTGGTTGGTTTCTATGAGGTTGAAAAAGAAAAGAAAAAAGAGAAAATTATGAAAAAGAAAAGAAAAGAAAAGGAAAAAAAAAGAAAGAAAAATAAAATCCTTGTGAAAGGAAACAAAAAGAGTTCATATAATTGTGCTAAATAAGTATTGTGTTTTGTGTAACACTTGGGATTTTGGAAGAAGTTGATTGAAATTTTGTGTTTGAGTCTTTATGAGTTGATTACTTCCCTAGGTTTAGACAAGTTTTTGTTTCAATTACCTTTAGAAATTACCCCTTGTTTATTTACCCGACCACGCTATAACCTTGAAATCCCTTGTGATTCTTGCCTTTGTATGTTCAATGTGAATTTTTGGATGAATGCATAATTTAGTCTTTTGTTTGCAAGATTGTTGTGTGAGTGAAAAGTACCTCATTTTGTATTTTTCATATACCGATGATTGTTTTTGCTAGGTGTGATTCACGTTTGAACTTGTGTTGTTTTAGGATGTTTGGGATGATTTTTGTATTTAGCATTTGTTTTGTGCCTATGTTGTCGTCGTAGTTTAGTGGTAAGTATTTACTTTGTTTGTACCATTTTTCATTTGAACCATTCATTTGTTTCCGTTTTTCAAAACCTGTTGATTCGTGATTCTTTGGTTGTCACTCTGTTTCTTTGAGTCGCTTGATTCTTGTTTAGGGATAAACAAGTTTAAGTTAGGGAGAGTTTGATAAGTGCAAATTGTATCTATTTTTGTATATAAGTTTTTGTGCACTTATCGATACTTTTTGTTAAAATCGTTCGAATAAACCCGCTTTGGTTGTAAATACGTTTACTTTACGTTATAGCGTATATATTGCGTTATCGTGTAAATGTCATTGAGTTTAATTGTTTTCCATTTATTTTTGCAGGTATTCAAGCAAGGATATCTTGTCATATTCATAAAGAGCATTGAATAAGCTTTCCAATGCTTTAAACGGGCGAAAAACGGAGTTACGGTTCGAAAGTTATGGCCGAAACAAGAAAACAGAAAATCTTTTCTGTCTGCTCTCGCCCCAAGCTCGCCGGGCGAAGCAGAAGCGAGCCAGACAGACAGAAACATGTAAAAAAGTGAAGAATAAGCTGTTTTGATCCGCCGGGCGAACCGTTATTTCGCCGGGTGAATATGGACTGACAGAAACTCATTAAAAAGAAAAAAAAAAACACATTTTTTTAGGTTATGGTGTTGGGGGAAATTTTCCCCAACTTCATCAAAAATTTTTTTGAGGAAATAACTCAGAAACAACACTTGAAGGGATATCTTGACGATCCGGAGGTGGATAAGCTTCAACCGGTGTTGACAAATCGAGAGATTCCTCTTTATCTTTTCTCTTCACTTTGTACCCACTATTTGTTAGGGTTGTTGTATGTATTTTTACTTTGATTGTATGTGTATTTATGGATCTTTGTATAAAATTTGCTTTACAAATCATTATCGATGTCTTCCTTGATCTTTTTGCATTTATGTTTGGATTTGGGTTGTGTTAGATATAAACGTCACAAATCTAGATTAGGGAAGGATATCTTTTAGTTTCTAGATGCTAGAGATAGATCTAGAGCTAATATTCACAGTGAGTATCGATTCTTAATGCTCCGTGTTTTTGAGTTGTGTGAGAAATCAACGACAAGAGAATACAGTTGATCTCTCCGCTCAGTGTGTCAGAGATGGACATTGTTGTGAACGATACATGGGGGTTTTGGCGAGTGATTTAGGTTGAGTGCAATTGATCCATATATTTTTTAGTACTTGATGGGTAGAATGAAATATAACTCCTGATGAATTATTTCCCGTACTTTATTTACTTGTTGTTAGTTCTTGGATTGGCTGGAATTTTGGTAAAACAAAGTATATTCAATGTTGATGTCAAGGTGCTGATGTTGTAACATTGAAGTCTTAACACTGGGCTGTGTTAAGTATGTATTTGTTTAAGTGGATGTCTGATGGCACATGGCGATGTTGTGACATTAGATCTGCAGAACTGATAACAGTATGGGCTTGTTGTTATTAGGGCACGCGTATTAGCTGGAATTGTGGAGAGTGGTTGACTCATTGGATGAGAATATCTTGGGATAGATATTTTCTGTTACATGGAAGATTTGATTGTAGATCTGTTGGAGAATTAAAAGGTTGAAGATTTAAAAATATTTTGGGGATAAAATCTGTTTTGAAGATTCAATTTTAATTAACAAATCTGATCAAATATTGTGACAAGTCCAAGCCCAATTCAGGAGCTATATAAAGCGCACAAGACCAAAGGAAAAGGGACAGAAATACGGGGAGAAGATCAAGAGCAGAGGCTAAGAGTATTTTGTACAAGGTGTATAACCAGAATTCTAGGGTGAATTGCTGTGTTGTATTCTGTCCTCTCGAAAGCTGTGAAGGAAAGAGAGTTGTATTACTTGATTAAAGTTGTGAAGCAGAATCAAGGGTTCTCAAAGAGGTTGTTCTTTGAGTGGTTTTAGGGATTGAGTAGTGTTCTCATATCTAAGTGGTTTCTTAGGTAGAAAGTCACTAGTAGGAATTAAGATTGGGAGATTGTCAACTGGGTTGTTGAGTCTGTAATTTAATTCTACAAGTAGTGAAATTCATCCCTGGCTTGGTAGCCCCCAAACGTAGGTAGTTAGACCGAACTGGGTGAATAAATCATTGTGTTGATTTATTTACTGTTATTGCTGTCCATTGTGCAGAGTGTGTTGTTGTGACATCGCACCTTAACATCACACGTTTGGTACCAGAATTTCAATTGGTATCAGAGCAGGCATCCTGTCTGGCTCTGGGTGAGATCTGGGGAAGATACTTTCTGGTGTGAAGATGGACAAAGAGGTTGGAGGATTTGTCAACAGACCCCCCATATTGGATGGCTCAAACTATGAGTATTGGAAGCCTAGAATGACTACTTTCTTAAAGTCATTGGACAGCAGAGCTTGGAAGGCTGTCATTAAAGAATGGAAAGCTCCTGTGGTGTTTGAAAAAGATGATGCTGGCAATGATAAAGAGGGCACCTCAAAGCTGAAGCCGGAAGAAGAATGGACCAAGGAAGAAGATGAGCTTGCCCTTGGAAATTCCAAAGCTTTAAATGCAATCTTCAATGGAGTGGATAAGAATATTTTCAGGTTAATTAATACCTGTGAGGTTGCTAAGAAAGCATGGGATATTTTGAAGGCCACTCATGAAGGAACATCTAGAGTTAAGATGTCAAGACTCCAGCTTCTAACATCGAAGTTTGAGAGTCTGAAGATGAAGGAAGAGGAGACTATCCATGACTTCCATATGAGTGTGCTTGAGCTGGCTAATGCATCTAGTGCCCTTGGAGAAAAGATGTCAGAAGAAAAGCTTGTAAGGAAAATCCTGAGGTCTCTTCCTAAGAAGTACAAGATGAAGGTAACTGCCATTGAAGAATCACAAGACATCAGCAAGATGAGGATTGATGAGCTCATTGGATCTCTTCAAACTTTTGAGCTTGGTTTGAATGAGGAAGAACCTGAAAAGAAGGCCAAAAGTATAGCCTTGGTTTCCACTCCTGCAGAAGTTAAGAAAGTTACAGATGATGAGTCTCAGGAGGATCTGTCTCAAGCCATAGTTATGTTGGGAAGACAGTTCAACAAAGTGTTCAAGAGGATGAACAATAACTCCAGGCCTAATGTCAGGAACATCTCTTCTGACAACAGCAAGGCAAAAGAGAAGGATGAAGAGAAGACTGCCCAAGATAAAGGAGTTCAGTGCTTTGAATGTGAAGGGTATGGACATGTCAAGAAAGAGTGTCCCACATTCTTGAAGAAGCAGAAGAAGGGCATGACAGTTTCCTGGTCTGACTCTGATAGTGAAAGTGAAATTGAGTCAGCAAAGCATGTTACAGCTTTGACAGGAATTGTTGAACCTGATGATGATAGTGATGGAGAAGTCACTTATGATGAGTTAGCTTCAACCTACAAAGAGCTGTGCTTAAAGAGTGTTGAACTATGTCAGGAGAGGAATCAACAGAAGAAACAGATTGCTCAGCTAGAGAATGATAAAGCTGAATTGGAAAAAGAAGTCTTATGTGTCAAATCTCATCTTAATCATATGACTAAATCTGTTAGAATGTTGAACAGTGGGACAACCACTCTTGACAAGATACTACAGTCAGAAAAAGTTGCTGGAGACAAAGCTGGGATAGGTTATGTGGCTGAGGATAAGGGAACTTCAGAAGCAAGCACTTCAGGTTCAAAGAAGGAAGTGTCACAACCTTTGTCTCAACATCAGCCAAAGAAGCAGGATCCTACACCTAAGAAAGCTGATGTTTCACAACCTAAGAAGATTGAGAAGAAGACTGGTCCTAATCAGAAGAGAAAGCAGCCACAAGGAGCTAGTCAGTATATGCCCCCACAACACCACAAGAGCATGCAAGCTGCTCAGTTCAAACAACACATGTCTTATCAGGTGTCTCAACATCAGGGGTATGGTTACACCAATGCTGTTCCTTATATCTATGGAAGAAGAAAGCCACACCATCATGAGAGACAATCCAGGAAACAGCATTCTCAGCCGTCTTATGGGAGAAGATATCAACATAATAGATGGCAGGGCAGTTATGGTAGGAGGAGACCACATTATGGCTGGCAGCCTAAGCAATCTCATCATGGCAGAAGATTCAGAGATGAAAGGGTTAGATGCTTTTATTGTGGAAGGTTTGGACATATGCAGTACCCTTGCTACAAGCTGCATGGATACCCTCAGCCTCAAAACAGATGGAGAGAGTACAGGCCCAAAGTTGTTAAACAATGGGTACCTAAGGAGAAGGTGAAGTGTCTATTGGCTCACACATCAGATGAACATGTTGCTATGGATGCATGGTACTTTGACAGTGGATGTTCAAAGCACATGACTGGATCCAAGAAGCATTTGGTAGAGTTCAATCCTTGCCATGCAAATGGTGTTATTTTTGGCAATGGTGAAAAAGGAGTAGTAGAAGGAGTTGGAAGAGTGAAGAATCATGATGGTCTTACTCTTGATAATGTGCTCCTTGTTCAAGGGTTGAGTGCTAATTTAATTAGCATAAGTCAACTTTGTGATGAAGGTTACAACGTAAGCTACACCAAAGATGAATGTGTGGTAGCTGATGAGCAGAATGAGGTAGTGATGAAGGGAGTAAGATCCAAAGATAATTGCTATCAGTGGATACCTCAAGTGGACAGCTTATCTAGTGATGATGCTGTAACATCAGATGATGACATCAAGTGTGAAAGTATGGTGAAAAGTCAATCTGGGTTAATGACTTATGGTGCTGTTACTCCTAAGTTGGATGATGTGAGTAGTCAGTTATGTGAGCAAGATGAAGGAGTCAACAATGCTGATGGAAGGATCAAAAGCTGTGACCTTAAGAAGTGTTGGGAGCTGAATACTTGCAAGGCCAAGAAAGATGACAACCTGACTAATGACTCCTATAGTTCAGAAGAAAAATTCCACAAGTTGACAATCCTTAGGTTGGAAGATGCAGATGTTAGAGCAGATGATGAACTAATTGCAAAAGTGGTTCCTGGGGTTGCTAAACGACTGAAATCAAGAAAGAGGAAAGCTATTGAGTCACCTCCAAAGATGAGAACTGCTAAGCAGAAAATCTATGTGGATGGTACTACAAAATCCAGGAGTAAAGTGTTCATCTCTAGGAAGATCAGAGATAAGTCTGATGATAATGTCCAGGATATCTCTCAAATGAAGGAAGCCGTTGTTGTTAGAATTTCTGAGAAAATTCAAAAGGCCATACTAGATAACATTCCTGAGCTTTTCATAAAATGGTAGAAGTATATTCTGGAAAAAGAATTTGGTATAGATACTTTGGATATGGTTGAGTTTGCTAGGATATGGTTCAGAGAGGGTGTGGGAACTTATGGTATTCAGGTGTGTATGAATAAGTTACTCTGACTGTGTTTTATTGGGAGCTTCTTGAAGGACTTCTTTGTGCAATGAGTCCTTTGAATGGTGATGAGAAGCTGATGTCCCAAAAGATATTATAACATCATGTTTGCTGGTGGTTATATCTGGAAGATGATTAAGATTGGACATGTGGAGTTGAATGCTCTAGCATTTTTGGTCAGAAGAGATGGAGATTATGGTCATGTGTTTAATAGTTTGTTCTGGCAAAGCATGACTACTGTCTTTGAAGACTTCACCAGTTTCAACAACTACTGGTGGATGTAAGGATGGAGGAATTGTGATATCTTGAAGAGACTGGATCTCAGTAAAGCTTATAAGTAAACCGAGAATTTGTGGAGTTTGTGACACAGTGTTGAGTTTGGATTATTTTACTGATAGTAAATCTAGTAGTGGAGCATATGTAATACCCTGGAGTCAAGAGTGTTAAGAGTATCCTAGGGGAAGGATGTATTTGTTCTGGATCTGAAGTTTAGTGCTTACATTATATCTAAGGAGCATCTACATAGTCATACGGGAGAATGATGAAGTAGAAGGTTTACCTTGGATGGTGAAGATGAATTGTATGATAGCCCTTGGTGAAAGGGACAGTGGTACCAAAATGCATGTAAATGTGCTCAAATGTTCATCTCCATCTAGAGCATTTGTTAATCTTGACAGGGGAAGTATTTGTCTATGGATTTTGCAGCAAAGGTACATATATTGTGGAGATTGCATAGATCTTGTTGCTACTGACAGTAGGGCTTGTATTATGTCGCATGTGATGAAGTGTAGGTCATATGAATTGGCATAATTTGTCTAATTATGGCTAAAAAGGGGGAGAGTTAAAAATTGCCATGAAGAGAGTAATTGATGCTGCTAAAAGTAAAAGGTGTTTAGTTGAAAAGTGTTGATGCAATTATTGAGGGCGAGTTTAGACTGAGCTGCTAGTGAAGATATCATAGCATTTGAAGAGTGCAGCCAAGCAGACATCAAGGGGGAGAAGTGCTGCACATTATGAGCTACTGAACAGCTGTGATGCTGGTTCATGTTTTTGAGGGGGAGCACCAATTGGCTGTTGTCAATAATGAAGATGGTGCTGCAGCAGATCTAGTAATGAAGACTATGAAGATTGTCAAACTGCTGCTGATTGATGAGTTTCAAATTTCTGAAGATTATTCCGCTGCTGAAATCTCTGAAGGTGCAGAGTACAGAGGTTGTTTTAGCCAAAATTAGCCAAAGGGGGAGATTGTTAGTTCCTGGATTGGCTGGAATTTTGGTAAAACAAAGTATATTCAATGTTGATGTCAAGGTGCTGATGTTGTAACATTGAAGTCTTAACACTGGGTTGTGTTAAGTATGTATTTGTTTAAGTGGATGTCTGATGTCACATGGCGATGTTGTGACATTAGATCTGCAGAACTGATAACAGCATGGGCTTGTTGTTATTAGGGCACGCGTATTAGCTGGAATTGTGGAGAGTGGTTGACTCATTGGATGAGAATATCTTGGGATAGATATTTTCTGTTACATGGGAGATTTGATTGCAGATCTGTTGGAGAATTAAAAGGTTGAAGATTTAAAAAGATTTTGGGGATAAAATCTGTTTTGAAGATTCAGTTTTAATTAACAAATCTGATCAAATATTGTGACAAGTCCAAGCCCAATTCAGGAGCTATATAAAGCGCTCAAGACCAAAGGAAAAGGGACAGAAATACGGGGAGAAGATCAAGAGCAGAGGCTGAGAGTATTTTGTACAAGGTGTATAACCAGAATTCTAGGGTGAATTGCTGTGTCGTATTCTGTCCTCTCTAAAGCTGTGAAACAAAGAGAGTTGTATTACTTGATCAAAGCTGTGAAGCAGAATCAAGGGTTCTCAAAGAGGTTGTTCTTTGAGTGGTTTTAGGGATTGAGTAGTGTTCTCATATCTAAGTGGTTTCTTAGGTAGAAAGTCACTAGTAGGAATTAAGATTGGGAGATTGTCAACTGGGTTGTTGAGTCTGTAATTTAATTCTACAAGTAGTGAAATTCATCCCTGGCTTGGTAGCCCCCAGACGTAGGTAGTTAGACCGAACTGGGTGAACAAATCATTGTGTTGATTTATTTACTGTTATTTCTGTCCATTGTGCAGAGTGTGTTGTTGTGACATCGCACCTTAACATCACACGTCTGGTATCAGAATTTCACTTGTTTTTATGTTTTTCTTTTGGCACCTTACTCACAAACCATTCAAACCAAGCTTTGAAACTTAGAGATTGTCGAACGACATTCTTTCACTCGAACCGATCCCTGTGGAGACGATATAAAACCCGGAGGGAATTCTTCCAAAAATAACTTTTGCTTGCCGCTTTACCGCAGTCAACAAAATGGCGTCGTTGCCAGGGATTAGTTTTGATAATGAATTGCATTGTGATAGTTTCGATGTTTTGGAGCTTTGTGCATAATTGTTTATATTGTATATATGCATGTATAGATACTTGTTTTGCTTTTATTTTCCATTATGTTTGTTCAAGTGTTGTATATATTTTGTTCCCATAACGGTTATTCAAGTGTTTCGTTAGGACACTTGCTTTTGGTTTGCACGGTGAGGCATCACCATGACATGAAGTGAGAAAGTTACTAGCTAAGCACAGTGAAGGCTTCGAGCTTACGACGTAAAACAAGCATGTTTTATCGTTTTTTGTTTCGTTATTACCTTTTCATTCTATCTTAGGCAGTGTGGTGAACATTCATCAAACAAGTTGTACTCGGATTGTTCGTAAAATTCTCAAATCTTTGCCTTACAACTTGTTTAATCCATTTTCATCCGGTCTTTTAGTTTGTTAATATTAGTAGTTTTTGTGTTTGTCTAAGAGCTTGTTTTGAGTAGCTTAAGGAAATTTAAGGTGATGTTCCAAGTTTGATCGTTTCAACTTGCGGATATATGGTAATGATATTGTTAAATTTTGTATACTTCCAAGGTATGTGTTTTTCGCTTTCTAGACTTTAGCATATTCATGATACTTAGGCTTTTTACAAACTTCCACGCCATTCATTCTTTTGTATACTTGTTCTTGATGTGAATCACTTTAGTTCCCACCCTTTTTGTGAGGTAGCTTTCCATTGTTCATATATGGGCAGAGTACCAACATTCTTGTTCTAACTATATTTTATTATGCTTAATCTTTTGTTTATGTTGATTATATGAAAGCATGAAAAGGATCAAGGCATTTTGTTTCATTTTGAGCACAACTACCTAGCCAAATAGTCAATTCACCATTTGAGTGTGTGAGCAATTGTTAAACCCCTTTGTGCCTTTCTATCATTATCCATGTTGTTTGAACTTAATGCTTGTCTATGAGTATTGAATTCACTTTTTGTATGGATTTTGATTTATTGTTTTTTCTTGAACCCTCAACTTTGTGTTGTAGTATGAATTTTTACCTTGCCTTAGAAAGTAGGGAGTATTCACATGATGCTTTGGTTGAATTTAAGTTGGGGAGAGAATGATTGTTTACTCATTGGTTGGTTTCTATGAGGTTGAAAACGAAAAGAAAAAAGAGTAAATTATGGAAAAGAAAAGGAAAAAAAAAGAAAGAAAAAGAAAATCCTTGTGAAAGGAAACAAAACGAGTTCATATAATTGTGCTAAATAAGTATTGTGTTTTGTGTAACACTTGGGATTTTGGATGAAGTTGATTGGAATTTTGTGTTTGAGTCTTTGTGAGTTGATCACTCCCTTAGGTTTAGATAAGTTTTTGTTTCAATTACCTTTAGAAATTGCCCCTTGTTTGTTTACCCGACCACGTTATAACCTTGAAAACCCTTGTGATTCTTGCCTTTGTATGTTTCAATGTGAATTTTTGGATGAATGCAAAATTTAGTCTTTTGTTTGCAAGATTGTTGTGTGAGTGAAAAGTACCTCATTTTGTATTTTTCATCTACCGATGATTATTTTTGCTAGGTGTGATTCACGTTTGAACTTGTGTTGTTTTAGGATGTTTGACATGATTTTTGTATTTAGCATTTGTTTTGTGCCTATGTTGTCGTTGTAGTTTAGTGGTAAGTATTTACTTTGTGTGTATCATTTTTCATTTGAACCATTCATTTGTTTCCGTTTTTCAAAACCTATTGATTCGTGATTCTTTGGTTGTCACTGTGTTTCTTTGAGTCGCTTGATTCTTGTTTAGGGACAAACAAGTTTAAGTTGGGGAGAGTTTGATAAGTGCAAATTGTAGCTATTTTAGTATATAAGTTTTGTTGCACTTATTGATACTTTTTGTTCAAATCGTTCGAATAAACCCCGCTTTGTTTGTAAATACGTTTACTTTACGTTATAGTGTATGAATTGCGTTATCGTGTAAATATCATTGAGTTTAATTGTTTTCCATTTATTTTTGCAGGTATTCAAGCAAGGATATCTTGTCATATTCATAAAGAGCATTGAATAAGCTTTCCAAAGCTTCTAGCCGGGCGAAAAACGGAGTTACGGTTCGAAAGTTATGGCCGAAACAAGAAAACAGAAAACGTTGTCTGTCTGCTCTCGCCCCAAGCTCGCCGAGCGAAGCAGAAACGAGTCAGACAGACAGAAACGTGTAAAAAAGTGAAGAATAAGCTGTTTTGATCCGCCGGGAGAACCGTTATTTCTCCGGGCGAATATGGACTGACAGAAACTCATTAAAATGCTAAAAAACCACATTTTTTAGGTTATGGTGTTGGGGGAACTTTTCCCCAACTTCATCAAAAACATTTTTTGAGGAAATAAGTCAGAAACAACACATGAAGGGTTTATCTTGACGATCCGGAGGTGGATAAGCTTCAATTGGTGTTGACAAACCGAGAGATTCCTCTTCATCTTCTCTTTGTACCCACTATTTGTAGGGGTTGTTGTATGTATTTTTACTTTGATTGTATGTGCATTTATGGATCTTTGTATAAATTTGCTTTACAAATCATTATCGATATCTTCCTTGATCTTTTTGCATTTATGTTTGGATTTGGATTTTGTTAGAGATAAACATCACAAATCTTGATTAGGGAAGAATATCTATTAGTTTCTAGATGCTAGAGATAGATTTAGAGCTAATATTTACAGTGGGTATCGATTCGTAATGCTCCGTGTTTTTGAGTTGTGTGTGAAATCAACGACGAGAGAATACGGTTGATCTCTCAGCTCAGTGTGTCAGAGATGGACATTGTTGTGAGCGATACGTGGGGGTTTTGAAGAGTGATTTAGGTTGAGTGCAATTGATCCAGAGATTTTTTTAGTACTTGATGGGTAGAATGAAATACAACTCCTGATGAATTATTTTCCGTACTTTATTTACTTGTTTTTATGTTTTTCTTTTGGCACCTTACTCACAAACCATTCAAACCAAGCTTAGAAACTTAGAGATTGTCGAACGATATTTTTTTCCTCGAACCGATCTCTGTGGAGACGATATAAATTCCAGAGGGAATTCTTGCGAAAATAATTTTTGCTTGCCGCTTTACCGCAGTCAACACCTGACTAACACCTTTCAACTCTGATGCGAAATGATAATCCCTACTCTTTTCGACATGGTTGTCACTAGTATTCGACCAACTAGAGATACCTTCAACCCCTTTCTCAAAAGTAAAATCAAACCCAAACCGGCTCATTTGTGTAACGGGTGGTTATTTTACTTCACCCAAACCGGAGTGTTCTATATGGATTGGGTGTTGGATTTGTCCAAACCCACCATAAACCGACCCATGTACACCCTCATTCTCTCCAGTAGCAAAATTATCTACTATCAGAGCCCTACTTGCTATAACATCCATCAAGAATTGACATTCACCTCAACTTTATGTGAACAATGCATTCTTACATGTGGATTTAGAAGTGGACGTTTACAGGCTTGTACCTCAAGTAGTCTCATATGTCAAACCAAACCAAGTATACAAGTCAGTGAACAACTTGTATGGTTTGCAGCAGACCAGTAGAAAGTGGTATGAAAAACTCACTTCTCTTCTTTTAAAACTTGGTTATGTTCAATCTAATGCTGATTACTCCACATTTACTCTTAAAAAATGTTAATAACATTCCAGTCCTACTAGTGTATGTTGATGACATAATACTAACAAGAATATCATTGAATGAGTCAGATCACATAAAGTATATCCTAGATGATAAATTTAAGATAAAAGACCTAGGAATCTTGAAATACTTCCTTAGTCTTGAGGTAACACATTCAAAAGATAGAATTGCTATCTCGCAAAAAAGTATTGCATTGATTTACTGAATGATACAAGTCTTCTTGTATCAAAGCCTATTGCAACACCATTGAATTCATCATTGAAATTACAACAAGATGGTAATGAACCTTTTAAGGACATCACCGCATATAGAAGACTGATTGGAAAACGGATATATTTGAATAATACCATACCAGATATAGCTCTTGCTACTCTACAATTGAGTCAATTTCTCCAAAATCCTACACATATGCATTATAAAGCAGCCTGTAGAATCATCGGATATCTAAAAAATAATCCTGGTCGGGGTTTACTATTTTGTGAATCATTAAGTCTTCAAATTTTAGACTACTCAGATGTAGATTAGGTTGGATGCATTGGCACAAGGAAATCAACATCAAAATATTGTTTTTTCTTAAGGCAAAGAAATAACAAATGATATTCATAAGCTCTTCTGAAGTTGAGTACATAGTATTATGCACATCCACTTGTGAATTGGTTTGATTTTTATATGTCTCAAGGGATCTTTATATTCCATGTTCCAAACCTCGCGTCTTATACTATGATAACCAGAGTGCCCTTCATATAGCATCTAATTCTGTTTTTTATGAAAGTACAAAACATCTTGAGATAGATTGTCATTTGGTAAGAGAGAAGGTTCAACAAGGAATATTGAAATTGTTGCCAATCTCTTCACAAGAACAGCTAGCAGATTTTCTCCCAAAACCAGCAGTCAACCAAGTTTAATTCTTTTGTTTCCAAGTTTGTCATGATTGATATTTACCATGCTTAAGCTTGAGGAAGGCTGTTAAACTTTTCAATTTTCTGTTAGAGTTAATTAGTTTTTTTACTATTTCTAAAAAGTGGTTATGAAAGTTCTTGTATATAAAACTCATTGTAATTTTCTCTTGGCTTTGAGCTGAATCAAATAATTCATAGCCTTCTCTCTTTTTCATGGAGTTTTCCCCATTCTAACACTCATCAATTGAAATGAAGGGAATGTTGCAACCCCTTACTAAAGATGGAGTCGATTGAATTCCATCAATATATGACACATAACTCCTTTGAAACCTTTTGAGAAAGTATGGTATCAGATCATCAAGATATGCATCATGCTTATGACTCGTCTCCAAATTGCGAGCCAGGCAAAGCTGGTGGTGTTGCAATGTATAGTGTAGGGAGATAAAAGTAAATTTTGGAGCAATTATTTTAAGTTGAGGTTTAGAAGCATGCTCATCTCCCCCATAGAAAACCTAAAGATTCATAATCATATACAACGTTGCAGCAATTCTAGAGATTGACCTAGTGAAGATTTGGGTCTTGAAAGTCTTTACCTCTCAAGGTCTCAGGTTTGTATAATATAGGAACGCAGATAAGAAAAAACTTTTTCAGTGAGTGGTGCAGTACTGATGTTGTTGAAGGATTAAGAAAGCCAAATAAATCTCATTCAATGCACACATATGGTTCTTTTCAATAAGACTAACCACATATTGTTGATACAATACAATATTCCATATACATCCTAACTAACACACGCTTTACATTACAAAATAATAGCTACCTAAGTAACATGTTCCATTTAAATTATGTAACAACAAGAACAATTATAAGAATGATGACAACTATGATGGCAAGAACTATTAGTTTTATCTTCATGTTCTGAAACCACATCTTTCTCTTTAATTGGCCTGTCTCCCCCCTGAAATCTTGAGCCTGCAAAGCCACATTCAAACTGCCATATCAATCACAAGAACCTACACATACCTGTTAGTTGTTGCAATTGCAAATAAAAATTAAGTTTATGTATGAACAAATAAAAGGACCTGATTGTGAAGGTTTTCAGTTTTGTCCATCAAAACATCAATCTTCACTTGACGATTAAGAACCTGTATACAAGATATAGTAAAATCATTGAAAATGAATACTGTTCCGGTCGATCTCAAGTCTACGTCACTAGAGCTACAAAGTATCGTCTATTTTAGAAAAGGCTTCTCGTTGGGTTGAGGTGTGTCTCTCTTAATATAACGGTTTTCAATTGTCCATATATATACCTGATCAATATTTTGCATCATAACATCTTGGACTTCAGAAACCTGAGCTTTTACTTTGACAAGTTTGCTAACCTCTTCTGGATGCTCCACACAATATTGCATATGCTCCTTCAATTTAGGTCTAAACCATGCATATACAAAAAATAAACTTAATATTAATTAAGGCAATTCAAATTTTCAAACATATTTTTTATACACACAATTGCAATAAACAGAAATACCCAAATTCTTTGTTTAAACTTTTAGCTATTGCTGTTGCAGCTTTTCCTCCACCATATCTTTTGGTAAAGTCCTCCTTGACGCGATCAAGAAAAGCCATTGCAATATGGCGATCAAAAGACTCCACTGCCACAACGCAGTAAGCTGAACATAATATATCATATTGATTAGTCAAACTAACTATATTTGTCTGGTGTTTTTGTATAATTTTTGTTATATATCAAAATAGAATGGAAAAGAAAATGAAGTTAAGAAACATAATAATTAAAAATATAAATTGCGTAAACTATGAAAAAAAGAGAGAAAGAAGCTAGTACTGAATCCATCATGGGCGAGGTAGTTGAAGGTATGACCATCTGTGTTGTAAGTGAATTTTGTGTTGGTTGTTGGGAGTCTCTGCAGGCACTGCAATGCTATTTCCGGGAAGTTTCCGATGAAGTCGGTATGCTCCGCCAGGATCACCGTGCCACGCGCTACAAAGCTGTATATTAGCGATTGTTGTACCATACTGGAAAACGTTCAAATTGAAAACAACTAGATTGACAGATTCTGCTAAGAAACAGAGAAGAGTTTCGGCTTTGAGTTTGATTGGGTTGGATTGGAGATATTTAATGTTGCACAAGATTTTTTAAGTGCTGGAGAGAGATAAATAGAAGCAAAAGCGTGTATTTGATTTTTGACGACTTCACCCTTATTTCTATTTTGTGGATTTCTTCAAACTTTGAAGCAGCAAACTTGGAGAAGTCATAGAAGAGGACTAGGTAGAGATATTAATTTCATTCCAGAAACTCATTTTTTTCATTATAAAAAAATATATTCCGTTCATGAATAGTAGAATATAACCGGGTTCCATTTTAATTTTTTCAATTATATTAGATTGACTTCTATTTTGGTGATCATGCATGAGGGTTCATCTTGACAACTTGCGAGGTACATCTTCTACTTAACTTAACACTTAGAAACATGTAACAAGTCCAAGTAATATTAGAACTTGTCACTGCTAACTGACTTGATCAACAGACAATTGCATTATCTGAAGTATGAATATTTTTAAGTAATATCCGTTCAGATGTAAGTAACTCATTGATCTTATGAAACCTTACATGAATATGATTGACCATGACATGATACACATGATTGTATTCTAAATAATTGACACCCTCACTATCACAATGCAACCGAAATCCACCTTACTCAACACCCAATTCTGTCACCAATCTTGTAAGCCATAACACTTCTTTGGCAGTTTCACCTCTTGCCATATACCCTGCTTAGTTTCCAACATGATCATTATGGATAGAATCGATGATTTCCAACAAATAGGTCCTCATACTAAAGTAAAGACATACCATGTTGTAGACCTTCTATCATCCATACCACCAACATAGTTTAAATTAACATATCCTACAACTGAAGGATCACTCTGTTCACTGCTAAACATGATATCATAAATCATAAATACCTTTCAAGTATTTGAAAATCCACTTGACTGCTTCACAATGACATTTTCCTAGTTTGGACATAAACTTACTGTTCTAGACCGGGCAGGGCTTCCTGCCCTTAAGGATCAGACCCAATCCATTATAGTTGGCGAACAGGCCCAATAGGCACAATATAGCCGTTGGGCACGTCCCCCCCACTCGCTTGTCAGTTCACGCGACCAACTACCTCCCCGGATCTTGCGGGGATAGTTGGACCAAGTCAGAGGACCACTCGATGTGTCCTCCACTTGGCAGTCTCTCATTCGCCGAGCAGGCATCCTACTCGCGAGGAGAGATCTTGGCCCCGCGCTGGGGGTATATTATAAATACCCTCTCACTTGAGAGGGTCAGGTATCTAATCTCTTACATTCTTACTTCGTACTTACTTTTCTCCTCTTGTCCAAACTCTCACTTTGGCATCGAAGTACCTTGCAGGTACGCCCCCCATTCTCCTCTCCTACGAGCATCAACTCCTGCCCTACACGAAGGCCGCGACGATCTCCTTCTGGTCCTCTCCGATTAGTGGCGCCGTCTGTGGGAAATCCCAGCTTCCCCGTCTTTAACCAAGATTCTCTCTTGCACAAAAAAGACCAAAGCTTCATCCTTTCAAATCTCAGATCGACATGGCTTTCATCAAGAACGATGTTCACCAAAACTTTGTGGCCTCTGTGGCCAACAACAACGACCATGCTTTCGTCGGGCATATCCCGCAGGAAAGTGACCGAAGAGACGGAAGACCTGCTTCCCCGAAACCCGACGAACCAAAGCCACGGGCACCAGCTGTGGAGCTCACCTTCGAGCCCATCCCGGTTCCCCAGGATGCTGATCCGAGCACCGCATCGCTCATCGCATCTCTTAACAACTCGAACCTCTTAATCCTCCAGCAGGGGGAGAAGATCAATGCTCTCGAGCATATCATTCAGGAACGCCTTGCTTCAGAAAAACTGATGAGTCTTTCCTCGCGTCCACGAACTCCCTCGAAGCGAAAACGCGACAGCCTCTCCCCGGAGAGGAAACGTTCAAGATCGAGGAACCCTACACCCGATCTAGCACGACGACGCCATCAGTCTCCCCCACGGAGATCCAGGCACTCCCCGGTGTCCAAGAGGTCTCGACACTCAGATAAGTACGAGCACCGACACACCCGCAAACGTTCTCCTCGCCGAAGTCGCAGTCGCGGTCACAACCGTTCCCTTTCGCTCTCTCCTAGTTCCAGCAGTGACGATGACGTTCACGGCCTGTTCACAAGAGACATCCTGGACACTCGAATCCCCCGCAGATTGGAGAAACCACCCACGTTGACAACCTATGACGGGACGTCTGATCCCCGCGAGCATATCGAAAATATAGAAGATATGCTCCAATATCACGGTGTCTCCGGGGCTATCAGATGCAAAATGTTCCCCATCACCTTGAGAAAGGGAGCGATGACATGGTTTAAACGACTTCCTCGCGGATCCATCTCTTCATGGAGAGAGTTAAAGAGCCAGTTTGCCCGCCAGTTTACAGCTTCCCAACGACATCCTAAGTCGGAGGCTACACTGGAGGCCATTATACAAGGCAGGGATGAATCCCTGTGGGCATACATTGAAAGATTTAACAAAGAAGCGGTGGAAGTCCGAACAACGGATCACATGAAAAAGTACCTCCTCGAAAAGGGACTCCGGCCCAAAAGCGATTTCCGTAAGGCAGTGGGGATCGTAGCTCCCCGGACACTGACTGAACTCCTTTGCAAAGCTGAGGACTACATCCGTTACGAGGAAAAAGAAGCTGCATTCCATGCACGGGACTTAAGAGATCGCGAAGCACCCCGGGCATCAAAAAAAGACGAGCCGGAATCATCCCGGCAAGGGAAAGAGAAAAGGCGCGACGAGCGTCCTCGCGAAAGCAAAGGGCCAGCTGACCGGTTTACGGAGTACACCATGCTCACGACCTCGCGCGAGCGCATTCTCTCCGAATGCATCAACACAGAATTTAAACAAAGGGGTGTCAGGTTCCTTAAACCGACCACATCCAAAGGGAACGTCGACAAAAGCAAATACTGTCGTTTCCACCGTAGTCACGGCCACGTGACAGAAAATTGCGTGCATCTTAAGGACGCAATAGAGATCCTCATCAAAGAGGGTCACCTAAAGCAGTACGTGAAGAAGGGAGAGTCCTCCCGACAAGACACATCCGATTCGAAGAAAGAGACAGAATCAACCCAATCCAGTCCTCCCTCGCAGGTCGCAATGGCCATCAGCCGACCAGAGGACTTCTTCGTTCCTGACCACCTCGACACGACTTCCCAGGTATTCATACACAGCACCTGGGAAGCCTTTCCTACGGCCATGGTCATCTCATGTAGGGGTACCATGAGCTTACAATAAGGTCCATCAAACGAAAGTTTGAGCAGCTGATAGACAGTAGCCCCGATCAGTTGTCCGCGATCGAAAAAAGTAAAGGACGTTCGCAGCCGATCATGTTTTATCGAGAAGAACTGCCCGGGGGATCCCCAAATTCCCATATCCCTCTGCTAATCAGGGCCAAATTGTCCTCTACCGATGTTCGGAGAATCCTGGTCGACCAGGGCAGTTCCGTGGACATCATGTATACCAACCTGTTCCGTGCATTGAAACTGAATAAGTCCAACCTCTCACCATACGTGGGATCGGACCTCCAAGGATTCAACGGGGCAACAGCCCGACCTTGGGGTTACGTGGAGATACCAGTCACTTTTGGCGAGGAAGAGGCATCTCGGACAATCAAAACGCAGTTCTTAGTCATTGATTGCTCGTCACTTTATCAGTGCATCCTCGGCAGGCCAGCTCTTGCAGAACTCATTGTTGTCCCCTCTACGGTCCACCTCAAACTTAAGTACTATACTGAGAAAGGGCACGTCGCAACTCTGCATGGCGACATCGAGGCTGCTCGCAGATTCTTTGAGGCCGCAACAAAAGGGCAGAACCAGATCGCGACGACGGCAAAATTAGCAAAGCGCCCAAGAGAGGATGAGGTTCCAGCTGAAGGTGGCCAGCCAGACAAAAAACCCACACTTCTCGTGCATATCATCGACCTCGACAGCAGGCTTCCTGAAGAGGGTAAAGAGGATCGTGACGAAGACAAACAGTCAGGAGCAACAAGCTCCCCGGCTTCTGTACTTTTGCGACCAGTCCCAGATGGGGAACTCGAGATCATCACCTTCAGCAATAACCCCAACAGGGGAGTGAAGATAGGTGCTGGTCTCCCCGAAGAGATCAAGGAGCTGAAGAAATGTCTTGACGACAATGTCGATCTGTTTGCCTGGAGTGCGGCGGATATGCCCGGCCTTGATCCAGAAACTGCATGTCACCACTTGACAATCAATCCAGTTGCTCGCGCCATTTCCCAACGAAGAAGAAAGCAATCCGAGGAAAAGGCACAAGCTGCCGAGAAACTAGTACAATACCTCTTAGAGGCAAAATTTATTTCTGAGGCCAGGTATATGACTTGGCTCTCAAACATTGTACTTGTAAAGAAAAGTAATGGAAAATGGCACATGTACATTGATTACACTGATCTCAATCGGGCTTGCCCGAAAGACGCTTATCCGCTACCGAGCATAGATAAACTCGTAGATAATTCCGCAGGTTTTAAGCTCTTGTCCTTCATGGACGCTTATTCGGGATACAACCAAATCTCAATGGCAGACGAGGACAAGAGGTATACGGCGTTTATGACCTCCTCGGTGAACTATTACTACAACGTAATGCCCTTTGGACTAAAGAATACCGGGGCCACGTACCAGCGCATGATGAATAAAGTCTTCTGATCAGAAATCAGGGACATGCTCGAAGTATATATGGATGATATGATCGTGAAATCCCAAGAGAAATCCGACCATACCACCCACTTACAAAAGGTGTTCGACCAAGCTCGAAAGTGTAAAATGCGTTTCAATCCAGAAAAATGCACCTTTGGTGTACGAGCAGAGAGATTCCTCGGGTTTTACCCCACTGAAAGAGGAATATAAGCAAACCCAGATAAATGTCGAGCACTTGTGGGGTTCCCCACTCCGCGGTCGAAGAAGGCGATACAATCCCTCAACGGGATGCTCGCGTCCCTTGCTCGCTTCGTGAGCAAATCCGCCCAACACGCTCTGCCCTTCTTCAAATTACTCAGGAAGGAAGCCAATTTCGAGTGGACGGACGAATGCGAGCGGGCCCTTCCCCATTTTAAACAAGCTTTGTCCGAGCCACCAGTATTGTCCCGACCAGACCGCGGGGAAACCATATACATGTACCTCTCTGTGGCCAACGAAGCAGTAAGTGCAACACTTATTCGCGAGACGACTGACGGGCAGAAACCCATCTATTTCACCAGCAAAGCCCTGCAGGGACCCGAAGTCAGGTACACACAAATAAAACGAGTGGCCTTGCTCTCATAGTTGCCGCGAGGAGACTCAGATATTACTTCCTGGCGCACACTATCGTCGTCAGAACCGACCAGCCTATTAGGCAGCTGTTAAGCCAACCAGATATGGAGGGCAGGATGCTAAAATGGTCCCTTGAATTATCCGAGTTCGACATTCACTACGAGGGGAGGAAAGCCCTCAAGGCACAGGTCCTGGCCGACTTCGTAGCAGAAATGACTCCGGAACTATCCCCTCCAGGAGGGACGCGGAAGTGGATCATTTACGTGGATGGCGCATCAAGCCCCTCAGGCAGCGGAGCAGGAATTATCCTCGAGAACGAGGAAGGGACCCTGATCGAAGTATCCCTGGTCCTGTCCTTCAAAACATCCAACAATTAAGCCAAGTATGAAGCCTTCCTCGCAGGATTACGATTGGCCAAAGACGTTGGCGCGAAAGAAGTAAAAATTTACACTGATTCCCAGCTCCTAGCATCCCAAGTGCAGGGAGAATTCCAAGCAAAGAACGACCAACTAGCTGAATATTTGGCAATGGTGAAAGAAAAAATAACAGAGTTTGAAGCATGGGAAGTTCAGCACGTCCCGCGCGAGCAAAACACCCGAGCAGACATCCTCTCTAAACTAGCCAGCACCAGAAAAAAAGGTGGGAACAAATCCATCATACAAGAAATACTGGCCCGCCCGAGCATTGTAAAACCCGACCTGCTAGATGTTAATGTCATCGGAGATCCCCTTTGTTGGATGACCCCTGTGTACAATTATATCACCAAGGGGGAACTCCCCGAGGACAGTAAGGAGGCCAGCGTAACTAAACGACGAGCCTGTTCATACGTACTGGTCGAGGACAAATTATATCGACCAGGATTTTCCATCCCCCTATTGAAATGTATCGACGAGGCCCAAGTCCCCGAAATGTTACAAGAGATTCACGAGGGCATCAACGTACAACACTTAGGGGGAAGATCCTTGGCCCGGAAAGCTTTGCGAGCAGGATATTACTGGCCAACCATGCAACACGACGCCAAAGAGCACGTACAAAAGTGCGACCGTTGCCAACGCCACGGGGACATGCACTTAGTACCCCCCAACGAGTTGAAGACTCTCTCCTCGCCGTGGCCCTTCGCCTGGTGGGGGATGGACATTCTAGGCCCCTTTACAATGGGATCTTATCAAAACAAATTCCTAATCGTGGTCGTCGATTATTTTACAAAATGGATTGAAGCCGAAGCGCTCGCCAAGATCACAACCTTCAACATACTGCGTTTCTACAAAAGGAATGTCCTCACAAGATTTGGGGTACCTCAGGCCCTTGTGACCGACAACGAAACCCAATTCACGGAAAAACTTCCAAGATTTTGTCGCCAAACTAGGGACAAAACAACATTTCACCTCCGTCGAGCACCCCCAGACTAACGGGCAAGCAGAGGCCGCGAACAGGGTGATCCTCCGCGGGTTAAAATGAAGGCTAGGTGAGGCCAAGAAACGATGGGTCGAGGAGCTCCACAGCGTCCTTTGGGCGTATAGAACAACACCACACTCCACCACCAGGGAAACTCCCTTCCGACTAGCGTATGGAACAAAGGTGGTAATACCGGTGGAGATAAGGGAACCCTCCAGAAGGACAGAAGCTCCCCTCGCCGAAGAAATGAACGACGAGGCTCTACGCGAGGAGCTCGACCTGGTCGAAGAAATAAGATTAGGAGCTGCGCTCCGCGAGGCCACATTAAAACAACAGATAACGTTGCCACATGACGCCAGGGTCATAAAAGGTGACTTCCCCGTGGGCAGTCTGGTCCTGCGTAGAAACCAGAAGGATTCGCGCGAAGGGAAACTGGCAGCAAACTGGGAAGGACCTTATAGGGTCAAGTCTAAAATGGGCACAGGAGCATATTACTTGGAAACATTGGACAAAAAACCACTTACTCGACCATGGAATGCTGAAAAACTCAAGCAGTACTACAGCTAAGTCCTTAACCACAAGGCTAGACAAATTGCCGACGTAATCACCCAAAATGGGGAGATTTACGCAGCCATCGTATCGTGCCCTGGTGAAGCATGGCACGCATTACAATGCCGACCAGCTTCTGCTCATTGTACGAGCAGATCCTGTGCACAACGGGGATACCTCGACCGAGCTCCGCCGTTGCCGCACCATTCAGGCAGGACACCCAACTCGCGATGGGAATAGTCCAAGCCTATGAGATTAGTACCTCAAACGAAGTCCTAGCCTCATCATGGGCAAAACCACTTTGCCCTCCTCGGTAGGTTTCACAACTCGCCGAGCACACACATATGAATAAACAGAGCAAACGTCCAAGATAAAACATTTTTACATGAGATCCAAGTATATTAAACACCGGTCATAACCGGGTAATGTTATAAGTACAAAAGGGGCAACACCCATATAAAATGGTAAGGGCACGCAGGCCCATAAAACATGTTAAAAAATAACCAAGTCCTAAACTTCGCTTCCATCCTCGGGAGGAACAACCTGACCATTAATAACCCTGTTGAACAGGCCCATTCCGTAGGTCAGAAGCTGCACATCCGAGTTAAGGGCTTTCATCTGCTCTGAAGTAGCATTGAAACCGAACTCAGCTGCCTTCAAGTTATCCTCGCCAAAGATCTGAATCCTTCCGATCAGCTCAGCTCTGGTCCTCAGGGATTTCTCATCATCATTCTCACCCTCGACGGCCGCTGACAAACCCTCCAGTTCAGCCATTCTGGCCTGCAAGCGTGCCTTCTCCTCGTCGTCCACGGTCATCTGCAACTTTAGCTGGGTAACTTCCTGCTGAAGCAATACTTTGGCCTCCTCGTGACCTTCGAATTGCTTCAGATCATTGTACAGCTTATTGTTATCAACTTCCAACTCGGCAATTCTCGCCCTGGCCGTGCGAAGGTTAACACGGGAAGCCGCCTCATCGTCCCCTAGGGCAAGAGCCGCTTCGAGCACCCTGAACATGCCCGCAGCGTCCTGGCAGAGTTGTTTCCTCCTCGCCTGTGGATTGGCGCTCACAATGGCCTCGACTTTAAAATCCTGAACGACAATTGAGTTCCCTTCATTAAACATATTTCCACGCGAATAACACGGGGGCAAAACATACTGGTCGGTGCCAGAACCTCCCGGGCCAGCGGCCGCAGAAGTCCCTGCGATATCTCTCTTCCTCTCATGGGTGGTATACGGGGTCAGCAGCGTCGAGGCTCTCTCCGGGACAGGGGTAGGACCAGCTGCAAAATTTTCCAGAACAGTCTGCTTAGGCACCCCGACCTTGGCACCTGCGGTCGACTTCTTGTGAACTTTCTCCGCTTGAGATCTCATCAGGCGTTCCCTCATGTCTGCCATCATACCTGCGAACACACAAAATAAGTCATAACTCAGAAATTCGAACAAATAAAAACAAACAGTGGACCATACCAAGTAATTGGATCGCATCATCATCATTATCGCATTCGAGGAGAGCTTTGATGTTAATATATCTAGCTGCTTGGACGGGCTCCCCATCATCCCCGATCAGCTTATTCCCGTCCCGATCAACTACGAAGGCCGGGGAAAAACTCTGCACATAAGCATGGAGGATCCTGTACGACTCCTTGTCGGACTCACAGAGTTGTTCGTGTTTCACCAAGAATTGGTCGGTCCTACGCTTAAAATGGGAGTAAACCCATTCCAGAGGAAACATGGATACAACTCCATCCACCTCCCGACCATCAACCGTCACCTTTTCGATAGTCGAGATAGATCTTTTTGCCTCCTCGGAAATAGGCTTCACGATCAGAAACCTATCTTTGAAGTGGAGAATCGAGTTAGAGTACGGCCAGAATAGCCTGCTCTGCTGTTTGAACGAAACCCAACTTTGTTTCGTCCCCGTGGTACTCCTTTGAAGTTGGAAGAGACAAAAGAAGAGATCCACGGTCGCCCCGACATTGAGATGACGGCAGACTAATTCAAATGCCCGGATGAAGGCCAGAGCATTAAGGTGAAGCTGCGACGGGCACAACGCCAAATGGGTGAAGAGAGCCACTTGAAAATCAGTAAACGGGACACGCATCTTGGCCTCCGTAAAAGCAAACTCGTACATTGGGAAACGCAACCCCGGATACCCAGAGAAAATTCTATCATTCTCCCCGGGACGAAATGCTTTCCATTGCTGAGGAGCTTCCCCTACCCGGTTCTCCAACAGAGAGAACTCTCGAATCTCCTCTTCGGTGAAAGTCGATCGGAACGACATAGGTTCGTGTGCTATCCAGTCCAGGTCCCCCTCTGCGACCTTAATGTTGGAATAATCAGCGAGTGCATCCAGCTCCTCTTGTGTCTCTTGAAGGTCGGGCACAACTTCATCCCGAGGATCAGCCATTTTCACCTGAAAAGCAGAGGAAGATAAGTGAATTTGACATCTAAGATCAAATCCACCCTTCCACCACTAATCAAGTGAAAGGGCGAGGATGAAGCCGAGGACAACCTCGAGCCCGTTCTAACTCATCTGTCTAATGACCAGCAGGGCAAGTCCCCGCGGCTTAATATAGCAAGGATCAAAACGAGGACACAGACTCGTCGCGTCCCAAAATCACGACAAGGAACCGAACAAGCCTAGTGCCCGACTACAAACCTAAACTATACGCCTAACCAGAATCTACAAAGATCTACATCAAAACATTCTCTACAATTATCCTAGAAATCTTCATGTTCTTCATGTTCTTCATGGATTTTCCAGAAACTCATATGTTCATCAAAGAACACATAAAGTTCAACCGGAAAATTCATGAACCCGCCGGAGAATCCATGAACAACACCCAGAAAACTCGAAGGTTCATAAAAAATACGGAAAAGGAAGAACAAACTTACAGGAAGAAGAAGAAGTTGACGGAGAAGAGAAGGATCAACGGTGGCGAAGAGGAACTCCGACCGGAGGACTAGTTGCAGAGCAAATAAGAGCAAGGAGTGAGAACTTGTGAGAATGTGAAAATAAAACCTTCCTCCACCTTTTATAACCATTTGATCGTGGGGGATCGTGAAGGTCATCATAGCCTACGCGGCCCTAGGACTAACAAAAGCCATGCATGCTCACCACGTGTCACAAAAACTCTTCGCCTGGCTTATTACAGAAAATACACCAAGTCCTTGGCTCCCTCGCAAACAAATCTCCTCGTCAAAAGTGAACGCATTAGTTGTAGGGCTGCTCAGCGAAAAATGCCAATTTCTGTGAGCACGTAACGGATCTTAGCCGACACTCAGCGTAATCATCTAACGACCACATCTGGTCGGGACACGAATGTGACACTCCACGCGAGCAAACACGTCCCCGACAGTACGGTCCTAGTCACAGCTGTCTTAAGTCATTACTCTCCAGCAGAGCAACGACTTGGGGGGCTCCTGCTCTATACCGGGCAGGGCTTCCTGCCCTTAAGGATCAGGCCCAATCCATTATAGTTGGCACAATATAGCCGTTGGGCACAATATAGCCATTGGGCACGTCCCCTCCACTCGCTTGTCAGTTCACGCGATCAACTACCTCCCCGGATCTTGCGGGGATAGTCGGACCAAGTCAGAGGACCACGCGCTGTGCCCTCCACTTGGCAGTCTCTCATTCGCCGAGCAGCCATCCTACTCGCGAGGAGAGATCTTGGCCCCGCGCTGGGGGTATATTATAAATACCCTCTCACTTGAGAAGGTCAGGTATCTAATCTCTTACATTCTTACTTCGTACTTGCTTTTCTCCTCTTGTCCAAACTCTCACTTTGGCATCGGAGTACCTTGCAGGTACGCCCCCCCATTCTCCTCTCCTACGAGCATCAACTCCTGACCTACACGAAGGCCGCGGCGATCTCCTTTCGGTCCTCTCCGATCACTTACAAACATAACTTACCGCTTGTGCTAAATTTGGTCAAGTGCAGACCATATCATACATTAAATAACTAACAACACTGACATAAGGGACCTTTGGTATGTAATTAACTTCTGCATCTGTCTTTGGACATTGATCCAATAAAAGTACTCACAACATTCGAATTACTCAATTCAAATTTGTCTAGCACCTTTTCAACATGATAAGTGCTAAATTGTAGTTATTTTTAGTGTGAATAATTGGCACGTATTGTCTTGATTCGTTGGTTCAAGATGCACAGTTTTGACCAACAAAATGCTGGCATTCGCGCTTAGCTAGTACGTTTTTGTTTTGAATCATACATTTGTTTTTGTTTTGAACCATACATTTGTTTTTGCTGCAAGTAGTTTATTGGTAAGTTTTGCTTTGCTTGTACGTTTTTGTTTTGAACCATACATTTGTTTTTGTTTTCTGAAACTTATTGAGCATGATATTCTTGAAAATTACTTTTGTTTCTTTGAGTGGATTGATTCTTGTTTGAGGACAAACAAGTTTAAGTTAGGGAGAGTTTGATAAGTGCTAAGTTGTAGAGATTTTTAGTGTGAATAATTGGCACATATTTGCTTGATTTGTTGGTTTTCCATTAATAATCCCCCGTTTTTGTATACATTTTGTATAGTTACATACTATTGTATATTTTGCGATATAGTGTACATATCACTAAGTTTGATAGTTTTTCTTCTGTTTTTATAAGTAATAATGCATGGTTGAAGTATGGACCCAATTGAACCAAGAGAATGCTTCAAGATGTAAGTAGATTTTGCACCTAAGAGGGGGTGAATTAGGTACTTAAAATTTTTTCCGATTTTAACTTATGTTTTCTTATTTTTCCGATTTAGATTCTAAGTGATGAAAACGATAAAGTGCGGAAAAGATAAAGAACACCGTGAAATATCCTGGTTATAGTACTTCAGTCCCCTTTCAACATGAAAGAGATTTTACTATTGTTACGACGGTTTCAAACGCCACAATTTACCAAAAATAGAATGTTTGAAAAAATTGAAAAATTGAAAAATTGTCTAAGTATTTGAACCAATCTTATGCAACATCTATTAATTTATCCAAGTCAATAGATTATATTTGAAAGTGATTTAATATGGTTTAAACATGAAAAATAATTTTTCCAATGCAAGATAATAAATATTTTGAGCACTAAGAATGTTTTAGTCAAGAATTTCATATACCTAAAAGTTTGATAAATCCAATCTTGCAAGTGCAGTCAAGTCGTATGCATTTCTTCTTTTTCTTTCTTTGATAATATCATTGTTGAGCTTGTCTTCATCAATGGGCTTGTCATCATCAAAACACATTGGAAGCTTGTCTTCACACAAGATGCATAATTTTGACCAACAAAATGTTGGCATTCGTGCTTAGAGCGGTTTTCAGTGCGATGAGATTGTGGCAGTGGCAAAATCAGTGTTTTTGTTTTCCTGACCGCGCTTAGCGTAGTTTATGTCGGTTTAAGGGTATTTTAAGTGAGATCGGGCTTAGAGCGATCTGAGGGCGCTTAGCGCGGTTGCAATTTTCAGTTTTGTATAAATATCCCTCATTCAGATTTTTAGGGTATGTTTTTGGGAACTTTTAACCCCAACTTCATCAAACACATTCTTTAGTAGTTTTAACTTAGAAACAACACATGGATGATGCATCTTGACGATCCGGAGTCGAATCCACTTCAATCGGAGATGACAGACCGTGAGAAGTTCAATCGGAGTTGACAAACCATGAGAAATTTGTTCTCCTTCTTTCTTCTCTATGTATTTTTCATTTTGTTGGGGTTGTTGTATGTATGTTTACTTTGATTGTATATTCATCTATGGATCTTTGTATAAAATCTCTTTTACAAATCTTAATCGATGTCATCTTTAATTTAATATCTATCTTAATGGGTTTGGATCGCTGTAGACATATACTTTTCAAACTCGACCTAAGATGATTATCTATTGGCTATGGGAAATGGTTTAATATTCACGTGTGTGTATGTGTGTGTCAGATCTTAATGCTCCGTGTTGTTTAGTTACATGAGACATCACCTTCGAGAGAATACAGTTGATCTCCCAAAATTTGTGTTAGACATAACCTCTGTTTGTGAGCGATACGTGGGGGTTTTAACTTGTAATAGGGTGAGTGCAATTGATCAATAGGTTTTTTTAATACTTGATGGATATAATGAAATACAACTCCTGACGAGTTTTCTCCTCTCTAAAGAATGATTTATTTACTTGTTTTTATGTTTTTCTTTTTGTTCATGTTACTCACAAACCATTTAAACCCAAGCTTAGAAATGTAGAGACTGTCGAACGACATTCTTTCCCTCGAACCGATCCCTGTGGAGACGATATAAATCTTGGAGGGAATTCTTTCGAAAATAATATTTTTGCTTGCCGCTTCAACAAAATGGCACTGTTGCCGGAGATTGGTTTTGATATTGAATTGGATTATGATAGGTTCTATATTTCTAAGCTTTGTACATAATTATATATATATATATATATATATATATATATGCATGTTTTGCTTTTGTTTGCCATCCTTGTATATATGTGTTGTCCATCATGTGTGTGTGTATGTGTTTGTGCATATTTTTGTTTTTTGTTTTTGTTTGCTCGAGTGTTGCAGGTTTATTTGGTATCTACCGGTGAACGAGGCAACATGGAGGAGCTTGTACGTAAATAAGGCGTCAAGCTTACAACGTGAAACAAACACTTGTTAGGAAGCAACCCAATGGTTTTTGAGTTTGTATATTTTTATATTTGGTACTATAGTTAGTATAGAGTGAGAATGAATGGAGTGAAATAACCAATTTTGGAAAACTAAGTTTTCCTGTCCGCGCTTAGTGCGTGCAGAGGGCGCTTAGCGTGCCTTGGTTTGCAAAGAAAAATCTCTCATTTTCCATTCACTTTCACCAATATTGGTCTTTGTGTTTCGTGTTAGTTAGTTTTAGTTCAATTTTATTAGGTTGTTAGAATAAATTTTTGTGTTTGTTCTCAAGTTTTGTTTGTGATTAGCTTGAGGATGCATTGGGTGATTGTTCATTTTTTATTGTTTCAACAAGGAAATGTTATGGTAGTGTGAAAAATTTAAAGAGATTTGCATGGCTAAGGTTTGTGTTTATTGCTTTTCTAGAACACTACATGTTTATGAACCTTAGACTTTGTATAAATTACATGACATTTATTTTTTTGCAATTTTGTTCAATTTTGAATCACTTTAGTTCATAGCCCAATGTGAGGAACCTTTCCATTGTTTACTAAATTGCATGGAGACCAACTTCCTTGTTTAACTTGTTTGAATTATCTTTAATCTTGTATTTGTGTTGTTTGTATGATAACACTAAAATAATCAAGGCATTTTATTTTTTATTTTGAGCACAACCACTTGGCCAAATAGTCAATCTACCTTGTGAGTGAGTTAGAATTTTCTTACCCCTTTGAGCCTTTGTTAGAATCCATGTTGGCGTTGAGTTCAATTTTTGTATGGATTCTAATATTTTTTCTTGAACCATAACCATGACTTGTCATTTGAGTTTTTGCCCTTGCCTAATAAGTTTAGGGAGCACTCACTTTGCATGATTGGTTGTATTCAAGTTGGGGAGAAAAAATGTTGGTTGTTATGCGGTTGAGAAAGAAAAAGAAAAAGAAAATAAATAAAAGAAATAAAAAAAAAGAAAAAAGTGTGTGAATAAAATCAAGGTTGTAGCAAATGAGCAAAGTGAGGGTGAATAAAATTTTTGATTGGTTGAATGTGTGTGATTTAATTGGTCTCATAGGTTTAGGCAATTTCGTTTTATTAGCTTTAGAAATAACCCTTCTTTGTTACCCAAGCCCAATTACAACCCTTGAATGTTCTTGTGATTCTTGCTTTCATACTATTCAATATGAGTTTTTTCTTGATGAATGCATAATTTAACTTGTTGTTAGCATGATTGTTGGGTGAGAGTTAAGCCCCTCATGTTTTTTTATTCATCTACCGATGAAGTGTGTGCTAGGTGTGATTCATTTTTTAACATTGTATTGTCTTAGAATTTTTGACATGTGTTTTGTATTTAGGAGTTGTTTCGTTTTCATGTTGTCGTTGTAGTTTATTGGTATGTTTTGCTTTGCTTGTACGTTTTTGTTTTGAACTATACATTTGTTTTTGTTTTTTGAAACTTGTTGAGCATGATATTCTTTAAAATTACTTTTGTTTCTTTGAGTGGACCGATTCTTGTTTGAGGGCAAGCATGTTTAAGTTGGGGAGAGTTTGATAAGTGCTAAGTTGTAGTGATTTTTTGTGTGAATAATTGACACTTATTTGCTTGATTTGTTGGGTTTCCGTTAATAATCCCTCGTTTTTGTATACATTTTGTATAGTTACATACTGTTGTATATTTTGCGATATTGTGTACATATCAGTAAGTTTGATAGTTTTTCTTTTGTTTTTATAGGTAATAATGCATGGTTGAAGTATGGACCCAATTGAGGCAAGAGAATGCTTCAAGATGTAAGTAGAGTTTGCATCTAAGAGGGGGTGAATTAGGTACTTTAATTTTTTTTCCGATTTTAACTTATGTCTTCTTAGTTTTCAGATTTAGATTCTAATTGATGAAAACGATAAAGTACGGAAAGATAAAGAACATTGTGAAATATCCTGGTTAGAGTACTCTAGTCCCCTTTCATCATGAAAGAGATTTTACTATTATTAGGACTTATACAAGACTATCCAAGTCTTCCTATACAAACACTAACAAAAACACCAAGAACAATCCTCTTGGATTTACAGCACACTTATTTCCAACAATCTTGTACAATAAGTAAAAGCCTCTACAAGAAGATACAATCCACCTTCCTATAGAACACTCCTAGTACCAAACAATCCTTGATACTAAGGAACTTGTAACAATTACAATAGATTTAAATAAATGAAGTTTGTAGAATTCGTTAAGACTTATAACAAAGCCTTATTCTTTTTTAAGTATGAAGATTCAAGACAAATTCTCTCTAAGTGCTCAAGATACATTTATGATAATAATCTGAAAATGTATTTCAAAAAAAGAATCCAAGTATGAAAGTTGTGTAGAAAATAAATGTAGAGAGATTTTAATATTTGTATGAAAGAGGTGAGTGAAAAATAAAATTTTAAATGAATTTATAGTGATGAAAGCAACCATTCAAAAGTCATGGCAATGGTTAGAGAATTTATGAAATTTACTAAGAGAAATGATGTAAGGGATGCCATGAAAAGATATGACGAAAAGGTGCATTCAAACAAAACATTTTTCAACTCTGCTACAATACTTGTTAAGTCGGTTAAACGGATACTTAACTTAACAAGTTCGCATCATTTTTCAAATCTTAAATTTCAAATACTGTTTCAGACCGATGCGAATTGTGGCGGTTTTTTTTTGCTGTTGTGACGGTTTCGAACGCCACAATTTAGCAAAAACATAATGTTTGAAAAAATTGAAAATTTGAAAAATTGTCTAAGTATTTGAACCAATCTTATGCAACATCTATTGATTTATCCAAGCCAATAGGTTATATTTGAAAGTGATTTAATATGGTTCAAACATGAAAAATAATTTTTCCAATGCAAGATAATAAATATTTTTTTTCTTTCTTTGATCATATCATTGTTGAGCTTGTCTTCATCAATGAGCTTGTCTTCATCAAAACACATTGGAAGCTTGTCTTCACACAAGATGCACAGTTTTGACAACAAAATGCTGGCATTCTTGCTTAGCGCGGTTTTCAGCGCGATGAGATTGTGGCAGTGGAAGAATCAGTGTTTTTGTTTTCCTGAAAGCGCTTAGCACGATCTTATCGTGCTTAGTATGGTTTATGTCGGATTAAGGGTACTTTAAGTGTGATCGCGCTTAGCGCGAATTAAAGGCGCTTAGCACGGTTGTAATTTTTAGTTTTCTATAAATACCCATCATTCAGATTTTAGGGTATGTTTTTAGGAACTTTTAACCCCAACTTCATCAAAAACATTTTTTAGTAGTTTTAGCTTAGAAACAACACATGGATGATGCATCTTGACGATCCGGAGTCGAATCCACATCAATCGGAGGTGACGAACCGTGAGAAGTTCAATAGGAGTTGACAAACTGTGAGAAATTTGTTCTCATTCTTTCTTCTCTATGTATTTTTCATTGTGTTGGGGTTGTTGTATGTATGTTTACTTTGATTGTATGTTCATCTATGGATCTTTGTATAAAATCTCATTTACAAATCTTAATCGATGTCATCTTTGATTTAATATCCATCTTAATGAGTTTGGATCGCTGTAGACACATACTTTTCAAATTCGACCTAAGATGATTATCTATTGGCTATGGGAAATGGTTTAATATTCACATGTGTGTGTCAGATCTTAATTCTCTGTGTTGCTTAGTTGCGTGAGACATCACCTTCGAAAGAATGCGGTTGATCTCCCAAACTTTGCGTTAGACATAACCTCTGTTTGTGTGCGATACGTGGGGGTTTTAACTAGTAATAGGGTGAGTTCAATTCATCAATAGGTTTTTTAGTACTTGATGGGTAGAATGAAATACAACTCCTGACGAGTTTTCTCCTCTCTAAAGAATGATTTATTTATTTGTTTTCATGTTTTTCTTTTTGTTCATGTTACTCACAAACTATTTAAACCCGAGCTTAGAAACGTAGAAACTGTCGAATGACATTCTTTCCCTCAAACCGATCCCTATGGAGACTATATAGATCTCAGAGGGAATTCATTCAAAAATAATATTTTTGCTTGTCGCTTTACCGCTTCAACACAACATAGCTTTTATGAGAGAGCCATAATTTTCTAGCACTCTTATCTCTGTGAATTTCAATACCTATAATCTTCTTAGCAACACCTAAGTCTTTCATGTAAAACAATTTTCCCAACATGATTTCAGTTCATTTACATCATGTAAATGATTAACATTAATCAATATATCATCAACATATAATAACAGGAAAATAAAAGAGGCATCATCTAAACTTCTAATATAAATACAACAATCACAATCACACCTCCTGTAGCCAATCTAAGAATGTATAAATCAAATCACATGTACCATTGCCTTTGAGTTTGCTTTAAACCATACAAAGACGTCTTTAATTTACAAACTAGTCTACCATGTCCTGTTTTACTGAACCCCTCTCATTGCTCCATGTAAATTTGCTCATCCATATTACTGTGAATAAATGTTGCCTTCACATCCATCTTCTCTAAATGCATGTCTCCGCTAGCTACCAAGGCTAACACTACCCTGATACAAGTACGCCTCGTGAGTACCCCTTTGCTACAAGATAAACTTTAAACTTTTCACATTCTTTTTGTGTTACTGTTGGTTTTCTCCTGAGCACCCACTAAAAATTGATGGCCCTGTTATACCCTAATTTTTAACCCTAAGATCCCATCCACTTTTTACATTTCTGCATACAAACAAGATCACAAGCTTGGTTGCTTTCTTACCCCCTCATATTTGTGTTTTCTTTTGCAGAGAGCATCAAGCCTCTCTTTGTGTATCTTTTTCCTTTATGTTTATATGTTTTATGTTTCACTAACTACTAATCAAAATACCAAAAATATGTCTTGTATCCTTTTGTTTCTTTGTAATGTAGTGTGCTATATCAAGAACGCCAAGCATGATTCATCAACTAGGGTTTTGCTCCCTCAAGGTTAAAGTGTGGTCAATCATTGATTCCCAAGTGCTATCTCATCAAACCATGGCTTATAATATCAAATTACAAGGTTTCAAGAATCATTCAATCTCATTTTTTTATCAAAGATATCTCAAGGTTTAGTAGCTTGTCTCTCAAGAAAAGTTAAAGGTTCATGTGTTTATTTCCATGCCTTCATCAACAAGTTACCTCAAGATTTGGTCAATTTAATCAAAGGAAATTCAAGGACACGTTATTTTTCATTCATATGATTATCCTTGTGCTTTGAAATGCAAGGGAAGTTCAAGTTTACAAGTTGATTCAAGGAAGTCTGACCTAAAAAGTCAACATTTCAAGTCAAAGTTCAAAAGATCATAACTCCTTCAATTCTCAATATTTTTGAATGCTTATTTTTGCATATTACTCTTATCAACATCCTCTTCAACTTCTTTTTACATGACAAGAGCCAATAATTCTTGAAGGATCATCAAAAGTTTGAAGACATTATAGGTCATTTGTAGACTTAGTGAAATTTTGCCTATTTTCAAGTAACTTTTTCTCAACTTTCAAGAATCTCAACTTCTTCAATTTTCAACATTTGGAGCTTATTTTTTTTGCACAATATAATTTTTTATACCTTCTACAAGATTGCTTCAATGGTCAAAGTCAAATTGTGCTTTGAAGGCCATGGAATTCATTGACATGTTATAGGTCATTTTCAGCCATTTGGACTTAGAATACTTCAAGTTTGGTTTGCCAGATTTTTGTTCCAACTTCAACATGACATAACTTTTTGCTCAAGCATTCAAATGAAACCTTTCTTGTCACATTGTGATCCTTGTTATGATGTTAACCAATTTCAAAAAGAATGGAATAAAAAAGCCTCGTGTACAAGATGCCCCATTGATTTGAACATGGTTACTTGGGGCTGAAGTTTTCATCATAATCAGAATTTTTACCTCTACCAAAACTTTTTTACAAGCCAAATTACCACGTGATTTGCACTCTAATCATATTAAGGGATGTTTACCAAGTGAAAACGACTCAGAATGGCCAAGTTTAGCTGCGTTTTGAGTGACCTCATGTTTACCAAGTGAAAACGACTCAAAATGGCCAAGTTTAGCTGCGTTTTGAGTGACCTCATGTGCAAGTTTGATCAAATTTTTGGTGTTGATGATTTCACACAAATTCTGAAAAAAACTCCACATGTGTGAGATCATTCACTTCTCCTATAAATAGAGAGCCTTGCTACCTTTATTTCCAAGCTTTTGATAGCCAGAAAACCCCTGCTTCACTCTCAAATTTTTCCAGAAAAGTGAACTATCGTGTTTTGATTTCTAGCTTGTTTCTAATAAATTTCTTGATTCAATTAGCTCCATCAGGATCCTCTGAAGCTTCTACAACAATTCTCGAGCTCTAAGAGTCCCTGAATCACTCCAACCAAATCTAGTTTCAGAGCTCCTCCGATAGTTTTTGGACAAGGTAGCTTGAGGCTCCATTTTCAATCAAACAAGTTACCACAATGTAGTCCTTTGCCTTCTAATTATTTCCCCTAACCTAGCTGGCTTTGATTCTTTGTGTTCATCATTTAATTTATGTTTTAGTGTTCGTGTGTTCTTCTGATTTTTCTCAAAATTCTCTCTGCTCTCTTTCAATCAATGAAAGTGGAGCATGTAGTTGAGTTCGCCTTGATGAGACAATTGCAATGATGGTGGTCTTATGCTCTCATGTTACCATATAGCAATCTCCGGTGACTGGTTCACCGGAGAAGATGACCAGAGAGGTGAAGGTGATGACCTGAGGTGGAGACACGCTAGCAGAACGAAATGTTTCTATTGGCTTGATTTGAATTAGATCCCGTGTGCATTTTTGAAATAATTTCCACCGTGAGCACGCGTTTCTAGATCCTGAGATCTTCCATGTAGGATTAATGAATTTGATCCAACGCGTGTGGTTTTTTTCTCATTTATTTCTTTTTCATATTTTTATTCTTATTGCATTTAACTTTAAAAATTCATATTAATTTCATTTTAACTCCAAAAAATCCCAAAATAATTTCTAAATTTTTTCCTCTTTCTGATTTTATATTTTTCATATTTTATTTTCATCATTTTCTATTTTTCATGATTTTTCTCATTTTTGAAGCATTTTAAATAGTTTAAAAATAGTTTTATGCATTTAAAAATTCTCAATTTTTTTTATCATTCTTGACTAATTTGTGACTTGCATGAATTTTTTTGACTATTTGTAATTTGATTTGATCCATCATTTGCATTTAACCTTTTATTTTTATTTTAAAATCATTTTTAAAATTTATTTTGATGCATTTTAATTCATATTTTTTCATTTTATATTTGTTTGACTTGTGTTGACTTCTGTTGGCCTTGGAACTTAGTTGATTTGGTCATAAGTTTCATCATACTCAATGGATCTTGGGTGTTGATGGGGTAAAAACCCTAATCGACCAAAATGGATGACTGATTTTGATGATAACTTGATCATCACTTGGATCCAATTTGGTTTTGCTATCTTGTTTGTTCCTCTCTCCTCCATCTTTTTCTTTTTTCTTTTTCACCTTTCTTTTGATCATTTGGAAGATGTGTAGTCTATCTTGTTCATGATGTCTTGAATGGCGCTTGATGAACTTTCATCATTTCAAATCTACCATTTGATTGATCATTTGATCAATTGAGGTACTTTGAATTGATGCATAAGTTTATCCTAAGTGTCATGAATGATTGATTGATATAATGGACCAATCTTTCCTTGACTTAGGTTTTGATCCACCTTGTTTTGACTTGTGCTACATGTTTTAGGAGTATGATCTTTATATCTTATCTCTAACATGTATGGTGCATAAATTGTTATTGACCGACCTCCCATAGTATGAACTTCCTTATAGATTGTGCTACGATTGCTTAACATAGCGCTAAATTTGTCCCTAATCGGAAAGTAATCATTTGGTCCAAATTTAGATATGAGTCATTTTTAGTTTAAATGTAATTCTCCTATCTTCATAGTGTGTTGATTATTTTCCACCTAAGAGAGCTAGTGACATACTTGTTGATTTTATCCAAGTTGGGGCCCTTCTCAAAGGATGATGCAAAGTTCTTATACTTGTTGGGTTGATTAGTTGAGTAATCTACTTTAAATGACAAAATGTATTCTTCTTTAGCTTTAACACTAACACTAACTTTAATTGTGCTAACTTTTACTTTATGCCATTTATTTTTATGCACTTTTATCTTTATGCTCTTTATTTCTTGCTCTTTATTTTATGCTTATCATTTCATATCATATTTTCAAGAGGTTCCTATAGAGTACTATAGACGTTTTGGGTGTTAACATCTTCCCTCTGCGTAACCAACCCCCTTACCCTTGTCTATGTTTTTATTAGTTTTTGTTTTAAAACTTCTTTAGGTTTTGTTCACTCTTTTCCATTTCCTTTGGAAAAATAAAACTGCGGTGGTGACTCTTGTTTTGTGACTTAAGTTAATCAATAGGTTAAACTCAAATTTTCCCGCTATAGGCCCCTTTTTCCCTATGAAGTTAAACAAGCTCCCGTTTCTGATTTTTATTCATGAACTCCATCCCATCCTCTATTTCACCTATTCACTTATCTTTTTCCTAGCTAGCTATAACCTTTCAAAAAGTAGAAGGATCTATAGAACTAGTAAGAAGTGCATAAGCTGTCAAGTATTCATACTTATATCTTTATGGTGGCTTGATTGAACGACTCTCTCTCTCTCTCTCTCACTATATATATATATATATATCACGTACAAGAATATAATAATGTACTCCACATGAAACTTTTGGTCTGTGACGGCGGATGAAGAAATTAAGAAGTCAGATTGGCAAGACCTCCATCGAGAGGAGTCTCCCTTGGATGCAACATAACAACAACATCCCAAGGTGAAGGTGTATTTCTCAATTTCCTCCTGATAAGTGTTTTATTCAAGATGAAATAGCACATAAAATAGGGCATTTATCTTACTTTAATGACAAGATTCTAACATAAATACCTCAACTAATGAATGAAAGTAATATGGTGCAAAGTCTTCTTGGTTTGATTTACATTTATCCAGGAAAAGGCTAAAGAATGCATCAAATAAAGAACAAAGAAAAGTTGTGCCATGCAGACTTCGCATAGCGAAGCAGAAGCGAGCTAGGCAAAACAAAGCAGAAGCAAAACTGATCAGACTTCGCTTGAAGCGACAGAAAGCGGTGGAAAGCGATGAACAATGATAGGCAGCGATACAAAACAGAACCAAACTGTCCTTGAAGTGAAGAAAGCGACAGAGTTTGCGATGCGAACTTTCCTTCGCGTAGCAGAGTAAGGCGGCTTCACAAAAGGCGGTTTGACTGCTCAGAGACTTAATGGAGAAGAAAGGCAAGTTCGCATAGCGAACATACTTTCTCTATGCGAAGTCAGGCGACCAGAACTGCTATAAAAGGAGATCAAACTCAGTTCAAAGGGGCATTCAGTTTTTATCTTTTGTAATATCTTGTAATAGAATAGAGAGTAGGAAAAGAAGTGAGGTAAAGAGGAAGAAGGGTGGATACACATCCAGGGTCGGGAAATCGTCATTGATGTGGATTCAACTCAACCCTTCCAACATGCTTTAAGCTACCATGAGTAGGTAAATTCCTCCCTTGTTGGGATTGGTTGTAGTTCACCGAAACAGTATATATTTTCATTAATCATGGCGTTATACGCATTTTATTTATGAATCAATATTGATGTTATCTTCATTTTATCGTTTACTTCATGGATTGAATCGATATTGATAAATATGATTCAACTCTCGATCAAAGATAACATCTATTAAACTGTAAATGCTAGACATAGATTTAGGTTTAATATTCACCGTAAGTATCGAATCTTAATGCTACCGTATTGTTTAATAGACTGAGAAATCGTCAATTAAACCATAAGGTAGAAATCTCATCAAAGTTTAGACATGAACTTTGTTTGTGAGCGATACGTGATAATATTGAAACATGCTTAAATTTTGTATAACTGATTCGTGATATACATATTGAATCAGTGAATGAAAAGCAATTCCCAACAAGCTTATTCCTCTGAAACTTATCTTTAATTCTTGCACTATTTTACATTTCGTTACTTACAAACCAAACAATCTTGAAACTTCTGCTTAGAATCATAGAACTCATTGAACGGTTTTAGTATCGCCCCAATCCCTGTGGATATGATAAAACACAATACTTACATTTAATTGTACTAAACATCAAATTGGCGCCGTTGTCGGGTGTAACAAGCCTCAAGGTGGTTTGAGGGGTTCACCACATCTTCATAAGATCAAGAATGGCAAATGATTTCAAATGAATCTTTCTCTACTAATCAGATGATTCAAATTAGGGTTTTGGTTCCCAAAGGCTTCTTGATGGTTTTTGCTTGCTCAAATACATTCTCAGGAGGTTCTACATGCTTACAAGTACTCATGGAGGAAGACTTTGCTAGTGATTCATTGTGGAAGATGTTCAATGGATCAGTTACTTGTGAAGTAAGCAAAAGTCAATAGTTCAAAAGGAAAGTCAACCATGGGTTTTCAAGGGTTCAAATCATGTTTCCCAAGTCCATGTACCTTTATTTGGTCAAGGAATAACATGGATGACATCATTCTTCAAGAATCAAGAGTTTGTGCAAAAGTTACTAAATTTGGAAAATGACCTATAATGAGAACTTTCCATTTTTGGCAGTTTTTCCACCACATTCAACTTGACTTTTCATCATCAAGGAAGCTTCAAATGAATTTTCCTCCAACATGAAAGTTGAATATATTTCTCTCCCATTTCCAAAAAGTACTAGATGGTTTCCATATCATTTGTAGAACTCAAGTTATGGTCAAAACAATGCAAGGTGCTTTTTAAAGCTTTTCACATGTACCACTTTTTCCACCTTTTGCATTTTGGTACAAATTGACTTGTAATTGGTTCTATTGCTTCAAGTCACATTCTAATATCCAAGTACACTTCATTTGGCACAAGTTTGGCCCTTGAATCAAGTCATTTCATGCCATGTACCTCACTTTCTTCACATAATGCAATTTTGCAAGATGGATTGAATCTCACAAATTAAACCACTACAAAGCCCAAATCCAATTCAAATGTGATCAGCAAGTAAAATGAGTTTGATTCATGCTTATCATATGGCCCATGCACGTGTGGATCAAGGGGTACAACTCAAATTGCAAATTTGCATAAACCATCCAAAGTCATTAATCAAGGGTTTAACCAAACTTTAATCATGATTAGAGGTCTAATGAGGTGTATATAAGCTAACTCACACGTCTATTGCTAGGTCATGCACTCTCATTTGCTCATATTTTGAAATTTCACTTACACTTTCTCCTCTTCGAATCTCTCTTTCCACAAGAGTTTCTGAAGAAAATTTATCATATTTGTGACCTACACACTTGGTAGAGCAAGAATCATCCATTGTTTTAAGCTTAGAGTGAGATTTCATCAAGTGCACTTCAAGAGGATTCATCTTCAAACTTCTAGATCTAGCCATATTCAAGCCTCTATTTGCATTTATTTTGCAAATAGAGCTCAAAAGAGGAAGATCTGCAGCTTTTGGAAGGGTTTCTTGGTGTATTTCAAGCTCTGTAACTTTTAGGTTAGCTTACTTTTCACCATCATAGAACTTGATTTTGTTGTGTGCATTATGATCTATGATGTTCACTGATCATTCTGATGTGTTTTGTGTGAGTTTTGGACGTGTATCATGGGAGTATTTGATGATTGAATTTTTTAGATCTAAACTTTTCTTCTTCGATTTGCCTTATGTGTTGATTGTTTGATGAAATGGTTTGCATATTCTTGATCCTTGTGAAATTCTGGTTTAAATAGTGCACTTGTTTGCAATTTCTGGAGAATTTTGATGTGCAGGTCGCCGGAGGAGACGACCGGAGCTAGGGCTCCGGCGTCTGGTTCATTTTCAGGTCACCGGAGGTTTTATTGGAGGAGACGTAATCTGGACCGTTGGTGGTCCAGATCTGAGGGCTCACATGTTGCCATGCCTTTTTAAAATTTGTTTTGATTTTATTGGTTGTGTGTGTGATATTCCATGCTTCTTATCTTGTACCTTTAATCCTGAGCGTTGATCTTGCAAGTTTTGATTTTGGTTTGACTTGATCTGACGTGTGTGATTAATCTGATGGTGTATGTTGTGCCAGCGCATTAAAAATTCCGTGTGCCTCTCACGTGCTTGTTTTTCATTTCTGATTGATGTGATGTGTGCACGTGTATGCTTGTTACCATATCCGTTTAATCTGAACCTTTGATATGGTTTACTATTTGATTATGTTGACTGCGTATAGTCCATTGGATCAATCTTATGTCAATGATGGAGTCAAGTTTGTTGACTCTGAGTCTAGTGTAAAAGCGCTTTGGGCTTTTTGTGCTATTGGCACCCCTCCTTTTGATCCAGTCCACTTTTGAACGTGGAATTGTTGCTGGTGACACCCCCTGGATTTTATTTCTTCATTTTATTTTCATTTAATTATATCATTTGCATTTTATTTTTTTAAAAATAGTTTTATGCATCCAAAAATCACCAAAAACAATCATGAAGCATATTTTTGCATTTAATTAATTTTGGACTTTTTTAATTTCTGACTTTGGTCATTTTCCATCATATTTTTGGCATTTTCTTTTATTTTCTTTGAAAATTGTTCTTATTTGCACACTTCAATTTTGAGAATTTATTTCTCATAGCACATAAAACATTTTGAGTCCATTCTTTTTGCATTATTTCATCAACACATTGAAGTGTATAAAAACATTTTTCTCATAATTTTAAACTCTTTTCATATTGCATTTTAGCCCGTCTCTTTTGCATATTGATCCATATCCTTTGTGCTCTTTTTCTAATTGTTTGAGGGAACTATCTTGTGAATTTTTACATGAGTTTTTAATATGATGTTTACCTCTGGTTGAGGTGTCTTGAGAATTAATTTTGTGATTTTTTAATCATGTTTACTATTTGTTTGATCATTCATGTTTGAGGTCTTCTTTTGTGAACATCTTTGATCATGTTTGATTACTTGTTTGAGAAGGCACTTGTGCCATTATTTGGGATTGTTTCTTTGACTTCATAAACCATGTTTAAATCATTATAGGTCTCTTGAATGAAAATTATAGGTCATTGGTGTGAGGTTGTTGCATATTTTGTGCACATGTTCAATGCTTGATTTACATGCCTCCTTTGACTTATCTTCTCACTTCTTCTCATCTATGCCTCTTCTTGGTTTGTGTTTGGTTTGTGTATGCCATGCCATATCATTCCTTTGCACTTCATTTGATGTATATTTCTGACCTTGGAGCTTTGCATTCATGTCATATGCTATTCATGTTTCATTTTGCATCCTTTAACATGTTTCACTTACATGCTTCCTTCTCCTTCTTCTAATGATTCTTAATGCTTGGATACTTGCTTGTATGCCTTATGTAATACTTGTACAGCATGTTTAGGCCCATGTTTAGGTCATCCACATTCTGACTTTGATTTTATTTGTAGCATTGTTGCATGATCACCTTGCATATCCACTCATTCTTCTTCTACTCCTTCTTTGATGATCTTCTTGGATGTTTGGCCATTTGTTTGCATTCTCTTTGCTTGAGTTTGTTTGGTAAACATTATGGGTCACCTCTAAGGTGTACATTCTGACTTGTATGAGTTTCATTTGGTTTGTAACCATTTCTCTTTGGGTTGTGACTTGTTTGGGTTTCATTTGTCTTATTGTTGCTTATGTTTGTTTTTGCTAATCATGTAGGGGCTAATGGTAGGTGAATGGGATGTGGATAGTTATCCATATTCTAACTTATCCTTTCTCTTTTAAGCTTTCATACTTGTGTTTGCTTTAGCATTTAAGATGCTTCTTTCTTCTCTCTCACTCTTTCTCATCCCATGGATCTCAAGACTTGTTGAAGTCTTGGATTCTTTTCCCTTTAGAGCTACCTAGTCCAACTTAATTTTTGATTAAGCTTGGAGTAGGATCAGCATTAGGTTTTAGGTAGTCGTCCCTCCTAAGCCTCACTAACCATAAGTCATCCATGCATGATAACATTAGGACTCTTAGTTTCCCTTTAGAGTTTCCTTTTGGGTCTTCTCTCTTCTCATCTCAAAATTTCTTGAAAACACTTAATAAAATGTAACGTATATTGCGCTCGAGCCTTAAGTGTAGGAAATGAAGAACGAGGGGTCTCCCCTCCTCTTCTAGGGTGTTTAGCATACGTCCCATTTGAGGGCGACCATGCGATTCACTCGTTCTCGCATGGTAGACTTTGGTTCAATGTAAGTTACGAACTAACTTAAAACACTTCTGTCTAAAAAACACCAAACAAATTCAAATCTTTTTATCCTTCGGGATTGTTGGGTTTCAAACTTTTTTCAGAAAGGAGCTCGTCGCTCACGTTAAAAAACACTTACCCATCTGTGGTCGTACCCACGAACTACATTAGCTCTGATTCCTCTCTCTCATTCGATTAAGGATATGTAGGCACAAGACAGCGATTGTCTTGGCGAGCAACCTTCCCCCATAGTTCCCGTCCGAACTACATTGACTCTGACTTTCCCATTGCACTGAAGGAGTACATAGGCCTAGGACAACGATAACGTCCTATCGAGTCACTTCTTTTTTTATTTTATTCTTCGTTTCTCCGTTCTTTCCGTTCTCGTTTCTTCTCCGGTCCAGTAGCAGTGGAGTTCCAGACGACGACACCCTTTGATGCAGACAACAAGCATGGATCCCATCGAGTACGATGGACGTGTTGGGTGCTAACACCTTCCCCTCGCATAACCGACTCCCGTACCCGTTTCTCTTGGTCGTGAGACCATGTTCTTTCCCTTTCCTCAGGTTTATGCAGTGTTTCCTTTCCCTCTCTCGGGATAAATACACATTGCTGGCAACTCTGTGTTTTTCCGCGCCACTCTCACGTTTGTACCGTTGGATGCGAATCTTCCGGGAGCGACAGCTGGCTACTCTGCTGGGGACTCTGGTTGACCTCTTGCTGGTCCATCCCCTTTTGCGAGTCGATCCTAGTGCTTGTTTGTTTTATTTCATTGGGTGTTTATTATGGTGCTTTATTTTGTTGCATATTGTTGTATATTACTATATTGCTGTTTTATTTGTTTTACTGCATTTACAGTTTTTATTGCATTGCATTTCATTTTATTACTGTCATACTGGATATTGTTGTACTGTTCTGCTGCTGGATTTTCTGTTTATAGGATGGGTTGGATTCATGAGAGAAAAGCCCAATACCCAGGCTTGAGCATACACCTATGATTAGCGTGGAAAGTAGTGTGACTTGTTTGGCATTTGGCCAGACTTAGTATACATGAAAACTCCACATCCAGACGAGGTTTTCTTGGTAATGTTCTATCTTGCTCATTTGGGGCAGATGATGGAATATAACCTGGAAAACTGTCGACTCTGGCGACCGTCTCCCGAGGACTCAGCAACGCCTCTCCTCCCGAGATGTGACAGTGGCAGACCACGTTCAGTCGCAAACCCATTACACATTCTCGATCCGAGGACCCAATGTTGGGAACTTACTATAGGTTGACCTTATTTTTTAGGGGAATCAGTTGAGGCCTCCTCGATTGTTGATGATGCCAAACCAGAAATGGTGAACGTATCATCATTTCTCGACCTGAGAGCCCGTGATATTGAGGATCCTTGGCTTTCTAGAACCCACATGTGAGAAGAGATGGGTGTTTGTAGGTTTGCAGGTAACCGAAACCTTCAACCTACCCAGTTTTCTGGATTTCTCACCGGTGTACTGTTATTATCCTGATATTCTAGCAGTTTGATTGGGCTGTTATTCTGAATTTCTGGGTTTTTGGTATTTAGGGTCTTATTCAGTTAGCAGAACAACAACAGTTTTGAGCATCATGGATACCTTGATCCCATGTTTGCATTTTGCATCATCATTTTGCATTCTAACATGTTTGTTCATTTGTATGGTTGCATCCTAACTTTGATTCCGGTTGTCCGAAGACTGTCCATGATGAGTATTAGCACTGGAGAGAGAAAGAATATCATCCTGTACAAGTTCCCGGAGCTTCATTTAGATGATGTGCACAAGATCTCGGCTATGGCAAAACCTGGGGTATTGGCAGATTTTAGAGGAGAATATGAGAGGATTCTGAGTTTTGCCCAGAATGTTACCAACTATGAGTTCAGGGCCCTGCACACTCTGGCGCAATTTTATGACCCTCACCTTCGGTGTTTTCTGTTTATGGATTATCTTTTGGCTCCAACGTTGGAAGAGTATGCTTTTATTTTGGATGTTTCAGTCAAAGAAGAAGCTCCCTTCTATCCTTCTAAGGAATTTCCTGATCTGGAAAGGGTTGCTGCTGCTTTATGTTTGGACCCGTCTTTGTTGAAGAAAAATATTGCTAGTAAAGGGGGTTATCAAGGCTTTCACACGAAGTTTTTGATCGAGCAGGCTGCTACTTGTGCTAAGGCTAAGTGTTGGCTGGTGTTCAATGCCATCCTGGCTATGTGTGTTTATGGAACTGCGTTGTTCCCTAATGTGAAGGATTTTGTAGACGTGTACGCCGTCCGAATATTCACCACGAAGAATCTGGTACCTACCTTGCTTGGGGATCTGTATTATTCAATGCACTATAAGAATGAGAAGAGGAGAGGCGGACCTCTTTACTTTTGTGCTCCAATTTTCTATAAGTGGTTTGTTGATCGCCTTCCCAAATCTGAGGCATTCGAAGACACTAAAGAAACATTGGATTGGTCAAAGAGATTAATGGGATTAAGGGCTGACAACTTGATTTAGATCAATCGTGATTTGCTGGGCCAAGAGATCCTAATTAGTTGCGGAGGTTACCCAAACGTACCTTTAATAGGAAGAAAGGGGGAATTAATTACAATCTCATTCTTGCTATTAGGCAATTTGGGTATGCTTTGAAAGAGCCGCCAAAGGGCCAAGATGTTCAAGAGTCTCTATTTGTGAGTGAGGAAGCCAATCTGGAGGTGTTAAAAGAAGCTGCTAATGCTTGGAGAGATCGCCATAAGAAAGGAAATACTTCTTTTGGAAAGTGTAACAACAAAGCCTTCCCTGAGTACGAAGACTGGATTCAGAGGAGAGTAGAAAGTGTACTTTTATCATTCTACAGAGAACCTCCATCTTACCCCTTGTTGATTGAATCTCCAACCACGATTGAGATTGAGAAGTATAACGCACTGTGGGCTGAAAAGGAGAAACTTCGAGAGGAGAACGGTGAGTTGCAAAAGGAAATTTACCAGTTGAAACATGAGCGAGGTGAAGCTGTTCATATTGCCAAGTTGAAGACGAAGCTTCTCGCCAAGAAAGAAAAGGAGCTAGCTGAAGAGGTCGCAGCTAAGCAAAGAGTAGGGCAAGCTCTAAGAGGTGTTAGTAAGATTCTCAAATCCAAGAAGGAAGACCTAGCCAAGGCTTGGTCGAAGATTCACAAGTTCAATGTTTACCGAGATACCGCCATCACAGCCAACAAGCAGAAGGAGGATAAGTATTTGAAGCAGATTGAGAGTCTGAAGTTGAAGCTCAGGAAGAAAGACAAGGAGATCTTATCAGGGACGCTCTGAAGACACGCAGTCGAGGAACGACTCAATGAAGCCATAGCAACCATGGAAGAGCTGAAGATACAAGCGGAGGTGAAGAGGTCTAAGTGGGAAAAGCTCTAGCTCAGGCAGTGGTCCTCAAAGGGTGCAAGATCATGATGATTGAAAAGAATTCTACTCTGTAGTTTGTAGTTTGTTCTTTCTTTGTATTTTGGGTCACCACCAGAATTGTTGGCTGGGACCTTTGCTTATTTTGTTTTAGGCTCTTTATGGTACCTTGGGTTGTAATTTATGACAATGATTTTCTCTGACTTATATATGAGCAGCAGTTTCATCCCATCTTATCTTTAAACTGGAATCAAGGGGTGGATCGCCCTGCGAATATACAAACATGTTTGCATTTGCATTTGTATAGTCATAATCATTTTTTGCATTGCAGGTTATCTCAGGTTCTCTGGTTTTCTTATGCTCTCTCTTTTTTCTCAGTCAGGATTGATCAACCAACTCATCGGTATTCTACCAAGCTTAATCAAAGTAGAGTGATGGACAAAGTTCAGGTAGACATGACAGCTATGCAAGCTCGCATCGATCAATTTATGGAGATGATGCAAGGTGTGGTGCAAAGTCAAAATGAATTCAGAACTCTAGTTCAGCCTGTGGTGTCGTAGGTTGTGGTTTTCTTAATCGTGTTATTCCTCCGGGCGGAGGTGGTGCTGGTATCAACATTCCTATTCCTGGCACTGGTGGACAGGGTGGGATTCCTTCAGTGGTTGGAGAAAGAAGTATTGTTCGAGCTATCCATGGCCATCGTATTGATGATCAACAGGATGATGTTTTTTTAGTCAGAAGCTTGGACGTTGGCCTACCTGTGGTCAGTGATGAGAGGATACGTTTAATTGAGGCGCAATTGAAGGGGGTTGTGAAACAGGATAATCTGGAAATAGATTTGGATGACCTAGGGTTAGTCCCTGATATTGTCATTCCGCACAAGATTCAAATTCCTACACTGGAGAAGTATAATGGTTCTACCTGCTCGAGAACTCATGTAAACGCTTATACCAGGAAGATGGACGCTCATGCCAAAGATGAAAAACTAATGATGCATTTTTTCCAAGACAGCCTGTCTGGCGCATCTTTGGAATGGTATATGGCGCTGGAGAGTAGAGATGTTCACACTTGGAGGGAGCTGGCTGCAGCTTTTATCAAACATTACCAGTACAACACAGACATGGATCCCAACAGAACTCAGCTGTTGAGCATGTCCCAGAAAAGTGATGAAAGTTTCAAAGAATACGCGCAAAGGTGGCGTGAATTGACGGCTAGGGTGCAGCCACCCATACTGGAAAAAGAGATCTTGGATATGTTTATGGACACACTGCCTAAGCACTATTATGAGAAGCTGTTGCCTTGTTCACTAGGCAAATTTGCAGATGTGATTGCTATCGGACAGAAGGTAGAGGTTGGAATTAAGGCTGGAAAAGTTTCTAGTAGTGACGGATCGTCCTCCGGGCATGGAAAGAAGCCATTTGATAGTTATAAGAAGAAAGGAGAGGCCAACGCTGTATCATCTCACAGGGGAAAAGGGAAACAACGTCAGAGCAATAATCAACAAGTAGCATCGGTAACTATCCCAACAACGTTACCTCCACCACAACAACAAAGGAATAATGGTAATCAGAATAGGCAGCAGGGCCAGTATCAGAATAGACAAAGGAATGCAGAGAGGCATTTTGATCAACCACCAATGTCATATGCACAGTTATTGCAACATTTGCTGCAGTTGCGTCTAGTTGAGCTCTGTACCCTGGCTCCACCAACAGGGGAACTCCCACGAGGCTACGATGCTAACGCACACTGCGATTTTCACTCTGGTGCTCCGGGGCACACTGTGGAGAAGTGTAGGGCGTTTCATCACAAGGTGCAAGACCTTGTAGACTCCAAGGCTATCACTTTCTCGAATGTTGGGCCCAATGTTATTCAAAACCCGATGCCTGATCACAATGGGCCGAGGGTGAATGTGATAATTGAGGAAGGTGAAGCTTTAAATTTGATCATGGATGTTGAGGAGCTGAAGACTCCGCTGGCTGTGGTTAAAAACAGGTTATTGAAGGGTGGCGTCTATCCGGGTTGTGATGAGAACTGCTCAGATTATTTGACGAAGGATAATGGTTGTGATTCGTTGAAGATGGGTATCCAGAGTATGATTAATGAGGGTTGCTTACAGTTTGATAGAGGTAATTAGCAAGAAGAGGTTGTTAGTGAGAAGGTTGCTACTATCACCATTCCGTTTAAAACGATTACTATTTCTGGTATGGCAAGGCCACCTCCAGTTATTATCACAAGGGCTGGACCCATTCCGTATGAAAGCACTAAGGCTATTCCATGGAATTACGGCGCAGATGTGTTTGTCAATGGACAAAAGCAGGAATTATTAACTACTTCACCAGTGAGTTCTAGTCCTGAGGTTAAGGTTGAAGCTAATGCTATAACAAGAAGTGGTAGAGTACTTACTCCTGTTAATGATCAACCCAGTACTTCTAGGCAAGATAAGGGAAAACAGGCAATAAATGGTTCTGTTCACACTCCAGTAATTACTGATTCTACAGTAAAGTCGGTTGATGATGCTTTTTCTGAAAATGTAGAGGAGTTTATGAGACTCATCCGGAAAAGTGATTACAAGATCGTGGACCAGTTACATCAGACCCCGCCAAGATCTCTATTCTGTCTTTGCTATTGTGTTCTGATGCTCACAGGAATGCTCTTCTGAAAGTTTTGAATGCAGCCTACATTCCTCAAGAGATTTCCGTTAACCAGCTGGAAGGGGTTGTAGTGCACGTGAATGCGGGTAATGGCTTGGGCTTTACAGATCTTGATTTGACTCCTGCTGGGAGGAATCATAACCATGCCCTGCATATTTCGATTGAGTGTCGTGGTTCACTGATGTCACATGTATTGGTTGATACTGGATCATCGTTGAATGTATTGCCAATGAAAGCATTAATGAAGTTAGATACCAGGGGACTTATTTGTACACCAAGTGACTTGGTGGTGCGAGCTTTTGATGGCTCGAAGAGGTCTGTTTTTGGTGAGATTGTGCTTCCGATCAAGGTAGGGCTGGAAATCTTTGATGCAATATTTTATATAATGGATATTCAGCCAGCATACAGCTGTTTGTTGGGTCGTCCTTGGATCCATGGTGCAGGAGCGGTAACCTCCACTTTACATCAAAAGCTGAAATACATGGTTGATGGTCACGTGGTGACAGTGTGCGGGGAAGAAGACATAATGATTAGTCAGCTGTCAACCTTCAAATACGTGGAAGTGGATGGTGAAATCCATGAGACATTGTGTCAGGGGTTCGAAAAGGTGAAGGTTTCTGAAGAGGTTGTCCAGTCTGAAACTATAGAACAGTCTGTAGTGGCAGATCAACCTGAGGTTTCTATGTCTTCGTTTAAAGACGCCAAAGCTGTGGTTGAAGCTGGTAGCTCACAGAGGTGGGGCCAGGTGGTTGAAGTTCAGGAGAAGAGGGATACTTATGGATTGGGATACAAGCCATCCAGGAGAGACAGGGATCCTCCCAAATTCTATAGCCCAGTCCGTTTCACCAGTGCCGATGTTTTCTTCGACAGAGTTAATGCCATTGAGGAAGAAGGAGACATTGATTGTGACATGGATGGCAGAATCTTCCCTTGTGTCCCAGGAGAAAGTCTATGCAACTGGTCTTCCGAGAAAGTCATTCAAGTGACTGGCTTCGAGTAATTGCTTTGTTTTCCTATTATGTTAATCTTGCGTTCTGCCCAAGACGTAGTGATTTTATTTGTAGGGCTTTTAACTGTTGCATGTTTTGCTTTATCATCAATAAAGGACTTTTCACACTCAAATATTTTGATCTCTGTTTTTCTGTTTTGTTTTTATGCATTAAAAACCCACATCAAAATGGAAATGTGTTTCTTTGTTGCATACATAATAAAACATACCTCATCAATCATGCAGGTCTTTTTGTTCAGATGACACCGATCATGACTCAGCTATAGCTCGGTATGACTTTGACAATCCAATCTATCAGGCTGAAGAAGAGACTGACGAAGATTGTGAACTGCCCGAAGAGTTGGCCAGATTGTTGAAGCAAGAGGAGAGAGTCATCCTACCTCATCAGGAGGAAATTGAGATTGTGAATCTGGGAACCGAGAACGCCAGAAAAGAAGTAAGGATAGGGGCTGCATTGGAAGACAGTGTCAAAGGAAGATTGATTGAAATGCTCTGTGAGTATGTGGATATCTTCTCCTGGTCTTACCAAGACATGCCTGGGCTTGATACTGATATTGTTGTACACCGGCTACCACTTAAAGAAGGTTGTGCTCCGGTCAAGCAAAAGTTGAGAAGAACTAAACCGGAGATGTCTGTCAAAATCAAGGAAGAGGTTCAGAAACAGCTAGATGCCGGTTTTCTTGCCGTAACAAATTATCCTCCATGGGTTGCTAATATCGTGCCTGTACCTAAGAAAGATGGGAAGGTCAGGATGTGCGTCGATTACAAGGATTTAAACAGAGCAAGCCCAAAGGATGATTTCCCGCTCCCTCACATTGACATGTTAGTTGACAATACTGCTTAGTATTCTGTGTTTTCCTTCATGGATGGCTTCTCTGGGTATAACCAAATCAAGATGGCCCCAGAGGACATGGAGAAGACAACATTCATAACACCGTGGGGAACTTTCTGCTACAAAGTGATGCCCTTTGGATTGAAGAATGCAGGGGCAACTTACCAGCGGGCGATGGTGACTCTCTTTCATGATATGATTCACAAAGAGATTGAGGTCTATGTTGATGACATGATTGCGAAGTCACAGACGGAAGAAGAACATTTGGTAAATCTTCAGAAGTTATTCGAAAGGTTAAGAAAATTCAGACTGAGGTTGAATCCAAACAAATGTACCTTCGGGGTGAGATCAGGAAAATTGCTGGGGTTCATTGTTAGTGAAAAGGGTATTGAGGTTGACCCTGCAAAGGTAAAAGCCATACAAGAAATGCCTGCGCCGAAAACAGAAAAAGAGGTTCGTGGTTTCTTGGGGAGATTAAACTACATTGCTAGGTTCATCTCGCATCTCACAGCCACGTGTGAACCAATCTTCAAGTTGTTAAGAAAAGATCAAGCAGTCAGGTGGAATGAAAATTGTCAAAAGGCATTTGAAAAGATTAAAGAATACTTGCAGGAACCTCCGGTCCTTATGCCGCCAGTTCCAGGAAGGCCTTTGATTATGTATCTCACGGTTCTTGAGAATTCAATGGGTTGTGTGCTCGGTCAACAAGACGAGTTAGGTAGAAAGGAGCATGCCATCTACTACCTGAGTAAAAAGTTTACTGATTGCGAGTCAAGGTACTCGATGCTGGAGAAAACATGTTGTGCACTCGCTTGGGCCGCTAAGCGTTTGAGGCAGTATATGTTAAACCACACAACCCTATTGATTTCGAAGATGGATCCGATCAAGTATGTGTTTGAGAAGCAAGCACTTTCTAGTAGAATAGCCCGTTGGCAAATGGTTTTGACAGAATACGATATTCAGTATGTTTCCCAAAAGGCCATTAAGGGAGGTGTTTTGTCAGAATATCTTGCCGAACAGCCAATTGAGGATTATCAACCGATGAAGTTTGAATTTCCGGATGAGCATATCATGTATCTGAAGATGAAGGATTGCGAAGAACCTTTGCCTGATGAAGGACCTGAGATTGGATCTCAGTGGAAGATGGTTTTTGATGGGGCTGTTAATTCATATGGTAACGGAATCGGGGAAATCATTACAACTCCACAGGGTTCTCATATACCCTTCACTTCCCGATTGGCGTTCATATGCACCAACAATGATGCGGAGTACGAAGCATGCATCATGGGGTTAGAAGAAGCAATTGATTTGAGAATCAAGAACCTCGATGTTTATGGTGATTCTGCGTTGGTGGTTAACCAGATTACAGGTGAATGGGAGACTCGTCAAGCGAATCTTGTTCCATATAACAACTATGCCAGAAGGTTGTTACCTTTCTTTGACAGAGTAAACTTCCATCCCATTCCCCGGATAGAGAATCAGATGGCTGATGCGTTGGCAATATTGTCATCAATGTATCAAGTGAATCGTTGGAATGAAACTCCTTCAATCAGAATCATGCGCTTAGACAAACCTGCTTTTGTATTTGCAGTTGAAGGGGTATCAGATGGCAAGCCTTGGTATCATGACATCAAAGTCTTCTTGAAGAGTCAGGAATACCCAGCTGGGGCATCTTCCAAGGATAAAAAGACATTGAGGAGGTTATCAGGAAACTTCTTTTTGAACAAGGACGATGTGTTATACAAGAGAAACTTTGATATGGTCTTGCTACGTTGTGTTGATGAACACGAGGCAGGCCTGTTAATGGAAGAAGTTCACGAAGGTTCCTTCGGTACTCATGCCAATGGGCATGCTATGGCTAGAAAATTGTTAAGAGCGGGGTATTATTGGATGACTATGGAGTCTGATTGTTTTAAATACGCCCGGAAATGTCATAAATACCAGATTTATGCTGATAAGGTGCATGTACCGCCTACTCCTCTGAATGTTTTGTTGTCACCTTAGCCTTTTGCCATGTGGGGCATTGACATGATTGGGAAGATCGAGCCGACTGCTTCGAATGGACATCGTTTTATCTTAGTGGCTATTGATTATTTCACGAAGTGGGTAGAAGCAGCATCGTATGCCAACGTCACCAGGCAAGTGGTAGCCCGGTTTATTAAGAAGGACATCATCTGTCGGTATAGAGTCCCGGAGAGAATCATTACTGATAATGGTTCAAATTTGAACAATAAGATGATGAAGGAGCTATGCCAGAGCTTTAAGATCGAACATCACAATTCTTCTCCCTACCGCCCGAAGATAAATGAGGCTGTTGAAGCGGCTAATAAGAACATAAAGAAGATTGTGCAGAAGATGGTAGTGACATACAAAGACTGGCATGAGATGTTGCTTTACGCTTTGCAAGGATATCATACTTCGGTACGCACATCAACTGGGGCAACTCCTTTCTCACTGGTGTATGGTATGGAAACAGTTCTGCCATTAGAAGTTGAGATTCCTTCTTTGAGAATTCTGACAGACGTGAAGCTTGATGAAGCTGAGTGGGTGCGTTCCCGGCTGAATGAACTAAACGTCATTGAAGAGAAGAGATTGAAAGCCATTTTGCATGGCCGGTTGTATCAGAGCAGGATGAAAAAAGCATTTGATCAGTGAAATTCTGGTATCAGACGTGTGATGTTAAGGTGCGATGTCACAACAACACACTCTGCACAATGGACAACAATAATAGTAACAAATTAACACACCAAATTGTTCACCCAGTTCGGTCTAACTACCTACGTCTGGGGGCTACCAAGCCAGGGATGAAATTCACTACTTGTAGAATTAATTTACAGACTCAACAACCCAGTTGACAATCTCCTAAACTTAATTCCTACTAGTGACTTTCTACCTAAGAAACCACTTAGATATGAGAACACTACTCAATCCCTAAAACAATACTCAAGGAACAACCTCTTTGAGCAACCTTGATCTTACTTCACAGCTTTGATCAAGTAATAACTCTCTTTTACTTCACAGCTTTTAAGAGAGGACAGAATACGACTCAGCAATTCACCCTAGAATTCTGGTTATACACCTCGTACAAAATACTCAAGACACTCAGCCTATGCTCTTGATCTTCTCTCTATATTTCTGTACTTTTTCCTTTGGTCTTGTGCGCTTTATATAACTCCTTGAATTGGTCTTGGACCTGATACAATATCTGACCTGATTTGTTATTTAAAACTGAATATTTAAAACAGATTTTCTCCTAAAATCTTTTTAAATCTGCACCAGATCTCCTATGCAGCAGAAAATATATATCCCAAGATATTCGCATCCAATGAGACAGCTTGCTCTCCACAATTCCAGCTAACACACAAACCCTAACAACATCACAGCCTGCTGTTGTTAATTCTGCAGATCTGATGTTACAACATCGCCATGTGACATCAGACATCCAACTTCAGCAATTACATACTTAACACAGCCCAGTGTTAAATCTCAATGTTGCAACATCAGCACCTTGACATCAACATTGAATATACTTTGTTTTACCAAAATTCTAGCCAATCCAAGAAACTAACAATCTCCCCCTTTGGCTAATTTTGGCTAAAACAATCTCTGCATCTTCAAAGACTTTAGTAGCGGATAAAAATATGATTTTTCCAACCTTTACAGCAGCAGCACAGTCTCCCCCTCAAGGCAAGAACCAGCATACAAGCTGTTCAATAACTCTCCCCCTCAATATCTGCACTTCTGCATCACAACTAGCAGCACTCCTTGTCATTGCAACACCTCTTGCATCTTGACTGACTCTTGACTATTTCTCCCCCTTTTTAGCCACAATTGGACAAACCTCAACAAGTAAGTCCTATGACACCCTGTACAAAACCATACTTCTTTTGTCAGCAATATCCACATTTTGAAAATCCAGACATATTCTTCATCCATCTAGTTATGAAGGCTTCACACAATCATCCACAAGATCTGAAGCACACACACAATGCCTTCCACTGAACTCTAAGTCAACTCCTCACACTTAGAATAACACACACCAAGACAAGTGTACAATCTATTCAAGGCTATGATTCAATCTTGTCTTCAGACATCTCCTCAGAAGTATGTGCGCACAAGATTCAAACAATTTGCTTCATATGACTAGAACCATTCAAGGCCACACCAAAACACGAATCAACAGCCTAATGTCATAACATGCTATCTGACATTATATCCTCATAAGAGGCAACCAATCTCCACAAGCTTGATCAGCATGCAATCTTCACAATAAATACACCTTTGCTGCAAAATCCATAGACAAGTACTCCCCCTGTCATGATTAACAAATGCTCTAGATGGAGATGAACATTTGACCACATTTTCTGAGTACATGCATTTTGGTACCACTGTCCCTTTCTCCAAAGGCTATCATACAATTCATCTTCACCATCCAAGGCAAACCTTCTACTTCATCATTCTCCCGTATGACTATGTAGATGCTCCTTAGATATAATGTAAGCACTAAGCTTCAGATCCAGAACAAAGACATCCTTCACCAAGGATACTCTTGACACTCTTATTACCAGGGTATTACATATGCTCCACTACTGGATTTACTATCAGCAAAATAATCCAAACTCAACATTGTGTCACAAACTCCACAAATTCTCAGCTTACTTATAAGCTTTACTGAGATCCAGTCTCTTCAAGAGATTACAATTCCTCTATCCTTACATCCACCAGTAGTTGTTGAAACTGGTGAAGTCTTCAAAGACAGTAGTCATGCTTTGCCAGAACAAACTACTAAACACATGACCATAATCTCCACCTCTTCTGACCAAAAATGCTAGAGCATCCAACTCCACATGTCCAATCTTAATTATCTTCCAGATATAACCACCAGCAAACATGATGTTATAACATCTTTTGGGACATCAGCTTCTCATCACCATTCAAAGGACTCATTGCACAAAGAAGTCCTTCAAGAAGCTCCCAATAAAACACAGTCAGAGCAACTTATTCATACACACCTGAATACCATAAGTTCCCACACCCTCTCTGAACCATATCCTAGCAAACTCAACCATATCCAGAGTATCTATATCAAATTCTTTTTCCAGAACATACTTCCACCATTTTATGAAAAGCACAGGAATGTTATCTAGTATGGCCTTTTGAATTTTCTCAGAAGTTCTAACAACAACGACTTCCTTCATTTGAGAGATATCCTGGACATTATCATCAGACTTATCTCTGATCTTCCTATTTCTGGAAGAGATGAACACTTTACTCCTGGATTTTGTAGTACCATCCACATAGATCTTCTGCTTATCAGTTCTCATCTTTGGAGGTGACTCAATAGCTTTCCTCTTCCTTGATTTCAGTCGTTTAGCAACCCCAGGAATCACTTTTTCAATTAGTTCATCATCACGCTTCTTTATTTTAAGGCTAGAAGTATCTTTCTTGACTTGAGATGTTTTAACATCAGCTCTAACATCTGCATCTTCCAACCTAAGGATTGTCAACTTGTGAAATTTTTCTTCTGAACTATAGAAGTCATTAGTCAGGTTGTCATCTTTCTTGGCCTTGCAAGTATTCAGCTCCCAACACTTCTTAAGGTCACAGCTTTTGATCCTTCCATCAGCATTGTTGACTCCTTCATCTTGCTCACATAACTGACTACTCAAGTTGGCTTTTAACACATCATCCAACTTAGGAGTAACAGCACCATAAGTCATTAACCCAGATTGACTTTTCACCATACTTTCACACTTGATGTCACCATCTGATGTTACAACATCAACCTTAACATCACTAGATAAGCTGTCCACTTGAGGTATCCACTGATAGCAATTATCTTTGGATCTTACTCCCTTCATCACTACCTCATTCTGCTCATCAGCTACCACACATTCATCTTTGGTGTAGCTTACCTTGTAACCTTCATCACAAAGTTGACTTATGCTAATTAAATTAGCACTTAACCCTTGAACAAGGAGCACATTATCAAGAGTAAGACCATCATGATTCTTCACTCTTCCAACTCCTTCTACTACTCCTTTTTCACCATTGCCAAAAATAACATCATTTGCATGGCAAGGATTGAACTCTACCAAATGCTTCTTGGATCCAGTCATGTGCTTTGAACATCCACTATCAAAGTACCATGCATCCATAGCAAAATGTCCATCTGATGTGTGAGCCAATAGACATGTGACCTGAGCTTTAGGAACCCATTGTTTTACTACTTTGAGCCTGATGTCTGGGTTGAGGAGCAGAATTTGGATAACCATGCAGTTTAAAACAAGAGTACTGCATATGTCCAAACCTTCCACAATAGAAGCATCTAATTATGTCATCTCTGAATTGGTTATATCTTCTACCATTATGATGATGATATTGCTGTGGCTCCCACCCATAATGTTGTCTCCTTCTTCCATAGTTGGCCTATCTTCTATGGTGCTGTTGTCTTTTAGGCTGTCTTCTATGGTGGTGAGGCTTCCTTCTACCATAATAATAAGGCACAACATTATTATCTCCATATCCATATCCATACCAGTTACCCTGATGTTGAGACAACTGATGAGACATGTTCTGCTTGAACCTGGTAGCTTGCATGCTCTGGTGATATTGGGGAGGCATATACTGACTAGCTCCTTGAGGCTGCATCTTCCTCTGATGGGGACTATTCTTTTTCTTAACATTCTGAGGCTGAACAACCCTCTTAGAAGTAGGATCCTGTCTCTTTGTTTGAGACTTTGGTTGGGACACTTCCTCCTTTGCTCCTGAGGTGCTTGCCACATATCCTATACCAGACTTATCACCAGCAACCTTTTCTGTTTGAAGGATCTTATCAAGTGTGTCTTTACCACAGCTCAGCATCCTAACAGACTTGGTCATATGATCAAGGTGAGCTTTGACCAGTACAACTTCATTTTCCAGATCAGCTTTTTCATTCTCAAGTTGAGCAATCTGTTGCTTGTGGCACTTGTTTTCTTGACAAATCTCAGCACTCTTTAAACACAGCTCTTGATAAGTAGATGCTAACTCCTCATAAGTTATTTCTCCATCACTTGAATCATCATCAGAAACAACTGCTCCTGTTAAAGCTCTAACATGCTTTGCTGACTCACCTTCACTTTCACTATCAGAGTCAGACCAGGAAACTGTCATGCCCTTCTTCTGCTTTTTCAAGAAGGTGGGACATTCTTTCTTGATATGTCCATACCCTTCACACTCAAAGCACTAAACTCCTTTATCTTGGGCAGTTCTCTCTTCATCCTTCTCTTTTGACTTGCTGGTGTCAGAAGATATGTTCTTGACATTAGGCCTGGAGTTATTATTCATTCTCTTGAACACTTTGTTGAACTGTCTTCCCAACATAACTATGGCCTGAGATAGATCCTCCTGGGACTCAGAACTCTTTCCTTTCTCCTCTTGATCATTTGACACCAAGGCTATACTCTTTGGCTTCTTTTCTGGTTCTTCCTCATTCAACCCAAGCTCAAAAGTTTGAAGAGATCCAATGAGCTCGTCAACTCTCATCTTGCTGATGTCTTGTGATTCTTCAATGGCAGTCACCTTCATCTTGTACCTCTTAGGAAGTGACCTAAGAATCTTCCTTACAAGCTTTTCATCTGACATCTTTTCACCAAGAGCACTGGAAGCATTAGCCAGCTCAAGAACACTCATGTGGAAGTCATGAATAGTCTCATCTTCCTTCATCTTCAGACTTTCAAACTTCGATGTTAGAAGCTGAAGTCTTGACATCTTAACTCTAGATGTTCCTTCATGTGTAGCCTGCAAAATATCCCACGCTTCCTTAGCAACTTCACAGGTATTGATTAACCTGAAAATATTCTTATCCACTCCATTGAAAATTGCATTTAGAGCTTTGGAATTTCCAAGGGCAAGCTCATCTTCTTCCTTGGTCCATTCTTCTTCAGGCTTTGGCTTTGAGGTGCCTTCTTTGTCTTCGCCAGCATCATCCTTCTCACACATGACAAGTGCTTTCCACTCTTTAATGACAGCCTTCCAAGCCCTGCTGTCCAAGGATTTTAAGAAAGTGGTCATCCTTGGCTTCCAATAGTCATAATTGGATCCATCCAAAATAAGGGGTCTGTTGACGAATCCTCCAACTTCTTTGTCCATCTTTACACCAGAAAGTAACTTCCCTAGATCTCACCTAGAGACAGACAGGATGCCTGCTCTGATACCAATTGAAATTCTGGTATCAGACGTGTGATGTTAAGGTGTGATGTCACAACAACACACTTTGCACAATGGAAAGCAATAATAGTAACAAATTAACACACCAAATTGTTCACCCAGTTCGGTCTAACTACCTATGTATGGGGGCTACTAAGCCAGGGATGAAATTCACTACTTGTAGAATTAATTTACAGACTCAACAACCCAGTTGACAATCTCCTAAACTTAATTCCTACTAGTGACTTTCTACCTAAGAAACCACTTAGATATGAGAACACTACTCAATCCCTAAAAAAATACTCAAGGAATAACCTCTTTGAGCAACCTTGATCTTACTTCACAGCTTTGATCAAGTAATAACTCTCTTTTGCTTCACAGCTTTTAAGAGAGGACAGAATACGACTTAGCAATTCACCCTAGAATTCTGGTTATACACCTCGTACAAAATACTCAAGACACTCAACCTATGCTCTTGATCTTCTCTCTGTATTTATGTACTTTTTCCTTTGGTCTTGTGCGCTTTATATAGCTCCTTGAATTGGTCTTGGACCTGCTACAATATCTGACCTGATTTGTTATTTAAAACTGAATATTTAAAACAGATTTTCTCCTAAAATCTTTTTAAATCTTCAACCTTTTAAATCTCCTACAAATCTGCACCAGATCTCCTATGCATCAGAAAATATCTATCCCAAGATATTCACATCCAATGAGACAGCTTGCTCTCCACAATTCCAGCTAACACGCAAACCCTAACAACATCACAGCCTGCTGTTGTTAATTCTGCAGATCTGATGTTACAACATCGCCATGTGACATCAGACATCCAACTTCAGCAATTACATACTTAACACAACCCAGTGTTAAATCTCAATGTTGCAACATCAGCACCTTGACATCAACATTGAATATACTTTGTTTTACCAAAATTCTAGCCAATCCAAGAAACTAACAATCAGAAAGTGCGTCCTCGGTGTTTTCAAACTGGTGAATTAGTTCTGAAAAGGATCATTCCTCCTCAAACAGATCACAGGGGCAAGTGGACTCCGAATTACGAAGGGCCATATGTAGTAAGACAGGTTTTCTCTGGTGGAGCCTTATTACTTTTAACTATGGATGGCGAAGATTTTACGTCCCCAGTGAACGCGGATGTAGTAAAAAAATACTTTGCATAAAAGAGACCCGCTGAACATAAAAAGAAGGTTCAGGCAAAAATGAGTCATCCTGGCGAACCATAAAAAGAAAAGGTTCGGGCAAAAATTAGGGATAAAAAGAAAAAAGAATAAACCCGCAAGGTTGAAAACCTGAAAAGGCAACTTTGGCAAAAATGGGTATCCCGGTGGATTGAAAACCCGAAAAGGGCGATCCAGGCAAAAGTTAGGGATTTAAAAGCAAAGACTACGATCCGGGTTCGATCTGTGATCACTATTCACACTTGGAAAATTTGAAGGAAAGGAATCAGTCTAGTCAGTCATCTTCAAAGGCCAAAGTATCTGCGGATAAACAAGTCATATGGTTTATAGCTGAGTCGAGTCATGGTGGATATCTGTTCCCCACATTGCCGACATGTGTATTTTCTTTTACTTTTTGTGCAATTACCTCTTTTCAGGAATTGCTTCCAGATGTAATTGCCTATTTACAGGCTGATCATTCAATAAAGTTTGCATTTCAATCAAAGAGCTTTTGTTTTTGTTTTACCTGTTTTGTTTGTGAAAATGCCCGATATTTTTTATAAACATTACATGCTAAATGTTAAGCTTTGTGAAACAAGTTGGAAAACAGTGGCAACTGCTTAGGCGACAGTCACTATGATGAAAATCAAAGTAATCATTTTTGCACGTAGACCTTTCTGTTTGTTTTGCAGGATGACAAATGTACCTCCCCAGTAGAGCTCTCCCCAACTTTGAAGTTTGATCGTCCTTAGAAGTTTATTACTCTTCCCCATCAAAGTATCGGGGGTCGTCTTCCTCAACAGAGTATAAAAAGGTAATTCCCCGAGCGGAGTCATTGAGGATCGTCCCCCTCAGCAGGATATAAGAGGTTTTCCCCCAGCCAGAATTGTGATTTGGATCACCTTTCTTCAGCAGGTGGTGTTTCCCCACAGAGTATGGGGCAGTCGTTTTTCCCCAGCTAGTCAGGAAACATATGTTTATCCCCTAGCAGAGTGGATGATGACAACTACTATTTTCAAGCAGATGTGCTGATGATGATCAGTACTCTCCAGTAGGATAAAGATGCTCGTATCCCCAAGCAGAGTCTGGTGGTGATCGGTATCCCCAGTAGGTCTTAAGTCCAATCGTTTTTGGCAGGCGCCAAAGCCAAGTTCTGAAGTATTTGGTGATCCCAGCGGAGAAGTTTCCATCTTCAGTATTCATCTCCCTCCCCAGCTGAGTGGGTATTCTCTCGGAGTTTCGTCCATCTCCAGCAAAGTTGTTGATCTTGATACTCCCCAACAGAGTGGGTATTCTCTTGGAGATTCGTCCATCTCCAGCAGAATTGGTGATGGTGATCTTCCCTAGCAGGGTGAAGTCTTCCTCAGCAGGGTCTCTTATTTCGGAGGACAATTTATGTTGTCGTCCCCAATGGAGTTTGCCTTCGCCCTCAGCATTTATTTTGCTGAGGCACCTATTTTGCATCGCATAAGCATTTTTTGCATGGCATCCTCCTAAATGCGTAGCATTTCCACTTCGTGTGGAGCATTACGGCAAAATTCAAACATATGCATCCGAAGCATAAGCCAGGTTTGAGTTTTCCTTCGTCAGGAAAGCCGGATTTTAGGAAGATATCTTTTGACTTTACTCCACAGGTGTTGGGTTTAGTCATTCAAAGCAATATTTGACATTCCCTTGCAGAGTCGTTTTCCAGGATCGTTAATCCATAATTCCATTTTTACCCCTTTCGTCTAGGTGGTCCTTTGGTTTATCCCCTCAAGGTTTTTACCGTTAGACACTCGTCCGTGTTTCCTTCGGCACCCGTCCGTGTTTGAACCTTTTTGTTTCAATACCCGTCCGTATTGACCTTTTGATGACACTCGTCCGTGTTTCCTTCGGCACCCGTCCGTGTTTGAACCTTTGATTTCAATACCCGTCCGTATTGACCTTTTGATGGCACTCGTCCGTGTTGCCTTCCATTCCCCAGCGAGATTAATCCCCGGTAAAGGTTGCTTTACACCCGTCCGTGTACCTTTTCAGTACCCGTCCGTATTGAATCCTTCTACACCCGTCCGTATTGAATCCTTTTACACCCGTCCGTGTACCTTTTCAGTACCCGTCCGTATTGAATCCTTTTACACTCGTCCGTGTACCTTTCCGATACCCGTCCGTATTGACCCTTTTACACTCGTCCGTGTATCTTTTCAGTACCCGTCCGTATTGAATCTCTTTGCACCCGTCCGTGTACCTTTTCGATACCCGTCCGTATCTGACATCTTTGATTCCTTGACACCCATCCATGTTTATCCCCAGCATAGTTAACACTCGTTTGTGTTTATTTCATGACATTTCAATACATTGTTTGTATTGGTTTCCAATACTCGTACGTGTTGTGACAGTGCAGCATTTATTGCTTGTTCCCCAGTGGAGTCGTCTCTCCTTTGAGGATTGCAAATTTCAGGTTTCTTTTGGTATTCAATCTTCGTGAATCCTTTGAACGTATGACAGTCGTTGCTATCATCCCTTCAGGTTCAAGTCGATTGAATAGGGGCAGCTGTAACACCCCAAAATTTGCCTTCTTGTTTCTAGCTAACTGGCTTATGTTTCTTTGCATTTCTTGCATTAACATTTGTGCATAACATTGGTTCTTAGCATGGGATCAAGGTACTTGGTTCACCTCAAAGGAGTCTCAAGCCTCAAGGTGGTTTGAGGGGTTCACCACATCTTCATAAGATCAAGAATGGCAAAGGATTTCAAATGAATCTTTCTCTCCTAATTAGATGGTCCAAATTAGGGTTTTGGTTCCCAAAGGCTTCTTGATGGTTTTTGCTTACTCAAATACATTCTCAGGAGGTTCTACATACTTACAAGTACTCATGGAGGAAGACTTGGCTAGTGATTCATTGTAGAAGATGTTCAATGGATCAGTTACTTGTGAAGTAAGCAAAAGTCAACAGTTCAAAAGGAAAGTCAACCATGGGTTTTCAAGGGTTCAAATCATGTTTCCCAAGTCCATGTACCTTTATTTAGTCAAGGAATAGCATGGATGACATCATTCTTCAAGAATCAAGAGTTTGTTCAAAAGTTACTAAATTTGGAAAATGACCTATAATGAGAACTTTCCATTTTTGGCAGTTTTTCCACCACATTCAACTTGAATTTTCATCATCAAGTAAGCTTCAAATGAATTTTCCTCCAACATGAAAGTTGAAGATCTTTCTCTCCCATTTCCAAAAAGTACTAGATGGTTTCCATATCATTTGTAGAACTCAAGTTATGGTCAAAACAATGCAAGGTGCTTTTTAAAGCTTTTCACATGTACCACTTTTTCCACCTTTTGCATTTTGGTACAAATTGACTTGTAATTGGTTCTATTGCTTCAAGTCACATTCTAATATCCAAGTACACTTCATTTGGCACAAGTTTGGCCTTTGAATCAAGTCATTTCATGCCATGTACCTCACTTTCTTCACATAATGCAATTTTGCAAGATGGATTGAATCTCACAAATTAAACCACTACAAAGCCCAAATCCAATTCAAATGTGATCAACAAGTAAAATGAATTTGATTCATGCTTATCATATGGCCCATGCACGTGTGGATCAAGGGGTACAACTCAAATTGCAAATTTGCATAAACCATCCAAAGTCATTAATCAAGGGTTTAACCAAACTTTAATCATGATCAGAGGTCTAATGAGGTGTATATAAGCTAACTCACACGTCCATTGCTAGGTCATGCACTCTCATTTGCTTAGATTTTGAAATTTCACTCACACTTTCTCCTCTTCGAATCTCTCTTTCCACAAGGGTTTCTGAAGAAATTCTTTCATATTTGTGACCTACACACTTGGTAGAGCAAGAATCATCCATTGTTTTAAGCTTAGAGTGAGATTTTCATCAAGTGCACTTCAAGTGGATTCATCTTCAAACTTCTAGATCTAGCCAGATTCAAGCCTCTATTTGCATTTATTTTGCAAATAGAGCTCAAAAGAGGAAGATCTGCAGCTTTTGGAAGGGTTTCTTGGTGTATTTCAAGCTCTGCAACTTTCAGGTTAACTTACTTTTCACCATCATAGAACTTGATTTTGTTGTGTGCATTATGATCTATGATGTTCACTGATTATTCTGATGTGTTTTGTGTGAGTTTTGGACGTGTATCATGGGAGTATTTGATGATTGAATTTTTTAGATCTAAACTTTTCTTCTTCGATTTGCCTTATGTGTTGATTGTTTGATGAAATGGTTTGCATATTCTTGATCCTTGTGAAATTCTGGTTTGAATAGTGCACTTGTTTGCAATTTCTGGAGAATTTTGATGTGCAGGTCGCCGGAGGAGACGACCGGAGCTAGGGCTCCGGCGTCTGGTTCATTTTCAGGTCACTGGAGGTTTTATTGGAGGAGACATAATCTGGACCGTTGGTGGTCCAGGTCTGAGGGCTCACATGTTGCCACGCCTTTTAAAATTTGTTTTGATTTTATTGGTTGTGTGTGTGATATTCCATGCTTCTTATCTTGTACCTTTAATCTTGAGCGTTGATCTTGCATGTTTTGATTTTGGTTTGACTTGATCTGATGCGTGTGATTAATCTGATGGTGTATGTTATGCTAGCGCATTAAAAATTCTGCGTGCCTCTCACGTGCTTGTTTTTCATTTCTGATTGATGTGATGTGTGCACGTGTATGCTTGTTACCATATGCGTTTAATCTGAACCTTTGATCTGGTTTACTATTTGATTATGTTGACTGCGTATAGTCCATTGGATCAATCTTATGGCAATGATGGAGTTAAGTTTGTTGACTCTGAGTCTAGTGTAAAAGCGCTTTGGGCTTTTTATGCTATTGGCACCCCTCCTTTTGATCCAGTCCACTTTTGAACGTGGAATTGTTGCTGGTGACACCCCCCTGGATTTTATTTCTTCATTTTATTTTCATTTAATTATATCATTTGCATTTTATTTTTTTAAAAATAGTTTTATGCATCCAAAAATCACCAAAAAAAATCATGAAGCATATTTTTACATTTAATTAATTTTGGACTTTTTTAATTTCTGACTTTGGTCATTTTCCATCATATTTTTGGCATTTTCTTTTATTTTCTTTGAAAATTGTTCTTATTTGCACACTTCAATTTTGAGAATTTATTTCTCATAGCACATAAACATTTTGAGTCCATTATTTTTGCATTATTTCATCAACACATTGAAGTGCATAAAAAAAAATTTCTCATAATTTTAAACTCTTTTCATATTGCATTTTAGCCCCTCTCTTTTGCATATTGATCCATATCCTTTGTGCTCTTTGTCTAATTGTTTGAGGGACCTATCTTGTGAATTTTTACATGAGTTTTTAATATGATGTTTACCCCTGGTTAAGGTGTCTTGAGAATTAATTTGGTGATATTTGAATCATGTTTATTATTTTTTTGATCATTCATGTTTGAGGTCTTCTTTTGTGAACATCTTTGATCATGTTTGATTACTTGTTTGAGAAGGCACTTGTGTCATTATTTGGGATTGTTTCTTTGACTTTATAAACCATGTTTGAATCATTATAGGTCTCTTGAATGCAAATTATAGGTCATTGGTGTGAGGTTGTTGCATATTTTGTGCACATGTTCAATGCTTGATTTACATGCCTCTTTTGACTTATCTTCTCACTTCTTCTCATCTATGCCTCTTCTTGGTTTGTGTTTGGTTTGTGTATGCCATGCCATATAATTCCTTTGCACTTCATTTGATGTATGTTTCTGACCTTGGAGCTTTTCATTCATGTCATATGCTATTCATGTATCATTTTGCATCCTTTAACATGTTTCACTTACATGCTTCCTTCTCCTTCTTCTAATGATTCTTATTGCTTGGATACTTGCTTGTATGCCTTATGTAATACTTGTACAGCATGTTTAGGCCCATGTTTAGGTCATCCACATTCTGACTTTGATTTTATTTGTAGCATTGTTGCATGATCACCTTGCATATCCACTCATTCTTCTTCTACTCCTTCTTTGATGATCTTCTTGGATGTTTGGCCATTTGTTTGCATTCTCTTTGCTTGAGTTTATTTGGTAAACATTATGGGTCACCTCTAAGGTGTACATTCTGACTTGGATGAGTTTCATTTGGTTTGTAACCATTTCTCTTTGGGTCGTGACTTGTTTGGGTTTAATTTGTCTTATTGTTGCTTATGTTTGGTTTTGCTAATCATGTAGGGGCTAATGGTAGGTGAATGGGATGTGGATAGTTATCCACATTCTAACTTCTCCTTTATCTTTTAAGCTTTCATACTTGTGTTTGATTTAGCATTTAAGATGCTTCTTTCTTCTCTCTTACTCTTTCTCATCCCATGGATCTCAAGACTTGTTGAAGTCTTGGATTCTTTTCCCTTTAGAGCTACCTAGTCCAACTTAATTTTTGATTAAGCTTAGAGTAGGATTAGCATTAGGTTTTAGGTAGTCGTCCCTCCTAAGCCTCACTAACCATAAGTCATCCATGCATGATAACGTTAGGACTCTTAGTTTCCCTTTAGAGTTTCCTTTTGGGTCTTCTCTCTTCTCATCTCAAAACTTCTTGAAAACACTTAATAAAATATAACGTATATTGTGCTCGAGCCTTAAGTGTAGGAAATGAAGAACGAGGGGTCTCCCCTCATCTTCTAGGGTGTTTAGCATATGTCCCATTTGGGGGCGACCATGCGATTCACTCGTTCCCGCATGGTAGACTTTGGTTCAATGTAAGTTACGAACTAACTTAAAACACTTCTGTCTAAAAAACACCAAACAAATTCAAATCTTTTTATCCTTCGAGATTGTTGGGTTTCAAACTTTTTTCAGAAAGGAGCTCGTCGCTCACGTAAAAAAACACTTACCCATCTGTGGTCGTACCCACGAACTACATTAGCTCTGATTCCTGTCTCTCGCCTGATTGAGGATATGTAGGCACAAGACAACGATTGTCCTGGCGAGTAACCTTCCCCCACAGTTCCCGTCCGAACTACGTTGACTCTGACTTTCCCATTGCACTGAGGGAGTACGTAGGCCTAGGACAACGATAACGTCCTATCGAGTCACTTATTTTTTTCTTTTCTTCTTCGTTTCTCCATTCTTTCCGTTCTCGTTTCTTCTTCGGTCCAGTAGCAGTGGAGTTCCAGACGACGACACCCTTTGATGCAGACAACAAGCGTGGATCCCATCGAGTATGATGGACGTGTTGGGTGATAACACCTTCCCCTCGCATAACCAACTCCCGTACCCGTTTCTCTTGGTCGTGAGACCATGTTCTTTCCCTTCCCTCAGGTTTATGCAGTGTTTCCTTTCCCTCTCTCGGGATAAATACACATTGCTGGCGACTCTGTGTTTTCCGCGCCACTCTCGCATTTGTACCGTTGGATGCGAATCTTCCGGGAGCGACACCGGGGATTGGTGTTTAAGATATTAAAACATCGTAATAGTTTCTATATTTCTAAGTTGTTATATATTGTATATATTTGTTTTTCGCAACGTGCGTTCAGTTGTTGGATAGGTGGTGAAACCTCTGTTTATGCTTCGAGGCAAGACTTCAGACGAACAACTTCTTTTTGATCCCGAGATCGAAAGAACCATCAGAAAGTACAAAAGACAAAAGAAGAAACAAAAACAATTATCCAAAAAGAAAAATCACAAAGGAGTTTCCGCATCAACTTCCTCAACAAAAGAAACAATGGCTGAAGTTGTCAACGGTGGACCTTGTCGAAGCAGTCCAAGACGATTAGCTCGTCTCACCAATACGCCAAATAACCGACAAGCTGAAATGAAAACGGGACTGCTGTAGATTATTTATGCTAACCCTTTTGCAGGTTTGGATCATGAAGATCCATATTACCACGTCACCAAGTTCTATGAGTTGGCTGGTACGTTAGGTGCACCCGAGACTGAAGAAGAAGCAATATTTATGAGGTTATTCCCGCATTCCTTGATCGGCAAAGCGAAGGATTGGTATCTTGACCAACCGACTGAAACTATGACAAACTGGAATGTTTTGGAAGAAAACTTTCTTAACATATTCTTTCCACACAACCGATTCATGGATGCGAAAACACCATTGCCGCGTTTGCTCAATCTGCAAATGAAACTCTATGTGAAGCTTGGGAACGTTACAAATCCATGCTACGGAAATGTCCAAATCATGGTTTTGACAGCCTAACACAAGTCCACATCTTTCGCTATGGATTGCATCCCCAACCAAAGCTCCTACTTGACGCAACAACTGGTGGTTCTTTATTGGCGAAAAGCGCAGAAGAAGCAGTTGCAATTATCAACCGAATGGCTCTCACCGATCATCAAGTCAAATATAATCGAGGAACGGCACAAAAGAAACCTGGAATTCTTGAGTTGGACACAAAAAATGCAATTTTGGCACAAAATAAGCTTCTCACCCAAACTGTGGAAGAACTCACCAAGCAATTAGCCACTCTTCCACAACAACTCAAACAAGTGCACGAAGCGCCTAAACCACAACAAGTAGCCATGTGTGAACTTTGTGCAGGAGATCACCCAACCGGTTTTTGTCCTCCGATTAATGAAGAGGTCAATTATGTGGGAAACCAGCAGCAGAGACAATTCCCATACCAGAACAATCAAGGTTACTCATACAACAACAATGCAAGCTATGGCCAAAACAGGCAGAACCAAGACCAAAGTTATACTCATCCAGATAAGCTTACAAAGATCGAAGAAACCTTGAATCAATTTATGCAGATGTCCATGGCAAACTAGAAAAATACAGATGCATCGATCAAAATCTGGAAACGCAAGTAGGGCAAATCGCAAAACAGTTGAATGAGAAACAAAAAGGTATGTTTTCTGCTACCACTCAAAATAATCCTAAGGAAACTTGTAATGCAATTACGACGAAGAGTGGTGACACAGTTCAAAACAAATTTGGGGAGAATTCAAAAGAGATGGTTGTGGAGGAAAATCAAGAAAAAGAGAAAAATAAGAAAAAGGAGGTAGAAAACAATGCTGATCCTGGAAAAGTCACTGTACCAGTTACCATTGGAAGAATCCACTTTGATAAAGCTTTGATTGATCTTGGTTCAAGCACCAATCTTCTTCCATTATCCATTCTTAAAAAGATTGGTAACCTTGAAATAGAGCCTACAACAATGTTGTTAGAACTTGCTAACAAATCTATCACAAAACCAAGTGGCATGGTAAAAGGTGTAATGGTGAAACTAGAAAGCTTTCTATTCCCGACAGTTTTTTGGTGATGGACAATGATGAGGATAGAGACACACCTCTGATTTTAGGCCGTCCTTTCATAAAGGCAGCTAGAATGATGATTGACATTGATGAAGGAATGATGAAAGTAAGATCCAATAATAAAGAAGCCAACTTCAAATTGTTTTGAAACAAAGAGGATGACTACTCCAAGATTGAAGCTCCTGATGAAATAGGCCTGGAATTAAGGATAAAGAATGTTAAAGGAAGGCCAGAAGATGGTGGCATAGATGCTTTGGAAAATTCATACAATCCACCTTGATTTTACGCGAAATAGGCGTCGAGCTAATGACGTTAAACAAGCACTTGTTGGGAGGTAACCCAACCTTTTTATTTATTTATGTTTGTTTCCTATTGCATAACTAGTTTAAATGGTAGGAAGAAAATAGCATGAATGTGCCAAAAGAAAATTCTGCATAAAACTGAATTCTGCAGATTTCGCATCGCGAAATATACTTCGCATAGCAAAAGTAGCAGAATCAACAAAAATGCCATTTATGCCATTCTCCTTCACTTTAATGTTTTTCTTTTGGTTCAGCTGTGGGTGTCATATGACCAATCCATATAGTTGATACTTGTCCTTTAAATGAGATTGGAAAAGTAAAAGAGTGGATGATCACATTCACATGAATCAACAAAGGTACAATGATAATGATACAAAATTTTGGAAGAATCACACAATCCAAGGTACTTGTTTATTGCTTTCTTAGAACTTAGCATGATTATGACATGAGTAGTCTACATAAAATCAAGTCATTCAGGCTTATGCAATAACATGTTTTCATTGTGAATCACGTAGTTCCAAAACCAGAAAAAGTGAGGTAACCTTTCATTGATTACTATATGCTTAAGAGACTGATACATTCTTGTTTTAACTCGTTTGATTCATGCTTAATCTTGCATTTATGTTAATAATTGTGGAGACATGGAAAGGATCAAGGAAATTCTTCAAAGTGAGCATAACTAGTAAACCAAATGGAGCCTCATTGTCCCTTGTGAGTGAGTGAGCATTTGCAACCCCTTTTGAGCCATATGACATTGAATCAATCATTGATGAACTGAGCAATGCATTAAGTAAACCACTTAATGGATATTGTTCCACATCTTGAAAATTCATAAAAGTTCATCCATGATAGATTCACAATCTTCTTGAATTAAACCCTTGAAAGCATTGCCAAATCTTGAAGAGCATTCAAAGTAAAAAGAAAGGTTTTATTCAAGTTGGGGAGAGGAAGAAAAATTCCTTTGTCAAGAAAAGAAAAATTAGAAAATGAAGAGATCAAGAAAAATGTGAAAGAAAAAGAAAAGTAAGAAAAGAAAAAGGCAAATGCCAAAAGATGGATATATTCAAAAGAAAGAAACAAGGAAGGTTTGAAGGAGTAATATGGTACAAAGACTCAAATTCTATGAATGCTCTTCTAAAAAAGAAAGAAAAACTCAAAAACCACTTTGTTTCCACTAGCCTTAGAAATGACACTTCCTTGGTACCTTGGCCACATTATAACCTTAAAAAGACCTTAGTGATCTATGTTTTTGCTTATCGACATTTTGTACTTAAGATGAATGCACGAATTAATCTAGATGTTAGCAAGTTTATCAAGTGAGAGTTCAAAAGACCTTGATATTTCCACTTGTACAAAAAGTGTGATAGTTGTGATTCATGATAAGACATGTTTATTGCTTGGACTGATTGATAAAGAACTTTATGTGGAAAACTTGTTTCATAAACATGTCTAAAGGCTTGGAAAGTAGTAGTGCATAATAACTTGGATGTGGAATTCACCATGGAACCATGTACTTCATTGAAACATTGTTGGTTGATCATGTGACAAATGGTATAGAAACTCTTGCTTTTATATAGCTTTGATTGAGGACAAACAAAGATTCAAGTTGGGGAGAGTTTGATAAGTGTTTTATTCAAGATGAAATAGCACATAAAATAGGGCATTTATCTTACTTTAATGACAAGATTCTAACATAAATACCTCAACTAATGAATGAAAGTAATATCGTGTAAAGTCTTCTTGGTTTGGTTTACATTTGTGCAGGAAAAGGCTAAAGAATGCATCAAAGAAAGAACAAAGAAAAGTTGTGCCCTGCAGACTTCGCATAGCGAAGCAGAAGCGAGCTAGGCAAAACAAAGCAGAAGCAAAACTGACCAGACTTCCCTTGAAGCGACAGAAAGCGGTGGACAGCGATAGGCAGCGATGCAAAACAGAACCAAACTGTCCTTGAAGAGAAGAAAGCGACAGGAAGCGACAGAGTTCGTGATGCGAACTTTCCTTTGCGTAGCGAAGTAAGGCGACTTCACAAAAGGCGATTTGACAGCTCAGAGACTTAATGGAGAAGAAAGGCAAGTTCGCATAGCGAACATACTTTCGCTATGCGAAGTCAGGCGGCCAGAACTGCTATAAAAGGAGATCAAACTCAGTTCAAAGGGGCATTCAGTTTTTATCTTTTGTAATATCTTGTAATAGAATAGAGAGTAGGAAAAGAAGTGAGGTAAAGAGGAAGAAGGGTGGATACACATCAAGGGTCGGGAAATCGTCATTGATGTGGATTAAACTCAACCCTTCCAACATGCTTCAAGCTACCATGAGTAGCTAAATCCCTCCCTTGTTGGGATTGGTTGTAGTTCACCGAAACAATATGTATTTTCATTAATCATGGCGTTATACGCATTTTATTTATGAATCAATAATGATGTTATCTTTATTTTATCGTTTACTTCATGGATTGAATCGATATTGACAAATACGATTCAACCCTTGATCAAAGATAACATCTATTAAACTCTAAATGCTAGACATAGATTTAGGTTTAATATTCACCGTAAGTATCGAATCTTAATGCTACCGTATTGTTTAATAGACTGAGAAATCGTCGATTAAACCATAAGGTAGAAATCTCATCAAAGTTTAGACATGAACTTTGTTTGTGAGCGATACGTGATAATATTGAAACATGCTTAAATTGTGTATAACTGATTCGTGATATACATATTGAATCGGTGAATGAAAACCAATTCCCAACAAGCCCATTCCTCTGAAACTTATCTTTATTTCTTGCACGATTTTACTTTTACTTACTTACAAACCAAACAATCTTGAAACTTCTGCTTAGAATCATAGAACTCATTGAACGGTTTTGGTATCGCCCCAATCCCTGTGGATACGATAAAACACAATACTTACATTTGATTGTACTAAACATCACCTCCTCATCTAGATCATCATCTTAAGATAACTCATCTTATTTGCAAAATGAAGCAGAAGAAAGTAAGATGGATAAATTCCCTAAATACATAATGATTAAATGAACAAAGAAAATTTTCACTCATACCAAAGATGTTACGCCTCTCCTCTTTGGTATTCGTCTCCACCATTTGACGAGTCTCAATCTACTACCTCTTCCGCTTCTGGCACATGACACCAAAGGATCCAACACCCTCACCAAAATTGAGGCCTTCCCAGAAAGTTATACGTTAATTCTTCAAATAGTTATCCTCTTAAGATAATTCACCAAGCATATTTATATAAATCTCTAGACCTACCAAGAAATGGTTTGGCGCTAATCTGGTATGTGTTTGACAGGTAGCTTGTTGGTGTTGGAGTGGATGGTTCATGCTTTTATCAGTCTCGTGGAGAGCATTTTTTTGACTGGGTTGAAGAATTTCTTAATTCATCAGATTTCTTGGTAGTTTGGTGAATAATCCCAATTGGTTTTTCAGGGTGTATTCTTTGTAGGGATGACAAACAAACCCGAACCCGCCTGCACCCGCCCGGGCCCGCCCTGAAATTAACTGGGAAAACCCGATTTAGTTGGGTGCGGGTGCGGGGGAAACCCGATTCTTAATTACGGGTGCGGGTGCGGGGGCGGGAAGACAGTTAGACATGCCCGCCCCCGCCCCCGGATAATGTTTTTTTATTTTAATTCCCTTATTTTCCTTATTTTAATATTCATTTATTAATTATATTTTTAATTAAATTATTAATACCCTTATTGGAATTAAAATAATCAAATTAATCAAGTTAATATTCATTTACTAATTAAAATTTTAATTAAATAAGTAATTAATTTATTGAAATAATCAATTTTTTAATTAAATTATTAATTTTTATTGCAATTAAAAAGAAATTAATTTTTTGCGAGTGAGGGCGAGGCGGGTGCAGGTGCACCTGTTCACCACTGGGGACGGGTCTGAGCGGTAAATTTTTACCCCCTGTTGGGTCTGGGGGCGGGGGCGGGTGTGTTACATGGAGGCGGGTGCGGGTGCGGGTATAGTTAAACCCGCCCCCGCCCCGTTGCCATCCCTAATTCTCTGCTCAGAAAGTTTGGTATATTTAGTCGGTTATTTGGCCGTATATGTTGTAATTGCAGGCAAATTTTGGCATTGTTTAGGTGGACTTAATTGTTGAATTTGGAGGCATTTTTTGTGCAGGTTGTTTCTGTTACAAAGCAGCCTTGGTGTTTGTTTATGTTCTTCTAGTTTCTTGGTGTTGCTGGTTTGCAGCTTGGCCGGTACGTTATATTGTTAGAGGTTTGTCCTAGTGGTTTTTTTTACTAGTGTGTTGTAATTTTGTTTCTTGTCATAGCAATGCTCATGCTGTGATTTTGGAATAGTTTTTAATGTTAGTGCCTTTGAAAGAAAAAATGGTTTGGTGCTAAAACTTAGAAAATTTGTCAGTACACCTTAAAGGAACACTAAGATGAATCTCATAAACACTCTTGTGAGCAATACTAGTTAGAGGTGTGACCAAATAGTATTGGTCCTTAAAGTTTTTTCAGGCTATCTACATGTACCTCAAACATCTTTATACCTTGCCTAAGGGAGATTAAACTTTGGCTATGTTCTGAGTCGACTGAAATATGTTGGACGTTGGAAATATGAAAGAAGAATGTCATAGTCATTACACCCCTCTTCTACTCGCACCAATATTAAAAAACTTTGATGTATGTCTAACACGCGGGATGCAACTGCAAAGGAGAAATCCTTATGTGGTTGAGAACCCCTATCTAAGGCATTAAAGGGAACTTAGAACCTCATCCTAGAGAAGAGACACTCATGGAGAAGGAGAACACACCCCGTATATCGACTACACAACTTTTATGACGTGACGCCATGTCATGTCAATGCCTTTATGAAGTGCCAACAAAAGAAATTTAAAGAGATTAAAAAAATCCTAAAAGATGATGTTGATTTGAAGGGAAAACAACTGTATTTTTTTTTAAACGGAGGACTAAAACATTAAAAGTATTATTGAAATAAGGAGACGAAATTGCATTTAAGTCAAATAAACATTAAAATTATTATTGAAATAAAGAGATAAAATTGCATTTAAGTCAAATAAATAAAAGCAAAATGAGTAAAGCCCCTTCTTTCTATTCTAATGATATACTAAAGATTTGTTTGGTAAAACTAGCTGATAGCTGATAAGTTAGTTGGTAGCTGGTAGCTGATGACTAACAACTGATAGCTTATAGCTGATGACTGATAACTTATAGATGATGACTTATAGCAGATAAGCTAATTTGAGTGTTTGATAAATTAGCGGTTATACTAGCTGATAAATACAAAATGACATAAAATGACATTCTTAATTATAAAAAAACTAGTGATCTTATTTATTAAATTAATATTTATTCAATAAAAATAAACATATAAACAATCATATACAAAACATTTTAAATATAAATATAAAATTAAACATAACACAAAAATATATTAAACACTTATATATAAATTTTGTAATAAAATTTAAATATCTAAAATAATAATATTGTAATTTGATCTTATATTTCAATAAAGTGCATACTTTCTTTTTTTTCTCTCTCAAAATCCATATGCCTACTAATAAACAAATATATTCAATCATTCATTATCATATTTATAAAAATAATACATTAATAATAAAAATTCAAGTAATAAATAATTAAAATAATAATTTAAAAGTAATAAAAAAACAATTTAATGTAATGAATCAAAATATTTTATTAATAAAAAAATGGAAGATAGATTACATCGTGAATTTTTTCAGTATAAATAATAACTAACCTTTCTTATTCCTTCAATTAAAACATTTTAATTTAAATCATAATAATATAAAGAGTAAAAATGAGTTATTGATAGGGCTGGAAATGAGTCGAGTCGAGTCGAACTTGCCTCAGTTCGGCTCGACTCGTTAAGAATTAGTTCAGCTCAAATTTCGGTTCGAGTTCGACACGAACTTTTTTTTAAGCTCAAACTTGACTCGTTATAAGTTCACGAATAGTTCGGTTCAACTCGTTAGGTTCATATCATTAGGTTCAGCTCGCTTGCTGCACGGACTTAAAATCCATTTTTAAGTCTATTTTTTTAATATATTTGACATTTTAAATTAATTATTTTTTAAAATAAAACGTTAAAAAAAATAAAAGTTATCAAATTAAGATTTAACTGTCTCAAAAATCTACTAATTCAAAAACTACACAACTTTCAAGAGATACATTTAAAAGTCTAATTCAAAAACTACTCAATTAGAACTTAAATTTGTCTCAAAAATCTACAACTTCATCTAAATATTTAAGAACCTTACAAATTTAATGAAATAGTACACCAAAAATTACTAAAAATTGATACATTTTCATCACAGAATGATTACAACACTTACAGGTTAAGATTTGGATTAAATCTTTAAACTGACTTTGAAAGACAATATTATTCTTCATATATATAATCGAGTTGACTCATGAACCTAACGAGTTGAACTATGTATAGTGCAAGTTCGGCTCATTTAGTTAACGAACTTAGTTTTTCGCTCATATTCAGCTCATTTGGTTCATGAACCTAGTTCAACGATTTAATTGTCGAACCGAGTTCCGAACTATTTTCGAGTTGGTTCGGTTCATTGGCAGCCCTAGTTATTGATAAAATAGTGATGATACAAATGGAAGAAAAAGTCATAAGTTAAAAGCTATAGCTATTTAAAAAAAAGAAGCTAAAAACCAATGTTTTAAAAACCGGACCGGTCATAAAACCGGTGAAGGTATTGGGTCGCTGGTTTATTGGTCAAACCACTAAATTACTGGTCGAACCGCATGACTAAACCGGATTAAACCGAATAACTCGGCTGAATAAACCGGTCTCTATAAAAATATATATTTAATAAATCGGTCGAACCGGATGACTCGATCTCTAAAAAATATCACGACACCTACAAAATTTCAAAATATCATAATTTCACAAGTTCATTTTTTAAATTCAAACTCTTGACGTAGTCATCACGCACAACAAAGAAAAATTGTTCTAAATAAATTTTGAATAAAGTCTACTTATATTTTAATTTTATTTAAAATAAATAAGTTATCAAAACGACGTTGTTATTATGAAGAGAAAAAAAAGACATGCATTTAAACCGCCGATTTTTCCAAAACTGCCACTGACTCACCGATTTTTAACGGTTTTGACTAGTTCTAGCCGATTTCCATTAATTTAATAGCATATCCGATCTAATAATCAGATCAGACCGGTAAAGTCTTCAGTTTTCGATTCGACCGGTCCAACCGGCCAGTTGGATCCGATTTTTACAATACTAGTAGTATAAAAACTCTAAACTAAAAATTAAAAGATACTTATCAAATAGAATTTTTTCACAAATATTAGCTAAAAAGTTTAAAACGTTTTTTTTTTCTATCCAAACAGACTCTAAAACCCCTTCTTTTGTTTGGGGCGCTAAAATTGAGAAAACCGTCCGTAGGTCACCGTTTTCTTTCTCTGAGCTTGGCGCCAACAAACACGCATTATTACATACACACGCATAGCACTGTGATGAAAGAAAACGATAATCAGTGTTTTTCAGAAGTGGAATCGATGAAGAAGAAGATGACGCTGACGCGTTCTTCACGAGACGAAGATGAAAAAACCACGCGGTATTGGCGTGAGTGCACTGTAGGTAACTGAGACAAAGAGGGGAAATAACTATTCAAAATTCTTCTTCATTTAGGTTTTGAGATGAAATATTCATTGAAATGGTGGAAATTAATTTTGGTAACAAACAGAACTTTGGATAGGCTTTGCGGTTTGATTGAGTTTGACACTGATGGAAGAAAACAATAATCCGTGTTTTTGCAGAGATGGAATCGAGGAAGAAGAGGACGGCGATGCTGGTGCGTTCTTCATGAGAGGAAGATGATTAAACCATGCGGTATTGGCGTGAGTGAACTTCAGGTAACTGAGACAAAGAGGGAAAAAACTAATCAAAATTTTGCTTCATTTAGCTCTTGAAACAAACATTCATAGAAATGAAGGAAATTGATTTCGTCACAAACAGAACTTTGGATAGGCTTTCCGGTTTGATTGAGTTTGGCTGACATTTTCAGTTTTATCATCTGTTTCAGGTGTCAAAGGAAGGAAGGAGGCATAGTGGCATACAATCCAAATACAAAGGTGGATTGAGAAGTTCTAATTTAGGGGCCAATAGATGTCCACCTGCTACTATAATGGGATAAAATTATCTGAAGCAGTAGTCAATAAATTTACTCGATACGTTTGAACGTGATTATTTCTTTAATTAACAAATGTAAGTAACAAATTGTAGTTATAAACTTTGAATAAGGAATTTTCATTCAAACGAATGGAATACAATTGTATCGTTAAGGCATATTATATAAATAAATCTCTCGTCAAAAGAAAAAAGAGAAAGTTGCAACTTCATGTCAAGCCTCTAAAACAATTACAGAAAAGAAACTGAAGAAATTAATGAAAAACAACTGCCCAGTGTTGAATAACAAAAAGGGCCAAAATGTTGTATCAAAATAAAGAAATTTTAGGTTGAAGTTAATTAACACTTGGGTAGATCAGCTGGTGGTGGAAGCAGCTTCTGATTTGGGAGTTTTCCATCCAAAACAATCCATGCCATCCTAAGACCCCAACTTGTATGGACTTCCAAGTGACAATGCATGAACCATACCCCTGCAGCGCAGTTCAAACATAATAAAGATATGTAAATGTGTTCTTTTTTTTTTGTAATCTATGAGTATGAACCAATATAACTTTCGATAGTATGAATAAATTATGAACTTACCTGGATTATCTGCTAGGAATCTGATAGCAACCCATCCACCAGATGGGATGCCAACTGTGTTTCTTTCAACAGGATCAACAAGATTGAAGTTTGATGGGTCCTTACTTGGATCATAGTTACCAAATCCTTGTCCAACAACAAAGAAATTAAATCCATGCAAATGGAGAGGATGGCTTTCTGCACCAAGAATGCTAGTGTCCTGCATAACAAGCTCCACACTTGTGTTGAAAGGGAGGATCACAACCTTTGTTCCATTGCTCACCATGGTGTTGTTTGGTGGGGTGCCAGTATAATTGAATGGATGCAAGGGACTAATTGGGAAATAAGGGGCGTAGACCCCACTGGATTGTCCAAAGAAGTGGGATTGAAGAAGTGCAGTGGTTGGGAGGGTGAATGATACATTGTTCACTGATGCTGCAAACATTGTTCCATTAGGTCCTTGACAAGTTTGGTTTTTCTGGCAGGGATTTGTACCGAGGCCAACAGTGAAGAAAAGGGGCTTATCAACTTTCTGGGGAACGTTAGCTGGAAATTGGACACTAGCCAGGCTACGGAGTTTGTTTGTGAAATTTGTTGCAAAAGAAGTGTCATTAAGTGCTGGGAGAGTCGGTTTGAATAGTGGAAGCCTTTTCAGTGAAGCAACTGGGTTGTGATGACTATTAGATGGGGATTCATATTCCAAGATACCAGCAACAGTTGTGTTGTCAAAAGTTCCCAGGCCAGTGGCATATGGTCTAGCAGTCATTAAGAATGCTGCATTGGGATATTGAGACTTGGTCTTAAGAAGAACATTAGTGGTTTGGCCAGGTGCAATAAGGATTGTGTTAGTCTCAAAAGGTTGTACGTAAACAGCATCTGCTTCAACAACTGTGAGGGTGTGATTTGCAACGCTGAAGAATAACTCATCATTTAGTGCAGCGTTGATCAAACGTAAAAGGTCAGTCTTTCCCAGCTTCACCTTCAACTTGAATGTATCTGTAACGAATGATTTTTTATAAGGATTTCAATCATATTGCTGATACCACTTCATAAAGAACTCTATATGCTTTGAAGAAATTGGTGCATAAACTTGTGAATGTTAATTTAGTGAGTGCCTCTTTTACTATTGTGATAAAGGGGAATATCAAGTAGTTAAGTATAAGGCTTCATATTCAATTTTAGTAATTATTTGCATCAATATTTTAGTATCTGGGGACTATACTTAGAAGATACATTTATCTGCACTTGATACCTTTTTCAGAGCAGTTATACAATGGGCCTGGAAGTCCATTAATTGTGTAGGCTTCCGAAACATTTGGTCCTCCCCCAGTTTGCAGGGCTTGTGCCATGATGGCCTCCGTATCTGCATTGAACCATTCTGTTAAATTAGATTAAGCTTTATTATTTTAGTCTAAGCTTTATTCCTATTGGTTCATTTTGTATTAGGTTAGTTTTTTACCGTTACTATGCATATGTATATATAACACCTCTGTATCCTTGGTTTGCATCAGATGAAATAATATTTTTTTCTGTTCTCTTCTTTTTTCATTGGCTGTTGTGAAATCATGTGCATAATGGGGCACATGTTAACATGGTATCAGTAGAGATACCCACGCTTCCCTTTCTCTCTCTCTCTTTACTCGTGATTATTTTCTCTCTTTCCTCATCCTTTACGTTGGATTTCTTCTCCACGTGTATCACTCGCTTTGGTTATTTCTTTTTTCTCCCTTATCCTTTTTATCTTCTTCCTCAATCTTTTCTGATTTTCTCTCTTTCTGTTTTCTCTTCCCGTACTTTTTTCCATGGCCGACGGCACACCACCACCTTCTCCTCCAAAACAGCCACCACCCGCCACTCACAAGTGCTCATCCAATAGCTACCAAAAAGACATGCTTGATCCCTATTTTATGCACCCCAGTGACAACCCCGGCATCACGTTCGTCACACCACCGCTTAACAACCTCAACTACCACTCTTGGAGCCGTTCCATCACCGTCGCTCTTCGATCCAAGAACAAACTTGGATTTCTTGATGGTTCTCTCTCTCGTCCAGCGGATTCCGATCCCCTTTCAATGGCCTGGGATCGCTGCAACACCATGGTAATGGCATGGGTTACTAACTCAGTTGAACCTGATATTGCTCAGAGTATACTTTGGATGGACACGGCTTCAGAAATCTGGACGGAGCTCCGTGATCGCTATCATCAAGGGGATATATTTCGCATCGCTGACATTCAAGAAGAACTTTTCAACATCAAACAAGGCGACCTAAGCATCACACAGTTCTTCACCAATCTTAAAAAGCTATGGCAAGAACTCAACAACTTTCGCCCTCTACCTGTTTGTTCATGTGCTGTTAAGTGTTCTTGCACACTCATTCCCACCATCAAGTCTTATCAAGAAACGGACTATGTCATTAGATTCTTGAAAGGCTTGAATGAACAATACGCTCCCGTTCGCTCTTAGATAATGTTGATAAACCCTCTTCCCCCTATCAACAAAGTCTTCTCCATGTTGATTCAGCAAGAAAGACAGCTTCTAACCCCTATGGATGAAGACAAACTTGTAGCCAACATTAGCAAACCCTCCAACCGTTCTTCTGGCACGGATTCTACCTCCAAAACTTCCACCCATGGTCGTGGCAAGCCTCAAAAAATCTGCTCATATTGCAATAAACCTGGACACACAATCGAAATTTGTTTCAAAAAGCATGGTTTCCCTCCGTATCTCAAGAAGAATCAAGTTCACAACGTATCCGTTTCACCTGACCAAAGCACTACTACATCTGGAATGGAGTCTGAAGAAGCTGTTGAACAACCTACCTTCACTGCAGATCAACACAAAGCACTATTGGCTCTCCTTCAACAAGCTTCTCCAACAACCTCTCCTCAGATTCAACAATTTCATTCCACTGTGAACAACTCAACAGGTATTCTCCCTACACCTTCCTCTTTTAATCAACCTAACTGTTGGATATTGGACACTGGTGCTACTGATCACGTATGCCACTCTGAAACATTATTTCACACATTATTCACTATTAATATGATCACTGTTAAACTTCCTAATGGAACTGTCATTTCCACTAACAAATGTGGCACCATTAAATTTACTACTGATTTTTATCTGGTTAATGTTATGTTCATTCCTGAATTTTTCACCAACATTATCTCTATACCTAGACTTACCAATTCCTTAGGATGCACTGTTCATTTCAATTCCAATAATTGCACCATACAGGTGAACCATACCCGGAGGACGATTGGTACAACTAATCTCTATCAAGGCTTATACTTCCTTAACTTGCCTTGTAACATTTCCTCAACAAAACCTGTTTCTCATAACAATTGTAATATTCTGAACTCTAGTAGTAATAACTGTAATCTGTGGCATTGTAGATTGGGACACCCTTCCCATGATATAGCAAATCGTATCAATAAATTGTTCCATTTAAATAAGTTTCAACCTCATACTACACCCTGTGATCCTTGTTTCTATGCTAAACAAAAAAGACTCCCCTTCCCCCATAGTTTTACTCAATCTCATGCTATTTTTGATCTTATTCATATGGATATTTGGGGCTCTTACTCTACCCCTTCTATGTTTGGTTTTCGTTACTTTCTTACTATTGTTGATGATTATAGTAGATTCTGCTGGATTTTCTTGATGAAATTAAAATCTGAAACTAGTAACCTTGTTAAGTCTTTTGTTTTCTTTACACAAACTCAATTCAAAACCACTCCTAAAATTTTAAGAAGTGATAATGGACATGAATTTTCCCTAAAAGACTTTTATAAACAACAAGGTATAATTCATCAAACCTCTTGTATTCATACTCCCCAACAAAATGGGATTGTTGAAAGAAAACATCAACATCTCCTTTGTGTTACTCGATCCATTTTGTTTCATGCTCACCTTCCCAAAAATTTTTGGGCTCATGCCCTTGAACATGCTACATTCTTAATAAACAGACAGCCCTCTAAATTCCTGCAATATAACACTCCTTATAATGTCCTATACAACACACCTCCCACCTATAACAACTTAAAAGTTTTTGGTTGTTTAGCTAACACAAAACAACTAAACTTGACAGTAGAAGTAGGAAATGCATATTTTTAGGACACAAGGAAACAACAAAAGGTGACATCCTTTTTTACTTACATACCAAACAAATTTTCATATCTAGAGATGCTGTTTTCTTTGAACACATATTTCCCTACAACAACATTACTATTAAGCCTAACCATTCTCCCACCAGTCCCTCTCTTCCTTTCAATAACTCTGAATATTTTGACTATGATTACATCATTCCCATAAATAACTCCTCTCCTCCTAGTAATCAACAACAGCCCGCATCCCCTGAACCTACTAATATAAATACTCCCCATTTACAAACTCCTCCCACACATAACCTTTCTCCTCCTCGTACCCAACACCAACCTGATTCCCCTGACCCCAACACTCCTGCTGCTGATCCTCCCCCTGTTACTCTCAGAAAGTCCACCAGAATATCAAAACAACCCAACTATCTTGTGGACTATCACTGTTCTCTTCTCACAGGTAATCCTTTTCATCAGTCAGATTTTACATCAGGTACTACTCCTTATCCCCTGCATCAATTTCTTTCTTACTCTAATTTATCTAATAAACATCAACTGTTCAACATTAAATTATCTACTCTAGAGGAGCCATCTAGTTATGCTCAAGCCATCACTAATCCAAATTGGGTTTAGGCTATCAATCAAGAGCTGGCTTCTCTTACTAAAACCAATACTTGGGATTTAGTTCCCTTACCTCCTAACAAAAAACCTATAGGATGTAAGTGGATATTTAAAGTTAAATTTCATGCTAATGGGACTGTTGAAAGATATAAAGCCCGTTTAGTGGCCAAAGACTTCACTCAAACAGAAGGCATAGATTACCTTGAAACTTTCAGCCCTGTTGTCAAAATGACTACCATTAGACTTATTTTATCTATTGCTGCTTCTAAAAACTGGCATGTGCACCAACTTGACATTAATACAGCCTTTCTTCATGGAGATTTAAATGAAGAAGTTTACATGAAAATTCCTCCTGGCCTTCCCACATCACATAAAAATCTGGTTTGTAAGTTAAATAAATCACTGTATGGCCTTAAACAAGCTAGTCACCAATGGACCCCACTCATCAACTCAGTCTTGATCTCGACAATTTGCTTCCAGACCCTACTACCTTCAGAAGCCTCATAGGTAAATTACTCTATTTAACACACACTAGGCCTGACATAAGTTATTCTGTTTGCAGATTAAGTCAACACCTGTCCAAACCATCCACCTCACACCAGCAAGCTGCCTTTCGCATCCTGCGGTACCTGAAGAATGCACCTGGACAAGGCTTACAATTCAAATCTGATTCCACTCTCAATCTGTCTGGCTTTTCTGATTCAGACTGGGGTTCATGTGCTATCACACGCAAATCCACCACTGGTTTCTGCTTCTACCTTGGCAGCTCCCTCATCTGTTGGAAGAGCAAAAAGCAAACAGTTGTTTCTCGATCGTCATCCGAAGCCGAATATCGCGCCCTTGCTAATGCCACATGTGAAGCTCAATGGCTTTTATTCCTCCTCAACGACTTACACATTTCTCATCCTAAACCAGTCACCATCTTTTGCGACAACAACTCCGCCATACACATTGCCAATAACCCTGTCTTTCACGAACGTACCAAACACATCGAAATGGACTGCCACATCACTAGAGACAAAGTCCAAGACAACACCATCCACCTCATGCCAATTCCTTCCAACCAACAAGTTGCTGACGTTTTTACGAAACCTCTTCATCTTGGCCCTTTCTCCACTCTGGTTTCCAAACTTGGACTGCTCAATATACACTCCAGTTTGAGGGGGGGTGTTAAATTAGATTAAGCTTTATTATTTTAGTCTAAGCTTTATTCCTATTGGTTCATTTTGTATTAGGTTAGTTTTTTACCGTTACTATACATATGTATATATAACACCTTTGTATCCTTGGTTTGCATCAGATGAAATAATATTTTTTTCTGTTCTCTTCTTTTTTCATTGGCTGTTGTGAAATCATGTGCATAATGGGGCACATGTTAACACATTCTCCTGAAACCAAAATTCAAGAGTATAATTAGCCTATGTAAATTTAAAAATGAATAGAGCTAGGCGTTAATCGTGTTAGTAATTTCCTTACCAAATATGATAGGAACTTCCTTGTGGGGTTTTGCAAAAGGATATGGAACATTTTGTTTGGGAAGTATGATGAGTGGACCATAGACAGTTGACCTTAACCAAGATATATGTGCATGCCATAAGAGTGTGCCTCTTTGGCCTTTGATTGTGTAATTGTAAACATAGCTTTGACCTGTTTGGATGGGGCACTGCGTCACATATGCTGGTCCATCAGCCCATCCTGTTTGAAGTTGTCTAATGCCATGCCTATTTCTCAGATAGCCAAGTTTTTTACACATTAATTTTATTCTCAAATTTTAACACACTACTTCTTTGTAGGAATTTTGTTTTGCAAATAGAATTCTCTTTACCAGTGAATGGAGATGTTATGCTGCACATGATTAACCACTTTGATTTGAAGATTGTCACCTTCTCTAGCTACAATGCGAGGTCCTGGAAATTGACCATTCACTGTCACGATACTCTTGCTGTGGCACAGTCTTGTCACATTTTGGTACAGTATCTGCATTAGTGAGTGACCTCAATTTTGTTACATGAAGACTAAAGAAAGGAAAAGAAACTAAAAACACAAAATAATGTACAATTAATAAGGGTGATGATGCATAACGAGTGTTTTAAGGATGTAGAAGTAGTACATCAAAGTGGTAGTGTCTGGTTTTTCCTGCCGATGCAAGCTCAAATGTACAAAAAATGATCAATGATAAAATAAAGAATGGGAATTTAAGTGATGAAAAAAGGGAAGCACCCATGTTTCTCTCTGAATGTATGATGAAATTATTATTTGTGTTTGAAACTATGTTGATGAAATGAGACACAAATTCTGGTCTATATATAGAGAAGTGAAAGTATATGGTTGTTTGATTAGAAGATAAAAAATCTAATGTGATTGAAAGAGAAGCTAGTTGAAATCAAAATACATTGTTCTGATTATTATATCTATCATAAATTTCATTCACATAGTTTGTTTGTCAATAGAGACTATAGGGTATGTGAGATTGCATTGGTGAGGTATCACTCTCAACATGTTCTTGTTTCCAAAGTAAGAGAGTTCTATCTAATCTTTCACTTGAGAAGCTAGATATTAATGTCATCTTTTATCTATACAATATATAAAGGCAAAACATCATTTTGGTGTAGCCTATTTTCTTTTCTCTTTTGCCATTTAAAACTACCTAAAAGTTACACAAAGAAAAAGTAACTACTCCCCCCATTTTATATTTGAATTTTATACACAATTAAAAGTAATTAGTTATTTGAAAAAAAAACTAATTTTAACTTCCGATTAAAAATTATATTTAAATACACATATCACAAATTTAAATACACATAAATTTAATTAAAATCAAAATTAAAAAAAAAATCATCATATATATTTTTATGCGTATCTATATCTATAACTATATATAATGGAGATATACTATTTTGGTCTGGCCTATTTTTATTCTATTTTTGCCCGTCATCTTCATTTTTCTGGTTCATTTTTTTTATTCCCAAAGAAATTAAAAATAATATTGTTAACTTCCAATGTGCAGTTATTAACTGCATGACAATATATAATAACGTCTTAACTTAGACCCCTTCAAATCAATCGGTTATAAATTGCAATAATTTCTTTATAGATGTGTTAGAAATATAACTTCTATAATTTTTTTACTCTCTTCAATTTGAAATCTTTCTTTGACATTAATGCAACCAAAAATTATTTGAAGGTGTACATTTGCATATAGAAAGAAAGGAGAATGAGAAACCATGGGAAAAAAGAGATGTCCCCAGTTTGGCATAGCAACTTCATCCCACTTTGGCATAGCAACTCCATCGCCTTCTACAAAATGAAAAAGAAAATGAGGTATTGGATGAAAGAGAGCAAATCTTGAAGAAATTTAATAAGCCTCCCTATGTGTTCTCCTTCTAATTCTTCTGTTTTCTTTTTTATTACATTATATTTTTTTAGTGCACATAACACAAACTACCCATTTTAAAAAGATGCATACATTGGTCACACCAAGTAAGATTGATTTATTGAAACATATTTGTTTCAGTTTTATTTTTTTAATAACATTATATTCATATTTATTAGATTATTTGTTTAAATATCGTCTCTTAATTTTGAATGACTATTTTTATTGTTATCTATTTATGGTTGAATAACTATTTTTTATTGTTATCTATTTATTGTTTGAAAGAATAAAGTATGCATTTTAAACTGAATATCAATTATTTTAATGTTATTTTCTTATTAATTGTTGGTTTTTAAATCTTTTGAAAGTAGAAGTGTTTTGAAGATTATTATGCATACAAAGTTTGATGTGCTGTTTTTTATTTGGAGTCCGGTTGATTTCCATATTCTATACTCTCTATGTAGTTCTCAATTTGTAAAATATAATATGTTTTAAGAAATATATAATCATATTTAATTCTATTAAATCTTTATAGTGAACAGTATAATGTTTAAATCTTTAGATTAAAATTTTAATTAAATAAAAAATATTCATTTATATTATAACCCGCTAGATAGGAAGTTAATAGTAGAAGTTATTGTGTAAGTTATATTTATAACCCGTTAACGCAATATCTCTGTTAATGTTTATGTTTATTTGCTTGAAAAAACTGGTTGAATAATGTCACGTTACAATGCGATTTTCTGAATTCAAACAAAATTCAATGCGAGAATATTACATATTGCAAACAATACTTAATATGTATCTGAATAAATACACCAATAATAATTGTATTTGTATTCAATAAGTACATTAATATGCACACGTATATGTTGTCTAAAAAATATTATTTTTAATGTAAAGTACGATAAACACCTCATATATAATATACACACATTTATTTTTCTCTGCTGTGCGCATTAAAAAAAGCGGACAAATGGGCACGGGAGTGTCCGTTTGGACGCTAGTATTACCATAAAAAGAAACAAGTATAGTTTGCATATCTGAAATATTACAAGGGTAAGTTGTCACGTGTGCATGGATTATTATTAAACCAAAAATAGAGAAATGTCTAAACAGAGATACCCTAGTTAGTTTGGTGATTGGTTACATCTCTTTATTTTAATATATTTGGATTAACTTATGTTAGGAAAATTCTTAGTTTTTTCAACTCTACGAACAAGAAAGGCTTAAAATCGTAACTAACCACAAATATATCTTATTGTAGTTCTCGTCAAAAAAACAAAAATCTTATTGTGGTTCTATGTTAATCACTTTTCGTTCCAATAATTTTTTTTAAAGTTTTTCTTTTTATTATTATTATTATTATTACTAGCGTCCAAACGGGCACTCCCGTGCCCGTTTGTCCGCTTTTTTTAATGCGCACAGCAGAGAAAAATAAACGTGTGTGTATTATATATGAGGTGTTTATCGTACTTTACATTAAAAATAATATTTTTTAGACAACATATACGTGTGCATATTAATGTACTTATTGAATACAAATACAATTATTATTGGTGTATTTATTCAGATACATATTAAGTATTGTTTGCAATATGTAATATTCTCGCATTGAATTTTGTTTGAATTCAGAAAATCGCATTGTAACGTGACATTATTCAACCAGTTTTTTCAAGCAAATAAACATAAACATTAACAGAGATATTGCGTTAACGGGTTATAAATATAACTTACACAATAACTTCTACTATTAACTTCCTATCTATTGGGTTATAATATAAATGAATATTTTTTATTTAATTAAAATTTTAATCTAAAGATTTAAACATTATACTGTTCACTATAAAGATTTAATAGAATTAAATATGATTATATATTTCTTAAAACATATTATATTTTACAAATTGAGAACTACATAGAGAGTATATAATATGGAAATCAACCGGACTCCAAATAAAAAACAGCACATCAAACTTTGTATGCATAATAATCTTCAAAACACTTCTACTTTCAAAAGATTTAAAAACCAACAATTAATAAGAAAATAGCATTAAAATAATTGATATTCAGTTTAAAATACATACTTTATTCTTTCAAACAATAAATAGATAACAATAAAAAATAGTCATTCAACCATAAATAGATAACAATAAAAATAGTCATTCAAAATTAAGAGACGATATTTAAACAAATAATCTAATAAATATGAATATAATGTTATTAAAAAAATAAAACTGAAACAAATATGTTTCAATAAATCAATCTTATTTGGTGTGACCAATGTATGCATTTTTTTAAAATGGGTAGTTTGTGTTCTGTGCACTAAAAAAATATAAAGTAATAAAAAAGAAAACAGAAGAATTAGAAGGAGAACACATAGGGAGGCTTATTAAATTTCTTCAAGATTTGCTCTCTTTCATCCAATACCTCATTTTCTTTTTCATTTTGTAGAAGGCGATGGAGTTGCTATGCCAAAGTGGGATGGAGTTGCTATGCCAAACTGGGGGCATCTCTTTTTTTCCATGGTTCCTCATTCTCCTTTCTTTCTATATGCAAATGTACACCTTCAAATAATTTTTGGTTGCATTAATGTCAAAGAAAGATTTCAAATTGAAGAGAGTAAAAAAATTATAGAAGTTATATTTCTAACACATCTATAAAGAAATTATTGCAATTTATAACTAATTGATTTGAAGGGGTCTAAGTTAAGACGTTATTATATATTGTCATGCAGTTAATAACTGCACATTGGAAGTTAACAATATTATTTTTAATTTCTTTGGCAATAAAAAAAATGAACCAGAAAAATGAAGATGACGGGCAAAAATAGAATAAAAATAGGCCACACCAAAATAGTATATCTCTATTATATATAGTTATAGATATAGATACGCATAAAAATATATATGATGATTTTTTTTTTTAATTTTGATTTTAATTAAATTTATGTGTATTTAAATTTGTGATATGTGTATTTAAATATAATTTTTAATCGGAAGTTAAAATCAGTTTTTTTTTTCAAATAACTAATTACTTTTAATTGTGTATAAAATTCAAATATAAAATGGGGGGAGTAGTTACTTTTTCTTTGTGTAACTTTTAGGTAGTTTTAAAGGGCAAAAGAGGAAAGAAAATAGACTACACCAAAACGATGTTTTGCCTTTATATATTGTATAGATTATTATTATTATTATTATTATTATTATTATTATTATTATTATTATTATTTTGCAATCATCCATCTCTTCTTCCGCGCGACAATCAATTTTTTAGATTTTTTAGATTTTATTTGCGAAATTGAAAAAGAAGAGATGGAAGTAAAATTTGAAAAAGAGGAAAGGAAAGTAGAGTCTTTATAAATAATAATAAAAATAACACATTTGATAAATGAATGTTTTTATATAAAATCATAAATAAATTAATGGGTTAAATATTTTGTGGTCCATTTAAATATTTTAAATTTTATTTTTAATCTCTTTTTAACGATTTTGGAATTTCAATGTGAATTTTTTATTGGTCAAAATATTATTATTCTTCAATACAATACTAGAGTAGTGGTAACCATTATTATTTATAATAGTTAGAATAAAGTAATGGTCATATACCTAATTCTAAGGGTGGCAAAACGGGCCCGGCCCATTGGGCATGCCCGTTTTACCCGCACTTTAGTGCGGGGTGGGCCAAGGATTTAGGCCCTCACCCTATAATAAGTCTGCCTCACCCCGCCCCGTTTTCTTCGTGGACTTTTGCAGGCAAGAGCATTTATGTAAAATTTTATATTTTTAGGCTTAAATGGTGCAGTGCCCGCGGGCTTTCCCCGCCCCACCCTCACTTTTTTGCGGGGTGTGCCTAGGTTTTAGGCTCATATCCTCAACTATAACTGCCCCGCCCCGCCCGATTTTTTTGTGGGCATTTGCTGGGCAGGCCTAAACGGGGCAGGCATGCCCGTTTGCCACCCATACCTAATTCCCTATAAAGGTGGGAGATAAAATACAAAGTAATGACTAATTAATGTAAATTAATATTGGTATTTGATATTCCCCACAAGCTAGATTGTGGATTGAAAAAAGTCTCATCTTGCTCAGAAAAGTGGAAAACGCAGGACCTGGAAGAGGTTTTGTTAATACATTAGTAAGTTGAGCAGAAGAAGGAATTGAGAAGAGTTTGATGAGACCGGTTTCTAATTGTTCGCGCATGAGATGGCAGACTATTTCTATAGGTTTTGATCTTTCATAAAAAGTGGGGTTGTGTGTGAGGTACACAGCATAACAGTTGTCGCAATAGATAGAGGTTGACTTGTTGAACTTAATGCCTAGGTCATTGAAAAGGTAATGCAACCATTGTATTTCGCAGGTGAGTGCAGCGAGAGCACGATATTTTGCTTCAGAACTAGATCTAGAGATGGTTGTCTGCTTTTTGGATTTCCACGAAATAAGGGATTTGCCTAAAAATACAGCAAAGCCGGTGGTAGAACGACGAGTGATTAGGCAAGCGGCATAATCGCTATCTGCAGAACCAGAAAGTATAAAATCAGAAGTGGCAGGATAAAGTCATCCTTGAGCAGGATTATATTTAAAATATTGCGGAATCCAATTTGCAACCTTAAAATGATTATTAGTGGGTTTTGATACAAATTGGCTTAATTGTTGAACCGCGAAAGAAATATCAGGACAGGTGGTTATTAAATAAATTAATTGACCAACCAATCTCCTATATTGTGTAGGATTAGGAAATGGTGCATAATTAGTAAGAGTAAGTTTAATGGAAATATTATAAGGTGTAGGAGAAGGTTTAGATACCAACATACATGTATTGTACTGTATTATTTTTCTAGGCATTGAGAATCTAAACAAAGGTCTCGTAAGTGTATGATTATTAAGAAAATTTTTTGCCTACAGTGGGGGTATAACCCCTTGGGATGGCATCACTGCGACCGGTGCCGCTGATGCCACATGAGCAATCGTTCTAACTGGTATTGAAAGAACTGACTCCTCAACTGTTGACAAGACCAGCTGTTGCACTACATCTTTAGAATTATTCTAGGGATTAACGTTATCTATAGGAGGACGATGTTAAGTATTATAAGTGTGAGTAGTGTGGATAATAGTCCCACATTAGATAGGAATATGGTGACTTGAGCATTTATAAGTGAGAGAACCCACCCACCTATCACCTTAAGGTTTTAGGTGAGTATGTGGTGTGTCTCTCACAAAGATGTTGCTCTAGAAAAGAAATTCCCACAATGTTCAATGCTCCCTAGTGATAAAACACTCCCAACAGTGTATCATGAGCCTTTGGTTTGAGTGATGGACCGATTTACTTGTATCAAAAGTATCCCCACAGGTGGTGGGTTGAGTGTCTCATTGAAGAGTGTCAACGACGGTACAAGTGTATGTGGATGAAAAGAGCTTCCTCTTAAGAGGGAGCATTGTGGATAGACTCACACTTGAGGGGTAATTTTAAGTATTACAAGTGTGAGTAGTGTGGATAATAGTCCTACATTGGATAGGAATGTGGTGACTTGAGCATTTATAAGTGAAAGAACCCACCCACCTATCACCTTAAGGCTTTGGGTGAGTATGTGGTGTGTCTCTCACAAAGGTGTTGTAACACCCCAAATTTATTAGAATATTTATTTAATTTATTTAAATATAATATTTGTGAGTTTTCGGTGAATTTTGGTGGTTTGTGTTGATGTTGGCATTTTGTGGAGTTTTGGTTATTTAATTAAATAATAGTATATAATATGAATATATTAGTATTGTTATTATTAATTTAAATAATATTAGAATAATTAAGGGCAAGATGGACTTTTGAGGAGGATTAGTGAGGGTATTATGGGGAAAGCCCATTTTAGAAGCCCATGGGTTTAACCAAAAGGAATTGGGAAGAATATGATTAATTTTGTTAGACCGTGAAAAAGAAGGAAAAAAGTGAGAGCTCTGAGGAAAAAGGAAAAGGCGAGGATTCGAGAAGGTTTCCAAAGACTCAATAGAGAAAGCTCTGAATCGACAATCTAAGGTATGAGGAGTATTACCTTTCATTGCTTTCAATATAGAGATTCGATGTATTGTAAAGTGGATTTTGAGGTTTTTGGGGTTTTTGAAGGGTTTCAGAGTTATTGATGATTTAGGGGTATTTATGAGGATCGATGATAGATTATTAAGGGTTGAATTGATTCGGGTAAAAATAAGCCTTCGAGGCTAAACCTTTTTTATGATATGTGGGATCTTGTATGAGAAAGGGATTTATGGGGTTCATGAGAATCTTGAGGGTTTGTGAAGGTTTAGGTAATTTTGAGTTAGGATAGTGGAATTAATCGACCTAATAGTCGTAGGTTTTGTGCCTTTAATTGCCATGATGCCTTAGGGATGTTTTGGAGATGTTTTTGGGGGTAATTGGGGTTGCAATCGTAAGAGCTTTTGGGTCTGATATGCTACTGATGCGTAGCAGGGATTTCCTGAAATCGCAGGTTCGCAAAGCGAACGTTTCCTTCGCAAGGCGAACACTCGCCCCAGGCTCGCAAAGCGAGCAGCGCAGCGAATGCGTAATGACTTTGTTGGTGAATACTGAGATGAATTCTGAAGTGTGATTTCTAGCTCGCAAAACGAATGTCCCAGCGAGTGGATTTGCAAAGCGAATGAGGGTGACGAGCGAGAGATAGAATGGGAACTCTCTGGTTTTTGTGTGGGATTTTGGGGTTCGTGGGATGCTCGCAAAATGAACAACCCAGCGAACAGGTTCGCACGGCGAACTAAGCAGCAAACGCCTGTTGTTCGCAAAATTTCGTTTATGATTCTGTGCTGTCTTGGTGTTTTAATGTTGTGACTTTTCTGATGATTTACCATGACGTTACTGATGATTATGAGATGATGATTTTGTGATGTTTTGACGAATATATGATAACATGATTAACATGAGATTTTGATGAATGATGATGCACATAATGATTTTATTGATGATGATGATCATTGACGTTGTGTATCATGCATTCATAGCATTTCAGTGATGATGTTAGACTCTGGTCTATTGTGGCTTCCATCCCATTGTGTGGATGTGAAGTGGTTTATGACGTGCTCCGGTTCTTGTGTGGAACCGATCCTAATGACGGGGATCTTTGGAGGGTGATGGCCTAAGTGTCCATCAATTGTGACGATTGGTACCACATGCATGAGTCTTGTTGTGCATTGCATTTATGTGGCATTTGTTGATATTTATGATGTTGTGTTTTGATGTTTGCCTTGTGATGACTCTGATGATGTTGTATATGATGATGACGTCATTTTATGCATATCTTGTTTTTATATTGATTATAATGAATTGTCATTACTCACCCTACCTGTTTGAATGTTGCCTTCACGTGGGTAACATGCAGGTGATCAGGCTTAGCTGTGGATGCCTTCGAGGACTTTTGGAGTTTATTTGCTTTTGGTCGATGTAGAGGGTCTTGCTCTGATAGTGTAACATCGGGTTGGGTCATTGAGTTGAACCATGTTGAATTATTATTTTGTTGTTATTTGATGGTTATGGTTTATGTTTAAAACCTTTTTATTTTGGATTTATTGTGGTTATGGTGGTTCCTCTACCTATTTGATGGTCTTTGATTTATTTTGAGGAAACCCGTTATTTACGGAGTAAATTGTGTTATTTGAATTTATGGAGAAGTGTGCATCCTTTGAGGTGGTTCAGATTTTACTCTGATAAATTGTGTATTTTTCTGTGTATATTTGTGGGGTAGAAAAGGGTGTTACAGGTGTTGCTCTAGAAAGGAAGGTCCCACAATGTTCAATGCTCCCTAGTGATAAAACACTCCCAACAGACGAGACATACTAGACAAAGCCTTACCACTCTTTAATTGCATACAAAATGCCCATAAGAAACTCTTAAGAATAGAATACTATTTTTAAATGTCAATAAAACTAAGAAATCTATAACCAAATAGGGGACTTAGCACAGGTCCCCCTGGGCGTGCCAATTTGTTTACGCTGAAAAATAGTAAACAGTCGTTGGTCTCCAAGAATAAGGGTTACTTGCAGGATCAACTAGTGAATCCTAGGACATAGTGCCAAATAACCTATCGTTATGGATTTTCTTGTATTTAAAAGGATTGTCTTCAACTTTGTTGAAGGATAAAGGTTCGCGTAAGATTGTGCGAGAATTTCGACTATTGCAAGAAGAAAATACACTAGAAGCAATAATGTTGGAAGTACTGAATTAAAATAAAAGCTTGAAAGAAATTGAAAATTATAAACGTGAATAAAGTGAAAATTGAACAAACTAATAACTTCACTGGTTTTTTCCCAGGCCGAATTGGTAGTTTTAACTCCACTATACTTTGACTTAAACCTGACATCTCGTTGTAATCCCATACGAAGCAATCTTTGAATTATTTAAGGAGCTCGACCAACTTTTCATTCATACTTGGATCCAACTTGGCGCTGATGTATGTTGGTCAATTTTATCCATTTTTAGCCACGTAGGCCAAAATCCGAGTCAACACCTATGACTCAATAGACATCTTCATCTACCATTGTCCACCTAGTGGGGGGTAGACTTCCCTCTTCGACATGGTCGCTTCCCACATGCTCTTTGTCCCAAATTAACCCATAATTTGGGTGTAGATTCAAATAGTAAGTTGAGTCCTTCTCAGAGGTGTACACCTCCTCTGTAGCGTAACATGGCGGTATTTTTGCCAAATTCCCGTCAAAATATTTCTTCCCAACCTTGCCTTTTTCGACCTTATAGTAGCTTTGGTCGACTTCAATATATTCCATGATGCCATCTTCTCTCCAGATGGCCACCCTTTAGTGTAGGGTTGATGGCACCGCTCCAATGCCGTGTATCCACTCGCGCCCTAACAACAAGTTATAGTTTGTGTTGGACCTGATAACCATAAATAAAGTAGGTCTGGATGTGGACCCTACTGACAAATCGACCTGGATCACACCCAATATATTACTAGTTTTACCCTCATAGTTGGATAACACCATGTTGTGTGGGCCTAAGATCTTCATCGACCTTCCCCAATTTCTTGAAGACAGAGTATGACATCAGATTGACCGCTGCACCACCATCTACAAATACCTTGTTAACAGCTTTAGAGTCCAATTTCACCCTAATGAAGAGCGGCTTTAAATGATACATCATTCCTGGATTAGGCCTCTAAAAAACTGCCTGTTGTTCCTCAACTACACCATTGTTCATGACGTAGTAGTATAAAGGCTTATGGTTGATGGCTTCGTCTAGAACAAAATCCTCTTTAACATCAGAAACTTCTGACACCCGGTCCTATTTGGCCGGCAACACTGACACTATTCCAAAGTTAATCTGAAGGTCATCCTTTGAACCTTCGTTGAAATCATCTTCGAACATCTCATCATCTGACCCAGGAGTATATCCAGGCTCCTTGTTTCTTGGTCGAGGAGAATGAAAAGGCACGTAAGCATCCTCCATCCCAAGGGAGTATTCAGGATCATGGTGATGAGGGTTATCCCCTTCTGACTGAGGGGTATACTCTGCAGCTTTATCCTCTGGCTGAGGGGTATACTCAGGCGTCTTCTTCCTAATTCTAGGTCCTTCTTCGATCACTGGGTGCTTTGGAGCTGATTTCGGAATAAAGCGTGGCTTTTCCCCTTTGTCACCCCTTTTGGAGTATGGCTTCTGACCAGGCTTTGCTGCAGTTACATTATGCTTTGCCGTTAGTGTAACACCCTTTTCTACCTAACAAGCATCACGAATAAAAACAACATTTTAATCAGAGTAAAGTCCTAAAAAAGACGCCATATTTCGTCACAAAACGTCAAATAACCACCTGCTCCATAACACGGGTTTTACCATCATGAATTAATGTAAACATCACGCAGTGGAAATCAAAATTTAAAACAATTTTACAATCCAAACTTCTTAACAAAACATCATAAAACATCCTCAAGCCAACAAGTAAAAGAACGTAAATCATTCGACTCAAACGTCTCGACCTGATGTTACATATCAGAGTAAGACCCTCTAATCGACGGAGAAATCAAAATACTTTAAAAACTAAATCTTCATGCACCAATGAAAGCTAAGCCTAATCACCTGCACGTTACCCACGTGGAGGCAACATTCAAACAGGCAGGGTGAGTAATCACAAATCAATATATAAGATATAAGCAAAAGATAAAGTATAAGCACAAACATCATCAAATCATTCACAATCTTCATTAATACATCAATTACACCTTGCCACACAATATGCAAATGCAACATCATAGACTCATGCATGTGGTACCAATTCGTCATAATTGATGGACACTGGGCCATCATCCTTCAAAGATCCCCACCAATAGGATCGATTCTACACAAGAACTGGAGCACGTCACAAAACACTTCAATCCACACAACGGGATTGAAGCCACCAAATGAACCGGAGTCCTAACTATGTCATGAATGCATGATACAAATCGTCATAATAATCATCATCATAAAATCATCATAATTGCATCATCATCCATGAATCAACATCAAACATCATTATTCAACACCAATCCACATTCGTCACAATTCGACACTATATCTCACAATTTGTCATATTATACTAGTCACATAAAAATTCCCAATTTTATCCCATTCATCTTCATTACTAGTTTACTCATGTTTTATTACCCCATCATAGCCTTAAGTCTCAAAGAAACCGCATCACAAGCGAAATCGGGACATAAATCGCAAAAATGGGAAAATCTGCCAACAGCCCTGTCCATACGCGTATGGCCATGCCCCATACGTGTATGGCTCAATCCTTCGCCCACTGGCATGCGTATCATATGCGTAATACCCTCCTTGTTACGCGTATCACCAGAGAGGTTTCCCTCTCAAAATTCCCTTCCAATGTCCCATTACGTGTAATGGCTAATCCATACGCGTAATGCACCTTTCCCAGGAACCCCATACGCGTATGCCTCTTCCTCCTCAGCTTCTCATATGCATAATGGCATCCCATACGCGTATTGCCACCATTCCCTTAAGCGTACGCTACACGTACTGACAGAGGGTCGTGATGGCCCTGGGGACGGGTCGTATGCTACGCGTAACACCCTGGGGATGTCCCCTTTATATGCGTAATACTCCCCCTGTTACGCGTATGGCCAGAAACCACTCAAAACTCAGATTTCGCATCTGAACAAAAACTTCCCATTCTAGCACCTTCGATCTTCCAAAATCGGACCCAAAACAGTTTCGATTCATCACAGATCTAAGCCATTATCCTACTCCATTATTTTTATCAATTTCTTCCTAATTATTAAGTCCTAATTCATTAATCCCACCTTCGATTTAAGATCTGGTTTGTTCACACATTCATCACCGCAACAATAATCATTCACACGAAATTCGCAGGATTTACAGCAACACATACCAGATTTATATCAGAAATCGACCAACACAGGTGCACGAAAATTCACCACAGATTCAGCATACGAAAATTCATCATAAAACACAAAACACACATACTACTCTACCTTAAACCCATATCAAACATATGAACCCGGATTAACCCCCATACCTCGAATTTTCCAGCAAAAGACTCTTTTGGGATTCTACGGCTGATTCTCTCGTTCTCTGTGCCCTAGCCTCCTTTCCTCGGCTCTCTCTTCACTTCTTAGGTTGCACAGAATATCTCTCCTAATTTCCACTTTTCCTTTTTGTTAAACCTACCTCTTGAGCCCTAATTATGATTTACCCATATTATCCTCAATTAACCTTCTCAATATTACTGACTTTCCCTTAATGGTCCTCCTAATTATTTCTAAATATAATAATAATAATAATCTAAATAATATTCTAAATATTCAAATTATTCTATTATTATTAATACTAATAAAGTAATTCTAATTAATTACTAATTCTAAGATACCTCAATATTCCCTTAACTCATACTACCCCACAACACCACCCAAAGTCATCAAGCATCACAATATCCGTCAAAATTCACCAAAACACTGAATAATCATAATAATTCAATTAAATAAATATTATAATTATTTTGGGGTGTTACAGCTAGCGCACCATGCTCATTTGCTAAGGCTTCCCTTTTAGCCTTTTTCTTCCTCCGATAGTGCCTCCACTGGGTGTGTGTCATAAGATTCTTTCCTTTGTAGGTTAAAGGGACATGTGTCCTCCCCTTTGCATCCTTCCGGACCTTGTCGCCTGGAATTCCAGGTTTAGGATCGACCTCCTTCCACTTTGGGTGATTCTCCCCCTTTTGGTTGATAGGCTTCACCCACTTATCTTTTGGTGTGCTAGCAAGTGACTTGAAGGTTTTATGTCGAGGTTGCTGGAATTTCCTCCTGTAATCTTCATTGCTACCAGACCTGCTCCTATTATTAGGAATGAACCTAGATGTTTTATCTCCACCCCATCCGTGACAAGGGTTGGCGCGTCGAGAGCTTCCACTTTTTTTGCTGCTTCTTCGTCGAACACGACACTACACCGTGGGCACAACATGGTCTTAGATTCGTCGAGCTTTCAACGCTTCAGGAAATCAATTAACCCCTCTTTAAACTGGGGGTAAACCTCCTGGAAGTCAAAATCAACAACAGCGGAGATCTGTACTCCCTTTTCGACACCCATGTTCGAGCCATCAGTAGCAGTCATCATCAAGATCTCTATAGGTTCAGCATAATGGGCTTCCTACATATGCATAGTGTCCAAGTCCATTTTCATCGTTGATTTTGACTTCTCGCCAAATTCTAATCTTCCATCATTCAGAGTCTTTTGAACCAAGTCCTAGAAAAGAACACATTGAGAACTCTTATGACCCAAGAAATAATGGTATTTGCAAAAACCTCTCTTCTTCCTTTGTTCTAAAGGTGGAATTTTTAAACCAGAAGGCACTAAAATGTGTCATCTTTAACTAACAAATCAAAAATCTCATCACATTTCGTAATGTCAAAAGTGTAAGTCCTAGTAGCGAACTTTTCGTTTTTGTTAGTTTCAATAGGATTTTTTTCATTAGATGGTTTTAATAGTTTACAAACATAAGGGGGTCCTGGCTTCAATTCAGCTACATTGACCTCAATTTCCTCTGAACCCTCATCACCCATATCAGAGACATACTCGTCTTTCCTCTATGTAAGCAACTTTCTCCCTTTTGTGGTATTTACTAGCTATGGCTTTCTCAGCTTTTAGGAGTTCGACTTGACGAACACTATCTGCGAGTTGCGCCATGTCCCTCAAGTATCGAGTATCCAACTTCTTCCTAATGGAATAGTCCAGGCCACACGTAGCCATCTTGACTAACTCATGCTCGGGCACCTAGGTGAAACACCGGGCTTTGAGAAGTCTAAACCTATTCAGATAGTCTTCTATCGACTATGGGACCTTTCGCCTAACACTTGCCTACTCCTTCAAAATAATCTTTGACTGTTCCATTTAGAACTGTTCATGGAACAACCTTTCTAACTGGCTCCATGATTGGACAAACTGGGGAGGGAGAGTTGTGAACTAAGTAAACGCCTTCTTGGTTAGAGAACTTGGGAAGTACTTCAACTTCAGATTCTCGCTATTTGCTAAATCGCCAGCCTCGGTTTGATACCAGGCGACATGTTCTACTGTCGACTCATTCGTGTCTCTAGCGAACTTAGTAAACTTTGGGACCTTTAATCCCTTAGGTAATTCTGCCCGTCGAACGTATTCTGACAATGGGGAAACAAAGTTCGGTCGATGGAGTCCCACATTAAAGCTATTTTGGGCCAAAATTTGTTCCACCACATTTGTTATATTGTTTTGCCCTGCAAATTTGTTTTTCTAGACTTGTCTGAGTAATTGGTCTGCATTCTGATTTTTCTGAACTATTAGAGGTCTAGGGTTGTTTTGTTCTATCTGCTCGCCGTTCAAGAGAGGTTCTAGTTGCACCCCTTGATTTTCGGCCACATTAGCCTGTATTATTGCATTCTGAGGGGTTTTGACCGTCCTAACATTAGATATCTATAGAGTCGGTCGCAATTGCATTTGGGGCATGCCAAAGAAATCAGCTATGCGCCCCATTCGATTTGTTAATACTTAATAAGTTTAGTTTGTATTGGCAATCAATGGGTTAAAAATAGTTCCCATTTGTTGGGCGAGAGTATTCACTAATTCCAAATTGCTCTCATCCATCTGCTACCTCATAACCATCATAGAAGTCATATTCAAAGACGGCGTATTCTGAAGGATATAATTTATCCCTCCTGGTCGTGCCATATTATTGATGGTCGACGCTGAGGCGTGATATGGATTATATAATGGCGATGTGGCCATCACTTGTCACTGAAAGTTGACATATTCGTTTGTAGGTACGCCATCATAGATGTTGGCATACCATATGGGTAATCTCTGCCAGGCGGCAGCATTGTGAACCCAAACAAAGGTCTCGCAAGTGCAGGATTATTAAGAGAATTTCCTGCCTGCGGTGGGGGTATAACCCTTTGGGATGTCATTGTTGCGACCGGTGCCACTGATGCAACAAGAGCAGTTGTTCTAACTGTTGTCGAAAGAACTGACTCCTCAACTGTCGACACGACCAGTTGCTGCACTACATCTTGAGGGTTATTAAGGGGATTAACGGTATCTGCAAGAGGACGAGACATACTAGACAAAGCCTTACCACTCCTTAATTGCATACAAAATGCCCAGAAGAAACTCTTAAGAATAGAATATTGTTTTCAAATGTCAAGAAAACGAAGAAATCTATAACCAAATAGGAAACTTAGCACAGGTCCCACTGGGCGTGCCAATTTGTTTACGTTGAAAAATGGTAAACAATCGTTGGTCTCCAAGAATAAGGGTTACTTGCATGATCACCCAGTGAATCCTAGGACATAGTGCCAAATAACCTCTCGTTATGGATTTTCTTGTATTTAAAATGACTCTCTTCGACTTGGTTGAAGGATAAGGGTTCACATAAGATTGTGCGAGAACTTCGACTATTGCAAGAAGAAAATACACTAGAAGCAACAATGCTGGAAGTACTGAATGAAAATAAAGGCTTGAAGTAAATTGAAAATGATAAACGTGAATAAAGTGAAAATTGAACAAACTAAGAACTTTGTATTGAAATTAAAGTATAGTGATTCATTTTCTCTTACATCCTCTTAGCCATTCGCTCGTTTCTCTTAGCACTGATACTTTGAGTTTTTAGTGAAATTTTTTATAATACAATGAACACCCCTATTCTACATAATGAGCTACTATATATACAAGTGTAAAATAACTACCCCCAATGTTCATATTCCCTAAGTTTGCCACGTGAAGCTCCGCATGCAATCCATCTTCAGACTTCCTCCACGTGTCTCTTCAGAAAAAGAACTAAATCAGTTACCAAAAATTTGAACGTGACGTGATGCGCCCAAATAACCGCTCCCTCGACGAACCTTTCGCCATAGTAAGCCCTTCTTGGTCGAGGCATATTGGTGTCGAGATGCTTCTTGCAACAACCAAAATTTCTCTAAGTCCAAAAGTGTGGTCGAACCAAAACACCTTCGAAACTGCCTTTCTTTGCTGGTTTTTTTACCATTGGTCGAAAATCCCAGCTAACAGGGCCATAAATATAACCCAAGTGAAACGACTATAGTCATCAACAAAAGTGAGAAAATATCGGTGGTTATTGATGGAGGGGGTAGAATAAGGCCCCAAAATGTCAGCATGTAAAATATCAAATCGCCTAGATGAAGTACTAGTCTTATCAGAATAAGGTAATATTTTTTGTTTAGACAAATGACAAAAATGATAAGGAAAATCTTTATTAAAAGAGTAAGTAATAACAGGACATTGAGAAGCTAAAGTTTTGTGAACAGTGCGTGAAGTATGGCTTAATCTTCTATGCCATAAAGTGAAATCAGAATCACTAACAAGATTACTGGTAGAAGGGGATAAAGAGGGAGAGGGAATGACCTAAGCTCGAAGCACATATAGATCTTCATAGTTTGTTATATCTATAATAAATTTCATTCACATAGTTTGTTTGTCAATAAAGACTATATGGTATGTGACATTGCATTGGTCAGGTATCACTCTCAACATGTTCTTGTTTCCAAAGTAAGAGAGTTCTATCTAATCTTTCACTTGAGAAGCTAGATATTAATGTCATCTTTTATAATACCATAAAAAGAAACAAGTAAAGTTTGCATGAAATGTAGACCAAATCTGAAATATTACAAGGGTAAGTTGTCACGTGTGCATGGATTATTATTAAACCAAAAATAGAGAAATGTCTAAACAGAGATACCCTAGTTAGTTTGCTTAGATGGGTGTTAGTTTGGTGATTGGTTACATCTCTTTATTTTAATATATTTGGATTAACTTATTTTAAGAAAATTCTTAGTTTTTTCAACTTTTACGAACAAGAAAGGCTTAAAATGATCTTTTATCGTAACTAATCAAACATATATCTTATTGTGGTTCTCGTAAAAAAAAATCTTATTGTGGTTCTATGGCAATCACTTTTCGTTCCAACAATTTTTTTTTAAGTTTTTCTTTTCTTATTATTATTATTATTATTATTATTATTATTATTATTATTATTATTATTATTATTATTATTATTAAATCATCCATCTCTTCTTCCGCGCGACAATCAGTTTTGTAGATTTTTTGGATTTTATTTGCGTAATTGAAAAAGAAGAGATGGAAGTAGAATTTGAATAAGAGGAAAGGGAAGTAGAGTCTTTATAAATAATAATAAAAATAACACATATTACAATGTTATGAATCTGAATGTGAATTCTCATTCTTGTAAACGAGAAAAATATAGTACATAGTTACATCTTCAAAAGAATGTAAAGCCCTGTTAAATACACAGACCAACCTAACAAACTAACAACTATCAGGCCCAATACTACAAATCTAAAGGCCCAAGAAGACTACTTCTCTAATACCCCCCATAAGCTGGAGGACAGATACAATGTAGGCCAAGCTTACTAATATTGGATAAAAAAACAGAAACATCTAAAGGTTTGGTTAAAATGTCTGCAATTTACTGAGAAGATTTGACAGGAAGTAAATGGAAAAGTCCCTGCTGTAGTTTCTCATGAACAAGGTGGCAGTCAATGTCGATATGTTTGGTTCTTTCGTGAAATGACGAATTGTTAGCAATATGAATAGCGGAGGTATTATCGCAATATAACACAGCAGGAGGCTTGAAAGTAACTTTGAGAGCAGTAAGAATATATGTGAGCCATTGTATCTCACAAACCGTGGATGCCATGGCGCGATACTCGGCTTCAGTAGAACTGCGGGAGACTGTTGGTTTTTTCTTGGATTTCCATGATATCAAAGAATCGCCTAGATTGATGCAGAAACTAGTTATGGATTTGCATGTGTCGGGGCAAGTGGCCCAATCCGAATCTGAGAAAGCCTTTAATCGAAGGGTGGAATTGCTGGGGAAAAAGAGACCTTGAGCAGGGGATGATTTGAGATAACGAAGAACCCGTAAAGCAGCCTTGAAATGAATATCTGTAGGTTGACTCATGTGCTGACTCAGTTATTGAACTGAATATGATATGCCTGGTCTAGTATTCAGGTGGTAGATGACCTGTCCCACGAGTTTACGATATTTGGTGGGTTCTTGCATAGCAATACCATCAGTTGTTGTTAGCTTTGTGTCACGAGCCATTGGTGTAGTAGCAGGTTTGCATCCAAGCTGTCCAATGTTGGAGAGAATATCCAAAGTATATTTGCGCTGATTGAGACTGATTCCAGATTTGGTTTTAGCAACTTCAAGCCCTAAGAAATATTTGAGAGTGCCCAGGTCCTTGATGTGGAAATGATTATGCAGTAGCTATTTTGTTGTGTTGATTATATCTATATTGTCACCTACAAGAAGAATGTCGTCAACATAGATAAGAAGGAATGCGAAATTAGAAGTGTGTTGATGTATAAAAAGAGAATGGTCCGAAGGGCATTGAATGAACTGATTATTAAGTAAAACTTTGGACAGTTTAGCAAACCATTGTCTGCTCGACTGTTTTATACCATATATAGATTTTAATAATTTGAAAACTTGGTTGGGAAAAGATGGTGTAAGGCCTGTTGGAAGTGTCATGTACACTTCTTCACTTAAGTCACCATGTAAGAAAGCATTATGAACATCTAATTGATGTAGATGCAAATTTAAAGAAGAGGCAATAGCAAGTATGAGTCTAACTGTGGTCAGTTTAGCAACGGGAGAATAAGTATCAAAGAAATCAATACCTTGCACTTGATTGAAGCCCTGAGCAACTAACCTTGCTTTATACCTTTCCAAGGAGCCATCTGAATTGAATTTGGATTTGTAAATCCATTTGCAGCCAATGGCCTTCTTACCTGGAGGTAGAGCTACAAACTGCCATGTGTTGTTCTGGGTGAAAGCCTTGATTTCATCATTCATGGTTTGGATCCAATGAGGAGATATGATGGCTTGTTTATATGATGTGGGATCACAGGCAGTAGTAATTGTAGATATATATATGCAAAATATGCAGGAGAAATAGCATGATATGAAACATGTTTTGAAATATCATGGTGAACATTATGAAAAATAGTATTACAAACAAAATCCTTTAAGTAAGCAGGGGCAGTTCTAGTTCTGGTGGATGTCCTAGCTGCAGTTATGGGAGAATGGTCTGAAGCAGGAGAACTATCATTAATAAGGGAGGGAGGTGGTGTAGGAATGGGAGAGAGATTAGGAGTGTTATCATTAATAGAAATATGCTGTGGGATGAGAGGATTTTGAATAACAGTAGAGGTTTCAGGAGAAGGATTTATATCAAAAATAAAGGGAATAAAAGATATATCAGTATCTAAGCTAGTGTGATTGTGAGAGTTTTTCTGTTGGAGGGGAGTATAAGGAAAAATGGTTTCATGGAAAACACAATTTCTAGAGGTGAACACAGCTCTAGTGGTAAGGTGAAACAACATAAATCCTTTCATACCTGTAGGAAAGCCTAAGAAAACACATTTTGTAGCACGAGGGTCTAGTTTGTCTCTATGCCTAGTGAGGGTTGATGCATAGACAAGGCATCCAAATATTTTAAGGTTATTAAATGTAGGAGGGGTGTTAAAGAGAAGGTCATAAGGGGTATTGGTTTGTATGGTTGGACTAACAAGCCTATTAATCAAGTATGTAGCATGACAAAGAGAATAAGACCAAAAACATTTGGGCAAGTGAGATTGAAATAATAGAGACCTAGTGACATTTAAAAGATGCCTATGTTTTCGTTCAAAAATGGAGTTTTGTTGAGGTGTTTCCACACAACCCCTTTGATGAATAATACCAAGATTAGCATAATAAGAAGGCATGACAAATTCACTACCATTATCACTTCTAATAGTTCTAATTTTACAATTAAATTGAGTTTGAACATAAGCAATAAAGTTTTTAACATGAGTTCTAGTGTCAGCCTTGCTATGCATTAAGATAGTCCAAGTATATCTAGTGTAATCGTCCACAATAGTTAAGAAATAATGAAAACCATCCAAAGAAGGAATAGAAATGGGACCCCATATGTCCATATGTATCAAATCAAAGCAATTAGAAGTTATAGATGTGCTTAAAGGAAATGATAGTTTGCATTGTTTAGCCAAATGGCAAGTATTACAAGGGGAAATCTTACTATAAGTAATGTCAGAAATTTTTTGAGACATATGTTGTAAAACTTCATTAGATGGGTGACCTAGTCTATGATGCCATGAGGCAATATTATTTGGGGTTTGTGGGTGAACACTATGAGGGATACTAGAACTAACAACATTACAAGCAATATTATGAATATCTGGTTGTAAAGGATGTTTGTGCAGAATGTAAAGACTATGATGTTGAGTCACAGGTCCAATCATCTCCATGGTAGACACATCCTGTATATGACAGGAATTAGGTAAGAATGAAATGGTATAGTGAGAGTTATTGCATATCTTAGATATGGATATGAGATTAAATTTAAACTCAGGTATGTAAAAAACATGCTCAAGATGAAAGTTAGTATCAAATATAATTGTGCCAGAAAATTGAGCATTAATACATGTGCCATTAGGTAAGTATATAGGAACAGGTTGGATAGCATGAATATTATGGAAACAGTGTATGTAAGGACAAACATGGTGGGAAGCACCAGAATCAAGTATCCAAGTAGAATGATCAAGAAGGATATTACCTGTTTGGACAATACCTGAAATCAAAGCATTATCAAAAGGTGTAGCCTTGTCTTTCTTGGTATTTTGGTGACCTTTCTTGGATTGTTGTAGAAGCAGGAGAAGATGTTGGTAATCTTCTTTAGAAAAAACTCCTTCTTTGTCATGAAGTTGAGTTGTTTTGACCTCTGAAGTAGTTTTGGTAGCCCTTTTTCTGTAGCCTGGAGGGAAACCGTGCTTGAAGTAGCAGTTGTCGATGGTGTGATTGTTTTTCTTGCAGTGAGTACATAACATAGAAGTTTTGGAGGTTGTTTTTCCCTTGATCCTTGTAGTGTTGTTGTTGGCATAAAGAATGGTAGAGGGTGATGTATCCGTAGGTGTAGCAACCGGATTAATTTATTGTTGGACAACCAGAGAATACACACGGCTGATGGTAGAAAGAGGATCAAGAAGCAAAATTTGTGTGCGAATATTGTGGTAATTGTCATTCAATCCTTTCAGAAAACAAGTAACGTATTCAAGATGTTTGTATTGACGTACCGCTTTAGACAAATCACATGTGCAGGGTGTGAGGCATGAACAAGAAGGAGTGGGTCGTAAATCTTCCTGTTCATCCCATAAGATCTTGAGGTCAGTGAAATATGTAGATAAAGAACGATCTCCTTGCTGAATGGAATGTAGTTCGCGCAAGAGATCTGAGAATCTGAAATGATTCCCTTTGGTGAACCGTTCACGCAGATCTTCCCAAAGTTCGTATGCAGAATCAAAATAAATGGTACTCTGAGCAATATGAGATGACTATGTGCGATTGATCCACGAGAGCACCATGCTATCAGCACGCTCCCAGAGTTCGTAATTAGGGTCAGATGATGAGGGTTTTGGTAAAGAACCATTGATAAATGCAAGTTTGTTCTTGGATGTTAACGCACAACGCATCAATTTGCTCCAGTTATGGTAGTTGTTGTCATATAACGGTGGTGCAACGATGGTGGCACCAGGATTTTCTCCGGGATGAAGATAATACAGATTTCTAGGGTTGAGAAGAGGATCTGGGGTGTTGTTTGTATGTGTGTCGTCATCCGAAGCCATGGTTGCAGAAGGGTTATCAAGAAGATGTATTGCAGAAAGAATGAAAAGGATTCTGAGGATGGAATGATGATTGCGGAAGAAATGTGGTGAAAAAGAGGGTAATTTCTACTTATACCATATTACAATGTTATGAATCTGAATGTGAATTCTCATTATTGTAAAAGAGAAAAATACAGTACACTGTTACATCTTCAAAAGAGTGTAAAGCCCTGTTAAATACACAGACCAACCTAACAAACTAACAACTATCAGGCCCAATACTACAAACCTAAAGGCCCAAGAAGACTACTTCTCTAATAACACATTTGATAAATGATTGTTTTTATATAAAATCATAAATAAATTTATGGGTTAAATATTTTGTGGTCCTTTTAAATATTTTAAATTTTATATTTAACCTTTTCATCACGATTTTGAAATTTCAATGGGAGTTTTTTATTGGTCAAAATATTATTATTCTTCAATACAATACTAGAGTAGTGGTAACCATTATTATTTATAATGGTTAGAATAAAGTAATGGTCATATACCTAATTCCCCATAAAGGTGAGAGATAAAATACAAAGTAATGACTAATTAGTTTAAATTAATATTGGCATTTGATACTCCCCTACAAGCTGGACTGTGGATTGAAAAAAGTCTCAACTTGCTCAGGAAAGTGGAAAACGCAGGAGCTGGAAGAGGTTTTGTTAATACATTAGCAAGTTGAGCAGAAGAAGGAGTTGAGAAGAGTTTGATGAGACCGGTGTCTAATTTTTTGCGCATGAGGTGGCTGTCTATTTCTATAGGTTTTGATCTTTCATGAAAATTAGGGTTGTGTGTGAGGTACACAACATAACAGCTTTCGCAATAGATAGAGCTTGGCTTGTCGTACTTAATGCCCAGGTCGTTGAAAAGGTAATGCAACCATTGTATTTCGCAGGTGAGTGCAGCGAGAGCACAATATTTTGCTACAGAACTAGATCTAGATATGGTTGTCTGCTTTTTGTATTTCCACGAAATAAGGGATTTGCCTAAAAATACAGCAAAGTCGGTGGTAGAACGACGAGTGGTTGAGCAAGTGGCCTAATTGCTATCTGCATAACCAGAAAGTATAAAATCTGAAGTGGCAGGATAAAGTCATCCTTGAGCAGGATTAGATTTTAAATATTGCAGAATCTGATTTGCAACCTTAAAATGATTATTAGTGGGTTTTGATACAAATTGGCTTAATTGTTCAACCGCGAAAGAAATATCAGGACGAGTGGTTATTAAATAAATTAATTGACCAATCAATCTCCTATATTGTGTAGGATTAGGAAATGGTGCATAATTAGTAGGAGTAAGTTTAATGGAAATATTATAGGGCGTAAGAGAAGGTTTAGATACCAACATAGCTATATTGTATTGTATTATTTTTCTAGGCATTGAGAACCCAAACAAAGGTCTTGCAAGTGCATAATTATTAAGAGAATTTTCTGCCCGCGGTGGGGGTGTAGCCCCTTGGGATGGCATGTTGCAACCGGTGATGCTGATGCCACATGAGCAATTGTTCTAACTGGTGTTGAAAGAACTGACTCCTCAACTGTCGACACGACCAGTTGTTGCACTACATCTTTAGAATTATTTTAGGGATTAACGTTATCTGCAGGAGGACGATGTTAAGTATTACAAGTGTGAGTAGTGTGGATAATAGTCTCACATTGGATAGGAATGTGGTGACTTGAGCATTTATAAGTGAGAGAACCCACCCACCTATCACCTTAAGGTTTTAGGTGAGTATGTGGTGTGTCTCTCACAAAGGTGTTGCTCTAGAAAGGAAATTCCCACAATGTTCAATGCTCCCTAGTGATAAAACACTCCCAACAGTGGTATCATGAGCCTTTGGTTTGAGTGAAGGATCAATTTACTTGTATCGAAAGTATCCCTAAAGGTGGTGGGTTGAGTGTCTCGTTGAAGAGTGTCAACAACAGTACACGTGTATGTGGATAAAAAGAGCTTCCGCTTAAGGGGGAGCATTGTGGAAGCATTATGGATAGACTCACATTTGAGGGGTAGTGTTAAGTATTACAAGTGTGAGTAGTAAGGATAATAGTCCCACATTGGATAGGAATGTGGTGACTTGAGCATTTATAAGTGAGAGAACCCACCCACCTATCACCTTAAGGTTTTGGGTGAGTATGTGGTGTGTCTCTCACAAAGGCGTTGTTCTAGAAACGAAGGTCCCACAATGTTCAATGCTCCCTAGTGATAAAACACTCCCAACATACGAGACATGCTAGACAAAGCCTTACCACTCCTTAATTGCATACAAAATGCACATAAGAAACTCTTAAGAATAAAATACTATTTTCAAATTTCAAGAAAACTAAGAAATCTATAATCAAATAGGGGACTTAGCACAGGTCCCCCTGGGCGTGCCAATTTGTTTACACTGAAAAATGGTAAACAGCCACTGGTCTCCAAGAATAAGGGTTACTTGCAGGATCAACCAGTGAATTCTAGGACATAGTGCCAAATAACCTCTCGTTATGGATTTTATTATATTTAAAACTTCGACTTTGTTGAAGGATAAAGGTTTGCGTAAGATTGTGCGAGAATTTCTACTATTACAAGAAAATACACTAGAAACAATAACGTTGGAAGTACTGAATTAAAATAAAGGCTTGAAAGAAATTGAAAATTATAAACGTGAATAAAGTGCAAATTGAACAAACTAAGAACTTCACTGGGTTTTTCCCAGGCCGAATTGGAAGTTTTAACTCCGCCATACTTTGGCTTAAACCCGACATCTCATTGTAATCCCATGCGAAGCAATCTTTGAATTCTTTAAGGAGCTCGACCAACTTTTCTTTCATACTTGGATCCAACTTGGCACTGGTGTATGTTGGTCGCTTTCGTACTGCTTTACCCAAATCTACCTCTTCTAAAGGATCCCGGGCCTGCATTTTAATATTAGTTCCAAGTGGGTCTTTCTCAAATCCCAAAAGCTCATTGTCGTATATGCAATCGTGCCTCCGAATTTCTGAAGCTGTTGTCTGGCCCATAGGGCCATCTCCAGTATTTTCAAAGCTTTTGACACGACCTCACAAGCCATATTCTGAGCAACTTCAGCTTCTTGGTCCGATTTTATCCTATTTTCAGCCAAGTAGGCCAAAATACGAGCCAACACCTGTGACTCAACAGACATCTTCATCTACCATTGGCCACCCAGCCGGGAGTAGACTTCCCTCTTCGACATGGTTGCTTCCCACCTGCTCTTTGTCCCAAATGAACCCATAATTAGGGTGCAAATTCAAAGAGTAAGTTGAGTCCTTCTCATAGGCGTACACCTCCTCTGCAGCGTAACATGGCAGTATTTTTGCCAAATTCTTGTCGAAATCTTTCTTCCCAACCTTGCCTATGTCGACCTTATAGTAGCTTTGGTCGACTTCAATATTTTCCATGATGCAATCTTCTCTCCAGATGGCCACCCTTTGGTGTAGGATTGATGGCACTGCTCCAATGTCATGTATCCACTCGCACCCTAACAATAAGTTGTAGTTTGTGTTGGACCTGATAACCATAAATAAAGTAGGTCTGGATGTGGACCCTACTGACAAATCGACCTAGATCACACCCAATATAGTACTGGTTTTACCCTCATAGTTGGATAACACCATGTTGTGTGGGCCTAAGATCCTCATCGACCTTCCAAAATTTCTTGAACACAGAGTATAGCATTAGATTGACTGCTGCGCCACCATCTACAAATACCTTGTTAACAACTTTAGATTCGAATTTCACCCTAATGAAGAGCGGCTTCAAATGATACATCATGCATGGATTAGGAATCTCAAAAATTTTCTGTTGTTCCTTAACTACACCATTGTTCATGACGTAGTAGCATAAAGACTTATGGTTTATGGCTTCGTCTAGAACAAAATCCAATTCGACCTCAGAAACTTCTGACACCCGGTCGTATTTGACCGGCAACACTGACATTATTCCACAATTAATCTGAAGGTCGTCCTCTAACCCTTTGTTGAAATCATCTTCGAACATCTCATCATCTGACCCAGGAGTATATTCGGGTTCCTTGTGTCTTGGTCGAGGAGAATGAAAAGGCACGTAAGCATCCTTCATCCCAAGGGAGTATTAAGGATCATGGTGATGAGGGTCATCCCCTTCTGACTGAAGGGTATACTCTGCATCTTCATCCTCTGGCTGAGGGGTATACTCAGGCGTCTTCTTCCTAATTCTAGGTCCTCCTTCAATCACGGGGGGCTTTGGAGCTGATTTCAAAATAAAGCATGGCTTTTCCCCTTTGTTAACCCTTTTGGAGTAGGGCTTCTGATCAGGCTTCGCTGCAGTTGCATTATGCTTCGCCGCTGGCGCACCATGCTCATTTGCTAATGCTTCCCATTTATCCTTTTTCTTCCTTTGATAGTGCTTCCACTGGGTGTGTGTCATAAGATTCTTTCCTTTGTAGGTTAGAGGGACATGTGTCATTCCCTTCGCCTCCTTCTGGACCTTGTCGTCTGGCATTCCAGGTTTAGGATCGACATCCTTCCACTTTGGGTGATTCTCCCCCTTTTGGTTGATAGGCTTCACCCACTTATCTTTTGGTGCGCTAGCAGGTGGCTTGAAGGTTTTATGTCAAGGTTGTTGGAATTGCCTCTTGTAATATTTATTCTTACGGGACCTGCCCCCATTATTAGGAATGAACCTAGTTGTTTTACCTCCACCCCGTCCGCGACCAGGGTTAGCGCGTCGAGAGCTTCCACCTTTTTTGCTGCTTCTTCGTCGAACATGGAACTACACCGTGGGCACACCATGGTCTTAGATTCGTTAACCTTTTAACGCTTCAGGAAATCAATTAACCCCTCTTCAGACTGTGGGTAAACCTCCTGGAAGTCGAAATCAGCAACAACGGAGATCTGTACTCCCTTGTCGACATCCATGTTCGAGCCATCAGTAACATCCATCATCAAGATCTCTATAGGTTCAACATAGTGGGCTTACTCCATCTGCATAACGTCCAAGTCCACTTTCATCTTTGATTTCGACTTCTCGCCAAATTGTAATCTTCCATCATTCAGAGCCTTTTGAACCAAGTCCCTGAAAAGAACACATTGAGAACTCTTATGACCCAATAAATTATGGTATTTGCAAAAACCTTTCTTTTTCCTTTGTTCTAAAGGCAGAATTTTTAAACCAGAAGGCACTAAAATTTGTCATCTTTAACTAACAAATCAAAAATCTTATCACATTTCGTAATGTCAAAAGTGTAAGTTCTAGTAGCGAACTTTTCGTTTTTGTTAGTTTCAATAGGTTTTTTTTTCATTAGATGGTTTTAATAGTTTACAAACATAAGGGGGGGTCCTGGCTTCAATTCAGCTACATTGACCTCACTTTCCTCTAAACCCTCATCACCCACATCAGAGACATATTCGTCTTCCTCTATGTAAGCGAGTTTCTCCTTTTTGTGGTATTTACTAGTTATGGCTTTCTCAGCTTTTAGGCGTTCGACTTGACGAACCATATTTGTGAGTTGCGCCATGTCCCTCAAGTATTGAGTATCCAACTTCTTCCTAATGGAATAGTCTAGGCCACCCGCAGCCGTCTTGACTAACTCATGCTCAGGCACCTGGGTGAAACACTTGGCTTTGAGAAGTCTAAACCTATTCAGATAGTTTTCTATCGACTCTGGGACCTTTCGCCTAACACTTGCCAACTCCTTCAAAATAATCTTCGACTGTCCTATATAGAACTGTTCGTGGAATAACCTTTCTAGCCGGCTCCATGATTAGATAGACTAGGGAGGGAGAGTTGTGAACCAAGTAAAGGCGTTCTTGGTTAGAGAACTTGGGAAGTACTTCAACTTCAGATTCTCGTTATTTTCTAAATCGCCAGCCTCAGTTTGATACCGGATGACATGTTCTATTGTCGACTCATTCGTGTCTTCAGCGAACTTAGTAAACTTTGGAAGCTTTAATCCCTTAGGTAATTCTGACTGTCGAACATATTCTGACAATGGGGAAACAAAGTTCTGTCGATAGAGTTCTACATTAAGGCTATTTTGGGCCAAAATTTGTTCAACCATATTTGTTATATTATTTTGCCCTGCAAAATTGTTTTGCTGGACTTGTCTGAGTACTTGGTCCGCATTTTGATTTCTCTGAACTATTAGAGGTCTAGGGTTGTTTTGTTCTATCTACCCGCCGTTCAAGGGAGGTTCTTGTTGCACCCTTTGATTTTAGGCCACAGTAGCCTGTACTATTGCATTCTCAGGGGTTTCGACCGTCCTAACATTAGATATCTATGGAGTCGGTCGCAATTGCATTTGGGGCGTGCCAAAGAATCAGCTATGCTCCCCATTTGATTTGCTAATACTTCATAAGTTTAGTTTGTATTGGCAATCAATGGGTTAAAAATAGTTCCCATTTGTTGGGTGAGAGTATTCATTAATTCCAAATTGCTCTCATCCATCTGCTGCCTCATAACCATCATAGAAGTCATATTCAAAGACGACGTATTCTGAAGGATATAATTTATCCCTCCTGGTCGTGCCATATTATTGATGGTCGATGCTGAGGCATTATAGGGATTATATAATGGCAATGTGGCCATCACTTGTCACTGAAAGTTGACATATTCGGTTGTAGGTAAGCCATCATAGATGTTGGCATACCATATGGATAATCTCTGCCAAGCGGCTGCATTAACAACCCAAACAAAGGTCTCGCAAGTGCAGGATTATTAAGAGAATTTCCTTCTTGCGGTGGGGGTGTAGCCCTCTGGGATGGCATCATTGCGACCGGTGTCGCTGATGCCACAAGAGCAGTTGTTCTAACTGGTGTCGAAAGAACTGTCTCCTCAGCCGTTGACACGACTAGTTACTGCACTACATCTTGAGGGTTATTATGGGGATTAACGATATCTGCAAGAGGACGAGACATACTAGAAAAAACCTTACCACTCCTTAATTGCATACAAAATTCCCATAAGAAACTCTTAAGAATAGAATACTATTTTCAAATGTCAAGAAAACGAAGAAATATATAACCAAATAGGAAACTTAGCACAAGTCCCACTGGGCGTGCCAATTTGTTTACGCTGAAAATAATAAACAACCGTTGGTCTCCAAGAATAAGGGTTACTTGCATGATCAGCCAGTGAATCCTAGGACATAGTGCCAAATAACCTCTTGTTATGGATTTTCTTGTATTTAAAATGACTCTCTTCAACTTGGTCGAAGTATAAGGGTTCGCGTAAGATTGTGCGAGAACTTCGACTATTACAAGAAGAAAATACACTAGAAGCAACAATGCTGGAAGTACTGAATGAAAATAAAGGCTTAAAGTAAATTGAAAATAATAAATGTGAATAAAGTGCAAATTGAAAAAACTAAGAACTTTGCATTGAAATTAAAGCACGATGATTCATTTGCTCTTACATCCTGTTAGCCATTCGCTCGTTTTTGTTAGCGCTGATACTTTGAGTTTTTAGTGAGATTTTTTGTAATACAATGAACACCCCTATTCAACATAATGAGCTACTTTATATACAAGTGTAAAATAACTACCCCCAACGTTCATATTCCCTAAGTTCGCCACGTGAAGCTCCGCATGTAATCCATCTTCAGACTTTCTTCACGCGTCTCTTCAGAAATAGAACTAAAGCAGTTACCAAAAATTTGAACGTGACGTGACACGCCCAAATAACCGCTCCCGCGACGAACCTTTTGCCATAGTAAGTCCTGTTTGGTCGAGGCATATTGGTGTCGAGATGTTTCTTACAACAACCAAAATTTCTCTAAGTCCAAAAGTGTGGTCGAACCAAAACTCCTTCAAAACTGCCCTTGTTTGCTGGGTTTTTCCCATTGGTCAAAAATCCCAGCTAACATGGTCATAAATATAACCCAAGTGAAACGGCTATAGTCATCAACAAGAGTGAGAAAATATCGGTGGTTATTGATGGAGGGGTAGAATAAGGCCCCCAAATGTCAACATGTAAAATATCAAATGGCCTAGATGAAGTACTAGTCTTATCAGAATAAGGTAATTGTTTTTGTTTAGACAAATGACAAAAATGACAAGGAAAATCTTTATTAAAAGAGTAAGTAATAGCGGGACATTGAGAAGCTAAAGTTTTGTGAACAGTGTGTGAAGTATGGCTTAATCTTCTATGCCATAAAGTGAAATCAGAATCACTAACAAGATTACTGGTAGAAGGGGATAAAGAGGGAGAGGGAATGACCTGAGCTCGAAGCACATATAGATCTCCATACCACTCAGGTAAACCAATCGTCCTCATTGAGTTTTTCTACAATATGAGATAATCCTTATTAGTAAAAGTTAAAGTACAAGCAGAGGAATCAATAAGCTTAGAAGCAGAGATTAAGTTAACATGAAACGTGGGAATATAAAAAATATTAAATAAGAGTAAATAATTTGTGAGGTAAACTGAGCCATCAACATTAGTGATAACAATGGCGCCAATAGGGAGTTTCATGTGAAGAGGAGGGACAAAAGAATGAAATTTAAAATTACTTAAATTAGGTGTTATGTGATGAGTAGCACCTGTATTGATTACCCAGGATACACATGGCTTACCATATTTAGAAATAGTGATGAAGTTGACATTAGGGAAGGAAACTCCATCTGGTGGGGAATTGGTTGGAAGTGGACCTGGAGAAAGTTGATGTTGTTGAAGCAATTGGAGGATTTGGTTGTATTGATTTTGAATAGAAGCCAAAGAATGTTGAGAATCTAGTTGAGAGCGAGGTTGTTGCCAATTGAAGTGGATTCATCAACATTATTCACAAAGGGCTTGGAACTCTTGTAGTGATATCCAGGTGGATAGCCATGCTTCATGAAGCAGGTATCCACAATATGATTGTGACGACCGTAGTGAGTACATGTGCGTTGGGGCATAGTTCCTCGACCAGGGGAAGACTTTCCACGACCACGGGAAGGAAAAATAGAACCGGAAGCTCCCTCACAATTGGTGTTGGGTTGGAAATTCATAGCCATAGAAGGAACTTCAGTAGAATCAGAGGTTGGGATAGTCGATTAGCGCTCTTGACCTAGAACCATTGAAAAGGTTTTCTCTAAAGAGGGTAAGGGTTCCAAAAGGAAAATTTAGGAACGGACTGTGGAGAATGAATCTGGAAAACCTTTGAGAAACTTAAGAACACAATCTTGCTCTTTGTATTTGCGAAGATCAGAAGCTGCTCCATAGGTACAAGGGATTGCGCAAGTGCAATCACAGGTAGGTCAGAGGGAATCTATTTGGTCCCAAAGAGAAGTGAGTTTTGTAAAATATGTTAAAACATCCAAGGTTCCATGATGGAGGTTGGCGAGGTCATCTTGGAGATCGGAACCCTTGAATATGTCACCTTGAGAGAAATTTTGTTGCCAAATTTGATAAAACAGCTCGTGCATTGTCGATCCACAAAAATAGATTGAGCGATACTCTCAGAAGTAGAGCGCTGAAGTCACGAAAGAACAATATTATTGAAACGGAGCCATGGATCGTACAAGGTGTGGCCTTGACCAGGTTAAGCGAAAGTATCATCAATAAACCTAAGTTTATTATTGGAAATCAGGGCAACCTTCATGGATCTTGACCAAGAAATGTAATTAGTGTGGTCGAGAGGTGGTGAGACAGGGACGAGGGAAGGTTTTTCATTAGGATGAAGGTAGTAGGGGTTTGAAGGGTTTGTGGCGAAATCAGAAAATGGATTTTCAGCCATGAAGAAAAATTAGGGTTTACGAAAAAATGGTGGAGAAGGAGAAGAAGGTTGGGTTTCTGGAAAAAAAATAGGGGAAATTTGTGGAACGAAGGTTTTGGGATGATGAAGATCTTGAAGAAAATGTTGGGACGATGAAGATCTTAAAGGAGGTTTTGGTAAAAACAGAAGAGAATTGGGTTGGGGATGAAGGTGAAGATAGATAAAAATTAGTGAAGAATGAGAGAAACAGGAAGAGTTTTGCTTACCTATTGAAAGGTGGTAATGAGAGAAGATATGGGAGAAAGAGGGAGAAGAGAACACGTGTATAGAAGAAGATATGAGGATAGAGCCACAGAGAAAGAATCTGGAAAGTAAAGGAAAGTGGGTGACAGTTGTGAGGGAGAGGATCAAAAAACACGTGAGAGAAGAGGAAGAGATGTAGCCTGATACCATATCACGATTTTGGGATTCCAATGTGAATATTTCATTGGTCAAAATATTATTATTCTTCAATACAATATTACAGTAGTGGCAACCATTATTATTTATAATAGTTTGAATAAAGTAACAGTCATATACCTAAGTCCCTATTGTAACACCCCAATTCCCATCGCGAATAAATAATACATAAATAAATTAGAGTGAATAAAATTTTATCCTTAGACAGAAACAAGGATGCCATATTTAAAGAAAGAAAACACAATCCCTGCTCATAAATTTGATACATAACACAAAATGGAATAAACCTAAAAGGGAAACTTTTTCCAACAAAGGGAAAGTTCAATTATGGAATAAAGCGGAAAGATCCATAACCGACTTGTTTTACAAAATAAATTGTTTTATAACATCAAAATATTCATACAAAGGTAATACAAAATAGATCCAACAAATGTACACATATATAACAAAAGCGTTCCCCGACTCCCGTGTTACGTATCAGAGCAGACAAACCGACAAAAGGATGGAGAACTAATCTTCACAAAAGCCTCCAAGACACAAATCTGTAACTGCCTCATAGAGCAACAAACCACAGCAGAAGGGTGAGAAATAACAACTAAATCAAGATTGCATAATAATATGCAAACACGTATAAATTCACATGCATAACTATTCTCACCACAAACATCGCATATTAATACATATAGCCTGCCACAGATACATAACATATTTCTTATAATCCAACAACATAGCATATATCAATTATACCAACATAATCACATATTCGCACATAAGGCATACCAAAGTTATAACATATGAAAACACACCCCCACATCACGTATTTCATATATATGGCATACCATAGAGAATTAATACAATCATTGTAATGTACAACATCTCCACGAAACATAGCATATGTCTATACATAAACATATCATCCATAATCCATACATTTACCGCAAATGTATATCAATCATTAATGCTATCACACGCTCAACACAACATCAATCAATTCACAATATCCCACGCATAATCAATCCATTCATGATTTTCCACACGTAATCAATCCATTCATGATTTATGCAAATGTACAGAGACCGATACAACGACTCTATGCAATGTAATGCAGTACCAATCCATCCATCATTCTCATCATCATTAATTCACTCAGGAATTATTGGAATCATCGCTTGTTACTTAGTGTAACTCCCCGTCGGGCAAACGATGTTCCCCGTCGCTTTAGGTCCTTTTTGTATAAGGCACACGACGTTTATGGATCGCTTTAGGTCCTCTTTGTATAAGGCACACAATCCAATAACTTTAGGTCCTCTTTGTATAAGGCACACGATCGTCTATAATGTCGCTTTAGGTCCTCTTTGTATAAGGCACACGACCGTTACAGCAGATTCCCTCAGGAATTGTTTCGTCGCTCACACCGACTAGGGCACACGACATCACAAGAATGCATATCATGATGCTTGGCATACAATGACTCATGACAATCAAATGCATATACAACCATGTGAACCATCCCAACATCAATAATCATGCATTGCAATCAAACCAAAAACAATGCATTTCATCATAATCCACAAACCACAACAATTAGCATTTTAGCATATACACTCATATCAATTCACATCAAGAAGTACTCACCATCAACCACAATAATCACAGCAACTTATCACATGCTTCAACATCATATAAACCACAACAATCCCACAAAACATCATAACAACACACATTGATATTCAATCAAACAATGTATCTTACCACACAACAACATCATTATCACAACATTTCATCACATGCATTCACATCATACAACAACACACAAACTATATGATATATATTAAAAGTATACCACATGATAACACATCAATCACACACAATTACGACGGTAAAAGTCGACAAAATGACACTATTCCAATTCCTGACACAATTAAATCGACCACTAGTCTCAAAACCATTTTTATAAGAAAGAACATCTCATTAGCTTTCCAACGCATCCAACCGCGCATCAATCCGACTTACGACCCAAAAGTTATGACAAGAACAAAATGGAAAATCTGTCATGTTCGCTTTCCTATTCGCAATGCAAACCCCCAGGGAACCATGGCAGAGAAAAAATAGCATAAAGTTTGCAAGGCGAACTTCCAGCGAACCTTCGTTTTCCCCTTCACAATGCGAATTCCCTGTGAACAGTGGCAGAGAAAAAACAGCAGAAAGTTCGCAATGCGAACCTCCCGCGAACCTTCGCTTTCCCTTCGCTGCCCTATTCGCAGTGCGAACCTGCGAACTCAGAAAATATCAGCAGTGCTGTTGCTCACTCCAACCCAACATTTCCCCCACCAAAACACTTCCAAACCATAACATAACAACCAGAACATATCCCAATCATAGCAACAAGTATTCTACAACATTTATATCGAAATTCATCCGTGAAAACATCGATTCTCACTCATTGTTCATCAATTTATCAATGAGAAAAAGTTGTGAAACAACCAAAACAATTACAACAAACAACACATATACATACACAAGCAAGATATAATCGAAACTTCTCACCCTTACCCGATTAATCGAAGTTCAAGCTTTGGTTTGAATGTTTTCTTCTTTCCCAAGTTTTCCTTTCCTTCTCTTTTCCTTCCTCTTCCTTTCTTTCCTTTCTCTTTCTTTTCTCTCTTTTTCTCTCAAATCTCTATTTATAAAATATCTAAACCCCTAAAAAGACTATTTTACCCCTCAGCTCAAATATCTCGCAAACACTCTCAAAACGCGATAAAACATAATAACGATGAAAAATAATATGTTGTCAAATAAAAGTCAAGAATAAAATAATATAAAAACAAAAAATAATTAAATCGACTCGATTAAATAAATCGGACAAAATGGGGCGTTACACCTATAAAGGTGGGAGATAAAATACAAAGAATGACTAATTAATGTAAATTAATATTGGCATTTGATACTCTAAAAAAAATATTCTTTAGAAAATGGTTCTCCAAAAATTTTCCATCCACATTTTTGGTCTCACCTGCAACTTAACGAAGGTTTTTACGATTTAACGATAGAATTATCGACATTTTTAACGACGGTTTACTACTTAGCGAGGATTTTAGCAAGAGGGACTAAAATTATGGATGAATATTTTTAAAAGGAGTATTCTTTGAATTTGAAGGAAATTTTTTTAGGGACTAAAAGTAAAATATGAGATATTTTGGAGAACCAAAAACATATTTAACCCTAAGTTTGTTATTAATATATTTTAATTTTTTAATAAAGACAAATTATTAAATAAAAAAGAGAAAGTAAAAAAGACGAGAGACATAAAACCTAACACATTAAACAACTAGAAAAACCGATATTGGACATGTCCAACTTATCCAACAAAAAAATTCAAAAACACAAATAGGAAGTGATTTACACCGAGTGTCGTAATCAATACAAAATCCTACATTGTCTAATATATCTGCACATGCATTTTCCTCTATAAAAATACGAGATATATTGAATCTAAAAGAACAAATAGTGTGTAAAGCATTTGTCCATTTAACTAAAAGATGCATAGAGACAATATTCACGTTAGAGAATGTACGATTTGCCAACATTGAGTCATTTTCAAACCAAAAGATTTCTCCAATTATTCCTTTTAGCATATTCAATAGCAATCATGATTCTATGTAATTCAACTTGAAAGGAGATGCAAACTCAAATCTTAGATGAGAAAATTGATATTTCATGATATCCTTTTGAAACTCCATTTGTGTTGCAATTAATCTAATTATGAATAAAAAAACACCAATTAACTTGTATGATTCTAGGTGCGAAACGAGTCTGGTGTTTAATCTAAAAGCATTTAATAATTGTAAACTCATGAATTAAAGAATACATCTACACCTTGAAAGAAGTAGATGTCATATAGACCAATTGTTTAACATGAATAATGTCTCTCGCAAAGTCAACTTTTCCATTTTGAAACATGATATCATTTCTTGTGTGTCATGTTTTTTAAAGAATTATTATGATGAGAGTCGTTATCAGATTTTGAACTTGAGAGGTCCAATGTCTATCAGTGGGTTTGAATAAGTTTTCATAACCAATTTTATCAATGTTCATGCCAAATAAATGCTCAATCCATTTCTAGAAAAGTAAGGTGTACTTGCATCTAAGAAATAAGTGATTTGTTGTTTCTATATCATGATTGCAGATAGTACCTCGAAACCATATGCATTCACTTTCAAATCAAGTTTCCTTATGTTGTAAAAACATTATGTATCAACTTCTAAGTCATTAGTGACTTAGCAATGAGGTATGTAGGGATGTCAAATAATGTTTTCCTAAGAAAGATCAATGTGATTCCTTCTAATATAGATGTAGGCATCTTTAAAAAATATATCACCGTTTGTAAATTCTATCCAAATTAGTTCGTCAGCGATATTATTAACAAATGACAATTTGATCTTCAAAATGTCTTCAAAAATTTGAGGAGGCAAAATGGATAAGCCATAAAGGAGTGTTCCAATTGACGTGGCAGTCAGATCTCGGTGAAAAAGGAAGTGAAAATTTTGCATGATATCCTACGTAAATTTACTAAGGGAAAAAAATCTAGATTTGATTATATCAAATCAAAAGCATTCTTTGAATAAAACTATATTAGATTTTAAACCTAATAGACCACATAGTAAAAGATCTAATAGAAAGAAATTGAACCTCCCTATTTATATATGTTCCTATTGTGATAAGCCTGGCCACCTAGAGTCCCTTTGTTATGATAAGCTAAGAAAGTCTAAGGATGGTAACCCTAGACCTATCAAAACTATTAATGCATCCTGACCCAAAAATATTTATGTACCAAAGGTGAAAACCTATTTGCAAGAATGTTTTACAACTTTAAATGAAGCCTTAATGTGTAAGAAGTGAAGTTGTGCAAAGCAAGATATGTACCTTTGAGTATACAAGATTTTTGGGATGGCGTGTGTCTCGCGGTGAGAATCAGAGACCAAAGCTATCAGATTAGCTTGACTCGAAAAACAAAGATATCACCATTGAACTTTTATTTTTACAAGGGAATGGGGAAAGATCGAACAAAAAACCCTAAATGAATATGCAAAACAAAAAGCAAGGCCCAAAGCTAAGCAAAGAGAGATCAAAGGTACCGGGGGTTAGTTATACTAATGGAAGGTACTAGTGTCGCAACTGCGAAAATCAACCGGCGGAAAAGAAAGAAGAGTCGCCACCGAACATTACTTATCCTGACGCAGGGAAATGAAATGATCGAAGAAAACTTCAAAGAAGGGAAAGACATGGTCATCGCAACCATAGCCTAGGTTTGGGAGTCGGTTACGCGAGAGGAAGGTATTAGCATCCCCACGCGTCCATCGTACTTGATGGGATCCACGCTTATTGATATGATCAAAGGGTATATGTATCTGAAGCTCCACTGCTAACTGGGAAGGAAAAGAACGAGAGACGGAGAAACGGGGGGAGAAAACAAAAGAGGTGACTCGGTAGGACATCGTCGTCCTAGGCCTATGTATTCCCTCGTGCAATGAAAAAGTCAACGTTAATGTAGTTCGGAGGACTACGGGAAAGTTGGGGGAAGGTTCCTCGCCAAGACATCACCGTTTTGTGCCTACGTATCCTCAATCGGACGAGAGAGAGGAAGTCAGAGCAGTCGTAGTTCGACCTACGGGTGGCCATTTGTTTGTTTTTTTTAGGTGGACGACGTTAACGTTCGTGTTTTAGCAGTTTTAGGTGTTGTCGCTCGTTGCATGTAGACTTATGCGTTTACCTGTTTGCGGTAGAACGGAAATAGCGTGCCCTTTCGTTCAGAGTGAGTGAGATGAGAAAAGAATCCCGTAGGAAATTGATTGATTCGTTTATGTCTTTTAGAAGAAGTGTTTTGATTTGTTTTGTTTGCGATATGCATCGTGCTAAAGACTATGACATGGGAGCGAATACTTTGCAAGGTCGCCCCCAACGGAACATTGGCAAAGCACCCTAGAAGAGTAAAGGAGACCTTCACTAATCATTACCCATATGCTTAAGGCTCGTGGCACACTCCACATACAATCTTTGTTAAGTCTTTTTGCTTTTCTTTTAGAGAGAGGAGAAAGACTCAAATGGTTAAAAGGAAAATCTAAGGGGGACTCCTTCCTAGAAGTTGTCATGCAATGATTAATCATATAGTTGAGGTTAGGAAAGGGAATTTCTACCTATGTTAGCATGCTCGGATTGGAACCTAATGTCTCTCCTACTTTGAACCTAATCCAAAATTAGATTCAAGATAGGAATCCTAAGGGAACATGCAATCATACACAAGTAAACATTAGATGATTCAATCACAATTCAAAGAAGTAAAGAAGAATGAGATGAGAGAGAAGTCACATAAGTGGACAACAATGTAAAGTAATACAAGTACTTACCAAATTCAAACCAAGCTCAACTATTGGATAGTTGAAAGAAATTTGCAAAATAATGCACTTATGCTCATGTAAATGTCCTAAGACTACACTAGGAATAATGTCAATCACCTAACAAAAGGAAATGAATCCTAAAAGGGTAAGATCCTATATAGGTCAGTAGCTATGTCCTACTATAGTCAACTCATGTTAATGTCCTAAGAAGTGTCAAAAGAAATCAAATTATGTCCAAGTTGGGTCAGTAGCATACATGTCATAGTCATAGCACAATGAGGTTGAGTATGTTAATAAATGATCATAAAAACCACACCAAGTCATGTTCAAGAGATTAGGCAAGTCTACACAAAGATGTCACACTTATGAGGCATTATTCACTTATGAACATACAATGAACAAGTAAGCATGAAGTTGATTTGCAAATGACCTAAGTCAGAATCTAACTCATGTATTCAATGCTTAAAAATAACCTTAAGAGATCACCAAATATTTATGTCAACTCATTCTCAAAAGTTAGAGCAAGTAATGATCAATACAAGATCCAAACATTTCCTAAAAGCAATGTGAATTGTCAATCATGTAAAAGGATGAACAAGGTCAAGTCAAATGAGTATATAAGCATGCAAGGCTGTAGAAAATGACATATAATATCTCACATTTGGATCACACAAACCTTGAGCAAAGATGGCATACAAAGGCTCAAGTAAAAATTGTCAAAGTTGATGGCATACATGTTCAAGTTCACACTAAAGTTACATCAATTAGATGCATTCAAAATGACCTATAAAATGAGATGAGGAGGATTTACCTCATGCTATAACAAGTGCAAATCAATGATCAAAAGATCCTAAAAAGGGTTGCATAATTGCATCAATAAATCTAATTACTTAGGTAAGCATTACACAAGAATCGGGCATGCATTTAGGGTTCAAAGGAAGCATATAGATCATGATCAAAAACCAATGTCAAAACATAAAAATGGTGTACAAAGTATCCTCATGAATGTGCTTAAACATGTCAAAAAACTTGGCTCAAAAGAGTCTCACACAAGCATCAAGTTTAACCTACTTCTAGGCACACATCGAAACACTAAGCATGAAATGAAATATTCATGAAAAATAGTTAGGGAACTTGAAAAATTATGGAAATTTAACCAAGGTAAGATGAAGTTAGTGGATCAACATGTCCATAAAAAAAGGTCAATATTCTACATAAAAGTGGTTTAAACCATAGGAAACATTAGGCAAGTCACAATTAAAGACCTTTCTAAGCAAGTCTAAAAAAAGAGCTTTCAAAATGCACAAAAAATTAATGGAAAAAATCCAAAATGATCATTAATATGTCCTATAGTCACATGACTAAAGGCATACAAAAATTGAGGTCAAAACTAGTTGGGAAAAAATGATTTCAAGTCATTATGTGCAAGGTATGTCATTTATTACACATTCCAAACAAAATTCCAAAACAAGTATTAAAAATACTCAAAAATGGTATTAAAAAATAAAAAAAATTAATTAATGCATTCAGGAACCTCTATGAATTTTGGTGGAATTTTAATAGAGAGAAAACTATTTTTAATAGTCCAAAATGGAATCTGGTTAAAATGAAAATGGAAAAAAAGAATTAAAGTGGCAAGGGGGTGCACAGATAGCAAGTCATATGTTCATTTTCACGCATGGGCCAGGCATTCGGGGTGTGATTATCAAACATGCCTGGCCCAATACCACAAAAAAATCATCTTTTGTTTATCTGATTATATATTATTCTTTTATTAAAAAAAAAATAAAAAGGAGGAAGGAAAAAGAATGAGCATGTAGGTTAATTCCCCTTTCATTAGTGCGTTGGCCTTTTGTCATTGGTGGAGTTGGAGAGAGATCCATGTTGGCAAGGTTTTTACACAGGTGGATTAAACGATCATGCATGGCCCAATGGGAATGAGACACCACGCTTTGACCGGTGTTGACTGGGATTAGGGCTGGAAAATTGCAGACGCCAGAGCTAAGCTCCAGTCGTCTTCTCCGGCCAGTTTCCACCGTCGACGGTGGCGAAAAAACCTAGAAACGAAAAGCAAGACCATGATCTTTCTCTTTTTCTTGCATAAATTCCAAATCTATAATCATAATTTCCATACAAACACTCTACCATGCCATACGAATCAAAATAAATTAAACCCTAGAATCTTGAAACTTCACATTTCACTCTAAACTATCACAAAATAATGCCTCTGGTGGGAGGGCTTCAAATGCAGTGAATCCCATGCTTCTAAACCTCCTAATCTACCCTAACATGATGCAAAAAAGTTCTAGAACCTTACTTGGCCAAGGATGCACTTTTAAGCTCCAAGAAACCCTAAAACTTCATGCAAGATCTTGAGATCTACCTTAGGAAGCAAAATAAATGCTTATACGTCTTGAATCTTAGCTGGAATTCCAATTTGATGCTGATGAATGATGAATTCGCAAGTGGAGCTCTAACTCTCCCAGATAAAAAAAACGCATACAATAGCATCTTTTCCCATATCTTACTAAAACCACCAATTTCCCCTTAGCATATTTTCCTTTTATCTTACTATTTCGCATTTATCGTTGAGAAGAAAACAAATAAGCTTAGCCAACATTCATCACAATTCAAATTAAGAGGTTCCCGTTGAGTACAACGGACGTGAGAGGGTGTTCGTACCTTCCTCTCACGTAACCGACTCCCTAACCCAGAATGTGGTTGCGATGACCATGTTCCTATCTCTTTAAAGGTTTTCTCGATATTTTCCTTTCCCTCTTTTGGGATAAATAAAGTTTGGCGGCGACTCTGTCGAACCGCAATTTCTTCCGCGCCTTTTGCGCGAGGGTCGTATTTTCGATGAATTTTCGAGGTGCGATAGTTGGGACACATTGCTCCATGCAAGAGAGAGTCGAGCCTATCTTAGTTCGAATTATGAGCTCGTTAGCTTCACTTATTTGTTTTCTTCTTGTTTATTTATTTGCTTACCTCCTCCTTATCTGTGTTTCCTTTTGTGACATTGTTGGGCTGCTCTGCTTATGGGTACTTTGTGAGATGGCTCTACACCTGAGTCTGAGTACAACCCTAGGATTAGGATGGTGGTTCTGTAGTGGATACTTGCGTGGTATCTTCCGCGTGAGGCTGAACCGAAAACCCCGCTTGAAGTAGATTCCCTTGGAGATGTTATTGTTATGGTGAGTCTTTGCCATGTCAATAATGTTTTTGAGCCTGAATCGTTGATCCCAAGCACCATTAACCCATTTTATCCACGGTGGTTGGTAGTGTTAACTCCTTTTGGATTAATACGAACACCCCAATCAGACGAGATCCCTTGAACGTATTACTTCCTGATAATAATATTTTCAACCTCGATCTATGACTCTGAGAACCTACTTAGAACCCGTGTGTCGATGGTTGTGTAGTGGACGCCTCCGAGGAGTCTTTCTCGTGGGGAAGATACGAAGACCTCACCAAGAGGAGATCCTTTCAAAGATATTATCTTCGGATGAGCCTTTGTCGTGGCGATAATGTCTTTGAAATATATCCATGACTCTGGGAACCTACTCATCTTAGAATCCTACCTGTGGGGTTTCTTTGATCAGAGACTTTGGTTGTTGACCCGTACCTCCGACCAACCTCATAATTGATCGAACCCGTGATCCGGGATTCTTGCATCTTGCGTTGCATCATGTCATGTCATTGCATTGTATTGCATCAATTATGAATCTTGCATTTCATTCCAAGATCAGGAACTCATTTCTACTTCCTTCATCTCCAGTAAATCAAGTCGATTCCTCGACACCAGTACGCAACTCGAGCTAACACTAGACGCATAATGAAGCAGATTCAACAAGAGCAAGTTGCCTTCAGAGAGGAACTGGACTCTATCAAAGGAAAGATTGAACAGATTCTTGAAACCATCATGATGGCCAGAAAAGAGGAAGAAATGCGTGAAGCCGCTGCCGCCAACAACAATGTGCTTGTTCAAGGATCCACCACAAGGCTCTTAGTTCCCGTTCCCAACCATATCACCTATGGAATACCGATGAACTTCATTCCTGTCGCTGAAAGAGCCACTTCTCAACAATTACCAACATCTAAAGTTAATGTTGGAGCCATCCCGCAAGCCCAGCCTGCTGTTACTCAGATTCCCATTCCTCATGCTGAGGAAAATCTACAAGATCAGTATGATGAGGTGCAAAACTATCATGCTGCTATCCCAATTGTCAATCCTGTTACTGCTCAGGATTCTGAAGCCATCAAGATGTGTCATGATCTAGCTGAGAAACTCCGAGTCATGGAGGGGAACAACTCAACTTCCTTGAACGCTTTGGAAATGTGCTTGGTGCCAGACGTTGTGATTCCTCCCAAGTTCAAAGTGCCAGAATTCTCGAAGTACAAGGGTCTCAGCTATCCAAACATTCATCTAAAGATGTACTGTCCCAAGATGGTTGCCTATGCCAAAGACAAAAAGCTGATGATCCATTGATTCCAAGACAGCTTGTATGGAGCATCTCTCGAGTGGTATATGCAACTAGAGTGTAGCACTGAGCGCACTTGGGCTGAGCTAGCTAATGCTTTTGTCAAACAATATAAATACAACATTGACCTTGCTCCGAACCGTACTCAACTTCAGAGTATGGATCAAAAGGACAACGAATCCTTTAAGGAGTACGCACATCACTGGAGAGAGTTAGCTGCAAGAGTGTATCCACCACTTGTTGACCTTGAACTGATTGACATCTTCATGAGCACCTTGCAATGCCAATACTACGAGAAGTTGATTGGTAGTGTGTCAGTTGGATTCTCTGACTTGATGATTGTCAGTGAGAAGATTGAAGAGGGTTTGAAGAGTGGAAAGATCCAAGGAGGTTCTAGCATCCAGTTTGGAGCCAAGAAACCTTTCAACAGATACAAGAAGAAAGAGGGTGAAACAAATGACATCTCTGCTCAGAAAAGGTAAGCTCAACAGCAAGCTCCCGCTCCAATGCCTTTTCAAATCCCCTACTTCCAGCATTCGTATGTTGCTGCTGCGCAATATGCTCTGATGCCTTATCATCCAGCTGTTCAAGTTGTTAAAACTCCAATGCCTCAGCAACATGCTCCACAGTAACAGTCATACAATCAACAAGGGTATCAGTATCCTCCATAAAATCAACAACAACGAGCTGCTCAACAGCAACGCCAGCCTAATCAATGGAGGACAAGGAGGCCAGAAAGAAACTTTGATCGTCGACCCTTGTCATATGCTCGAATCTTTTCTGAACTACTGAAAGATAAAGTGATCACCCCGAGAGACCTAGCTCCACTAACTGTCACTCCTCTAGATTATGATGATAATGCTCACTGCGAGTATTATAAGGGCACACGATTGAGGACTACAGAGCCTTCAAACACAAAGTTCAAGACCTGGTCGATTCGAAGTTTCTCACATTCAATGGGAGGTCTCTGAATGTCATCAACAACCCTCTGCCGCTACCAAACTAGTGCCAGCATCAACACAAGTCAAGTCAAGTCAAGTTCACTCCCCGAAGAAGGCAGTCATCATGCCATCCCATCATTTGCATTATTGTATTTTGTCTTTGTTTGTTTAAGTACTATTTGCTTTAAACATTGACGTTTGTATTTGGTTTTATTAATGTAGTGATTATGCATGTTTTGAATCAGTTATGTCGTATTCACTCATTTGTTACATTTACTGCAAAGCACTGACATTTATATATCCACTTCACTCTCTTTATCATATTGTTGTTTAGTAATGATTGGAGGGAGGATGATGAAAACAAAATACCTATAATTGCAAACTGTATGCTTTCGAATAAAGTCCTACTGATGATGTACATGCATTGTTTCAATCCCCAAACACTGGAGAGATAAGGAGTTAGTCCCTAATCAACCACTTCGAGCCTAGAAGTAGGAGTTTCCTTCGGACTTCTAAACCCTTATGGTTAACCTGGGGCAGGGTAGTGTTCGGTTAACCCGACTACGCACTCAAATCACAAAGAAAAATCCAAAAGACGTGTTGGTTGTTCTTCAATAACCCATGACTTGGCAATCACAATCCTCCAACAAAATCAAAAACAAAATAAAAAAAAAAAAAAAAAAAATCAAAATCCTGCTAAGTCGGACACCTCAAAAGGAGACTTAGGCAAAAATCAAGGCAATCTCGATGGACTCAGCAAAATCAGTCCATGCAAAAGTTAGGGATCAAAAACAAGATCAAATGAGGCCCTCGAATCCGCAACAAAAACAAAACAAAATCCAGTGACCACCATATCAAAATCAAAAGGTCACTGACATCCATCAAAACAAAATAACGTGGTTGCCATTTCGGGCAAACCTTGAATCATCATGCTTACACTGCCAATCCTTTTGGAAGATAAACATGTGCAGAATTAACTGAATGTATGACTGGAGATCATCACGAAGAAGGGGTGGGTATAAACCTGCTTTGAGCCTGATATCGTTTGTTTTGAAAACCGTGAACCAGACCATGTTACAACCCTCGAAAGACCTAATTGAGGCCAGGTTTATTATTAAAGCATACTATTGCAAGGTTGTGTAGACTGACTCTCCACATATTTGCTAATCTTCAGCATTGGTGTCATTATCCTTGCAATATCTTTCACACACTAGCAAAATCAACACAATGTCTAGACTAACGGTCCATTCGTCTCACACTATCACAACACTCCAATAAACGAATTTTTCAAAACTTGCATGACCATTGCATTAAGATTACCATTTGTGAATGTACAATTTTAAATGCAAATCAGTGCTAGACATCAAAGACACCCCAACAAGGGGCAACCAAAGAGGAACTTGAACTTTCAGTGGAGCCGACCCGAATCAAGACTACCTCTAAACCCACAGGCTGCGGCAAATCCTTCAAAAGCTTAATCAGGGGCAAGCCAGCTCATATCACATCAAAGCTCAGCATCCAAAGATCAAATCACTTCAAAACTGGTTAATCAGGGGCTGACTGTTACCATGTTCATACTGGGGCAAGACAAGTTGCAGATGGCAGATCCTCTCCATACCTTTCAAGTTGGACAAGCATACATTTCCAGACATTAGCAAACATCGAATTCAGAGCAAGAGCACGATCTTCATGAGACGATCATGTCGCTACGCTCATTTCCAGGTCATCCTGACCATCAAGCACAGAGGCGTAGTTCCCTCAGAAGCGAATATCACGACCTATCATCAAGTGGTCAAATTTGGAGCATCGAGAACATCTCCGTCTTCTTTAATCATGGCGTTTTCAACGATCTGATGTCGAGGAAATCAAACCCTCCCATTGGCAACTACCAAAAGTCCATCATGCTGGCATCTTCAAAACATATCCAATCACTCGTCTGCAATCATACACATCATACGCACCATATGCATCACATTCAACATCATGAGCATCATGTGCATCATATGCATACAAAACCAAATCATACTTCCACAACACTTGCATCTCCGCGGGTCAGCATTTGCATTTGCATCTCCATTTGATATGGAACATCATTACAAAATCAAGCATTCATACATGCCTAGATCAAGGTCCAGGATCAATCGCGAGGTTCCAATGTGATCTTGTATCCAGCCAGGGGCATCTTCTTCAAATCCTTGGGCATTCCTCACAAAGTTGTTTCAACCTTTTGTTGATTAAAACAAGACTTCAAAGCGATCCTCAGCCCAGCCAGGGGCATCCTCTTCAATTTCATGAGCGTTTCTCGTGAAGTTACTTCAACCTTTTGTTGATGAAATGGTTATCATCCCCATCTCAATCAGTAGCATTTCTCCAAGTCAATGGGCGTTCCTCATTGAATTGATTCTCTTCAACATTTTGTTGATGGAGTCGCAATCTTCATACTAGTAAGTGGTTTTCTCCAAACAAAAATCAACCTCCCTCTTGGGCGTTCCCCAGTGAGTTAGTTCCTTTCAACCTTTTGTTGACAAGGATGGTGTTCCTTAGTGACTTCTTTGCTTCAAACTTTTGTTGATGTCTCCAATAAACCTCACTCATTATATCTCCAGCAAGCTTGACCTTTTTTCAATTGCCTTACTATCATCTTTTTGGTGATAGCCAAACTCTGTCAATTCAACCTGACCTTCATCCTTTTGGTGTTGGTAATCCTCAAAATCAGAAATTTACTATCATCCTTTTGGTGGTAGCCACTCGTGTCAATCCAATTTAACCTTCATCCTTTTGGTGTTGGTGGTTCTCGAAATTGAGAAGTTTCTACCATCCTTTTGGTGGTAGCAACATGTGCTGTTTAATCTTACCGTCATTCTTTTGGTGTCGGCGATCCGTAAACCTTTGGTATGTGTATCATCCTTTTGGTGAATGATAGCCTTTAATATCGTTTTGCTTACTATTATCCTTTTGGTAATAGTAAGTTATGACCTCACTTTCATCCTTTTGGTGAAGGGTCATTGTGCATGTGTTTACTATCATCCTTTTGGTGATAGGTCTATCATCTTTTTGGTGTCAGATATCTCAGTGTGTGTGTGTGTGTGTGTGCTCTGTCATCCTTTTGGTGATAGATTCGTCATCCTTTTGGTGTCGGAGCTGTGTTTACTATCATCCTTTTGGTGATAGGTCTGTCATCCTTTTGGTGTTAGATTTCGTATGTGTGTGTATGTGTTCTCTATCATTCTTTTGGTGATAGACCCGTCATCCTTTTGGTGTCGGGAATCTGTGTGAATTTACTATTATCCTTTTGGTAATAGCGAGTTGTGACCTCACTTTCATCCTTCTGGTGAAGGGTCATCGCATGAGTTCACTATCATCCTTTTGGTGTCAGAGTGGTGTGTGTTCTCTATCATTCTTTTGGTGATAGACCCGTCATCCTTTTGGTGTCAGAGTTGTGTTCACTATCATCCTTTTGGTGATAGATATGTCATCCTTTTGGTGTCAGATATCTCAGTGTGTGTGTGTGTGTGTGTGCTCTATCATCCTTTTGGTGATAGATTTGTCATCCTTTTGGTGTCGGAGTTGTGTGTGTTCTCTATCATCCTTTTGGTGGTAGATTCGTCATCCTTTTGGTGTCGGAAGCCTGTGGGTACTTACTATTATCCTTTTGGTAATAGCGAGTCTTGACCTCATTTTCATCCTTTTGGTGAAGGTTCTGCGTGTGTATACTCACTATTATCCTTTTAGTAATAGCGGGTTTTGACCTCATTTTCATCCTTTTGGTGAAGGGTCTGTGTATGTGAGTTTACTATCATCTTTTTGGTGATAGGTCTGTCACCCTTTTGGTGTTAGATATCTTTATTCGTGTGTTTACTATCATCTTCTGGTGATAGGTCTATCATCCTTTTGGTGTCATATATCTTTATGCGTGTGATTACTATCATCCTTTCGGTGATAGGCCTGTCATCCTTTTGGTGTCAGAATTTTCCGTTATTATCCTTTTGGTGATAACGACTTTTGCAAGTTATTCAGTGTCCACTCGAGGGATGACATTGATCTGTTTTTCTATTCCCCAAGCATTTTCTTTCTTTTCGGATAAATTCAGAGTCTTCTTCATATCTAATCAACTTCTACCTCGAAAGAATGAACACCATAGAAGTTCATCTTACTCGGTTTAAGCCAATTAGATAGAGACATCTGTCATACCTCATATTTGTCCTACTTGTATACAACTTTCATCTGTACATCTACCTACTAACTATTATTCAAAAAATCCAAAAAAAGGTGTTGTTTCTGCTCAAATTGTTGCAAGGATTAGTCAAGTTATCAAGCTGTACCAAATACAGATGTTTCATGGTGGAGAAAATCATATGGAATTAGTTCATTTGCAATTAGGGTTTTCGGATCAATTGTGATACAATTCATGTTTCAAGTCATGTTCTTATGATTTCACGACATTGAGAGTTTAGTTCATGGCAAAAGATTATGGTTCATTTGTGATACAAGTGGCGTTGGTTTAAACTGTGGAAATTGTGGATTGTTTCAGACAAGTTCAAAGTGGTTCTAAACTCTAATCATAGATTCATTTGAAAAGACAAGTTGTAGATGTGTTGTGACGGTGGAAGTGCCTATCAATTTTCCTAAAACAATTATCCATTTTGATTACCATTTCACGTCCACATCCATAACCCACAAATATCCATTTATCCATTCATCCTTTTTTCGTTTCTGTCCAATTTTAATCCAATAATCCATATTCACATTTTTACCATTTTTATCCATCCTTTCCAATTAATTTTCAAAAGTCTAAAAACTCTATGATATCCAACAAAACATACATCCATTTTAGAGTCCATTCAAAAAAAATCCCATTAACATTTTTTAAACCCATTTACAAATACCAAAAAAAAAACTCTGCAATAATTTGAAAGCCCATTCATTTAGGCCCATCGTCAATTTTTTGTTACCAAATTTCCTAAAAATAAAATAAAGTGATGAACAAGATGGAAAACAATTACAAAATGATAAGCCCATATTTCTTCATTACAATACAAAAAAAAAAGCATTACATATATCAGGGAACAATATTACACGAGCAGTAGTGATACACCTTCTAATGCTCCAAGCCATCTGCAATTTTCAATAGCCATGAGCCACTTCTATAAATCACTAGCCTTTGCATCACGCCCATGAGCTTCAACACAACATGAAGGTCCCACACAATCCACCAAGCCACATGAATCCAAGCTCCAATTCCCACCCTTGCAAAGCACATAACGCTTTAGCCATTTAAAGCTTCCTACAAGCCAAATGAATCACAACCTTCCATCCACACAAATTCACGCAAGACCTACAACATTGCCAAACTTTCTGCATCCATACCACAGCTCCAAAACACAACCCTGATACAGCAGCATACACGACAAAAACGAGATGCAACACAAAATCAAAAATCGGCATAATGAAAATCTCACGCACATCAGGTCCTACAAAAACCGCTACAAGCTATTTCACAAGCCAATCCACAATTCACATACATACACAACCAAGACCCCACAATTCCAAATAACAACCTGCAGTGCACAAATAAATCTCACAAATTACGCACACATCTCGCAAACCATTCACAATGCATCACATATCATCTCAATTCACGCAGCACCATTCTGAGGCATAAAACCACAATAACAAATACTTTTCTTTGAACCTTACCTTCCTCTATTCTCACCCCTTTTCGTTTCATCAACAACAACACAATACCCTTCATTTTTCCATTACTCCAAAATCTTCTTCTATCTTCAACACAAACCTCTTCGACCTAAATCCCTTACCAATCTCCAAAAAATTTCAACGGCCCAACCTTCAATCTCTTAAACCTTCATTAACCAACCTTCTTCAGTCAAAACTACGAACAACCAAATACACAAATATTCAACCCAAATCTTTTCCAAATACTGAGAATGATAGAGAAGAAGAGAAATATTGAGTGACAAACATAAATTCAAAACCCACAAACTTGAACTTGAAACGTATCGAGCAAATCTGAGACAACAACTTCACAAGTCGGAACCCAGACGGAAGGAGATCATTTTTCACGGAGAAGGTTGAGATCTGAACCTATTTTTCATGATTTTTGATTGGGATTTCATTGACCTACGTTGCCATGGACACACTTTGAAACTTTGTCTTGTTTTGAGGACGAGTCGTTTGTTCTTTGATGACTCAATGGTTTTGAAGCAATTCTTAGCATGTGGTCTTTAACTTATTTTAAAATAATCCGATAGTCAGCAAAGTGAGTCATTTGTTCTTTTTATCAGCTGTGTTGTGCTTTGGGGTTTTTTTTTTCATTGCATGGCCTTACATTGCTGCCTTTTTTTTAGAACAAAAACCATGTTGTTTGTGTGGTTTGTGCCTTAACATGATGCATATTCGTTCACTGTGTGTGTGTTTCAACACAACATTTTTTTTCTCTTTTTTTGCTCGGACGTGTTGTTTTTGGGTGATGGGCCTTAAGCCCAAGTGATCCCATATCCTTATAAACCCTATAAAGTTCAGCGCACCCCTCCTTTTCATGAACTTGTTTTCCTTTTTTTGATTTCTTTTGACATTTTTTTTTTGTAAATCAAGTTTCTATTATTGGTGTTTTGGGAAATTGGTTTAATTTTTAGATTTATGTTATTTCCATCTTGTATTTTGATTTTTGGTCTATTATTGTTAGTTACTTCTTCCTTTCATCCCATTTTAATTTCAATCTTCACTTCGAATTTATTTTCTTTTCGATTCTCTTTTGGTCGATGAACATCTAAATAGTCATGGATTATCAATTTATCAATGATAATCCATGACTAAGTTTAGACCATTTTCGTCTTTTACTTTTATGTCATTTCATAATAACTTCGATTTTTATTTTCATCTTCGATTTTCATTTCATTTTCGATCCATGAAGTTTTTTTATTCGTGAATGTTGGTTGATTGAGGTTGTTTAACCTTCATGATTTCAAATCTGTGGAAAATGATCATTGAGATCATTTTCTTTACTTTGGGATCGTGATAGGTTACCTTCGATTAATCAACACAAGTTTGTGATTAAGACGAGATCATCCGCTTTTCTTTTCGTGTGGCACGATTTCTTTGAGAATGATTCACAATATCATTTCTCCATCGTGTTTTAGCACAAATATCATACTTGCGCAACCTCCTATAGTATGATCTTCATCATAGATCGTGTTACGATGGTTTAGTGTTATAGTCAACTCGATTCAACCGTCACAATCACAATTAACGATTAATCACTAACCACTAACTTTAATTTTCGCTCAATATACTCTTGCTTTACTTTTTCGTCAATATATCTTGTATATATTATCTTGTTCATGTTACTCATTTGTTCATAATATTCATCTTATCATCTTGTTCATACCTTGTTCATATTATTCAAAACACAATAAAATAATCGAAACCCTAAAAGACTCAATTGGTGGACTGTTGGTTACTTTTCCGAGCAACAAAATTTTGACTTTGTACATAAACCTTTGTCATACCCCAAATTTTGACCACTAAGATTTCCCATTATTGTGCAAATCATCATCACAATATGGATGAACCATTAGTCACCCCAAAGATGGGTGAGCATCCACTACAATCAGACTTAGGGTTTCAAGCCCTCTCTGAGCCTTAGACAAAGGATCAATCAAGGAATGACATGATCTTCAACTTGTCTAGCCTCTCAAACATCCACAATGGATCAAGAGGACTCCCACATCAAGGATTAAGCACAAGGCTGCAACATTCCAAGTGGATTAAGCCTCAAGATCGCTAGTGTCACCAAATTAGGGTTTGGTCAACCAGGGCCTCCAGATGGAAATTTTCCTCTAGGCATGAGGCAATGCTTCAAAGCATAACCTATGATGCTCCAAGGGACATCATGGACTCAATCATCAAGTCAATTTAACTTCAGGGGATGCATTCACAAAAAATTAGGAATTAGGGTTTCTTGACCTAATTCACCCCTAAGTTTACTTTTGGGGCAAAGCATGAGCCGAGACCTCAAGACATGATTTGAGGGTCTCTAATACACCACATTGATCCATCTGTAACAATGGATTGATCCAAGAAGCTTGGGCAACAAGTTTCAATTTCATCTGAACCACAGTTAGGGTTTCGCGAGAAAAGTCAACTGTATCTTTGACTTTTGTCTAGGACATGCTCCCAAACCCTAGGACATGATTCAATACACCCTATAACACCTATGAAACCAATCCATCAAGTTTGATTTAGGTCAAGGACTTGATTTCACAGAGGATCGCACAGTTTGGAATTCATTTGATAAAAAGTCAACTGTGCATAAAAGTCAAACTTTGACTTTTTGAGATTTTTCACAATTATGGTTTTTAAACCCTAAAATGATGTTAATGTGTGATTGGAATCATCATTCATCAAGAAAAATCAAGAAAAGTGGGATAACTTGTAAAAGGGGTAACCATAAAAACTTAGAAATTTTTCTAAGTTATGGAACAAAGTGGCTAGGGTACCAACTTTGGAGGATCATAACTCCTAAACCACAAGGCCATTTTTCCTCATTCAAAGCTGGATTTGTAGCTCTCATGGCCCTCTACAAAAGCTTCAACAACAACTCATTCCAATTCCTCATGGATTTTAAGTTATGGAATGATCAAAATCACAAAAAGTGAAAATGTCACTTTTTTTCCAACACTTAGTGAAATTTTCACTAAGTCAGAATCTGCCTTCACTTTTTTCCAAATGTAGGGGAATTTTTCACTTGGATCCAAAAATTATCAAAACTAATTATGATCAAACAGTTGTTGTATCATATGAGGGTTTCCAAAATGGCCAAGAACTCCATCAAAGTCCACTTGAGCCATGAGATATGACAATGCCAATATGCCTTGCTGTAAACTGTCATGGCAAGGCAGATTTTGGAGTTTTGCTCGATTTGCTCAAATTTTGCAAAGGGCAAGCAACTCTATCCATCTGAACACCTCAAGGGGGGACCAAGGAGGAACCAACTCTGATCCCATGCCTCCCAAGTCTTTGGAACCAAAAATAGCATGCCAAACCTAGAAATGCCTAAAAGAGGGACAAGACTCCAATTTTGGATTGGAGCATTCAATTCACACACCAAGGTGGCATGGACTGAGTCATTTCCAATTGAATTCAGTCAAGACTTATCCAAGACCAAGGGGACCAGCAGCCTGTGCCCTAACCTCTAGTCAATGGCTAGAAGAGACTCAGATTCTCATTGCTCAACATTGGCCAAACCTCTGCTGCAGTTGCCATTCACTATTGCAGCAAAAAAAAACTTACTCGACTATAAATAGAGCTCAATTGTGTTTAGTTTGAGTACACCAAAGCACTACAACACTTGCTTTCCTCAAAATCTCTTTCTCTAGGCAAAAATACCTTCTTTAGCAAGGTAACTCTGAGTTTTTGAGTTAGAAAGCAATTCCACCACAGCTTATGATCCAAACACACCCAATATATCATATCTAAGTTGTCCAAACTCTCACAAGTGACCCATAACACCAAAATCACAAAGTCATCTCTCAAAACCTCAAAATAGGGCTTTTGTGCATTTTTCAAGCCATGTCTTGATTCAGTCACTTTCCAAACCAGATAAAACCTCAAACACACTCCAAATATCATCCTTGAACTGTCCCAAATGGTTTCCCCCATCTGGAACACCATTTGAGAGAGTTGTTATTTTGGCCACTTTTGCCCCTTTTGCAAGAAAGATCTCAAACTTGTTCCTGAGGTTTCCAGCTGATTCCAACCATCCTAAAAGCTTCTAAGAGATCATTTAAGGTTGTTCAAAGCATCAAATCATTTCTGGAACACGTGGCTGGGCAGATTGCACAAAAGCTCCAAAAAGAGGTAAGCATCACAACTTGGATTCTTTGAACCATTCTTTCTTTTGATGTCCACTGATCATGCATCTCTTATACATGTTATATGTGTTGTGTTTGCACCAATTTATCATGTAATTCATGCTTGTAGCAAGAGATGGCATAGAAAATGCAAATCATGGCCAATTTCAAAACCACTATCGGGTTTTTCAATAGGAGCATGATCTGAAAAAAATACCACCACCATTGGATTCCTTGTGAAATTCTAGGCAGGATAGACCTAAATTTTGTCTCAATCCATGGAGAAATGAGAAAGTTATGGCCTTCACGTTTTCAACCAAAATCTTGCCTTGCCTTGCCTTGGGCCAGGCCAAAAATAAGGCAAGCCTTGTATATTTGTGGTTGTGTTTCAATCAACAGATGTATCACCACCCCAGTGGTAAGGCGCGCGCCCTATGCACAAGAGGTCTGGGGTTCGAATCCCCCTCGCCCCAAATCCTCTTTTTGCTATTTTCTCCACTTTTTTTATTATTTTTCTTATTATTTTTAATGATTTGAAAAATTAATAACTCCCTCAATTTTAATTATCTTTGATTGGGTCTTTTTGCAAAAAATCACAAAAATGTTGAAATATTCTATTCCACAAAAAAATTAAATTTATATTAGTTATTTAATATAATTAGTATTTTTGTGAATAAATTCCTTTTTAATTGTTTTTAAGCATTTAAAAGTGAATATTTACTATGAAAATCAAAACTAAATGAGTTTTAATTTATCTTGTGATTAAAACCTCATTTTTCAAACCCTCAACAAAAATCAAAGTGGTTTATTCAAACTTATTTGGTATTTTTATCATTTTTATTTGATTTTCTTTAAATATTTACTTTTAAAAGAAAACAAATTTAGGGTTTCCTTGATTTTCACTCAAACAAATCATTTTCAAACACTCATGAGCCTCTAATAGAGTGTAAGACATAATCCCCTTTTAACCAAAACAATTTGGGGCCTCAGATATTGTATAAGTCCCTCTGCGTTAAAAGAAAATCTCGGCGCGATCGCCAGTTCAAAAATCAAACCCTTGGGGCTACCCTCGTGTTATAATCCTCACTCTTTAAAAATCATTGGGCCTCTAGTAGAGTGTAAGATCCAACCCTTTTTGAAAACCAAAATAATTTGGGCCTCACTTATTGTATAAGTCCCGATACCATCAAAAAGTTCGACACGATCGTCGCCTTTTAAAACAAAACTCTTTGGGCCTCTCCTTGAGCTGTAAGCCCCACCACTTGTACAAAAATAACCCTTTGGGCCTCTTGAGAGAGTGTAAGATCCATCCCTTTGTACAGAAAACCTTTTTGGGCCTCAGTCACTTGTATAAGTCCCTGTACAATGTACAAAACAATAGTGCAATCACTGATAAAACCTTGGGCCTCTCCTTGAGCTGTAAGCCCCAAAAATCTTTTCAAAACACTTTATCCTTTGATTTTGAATATAATATTGTTATCAAAGCTTTCTTTGTTGAACAAACTAACCAAACAGCATGGAAGCTCTACAACCGAGTAAGTGTTTACCCGCTTTCTTTATCCGCTTTCATATATATAACTGTATTGTGGGGCTGCTCACTGTAAGTCTTCTTTCACAAACTTTTATATACTCGTCAAATATCAACTGTGTAATACTAGTATAGTTATTTAGAGTTTTCCCCGGCAACTACGTGTAGCACTAGGTAAAGCCCTGTTGGTCACTCTTAAATACAAACAAAACTAGATCCTCATAGGATTACCAGACACAGTCTTCCCTCCTCTTGGGGTTAAACAATATGGAGACGTGAAAGACAACATTCTCGGTGAACCCTTTCTCATACTGTCACCCTTAGAAATCGTCAAAGAAACTCTACTCCCCATAAATGATCTTTTCTCCATGAATGGCATCTCTTGAGTTTCTTCCAAATTCTCGGACTTTCCTGGCTTGATCTATTCTCGGTGAATGGCATGTCTTGAACTTCTCGGGGTTTAGGGACCCACAGGCTTCTTAAAAGCATCCCCGCCTCCTCTTGGGCGTTGTACAAGGACCCTTCGGCTTCTTAGAAGTTCTCATGCCTTCTCTTGGGCTTAGTACAAGGACCCAGAGAACTCTACAGGTATAGGAACAGAACCTAGTCATCAATTCGCTAGAGCTGTCTTTCTGAGTCAAGTGTCAGACCAGTTAATGGGTTGACCTTCATCCCTTAATATCTTCTCTTGGGCATCATACAAAGATCATTCACTACCTGAGAATCGATTTCTCAAAACACCCGTAGACTTGAACAATCTCAATACCCTTTGGATTTTCCATTTCCTTAAAGAACAGGAAATAACCCTGATCCTCTGATCAGTACCGAAGCACAGCCTTACCTTTAATCGTTCCCTATATAAGAACTGATTTTCTCTTTTAACCAACATACTAGACCTGTCACTAAACTGAAACAGTCACCAACACCCTAGCCTCCTCTTGGGCCTTGTACAATGATTCTCCCCAGCGGAGCTAACCTTTTTAGCCTCCATCTCGGGCTTCGTACGAGATACCAAATCACTCTCTTGTTGAGTATAAAAGGCTCTCTTGTTGAGTCAACCCCTCTTTAGCCTCCATCTCGGGCTTCGTACGAGATACAAAAACAATCTCTTGTTGAGTCAAACATTTTCAGCCTCCATCTCGGGCTTCGTACGAGGTACAAAGACTCTCTTGTTGAGTCAAGCGCCTTTAGCCTCCGTCTTGGGCTTCGTACAAGACACATACAAAAGCACTCTCTTGTTGATTCAACCCTTTTAGCCTCTCTCTCGGGCTTCGTACGAGACACATAAAAACACCCTCTTGTTGGGTCAATAGCCTCCTCTTAGACTTTGTATAAGGAAACCCTGGTTGAGTCAATCAACCTTTTAGCATCAAAATCTGTGCCTCGTTCACAGTATAGAAACATCAACAACTCCTTTTCCCCCCATCTAATTGCTGTAAGAGGCAAGCCTCTAGATTATTTACATCCACGCCACTGTCCCTCTTTTAGCATGAGAAATTCCTAAGGAAATATGGCATTGCTCTAAACTGAGTTAAAATCTTCTCCTTCAGGTTAAAAATCCCCTATAAAGGAAATTATGGCATTGCTGGATTCACATATCCCAGTTAAAGTAATTCTCCTTTATAATCAGTCACCCAACAGTTGTGACAAACAGACCCCTTTTAGAGATGACAAATTCTCTCTAAAGTCAAAACCCTTTAGCTTCACATCTTGGGCTTCGAACAAGATACAAATAGACCCTTCAGCTTCACATCTTAGGCTTTGAAAAAGATACAAACCACCTTTAGCTTCACGTCTTGGGCTTTGAACAAGACACCAAAACAAGCTTTTTCCTCTCATAGAATAGGAGGAACTACGATCGCTCTGATTTCCCTGTTTCGTTAAACGGGAATACGTAGGCATAAGATTGCAAAAGAATCTTAGCAAGCACACTAATCAAAAACCCAAAATCCCGTACCTTCATACATCAATCAAAAAGCATCATTCCTAACATCCTACCAATAACATAGTCCCGTCATTTCATTCTTAGCAAAATAAGCAGAGAGAGGCCCACAATCTAAACCGCATCTGTAAACCAACAGACATCTGTTTAAACTCAGTATGCAAGCAGGGTTAATTGGAGACATCTATTTCCCTTCCTTCATCAGCTTCAATAGGATAAAAAATGAATCGACCTGTAGTACCCCAGAGCCACAGTGCTTAAGAACTACTTCCAAAATCGCTCGCTACAACCCTAAGCAAAGGAGATTTTGTCTGACTCTTGCTCGTGGCTTAGTTTAGGACACCTCGCACACATACGGCTTCCTCTTGGGCTACCTTACAATGACCCCATTTATTTTGTGCAATCCCGTGTAACTTACATGTACCCCGCTCCCTTTCTGATGTACGCAATTTACTCGCTTTTGATTGTGGTTTGTTTAGTAGGAGCACCCCTAGGCACTAGCATAGACTAAACCATTTTCAAACTAATTCTCGATTCGTCTTCGAGCCATTTTTAAAACACCCCCCGTAAGTCAATTGCTCATTAGCATTAGCCATCAACCTAACGCACACACTCTCACATTTCTTCGTGGTTTCGTTACTAGGAGCACCCCTAGGGACTAGGGTCGATTCACACCTCTTTTCAATCAAGCCCTCGATTTGTAATTGAACCATTTTCGAAACGATCTTTTTAAGCCGAGTTTCTTTTGCCTCGCAATCAACCTCTTCGCACACAATCAAACCCTTGATCCAACTTCAAGCGGATTTTCACAATCAAACCTCAAAACGACTAACAACTATCGGAACTCTTTTCAAGGTGAAAAAGAGGGGGATTGAGCCTTTGATCTCTCTTCAGTTGTTTAGGTGCGAGTTCTCTTACTCGTGTGTGAGCAATTGACGCCTCTAAAACACTTCCAACTCGATAACATTCAAACCATTCTTCCAACCATTCATCATTCAAAACACTTTCTAAACACAACCTGTTACTTAGATGAAAAAGAGAGAGTCAAGCCTTTGACTCACTCTTCCAACTACTTGGGCCCGAGAAGCCTTTCTTAAGCTTCGAGTAATCGTCATCCAGACCAAACTTCAACACCCTTTCTTTTCGTGGTCGTATCCATGAACTACGGACGCTTTGATTCTTCATTCATTCGAATGTAAGATACGTAGGCACAAGATTGCGATGATCTTGGCGAGCACACTTTTTCTTTTTCCACCGTTTGTGTCACACTTCCATCTTTTCCCCTGTTTCCCCATAGTCGAACTACGATTGCTCTGATTTCTCATTCTCGTCTGAATGAGCATACGTAGGCACAAGGGCCTCAATCTTTAGCGAGCACCGTATCCTAAAACCACCCATTTCCCCTTAGCATATTTTCCTTTTATCTTACCTTTTCGCATTTATCGTTGAGAATAAAACAAATAAGCTTAACTAACGTTCATCACAATTCGAATTAAGAGGTTCCCGTTGAGTACAACGGACGTGAGGAGGTGCTCGTACCTTCCTCTCACGTAACCGACTCCCGAACCCAGAATGTGGTTGCGATGACCATGTTCTTATCTCTTTAAAGGTTTTCTCGATATTTTCCTTTCCCTCTTTTGGGATAAATAAAGTTCGGTGGCGACTCGGTCGAACCGCAATTTCTTTCGCGCCTTTTGTGCGAGGGTCGTATTTTCGATGATTTTTTGAGGTGCGACAATATGCATTAAATAAAATACGAAAATTAGTAATTAAATAATAAAAATACTTTTTTATTCATAAAAAAAATACTATTTTTGCGATTTTTTATGATTTAAAAATAGAAAAAGTTAGAAGTAAAGGAATAAAAAGAAAAATAACTAAAAGTGAGGAAGGTGGGATTCGAACTCACAACCTCTCACACTCACAACTCCTTACACATGTTCTCTTATCAATTGTGTCATTCAATTTATTCGAAATAAAGTGGCACTAAAAAACATGTGAAGCGTGGGCAAAATTTGGGGTGCGACAGCTGCCCTATTTAATCAACTTCAAATTGAAATGATGATGACGACGAATCTTCATCTTCTTGGGGAGGAGATGATTAAATATAAAAAGGAACCCTAATTTTGACCGCGGAGTTGGTAAATATCCCATTTTGATGTATCCCTGATAATATTTTGTTAGTCCGCATACAATTTTCCTGATAAAACTCATGTGACAACTTTCGGTGGAACCCATGATAATAAAAACCCTACAAAAATGTCTGACAGACCCCTAATGGAACCCCTTAATTAACCCCTGATGATTTGCTTGCTTTTCTTTTATTTTGCTCTCCGTGGACTTGTTGCAATTTTGTAGTGTACATGGGCTGCATTTTCTCCTTTCATTTTTTTTGTAAGTTTTGTTGCAATTTGTTGTACGGAAATGTAATGGGCTTTGGAATAAATTTTGAATGGAATGTTAAATTTTTCTCTGTATTAACACGGGCTTTGAAACTTGTAATGGACTTTGTTAGAACAAGATTTGTTCTTGACATTTTCTCTTTTAGTTTTGATGATAACAAAAGTATTAAAAGAACAATGGTTTATTTGATGTGTGTTTTATTTATGCAGGTTCTTGTTCTTGTACATAAATAATAAGAATCTGTTTTACTTAGACACACTTGGAGTTGCTTCATTGCTAGCTTCTGGTGGCAGAGTCTGAAGAACAATTGCTAGTGTGGTTTGACGAAGATTCTGAGCTGAAGGCCTCAACATTCAGACGAGTTTCTACACTTAGTAATTTTATATCAACATCTGGTACCATTCAGAGTTGGTGATAAAGTTGTAGACTATCCGTACTACTGAAAGCAAGCTATATTGTCTAATCAGCCTGTCAGATCGAGTCTACAAGATTGCAAGGCTCAAGAAAAGCTGATACATTCTATGGATGTCTGCTCCCAACGACTCTATTAGTACAGAACCTCTTGAATACTCAAAGGTTAAACGTGTTACACACTGGATTCAGAATCTGTTGTGCATCCATCTTCAACGTCTCTTGTACTACGGAGCAAAAGCAAAGACATTTGATCAAGTCACCTTCTCAACGACTAGTTTCTAGAATGGCTATATATGGATGAAGATTCAAGCTTGAATTTTAACAAGGATTATTCTGTTGAAGAAGTAGCAAGATCAAGCAATTATAAACTCTATGTAATATGCCGATTTTCTGTTTTAGGTTGTAATTATAAAAGCCTTAAGATTTCTTACCCCTGTATATATTAGAAATCTTAAGTGCTTTAGGTCTTTGTTATGGTGATCTCTCGTACCTCTGATGCTTGCATCATGTACACCATGTTCTCTATACTGCTGAGCCTTCAGTAGTTTAGATTAAGTCTCCTGCTATGTGCTTGAGCAAAAAGTCTTGTCTCATTGGGGTTCAAGCAATAAGTCTTGAGCCAAGATGCTTAAGCCACGTAAGTCTCATTGATTAAGTGCTTGAGCTGTGAAAGTCTTATTCAACTAGTCTGATTGAGCAAGTGGGAAAGTCTCCGTCTGAGGGGCAAGATCAAGAAGTCTCGAGTGCAGCTTGAGCAAGAGAAGTCTCAGTCTGGATGGCCAGAAGAGCAGGTGGCTCTGCCAAAGGATGTGGGCAAAGAAATTCTTAGACATGTGCTCTAAGCAAAGGGAAGTCTCAACCAGAAGACAGATGAGGAGGCGGCTCAGTCAGAAGGTGTGAGCAAAGGGTAAGTCTTAGACATGTGCTATAAGTAAGGGAAGTCTCAGACATTTGGTCTGAGCAGTTGTAAAAGTCTTATGCAGAAGCATAAGAGGCGGTTATCATGAAGTGATTATAATGAAAAGCTCTTGTGAGGCAAGGGGACTGGACTACTCTCAGTTAAGGGAGGAACCAGTATAAATCTTTTGTGTCTTCTCCTGTTATTTTATTTACTTTTGTTGTATCCGCTGAGAAACGAATTAACTCAGAATCTGAAACTCTGATTAGAAGCTAAATAACAACAAAACTCGAAACACAATTCAACCCCCTCTTCTTGTGTACTTTTCACACCATCAATTGGTATTAGAGCATGGTCTGTGCTTAACACTTAACAGTGGTGCAGATATTTATCTAATAAGAAAAGTATATTTCTTCTTCAAGAATGAATCAAGTGCCACATGAAAAATATCATACGAATTTTCCTACCATATTCAAATGGGTGATTCCATTGAATTTAAATTATGGAAAAGCTAAGCATATTTTTAACTTATTGGACTTGATAAAGGGTTGCTGAAGGTCTATAGAATATCCTTGAAAAGGGTATTACTATATAAGTTGATGGTGTTAAAGATTATCATCTTGAAAATCACTTTCACCAACTCAGAAGATGCGTATTGAATATCTTCAGAGGTAGTTGCATTCTGGTAGATGCACTATCTCACTTCTGAGTATATCAACATCATTGATATGTCTGATGCTTGGACTATCTTTAAAGTCTTGTGCTTGGGTTTATAGGGATCAGTTTTTGAAGCTTGAAGTAGTTACACTTCATCTAATCTTTTCAAGCAAATTCTGAGAAGATTGTTCCTTGACTTAAATCTAAAGTCACATTTTTTTTATGTTTACATCTTGAATCTGTTGTGTTCTGAAGGTTTGTCTTGCAGTCTTCAAAGAAAATAAATGAAGTTTGATGATAAAAAACTATTCAACATATCACCTTATCTTTTTAGCTTAAGTTCTTTGGAATGACTAATGATGAGAAACTTAGGTTTCTTGTCAGAAGGACTTCAATACTGGCTAAATGGATTGTGATATCTGTTGATAGAAGAGTAAATTTAAGAACTTCAGAAATAATTGTATTTCAACTGATTTCCCAAATATGAAAGCAAGAAGAAAATTCTACCATAACCTAATATCAGATGCTCTTCAATGTTTAATCGTTTGAAGCTGATATTAGTGTAGGATGCAGATGAAAAGAAGCATTTGTGTTCTGAAATAAAAAAATCAAGTATTGAAAAGCAAGAGATGTTTTTAAAGTTATCTTGTTTCAAAATATTTGATTATATGGAGTTTTTTTTATTTAAGGTGATATCTTAAGAAACTCCATTGCTTCTTGGTTGAGAACCATCATGAAAGTTGTTTTAAGAGAGATTTCTATGAGAAGTATTCAACTTCTCTTTGAGCTCTGTTAGTCGTACTAAGACAATATTATGATCTGCTTTATGTCAATCTCTGATAGCTAACACCATCTGGTTCTGAGCTTGTCAATGATTTCAAAGTCAAAATATTTAATCCAAGATAATGAGATTATTGACATTGCTTAGAACAAGATTTTGTTCCTCTCATATCTCATTCTAGACTCATACTCTAGAGTGACTTATGATCTGCTGTTAGATTGAGATATAAGGCATAGAAGAGTCTGTTTGTACTTATATGTATGGTCTTATTGAAATATGAGTATCATAATGTATCTGTTACAGATATCAAGGAAAGAAGCGGAGGCATCTTCCACAAGGTTGTTTACAACATTGATTGGAAGAAGGGCCAACAGCCCAGATTCAAGTATTGGTGGTAGTGAATTTGGTGAGAGTAGTGGAATCAGTGGTTAGACAACCATTGAATCAGAATCCACTCAAAGTTATGTTCAGACTCTATTGGTTAAGTCTGAATACTGAATCGAGTTTGGCAAAAAAAGTATGGTATGTTTGTTCTTTTCTGGCTTATCTTTTGATTCAATGAAACATTTGTTTAGATATAAATACAAAGTTTCTATTAGATCTCTAGAAAAATTCTTTTGAATGAGAGAACTTCAGAAATCTTTAAGAGGAAACTCTGTTGTGTTTGTATATATTGAATGTCTTATCAAGCTAGATGATGGTCACATGTACGAAAACAGTTTTCTCACTTTTGTGTTGATACTGTTGCTTGTTAGCTGTCTAAAGAAGATAATTCAATATTCATCTATCACTCATGACTCTTGTTTCAAGATAAATTTCTAGCTCTGAATAGAATCTTAGAGACTTGTTACTGATAGATGATATCTCTATCTAAGTCTAGACTCGCTAGACTCTGATGGTTGATAGCTTCTGAAAGTTGTCAGTTTCTGAGATTCAGAAGAAGATTATTTTTTACTGTCTTAGCAGTTTAAGTAAAAAGTTTTCTAAAAGCTTTTATAATACTTAACCTTTCATAAAGGTAAAACTCATCTGGTGGAATTGAAATATGTAATACCCTGTATTATTTAAATGCTCAATTGGATATCAGATGAGTATCTATGTACTCTATCTTGGATTAATAGGATTTATGGAATCCTATAAGTACTTTAAGTATTATCAATTGGGATCAATAAAGCAACTAATGAGCTCTGAAGAGATCAATTATTTAATGAAAGAGACAGATTGATATTTATTAGTTCAAGAGGGAATTTTAAGGTAACTCTAATAATTGATCAATTGGGTTGAGATGACAAAATATCAATTGGAGATATTTTACCCTGTTGGATTATATTATATAATATTGGTTTATATATATATATATATATATATATATATATATATATATATATATAATTGTTAGAAAAGAGAAAGAAAAAGAAGATAGTAAGAAGAAGAAGAAATAAGGAAGAGAAAGAGGGAAAGTGGAGAAAGAGGAAGAAGAGAGAGAAGCTTGGATCATCACCATTTGTTCATCATCTTCTTCAACCACCGCTTCGATTATCAGGTGGGTTCTAGTTAGACACTCTAAGTTCTAGAAATCCATGTTTTGAACTTAGGTTAGATTTGAGAGAAAATGAAATCTAACGGATAAAACGTGAAATAAACCGAGTAGTATAATCGGGTATACTTGTTATTATGATTGGAATATGTTTTGATTGTTATGCCGTGACTTGGAAGTGATTTTGGTTGAAGAAATGTTGTTTTTGGACCCATAACAGCGCTGCTGAATTTCAGGGTTTCGCATGGTTCGCCTAGCGAACCTGGGGCGAAGCGGAAGCGAATGGTTTCGAGGGTTCGCCTAGCGAACCCGGCAGCGAAGGAAGGCGAATGTTCGCCAAGTTGTTCGCCTAGCGAACTTTGTGTCATTTTGGTTCATTTATGGGATTTCTCCTGGAGCTTCGCTCAGCGAAGGAAAGTGAACGCTCGCTGGGATTCGCCTAGCGAACATAGCAGATTGTTTCATTTTGTTTCCTTCATAACTTTTGATCCGTAACTCGGATCGAGACGTTCTTGGTACCATTAGAAAGCTATGACGACCCTTTACCCAATAAAAAGTGGAAATATTGAGTATGATGAGGGATTAATTAATTAGTGGAATTTGAATGATAACAATGTTGTGTGATATGTTGAAATCCATATCTTTTGGATCGTAAGTCCGATCACGGCATAATGTTAGCCGAGGTAGAGCTGTGAAAATATCCTACGGGATAAAAGTGAAAAGTATTGATTTTGGTACCAGATTAAATGAATCAGAGGGAACCTAAAAGTGATGTTTTATGTGATGAATCATTATATGTTGTTCTCTTATGCTTGTGTATAACTTGTGATGAAATTATTATATGTGATTCAAATGTGCAATTGTAATATGCTTTGCCTAATATCGTTGTTAAACATTATCGAGAGAGTATGCATGTTAAAAATATGGAATAGGTAGAGTGAGGAAACCTTACCATGAAACTTAGATTGGAACCTAGTAATGAGCTAGGAAATTGATGAATAATTTAATGACAACGCTCGTGCAGAAGAGGCCGAGGTGTGTGTCCATTACCAAATGGTATAGAAAAAAGTGAAACACTAGTATGGAACATGTGTGTAAACTATGGTGATTTTGTGAAAAGGCGAATGTGGCCTTAAGGCATTGTGGCCTTGTGATTGTCGAATACAATCACGTTGTGTATATAATCACGTAATCGGAACCGTTTTGATCCCTTAATAAATATCCGTGACCCGTGTCCATAACTCTTGAGAAGGGCTGGCCGGGGAAAGTGTTTATTAAGTAAGTGACCGTGACCCGTGTTGAAGTGCCTCTTGTGTAGGCTGGCCGGGGAAAGTTACTTAGTGGGTGGTATTAGTGACCCGTGTTGAAGTGCCTCTTGTGTAGGCTGGCTGGGGAAAGTACCATCTGTAGGTAACTATGACCCGTGTTGAAGTGCCTCTTGTGTGGGGCTGGCCAGGGAAAGTTATCTATGTTAGCTTCCGGGACCCGTGTTCATAACCCCTTGGACGGGCTGGCCGGGAATGGATGTCTACGCTTTTAAGGATCCGTGACCCGAGTTGAACTCTCTTGTAGGGTTGGCCGGGGAAAGATGCCTTGGTATGTGTTACCGATTAGTGATAATTAAGTTTGAGTTTTTGAACTCAAGACATGTTTCCATATAGTGTGAGATTGTGAACTCAAGGTCATTTTCCTTCCCTTTTGACTTGAGTTAGGATTGACTAGAACCTTGTAAAGCCGAGAGAATCCATAAGATAGAGAACTCATTGAGATTTGATGTATCTCACCCCACCATTGTTGAATATTTTAGGTACTTCAGAGTCCGCGAAGGGTAAGGATAAGGCCATGTGATTATCCTTACTTGTCTGATGGCGTAGCTTCTGTTGTGGAGTTTTTTTGAGATCGTTGTCGATTTAGTTCTTAGTATTTATCTTTGGGAACATCTTGTACATATATTTATGCCATAGTTTTTTATATTAGGTATTGTGGGCATGTATATGTATAATGTGTTTACTAGGGACTTTTTGGTTTTTCAGTACCAAACGTGGAATTCATGTATAATATATGCTTTGATGTATGTATTTATATATGGGCATTACAAAATATATGTTGGGTAAATAACCTTTGGGTAATGATGTTTTCTATTTTAGTACTTGCTATTACTATTCCCTGTCATGTGAAACATCATTGTGTCATTTTGCTGACAAGATTCTTATTTCTGTAAGATTCTTGTTCATTTTCTTTTCTTTCTTCTTCTTCTTCTCTTTCTTTTTTTTTTGTGCTGACCAAACCAAACCTGAGATGAGTTCTTCAATTTATTCTCCTTTGAATCAGATGATTGTCATTAATGAAAAGTTTGTGGATTTTGATGAGTTGCTTAAGATTGGTTTCAACTTCTGGGAGACTGTGTCTAAACAAAGGTGGAATGGCTACTTTGAGATGCTCTGTGGTTTCACTTATCAAAGTCTTGTCAAAGATTTATAACCAATGCCTCCATTATTGAGCTGAATTTTGAGTATGCTATTGTGTCTAAAGTAACTGGTGTTTCTATAACAGTAACCTCTAAAGCGATTGCAAATGTGATCAATTGTGAGGAGATTGGAGAAATCCTAGGAACTCTTGTTTGGGGACACTATCTTCCTACTTGGCGTATCTTTGCAGATCCATCTAATACATCAGTGGTCTCTAATCTTCTTCCTGATGTTGTTGTTTGGATTTAAATTTTGAATTCAAACTTATTGCCTAAGGATAGAGATTTAGACCAAGTGGACCTTATTGAAAAATACCTGCTTCTACTTCTTAATTCAGATTTGAAGATTGGTCTTCCTCAAGTTATGTTTGACCATCTGAAGAGGTCTCTTTCTTCTTTTAAAAAGGGAAAGACCTTCTCCATACCTTTTGGACGAGTTATTTCTGAAATACCTGTTCAGCAAGGGGTTAACATAAATTATGAGGCTAGTTCTTCCAAGATTTGGAGAGACAAGTTTGAAGCTATCTATGAAAGATTCTGATGTTAGATTTCTATATAGTTATGCTTTGTATTGTTGTTGAAATCTTTGTATTAAGCATCTTATTAATAAATTCAAAGTTTGTCCATGCTTGTGTTCAGTTGTAACTGATTAATATTTATTCATGTTGTTCACTGAGAATCTGAAACAGATAAAAGAAATAAAATATTTTCAACTTATTTTATTAATAAAAATGAAGCTATTACAAGACAACTAGATTTTTCTAGTCTAATGGATGTGTCCTAAGGAACTCCCTAGGATCATTTGACATGTCTAGACTGTATAAGAAATCTTGCCATTCTTCCTTAGCAAACTCCAAAGCCTCCTTCCTCAGTTTGTTTCTGCATCTGGATCTAGAAGACTTCTTTCTTCTGTGTGTCTTCACAAAGGATGTTGTAGAGGAGAGCACTTCTGAAGTTGTCTACTTGCTTGCAGGATCTTCAGCTGCTACCTTGCTTTGATTTGCTTGAGTTGCTGCATTCAGTAGTGCTGCCTTCCTGAAATCTCTCTTTGGAACCCAGATTTGCTTTTGCTTATACATCTTGGTGTTTTAGGGATTAAGTGATGATGGAAGAAAGCTTACTAGAGTCCTTTTATATACGTGTTACATTAATTGTCTTGAGTTTAATATTATTTAGTACTGATTAAATTTTATCAGTATTTTATTAATGACTCTTGGTAATGTAATCTAGTAGTCTAACCTATTAAGATTCTTTGAATAACTATGACTTTATGTTTGATTTATTCTAACTGTCGTTTCTGTGTCAGTTTCACTTTGATAGTGTACCTTCAAAAAATCTAAAGAAATTTATGGAATGTAAATGCATGATAAAGAAGGATTGGTCTGAAAAACTTTTTCATTAATTGAACTGATGGATTGCATTTTTTTAACAACAAAAAAAGGGGTACAAGATGTTTTCTAGAATTCATCCCTAGCCATTGCATCTTGTGCCCAGCGGTGTCCACTGTTGTTATAGTCCACCTCCTTATCTTCTGAATCAATCACCTCTTCCTCTTCTATGTTTGGAAGAGAGCGGTAGAACTTCTTGTTGACCCTCTTTTTCTTCTTCCTTGATCTCTTCATGCTTCTTCTCTGAGGCTTCAAGACAGCTACTATTGAACCACCTTCTGAAGGTTGTCCAGGTGCTGCTGAAGTAGTCTCTTCATAAGCAAGTTGTGTTAAGAGCAGAGGTACAGTTATAGAGGACTCATAAGAAGCTTACCTCTGAGGGGATTGTATTGCCAAGCTTGTAGAGCTCTCGGTTGCGTCTGTTATGACAGATGCATTATGACTCTCAGTTGTTGATTCCATATCCTTAGGATTGTTGATTGATGAAAACGACTTAGGAGTGGATTTTTTATAATGACTTCTGTGGATACCAAGAGTCTAAAATTAATCCTGGTTTAATTCTTGGAACAGTAACGACCACTAAGACTTTAAAGCGTGCACTTTACTGACCTTAATGACTCTTATTTCTTGATTATTATTCCATTTTGGAAACTGATACTGTAATGATGATCTGGGTTACAATTATTTGTGATACTTTTTCTCTTTACTTCTTTTCCTTTTATTCTTTTTTATGTGAGAAAAATAGTAAGTATTTAACTGGAAACTGAATCGATTGAATACCTGTTCTGTACATATTGGTCATTTATTTTCTAGTCATTTATTTTCTGTTACCTTGCTCAGGGCGCATTTTTAACTTTCTTGTACATAGGTATAAGGAATAGCTTACAAACCTCAGACTTAGCCTATCAGACCCAGAAGGAGCTTACAAACCTCATATTCTGGTGTTGCCAAGGAAAGTTAAAAAGGGCAACATATTTTAACTCTCTTGTACATAGTTTTAAGAAAGAGCTTACAAACCTATGACTTAGCCTATGAGACTCAGAAGGAGCTTACAAACCTCGTATTCTGGTGTTGCCAAAAGGAGCTAAAATGTTGTTATCTTGGTGTTCTTAAATATGGAACTAAGGGGGAGTTTTCAAACCTCAACCTTGGAACTGTTTAACTCAAGGGGAGCTTACAAACCTCAGACCCTGATGTTACTAAGAAGACTAATTTATTTTTCTTGAAAATGGTTCTTAATGCTAGAGTAAATTAAACTCGGATGTGAGTTATAGACTCAAGGGGAGCTTACAAACGTCATACCCTGTTGTTGCAGAGAAAATTAAATGCCCAACATTGTCATTTAAATACTTGTGTTTGTCATCATAAAAAAGGGGGAGATTGTTAGAACAAGATTTGTTCTTGACATTTTCTCTTTTAGTTTTGATGACAACAAAAGTATTAAAAGAACAATGGTTTATTTGATGTGTGTTTTATTTATGCAGGTTCTTGTTCTTGTACATAAATAATCAGAATTTGTTTTACTTAGACACACTTGGAGTTGCTTCATTGCTAGCTTCTGGTGGCAGAGTCTGAAGAACAATTGCTAGTGTAGTTTGACGAAGACTCTGAGCTAAAGGCTTCAGCATTCAGACGAGTTTCTACACTTAGTAATTGTATATCAGCATTTGGTACCATTCAGAGTAAGTGATAAAGTTGTGGACTATCCGTACTACTGAAAGCAAGTTGTATTGTCTTATCAGCCTGTTAGCTTGAGTCTTTAAGATAGCAAGGCTAAAAAAGGCTGGTACGTTCTATGGATGTCTGCTCCCAACGACTCTATTAGTACAGAACCTCTTGAAGACTCAAAGGTTAAATTTGTTACACATTGGATTCAGAATCTGTTGTGCATCCATCTTTAACGTCTCTTATACTATGGAGCAAAAGCAAAGACATTTGATCAAGTCACATTCTCAACAGCTAGTTTATGGAAAGGCTATATATATGGCTGAAGATTCAAGCTTGAATTTTAACAAGGATTCTTCTGTTGAAGGAGTAGCAAGATCAAGCAATTATCAACTCTATGTAACATGCAGATTTTATGTTTTAGATTGTAATTGTAAAAGCCTTAAGATTTCTTACCCCTGTATATATTAGAAATCTTAAGTGCTTTAGGTCTTTGTTATGGTGATCTCCCGTACCTCTTATGCTTGCATCATGTACACCTTGTTCTTTATACTGCTGAGCCTTAAGTAGTTTAGATTAAGTCTCCTGCTATGTGCTTGGAGAAAAATTCTTGTCTCATTTAGATTCAGGCAACAAGTCTTGAGCCAAGATGCTTAAGCCACGTAAGTCTCATTGCTTAAGTGCTTGAGCTGTGAAAGTCTTATTCAGTTAGTTTGATTGAGCAAGTGGAAAAGTCTTCGTCTGAGGGGTAAGATCAAGAAGTCTCGAGTGCATCGTGAGCAAGTGAAGTCTCAGTCTGGATGGCCAGAAGAGCAGGTGGCTCGGCCAGAGGATGTGAGAAAAGGAAGTCTTAGACATGTGCTCTAAGCAAAGGGAAGTCTCAACTAGAAGACAGATGGGCAGGCGGCTTAGTCAGATGGTGTGAGCAAAGGGTAAGTCTTAAACATGTGCTCTAAGCAAGGGAAGTCTCAGACATTTGGTCTGAGCAGTTATAAAAGTGTTATGCAGAAGGATAAGCGATTGTAATCATGAAGTGATTATAATGAAAAGCTCTTGTGAGGCAAGGGGACTGGACTACTCTCAATTAAAGGAGGGACCAGTATAAATCTTTTGTGTCTTCTGTTGTTATTTTATTTACTTCTGTTATATCTGCTGCCAAACGAATTAACTTAGAATCTGAACATCAGTTCTGATTCTGAAACTCTGATTAGAAGCTAAATAATAAGAAAACACGAAACATAATTCAACCCCCCTTCTTGTGTATTTTTAACGCCTTCAGACTTAAATACTATTATGTGCACCTTACTTTTCCATTTGAACCATGTTGCAACCTTGCTTGAACTTGAATGATACAATGCTTGCAAAACTCGATTGAATTTTCCAAGTTAATCGACAAATCTCATTAGAACCCTAATTCTAACCTCTTAAATTCTCCACTTGAAATAACTAAAACTTGAATCGGTCCTTGAGAAATAAAATCAACCATAAATCAATCTTGGATTTTTTAATGGATTAAAGTTCTGAAACAATGAATCAATCTTGAATTAATCTTGAACTTGGTTACTTGAATATTGATGAACCAAAATCTTCACTATGGGCCAAATAAACATGTCTTGAAATCAGAGAAACATGACTTGAAAGATGAACCTCAATGCACTGCCCAAGACCCTAATTGGAAGTGAACTGGTCTTTGATGATTTTTAACCATGAATCACTTGATTTTAGCATAACCTGATACTTTAAGAATGAAGCAAACTCTTTCTTGTTTGGCCAAGATTAGGTCAAACTCAACTTGAGTCTCAACCATCCCTGCACACACACTTGACCTGATAGTATTTCCTAAACCATGATTCATCCTTGCAACACATAAGCTTAGACAACAAGAAAAAAAATGAAAGCAACAACACATATTTTTGGATTTTTGAATACAGGTTAGTAAACATAAACAACATAAAAGCAATCTGAAACACAAATGAGGGTAATGTTATATAGGTAGGACAAAATTGGGGTATGACAGTGGGGTTCACCCCTAAGAATGGAAAGAGTATTCCTCTAAAGTTAAATAAAGATGAAGCAAAAAGTAAGCCCGTGTTTAGTTCACTAAAATTCAAAGGAAAGAAGGCCATTGTTGCGGTGAAAATCGGATAACAAACTATTACTTAACTTGCATCATTTTCTTTTACAACCGACTTTGATTTATCCAAAGGAAAGGTTCAAGATCGAGAAAAACCTAAAGGGGGAGATCTAAGGTTCGGGGGTTGGTTATACAAAGGGAAGGTATTAGCATCCTAAGTATCCGTAGTACTCTACGGGAACCTCTTGTTAGTATCTGTGTTATGTTATTGTTTGCCTGCTAAGGGAAATGTGCTAAGGTAAAGAAAGACCTAAGGGTATATACACTAAGTATGGCCTAAGGGTGTAAAAAGAAAATGTTGAATCCGAGAAGGCATCGGATGTAAAGGAAAAAGATGGAAAAATAAAAAGGTAGCTCGCTAGGATCTCGCAATCCTATGCCTATGTATTCTCAAGGTGAACTTGAGAAATCAGAGCAATCGTAGTTCCCCTCAATACGGGGTAAAAGGGTATAAAAAGAAAATGTGGAATCCGAGAAGGCATCGGATGTAAGGAAAAAGGATGGAATCCGAGAAGGCATCGGATGTAAAGGTAAAAAAGGATGGAATCCGAGAAGGCATCGGATGTAAAGGTAAAAAGGGTGGAATCCGAGAAGGCATCGGATGTAAAGGTAAAAAGGATGAAATCCGAGAAGACATCGGATGTAAAGGAAAAAGGTAGAAAAAGAAAAAGGTGGCTCGCTAGGATCTCGCAATCCTATGCCTACGTATTCTCAAAAGGTACTTTGAGAAATCAGAGCGTCCGTAGTTCCCCTCAATAGGGGTGAAGAACTCTTGACTGTGGTCAAGGTTCCAAGGGAAAGTAGGGTCTGACAGCAAGACACCTACGTGGAGTGCGGTGACTCCAAACCTAAGGCTAGGTAAAACGGGGAAAGAAGTGTCCACGGGAAAGTAGGGTCTGACAGCAAGACACCTACGTGGAGTGCGGAGAGCTTGGTTAAAAGGGAAGGTAAGTCTTGATCGCACGATGACGTGAGATAAAGGAATGATGGACAAGGTTATCCTAAATGACATAGCAGTCAACGGGGGAGGATCCTTTCCTTTGGAATGAATCAAAGTCGGTTGTAAAAGAAAATGATGCAAGTTAAGTAATAGCTTGTTATCCAATTTTCACCGCAACAGAAATGGCGACTTCACTGGGGAGACTCTAAGGATGCACCGAGGATAGAAACATAAAGAGGAAGTCCTACAGGTCCTCACTGGGAATGGGAACCAGAGAGGTGCTCTTCACTAGGGAAAAGTCCAAAGAGATGGACGATGGATTTATAGGTGACCGGACGACACTGGGGGAATAAAAGTACACTCTTTACTGGGCATGGAACCAGAAAGAAGACATGATCTCTACTGGGGATCAATTTGAAATAAAAGGATAGACATCTGGGATTTTCTTATACTGAAGAGTTCAAACGGGATCTTCAAGAAAAGCCAGAAAAGACAGAGAAATGCACATCCAGAAACACATCAGATGGCAAAAGAAACCAGACATCCAATAATGGCTTTGAATAGAAGGTACAAATCACAATATCTGAGAAGGCATCAGATGAAATTGAGAAAATAAGGGTAATCCAAGATAGCATTGGATGCAAAGGACACCGGTCATCCAATAATGGCTTTGAATGAAAGGTACAAATCACAATATCTAATAATGGCTTCAGATGAATGTGAACAGAGACTACATTTAAGAATGGCATTGAATGCAACGAAACCAGTCATCCAATAATGGCTTTGAACGAAAGGTAAACTCACAATATCTAATAATGGCTTTAGATAAAAGTGAACAAAGACTCGATCTGGTAAAATATCAGAAAGAGACACACATCCGGAAAGGCATCGAATGGTAAAGAAACCAGATATCCAATAATGGTTTTGAATGAGAGGTATGACTCACAATATCTAATAATGGCTTTAGATAAAAGTGAACAAAGACTCGATCTGGTAAAATATCAGAAAGAGACACACATCCGGAAAGGCATCAAATGGTAAAGAAATCGGACATCCAATAATGACTTTGAATGAAAGGTGTAAATCACAATATCTAATAATGGCTTTAGATAAAAGTGAACAAAGACTCGATCTGGTAAAATATCAGAAAGAGACACACATCCAGAAAGGCATCGGATGGTAAAGAGACCAGACATCCAATAATGGCTTTGAATGAAAGGTGTAAATCACAATATCTAATAATGGCTTTAGATGAATGTGAACAAAGATATACCCAAGAAAGCATTAGATACAAAGAAAGAACAACGTCCAAGAAAGCATTGAACAAAGAAATACCCAAGAAAGCATTGGCTAAGAGGAAAGAACTTTTAGGAACGACACTGAAAGTAAAGGCAAATCACTATATTCAAGACTGGCATCAAATGATAGTGAGAAAGACATCCAGGAATGACACTGAATGCACAGGAGAAAGCCCATCCAGGAATGACACTGAATGAACAGATAAGACTTTCAGGAATAACACTAAAAGATATCCAAGAAAATTTGATGGGGATTACAGAGAAGGCAAAAACTTCCAGGAATAGCAGTGGGAGAAATAAAAGGATCAAGATATCCATGAATGGCACTGAGATCACAAGAGACAGACATCCAGGAATGGCACTGGAGTGAGAGAATATAAAGATCCAGGAATAGCACTGGAATGAGAGAAGACCAACATCTATCAATAAGATTATATGCGCAAGAGAATAACAACATTCAAGAATGGCACTGAATGAAATGACAGGTAACATTTTGGTAAGGTAAGACGTGGATAATGACACGGCCTCGGGAGAAATGCAAATGAGGATAAAACACTCATGATATGCATACGTATATGAGCTATGCAGATGATATATGATCAAATGCAAATGCAGATGCTGACGACATGGCTCGACTCTTTTGTGGAGAAGACAAGACTAGAAGACTGATTCCTCAACACGGAGATCACTGCCGTTCTGCTTGGGACTAGGGATGCTACTGCTGAACACATCTCTGCCACACTGGTTAACTGTATCAAGTTGATGATCCTTGTGGGAAGGATGGAGAGCTGCTTGGGGATTCTTCAAGTTAACTGCCCCAGATTAGCTGACTGCTATAGATGAATTGATCACGGCTTCAACCGGATTGATGCTGGAAATGACTGTTTCATGGTACTCTTGGAAAGCTTGCCCCAGTCTGAGTCTTGAAAATGATTGTTTTTACTGTACACTGGGATTGCTTGCCCCGGTATGAGTCTTGAAGCCTCTTCTGAATAAACCAACTCTGAGAAGTCACCATTAAACCACAAATCTTGAACTGATTCTCAACAGGAAATGGAAGGAACTTGCCCCTGATAGGATCACCGACCAAGTTTCTCAAATGTTTGAAAATTCCTTAAGAAGAAAGCTAGTTTGCAAACAAAAGTATTTGTACAAACATGGTAAATGCAAAGTTCATGCAACTTTTGAAATCAAAATCATTTTGAAAGAGGTGCAAAGTATATGAGTCACTGGTCTGAACACGGTGGTTCAAGACATTAAAGTGAAAAGTTTAAGCAAAAGGTGTATACCCAAAATAGATGATCCGCAAAGATCTTTTGGAGTCAGTTTATGCAACCTTGTTGTAGTATGTTTTCAAAATAACCTTGCTTCAATTAGGTCTTTTGAGGGTTATAACGTGGTCTGGTTCATGGTTTAAAAAACAAAGGATAAAAGTTCAAAGTTTATTTGTGCCCACCCAATCTTCGTGATGATCTCCAGTCTTATGCTCAGTTAACTCAAACTATGCACTCAAATTCCCATGAGTTAGGAATTGCACTGATGATAGTAATGATGATGGTTCAAAATTCAATGGACTTGAGATGGCAGTCACTGCTTCTCACAACATCTTGTTATTTTTTTTTGGCGAGGACCTTAGTCAACTTGTTTTATCTTTGAGGATTTTGGTAACCTCTTGGTTTAGCGAGATACCCAATTTTGCCTAAGTCTCCTTCATAGGTTTTGACTTAGCGGGCCCCTTCTTTTCTTTTTTCTTTTTTTTTTTTAGTGACTGCCTTGCTTAATGATTACAGTGAACCATCATTGGCGTTAGACCTGAAATACATCTTCGACACTTGCTTGCCGTGTGCGAAGGAAAACTGTGAGTGCAAAATTTTGTTGAAAGTCGTCTTGCATGAAGCTCTTGTAATTGAATGCACAATTAAGCTAACTGAGAACTACCCTGCCCCAGGTTAAAATTGCGGGTTTTTATTTGTAAAGAAAAGAAACTCCTACTTCCAGGCTCAAAGGGGTTACCAAGGGGTTATCTTCCTTATTTCTCCAGTGTTTAGGGATTGAAACAATGCCTTACATCGTCAGCAAAGTTTTGATTTGAAAGCATACCAATAGTAATTATGGGTATAACGTTTTCATCATCCTCCCTCCAATCTTTTCATAATCAGAAGAAAGTGGACAAGAGGATTTTTTATTTTATTTTTCATGAAAGAGGAAGCAATAAGAAGTAAATAGCAAACACAAATGAATTAAATCAAAAGTTGCAATACTCATTTTATTAATTTTGAAAGTACAAACATAGTTGAAAGCAAACAGCAATTACAAAATAAGGAAATGAAAACAACAAGAAACAAGGCCTAGTGACTAATCAAACACAAGGATGAGCTGTCCTGTCTTTAAGAAGTAGCTGAGCCGAAGTCGACCGAGGCTTCACTTGGCGTGCCCTGGCAGAGGATTCCTCTGAACATTGGGATTGTCTTTAAAGGAGAGGATTTTGTTCCTCATCAGCTCTTGTACTCTAGCCTTCAGTGCAAAGCAACTTTCCAAGTTATGGCCTACACCACCTTGATGGTATTCACAATGAAGATCAGCCCTATAGCCGGCTGGAAGAGGATTTGGAGGAGGAGGCAGAGGCCTTGTGGTAATCAAACCTTTATTTTAACCTTCACAAGAGATAGCCATTAATCTATTCTCCTAAACAATCGATCATATTTCTGTTGCGGTGAAAATCGGATAACAAGCTATTACTTAACTTGCATCATTTTCTTTTACAACCGACTTTGATTTATCCAAAGGAAAGGTTCAAGATCGAGAAAAACCTAAAGGGGGAGATCTAAGGTTCGGGGGTTGGTTATACAAAGGGAAGGTATTAGCATCATAAGTATCTGTAGTACTCTACGGGAACCTCTTGTTAGTATTTGTGTTATGTTATTGTTTGCCTGCTAAGGGAAATGTGCTAAGGTAAAGAAAGACCTAAGGGTATATACACTAAGTATGGCCTAAGGGTGTAAAAAGAAAATGTTGAATCCGAGAAGGCATCGGATGTAAAGGAAAAAGATGGAAAAATAAAAAGGTAGCTCGCTAGGATCTCGCAATCCTATGCCTACGTATTCTCAAGGTGAACTTGAGAAATCAGAGCAATCGTAGTTCCCCTCAATACGGGGTAAAAGGGTGTAAAAAGAAAATGTGGAATCCGAGAAGGCATCGGATGTAAAGGAAAAAGGATGGAATCCGAGAAGGCATCGAATGTAAAGGTAAAAAAGGATGGAATCCGAGAAGGCATCGGATGTAAAGGTAAAAAGGGTGAAATCCGAGAAGGCATCGGATGTAAAGGTAAAAAGGATGGAATCCGAGAAGGCATCGGATGTAAAGGAAAAAGGTAGAAAAAGAAAAAGGTGGCTCGCTAGGATTTCGCAATCCTATGCCTACGTATTCTCAAAAGGTACTTTGAGAAATCAGAGCGTCTGTAGTTCCCCTCAATAGGGGTGAAGAACTCTTGACTGTGGTCAAGGTTCCAAGGGAAAGTGGGGTCTGACAGCAAGATACCTACGTGGAGTGCGGTGACTCCAAACCTAAGGCTAGGTAAAACGGGGAAAGAAGTGTCCACGGGAAAGTAGGGTCTGACAGCAAGACACCTACGTGGAGTGCGGCGAGCTAGGTTAAAAGGGAAGGTAAGTCTCGATCGCACGATGACGTGAGATAAGGGAATGATGGACAAGGTTATCCTAAATGACATGGCAGTTAACAGGGGAGGATCCTTTCCTTTGGAATGAATCAAAGTCGGTTGTAAAAGAAAATGATGCAAGTTAAGTAATAGCTTGTTATCCGATTTTCACCGCAACAGAAATGGCGACTTCACTGGGGAGAAATTCCCTAAGAGGGTTAAGCCCACCTTGTTTGCATTTGTGTTATTTATATGTTTGCTTGTTTGTATATCTGTACATATTCATATCTGTATATATATCTGCTTGTGCTTGGGTAAAGACCTAAGGCGAGCATACTTAGTGTATATACCCCTAGGTCTTTACCTTAGCACATTTCTTTTAACAAACAAACAATAACATAACACTAATACTAACAAGAGGTTCCTGTAGAGTACTACAGATACTTAGAGTGCTAATATCTTCCCTTTGTATAACCAACCCCTGAACCTAGATTCTCTTATTAGGGTTTTCGTTCTTTACCCTTTCCTTTGGATAAATCAAAGCTCGGTGGTGAATTTCAAAGTTTTGCGATGCAAGTTAATTAATAGCTTGTTATCCGATTCTCACCACAACAGTCATGATGTAGACTTGTTGGTTAGGGTAAACAATTAGAGTAAGATAAACTATAGGATCAGTGTGAGTGATAAGACAATGATGAGTTTTCACTTCTATTCATGAAGGTTCATCACCTTTGAAATAAAAGTAAGAAACAATTACCAAATAAGAATTTCAAGTGCTACCAAAATAAACTTTCAGAATTTTTACCCAAATAACCCAATTTTTCAAAAATATTCCCAAAATAATCCACTTTTTTCCGAAAATTCCCAAAGTAACCCACTTTCAAAAAAAATTGAAACACAATGGTGACGCCAAGAAAAATGGCGATTACACCTAAATTTACAGTGGTGGGGGCAATTTGATTGGCCCCTGCATATGGTGTTGCCAGCCCAATTGGCGTAAGTGTTCATGCTTTCAATGGTGGCGCCTATTTATCTAGCGCCAGTGTGTATTGTGTTTTTTAAGTATAAATAGAGGTGTCTTCTACCATTTAATCCATAGCTCATTTCATATTCTTCTTTTGTCTTTGGTAACTCAGTCATGATTATTAAAAGAGATGGCCATGTATGTTATTCGCGAACGAAACCTCCGATGAAAATGCGTTCTTGGAACATCCAAAGTTTCAAGCATCTTAAAAGGAGTTTGAAAAGTTAGTTTGACGCCGAGATTAATAATGGGGAAATAATTAGAAGTATCGAGAGACTTGTTTCGTACATCTCAATTGCAGATAACAATAATGATATGCAGCGTATGTAAGTGCGAGTTAAAGATGACAATGATGTTAGGGATATAATGTCTGCATCATATAATATTGTTTTGATTGTTGTAATCTCTTAAACTTGTTGTTGTGTTAAGTCTTTTTATTTGTTGTTTGTATTATTATTTTAGACGTATTTATGTTCATGTGCGGCTTGTGTAAGATATTTATAATATTATTTTTGTTGTAACCAACTGTTGTATTATGTATGGAGAATATGGAAAGACATGGAAAGACATGCAACCTCCCAGGACTAATACAAAAGTACAAGAAAATTTTGATACCTAAGATTCAAATTATATATGTAGCAAATTAGCAATCATGCTTAGAAATAAAATTGAAAGACGTCACTCAATCACTGATGACCCTAAGGACAATGTTATTCGAATTTAATCAACTAGAATATAACACACGCGTTGTGCTGATGATCTATAATATATTAATGTCATTGTATATAAAATTTTAAACTTTATCAAAATTTTATATTATTGTTTTGTTTGTTGAGTATTTTTTTTTAAATGATTATATTTGAGTCATTATTATATGTACTTTTATAAGCACATATTTGAGAAAAAGTTACATTTTAAGAGTAATATGGAGGATCAATTGATTATGTTCGTGTGATTATTTTTAGTGAGTTATTTGAATAATTATTCTATATGAATTTATTAGAATATTTGAGACTATGTTGAATTTTAAGGAGTAATAAAAAAGATCGATGTAATTATAAATAATATAAGAATTATATTAAATTTTATCAATTATTTTGTATCTTAAAAATTTAATGATTTTAATGAATGAATAATATCTAAAACAACGATTTTAAGGGTTAATTTATAATCTAATTCAGTTTATTTTTATTCAAAATAATAATCAAATGGTTGTCATTTAGAATATAATAATAATTGTATTTAAATATAATGAAAAAAATAAGAGTTTCGAAATTTTTAAGATTACATTAATTGTTGAGTTATAAATTGAAATGTTAAATAATTATTATCAATAATATGTAAGAAATATAATTCAAAATTTCTAATGGTCATCAATTATAGGTGTAGGATTTGGATTGATATATAATTAGTAATTAGATAGAAATTAAGATTCAATTTGATTTTCCTTTTAAATATGATATTAACTGCAAAGTTAAAATTTTGATTGGTAGATAATTTTAATACTATCGTAAAATGGAGTTTCACTTTTTTTTGAGCATTTCTTATCACACCACCCTTGTTTCTTAGGCACCATCTGAATTTCCGGTTTTGCCACCTAATTCCCGATGTGCACATCCGGACGCACCATTTTTTTTAAAAACGCTGATATGTTCCGGAAGTGCACATCCGAAAACATTCCTGATCTGCAGATTCGGAAAACAGTAGAACTTTATTTTTTTTTAAATCGGTTTTTTTGCTTGGTCGCATATGTTAATAAATCGTCGCAACTTAATATACATTTGACAACATCCATATATAAAATAAACTTCTGTCAAAATACAGTGCATACATGTAATATAAATATGATACATAAAATCTCTCCTGGCTCCCCTGCTCCTCTGCCCCTACCCCCCAACCTGGATCGATGTCTGCGGTACTGGAGTGCTCCCCCAGCAATCGCAATCATCCTATCCACGGCAAGTCTGGCACCAGAGCCCTCAGGGAGGTGACCGTCCACAATGGCCTGCTGCCCTATCTGTACTATCTGACGACAGCGTGGTAGGACATCCTGAGTATGGTCCAGCTGAGACTGCCGCCCCTCTAATATCTCCTGATGAGCAGGTCTGGGTGGCGATCCCTCAGCAGTGGGCACCATGCATGGGTGTGAGACGGTGTAGAACCACACGATGTACCCGGCAGCAACGCTCCAGTCTGTCTCCACTCTGGTCGCCCGAGCCTCCTCCGGTACCAAGTGGGACTGGTATTCAGCATATAGCTCATCTATCTGCCTGCGGGTCAAGCCTAAAGGAGCAGACTCATAAGGCATCCTGGGGATCGTCTGCGTATAACCGAACTGACGCAAGACGCGCTCCGGGAGGTATCGGGCAGTAATGGCCGAACTGCATGTCAACCATCCTGAGAACAAACAAACCTCATCGAACAGGCACGTCACACGGTGAGCGGCATAGGGGCAATACAAAATGTCCTCAGCAGCCATCCGATCTAGATACACTCTAAAGGGGTCCGGCGCCTGGTTCCCCTGAGCAGGACAAATGCATCAGCGCGTGACATATCCTCAGTGTACCCCTGGACACTCCCCCAACCAGTAATGTAGGGAAAGTGCTGTAAAATCCACGCCTGAAATGGAAAACATAACATGGGTGTCAAACATTATAATGAATACAGAAAGAAAAGAAATGAAAAAATCACTTAGAATATTAGATTGTTACCACGTATAGCGTACAGCTTCCTGCCACAGTCTTGGCTGCCCAGCGGCAACCATCAGAGAGTCTGGAATAGGTGAATGCCAGCGCAGCCGCCCCCCAATTGTACCCATGGATCTTTGTCTGATCCGAAAGGTACCTGAGGTAGGCGATATCAACATAATAGGCGCTGGTGTCCACAAACACCTGCGTGCCCAGCAAAAACAAGTAGTAGCATCCCAGGGCACGCTTCCTGTGGATCACCACCTCAGCTGGATCACCATCTGCCCGTCCTGCCTCTGCAAGCGCCTCAGCAAATCTATCCATCAGAAATGAGAACCAGACATGTGCGCCCCTCAACTGGTGCACCTCCGCATGTGCCTTCTCTGGGCTAGCCCCAAGCTCTGTAACCAGCAACTCCATGTCGTCCGCCTTCATCATCCTACCGTGGCGGAGAAGGGTACCCGTGATCGGTAGATGTAAGAGGTACGAGATGTCGTCCAGCGTGATCGTGATCTCGCCGTACGGTAGATGGAATGAGGATGTCTCAGAGTGCCATCTCTCAACAAATGCCATCAGGATACCGTACTGGATCTGGGAATACCCAATCCTAGACAGGCCTCCAAGACCAGACTCCGCAAGTGCAGACGTGAACCACTCAGCCTCGGGCAGCATCTCAATCGTGTCCATAACCTTGCCCCCATGGTTATAGAACTTCTGTGAATCCTTCTCCTGAAAATTTCCAAATAAAACAATGTTACAAATGAACATATTTTCAACGAATACAATTCTATAAATAAACCGAGAAAGGTTACCTGTCCTAGCCAGACATATCTGGAAGTATGTTCATAATACCCCACGAGGAAGGACATATCAGACGGTCCCCCGGGGTAACCGCCCAGCTCATCGAAATCGTCATCAGCGTCAACACCCTCATGTGCTGACGGGGGAGTGGCCTGAATCTGTGATGTGGAAGTGGCCTGAACCTGTGATGTGGATAGTTGTGGTGTAGGATGTGGTGTAGGATGTCCCTCAGCTGTAGGGGCTACCCCAACTCCCTCTGCGCCGGAAGCCTCGGTTGTAGACTGCATCCGCTCACGTCGGACAGATGCGTGCTGAGTTGTCCATCCATGTATGGTACGATCGTCTCTGCCAGCCATCTAATCTGCAAAGCATAATAAATAAATTAAATTTTGTTTAAAAATAATTAAACAAAAACAAACAAACAAACAAAATAAAAAAAATAAAAAAAATAGTCTTCCGGATGTGCACATCCGGAAGGACACAGAATTTTTAACGTTGGGTATTTCCGGACGTGCACATCCGGAAACACTCAGAAAACTAAACGTTACAATCTTTTCGGATCTGCACATCCGGTACGTATTTTAAAGTTTAAAAATGGCAGCCATGGCCACTGTAACATACAAAAGGGCATTTTAATGCCCTGATTGTCCGTTTGAAGCAGTAAAAATGACCTACATTGTCTCTAACCTATGTTATTCATACAACCTAACAATTTTTACACCTAAATGTCTACTCTAAATCGATTACTCAAAAATTACTCCGAAACCCTAAAATTTGAAAACTTACCGATTAAAATGAGATACGGAGGATTTGGAGTGTGTTGATCGTTGTAGAAGTTGCTCTGCGCCGAACTCGAGTGGAAAAAATCGAGATTTGTGGTGATTGAAAATTTGAGAGTTTGAGAGAGCTTGAGAGATTTTGGAAATGGAAAAGTGAAGAATGAGGGGGAGGAAGAACGTCTGGCGCGAATTAATAAGAAATCCTTCCGGAAGTGCACATCAGAATTGTTTCCGGATATGCATATCCGGAAAAGCTCTGCGTTTTTTTAAAATTTGGTGCGTCCGGATGTGCACATCTGGAATAAGGGGGCATAAAAATAAGTTCACGTGGTGCCTAAGAAACTTGGGTGGTGCATTAAGAAATGCTCTTTTTTTTTTATAGTTAGAACTTGAATTGATAAATAATCTTAAATTGTGAGAAATGAATTTTAATTTTTTTTAATAAATCATTAATTATTGAATATGAATGTAGATTCATAGATAATTATTGATCACCATCAGAAAAATTAAAAAACAAAATTTCATAACCATTCAAATGAAAGTTAAATATTATTGATATGCACTAAAGGAATAAAATATTTTTTTATAAAGAATAACTTCAACTATTTCATATAGTTAAATCATAAAACCTTCTGAAATTGAGAGGATGAAAATTAAACCAAAGAAAATCTTCCTAACAATTAAATGGAAATTAAATATTGTTGGTATGTGTATTATAATTTTATATTTCAATCTTCATTTTAAGGTTATTATTCGAAGAGACGATATACTTCAAATTGCAAGATCTGTATATTTATGTGTATCTTTATTACGAAGACAATAAATATTTTATATCAAAATAATTATGAGTATAAAATATGCTTAAAATTTAAAATAATAATTAGAATTTATATTAAATAAGAAAATAAGAATTTATATCCGAAAGAAAGCATAATTACTAGAGCTGTCAAAATGTGTCAGGCTCATTGGGCCAGCCCATAAGCCCTAAATTTTAGCACGGGTCGGACCATAAAAAGTATTAAAAAAAATGCAACCCTATCTTTTTGGGCCAGTCCATTGGGCCGATGTTTTTTATGGTCCGGGTCGGACCGGCCAAGCAAGCTTTGGGTTGGCCCGTTAAAAATATTAAAAAAATAATAATTTGTTTTGATAAAAATATTAGAAAATTATTTTTGTTAATTTTGAGGGAAAATTGGGCTAAAATATGTTTTTCTTAATTTTAAGGTTGGATGTGTGTACTAAATGGAATGTCACATATATGATGCTTGAAAGTGCTATTAGGTATCGACGTGTATTCATTAGCTTGAGTTATAATGATAAAAAGTATAATATTTGTCCAAGCATTGAAAAATGGGATAGAGCAGAGAACATTTGTAATTCCTTGGCTCTGTTTATAACAGTACTAACTTAATTTGTGGATCATCTTACCCAACCTCAAACTTATACTTCATGCAAGTTGGACTTATAGAGATGGAATTAAATAGAAATTTGAAAAGTCAATATGATGTGATCAAAGATATGACTAAGGGGATGACGGAAAAGTTTGATAAGTATTGGAGGGAATATTTCGTTACTCTTGCACTTGAGAATGTTCTTGACCCAACATCAAAGTTGGACTTTTTGAATATTTAGGTGATTAATTATTTGGTTATGTGTGAATGTATTCTATTGTCTCTAAAGTTATACTATGGGACAATTGTTGCATTCACCAAGTGTTCATGGGACTTAGCCGAAAATTGTCTACTAGATAATTTATTTTTATATCTAATTTAAATGGTTAGATGAGTAATTATTTTGTTATGTGTGATTGTATTTTATTGTCTCTAAATTTAAAAATTAAAATTATAATATTGAAATATATAGGCGGGTCTGACCCATCGGGCTGCATGGCCTATAAGGAACTGGGTCAGGTTCAATTTTGATAGCCCATAAAGTAATTGGGTTGGCCCACTCCAGCCCATTTATAAGTGTTGGTCCACCGGACCAATGCGGCCCGGGCCGGGCTGACCCACTTGACAGCTCTACTAATTACTATCATTCTATAATTGTGAAGAAAGATAAAGGAAATTAAACCAAAAAAATCTATACAAAAAATAAAAATATCTGAGCGAAAGCATATATATTGCAGTTTCTAGAAATGTGATGCTCCAAATGATTGCAAAATACATTTACTTCAATATTCGTTCTAAGATTGTTGTTTGTAGGAGTTGGGTCTGATTAGACTCTCATTCAAATTGCAAAACCTTAAATATAATAATTAGAAATTATACTACACAATATGAATATGAGTATGAAATGAATTTGAATAGGGTTAAATATGTATAAGGTCCCTGAAAATAACCCAACATTCATGTTTGGTCCCTATAAATATTTTCTTCAAGGTTTGGTCCTCCTAAAGTTTTTCGTTTGTAACTTTAGTCACTCCCGTTAGTTTTCACTAACGGTGGCTTATGTGGCAGGCCATGTGGAAATTTTTTGATGACGTGGCTTACATGTGGCAATGCCAACGTGGCAAAAATTGCTGACATGTATGCCACGTGGCAATTGTTTCAATTTTAATTTTTTTAATATTTATATCATATTTGAATCCAAAAATTGTAGCTAATTTGCAGCAACTTTCTAGCTAATTCCTAGCTAATCTCTAGCTAATTTAAACACAGCATTTTTGTAGCTGATTCATAGCTAATCTCTAGCTAATTTAAACAATGTGAAATTATATTTTTGGGTCATGATCATAAGCGGTTTGGTGTTTGTTCATCACTTAAGTTAAAACATTCCATTTTTCTATTCAAATCCAACTACTTGTTTTAAAGTATTCTAATCCAAACATGCGCTATATATAGAGATAATATTACAACAATATCATTGTATAAATGTACATATGTGTTCCAATTACATTCTCTTTTGGTAACTTCTTATTTAAGGTCACAATTTGAACAAAGTATGATTATATGAGATCATCACAACTTACTTAAGTGTGAATCTCATAAGTTAGTGTTATTAAGCTCTTAATCTTCATCCATAAGCAAGTCACCGCCATCATCATCATCATCATCAAATGATTCTCGATCTTTAAGAAAGTATTCATCCTTCAAGTGCTTATAATCCTTCCCCTTCCAAATGACAATTTGTTCTTTATCAAAAGTCACCAGAACACAAGGGACTAGGTCCTGCATCAATACACAATATAATTGAAAAGCAGCAACTTAGAGAACCAATCCCTTCGAAACAGAACTTGGAAACCGAAAATCACGCATGTCTTAAAAAGTTTGAAAGGTAGAACAGAATGCCACCATTGCTCTACTGCCATTACTACTATTATCATTATTTATTTCACATTACTAGAAGGGTAAGCTAAACTTCACCCCATTGGTTTGAGTCACTCATCATGTGTCATAAAATGTTACATATTTTCCTCTAAAAGCAAAAGAGATTTGGATTTACCCTAAGTAGGCATACCTTCAACCAAAAAAGTACATAAAATTGAATCTAATTAAAATTGAAATAAATATTTACATGTGAAATAAATATAAAGAAATACTTAAAAATGGAAGTAACTTCTAAGCTACGGAAGTACGTTGATAGTAACATATAGATCACCGAAATGATGTCCATCAGGATTTGCTCCACCGCCTCCAAACACCTTTAGAATCTCATTATGGTCAATTCCTGCAAATGTAAGAAAAATCATACATCATTGAAACATTTATCTCTTTGTATGCCATATAACCACGGCCTACATCACATATTACAACAACGCATTCCAATTTTTTTGAAATAATTACCTGATATAATATCCAACTTTACTGTCTTTGTTCCTTTGACAACTTTCGCACCCTTGCAAGACCTGCAGAAACTCTGATACCAGTAACAAAAGATTAAAAATCATCAAAAATCAATATATTATCACAATTTCATATTTTACATTAGTATGAAAACCCCCATATCCATTGCATTATTTTAATTACAAAAATCAATGGTAGAGTGAACAAATAACTACAGAATGTCGAGTAAATGGATGCAAGAACAATAAGCAAGTTGCGTAAACACAAGAAGTTCATACATCAATATTGGAAATTCTGAACCTTCTTATATAACATATTAAATAGAAAAGAATCAATATTGCAAATCACAGAAGGAGGGAAGTTTGTACCATACCGATACTGACCACCCCTGATTCTTTACATCGCGTACAAGTTTCATGTCTTCCAGCATTTCAATTGCTCTATGTTACTACAGAACAATTGCAAGCCTGCAAAATAGGAAAATTGAATTAGCTTAATTCTTATTACAATAGCTAACAAAAGCAATCAATATAATAAGAATAATGATTCAAGTTCATTCATCTACTAAACTAAGTAAACAACATTCAAAATTCATCATAAAAACCAATTAAATACTCTATTAAACAATTATATCATCTCAACATTCATATTAAAAGAGCAACTAGTCATAGACATTAACACAAACACTTAACATGCAACAACAATTACAATACATTTTCTTCTACGTACACCCTAAAGAGCTTCTAAAGTTTAGGATCAAGACTGTGTTACCTAGAACGATTTGAAAAGGGAATCTGAAATTTGACCTCGCTTTCCTCTTCAATGGTGGAACCCTAACTCCCATTTTTTGGAACGAAGAGAGATTGGGGGTTTACAAAGAAGAGAGGAAAAGCGTTTTCATTCGGTGATGAAGGAAACAGATTTCCGATCGGTGTTGTAGAAAACAAAGAGGAAGAATTCACGAAATCGAAACCCTAGCTATGATTGAGGTGGCAAAAGGAAGAATTCACAGTGGCAAAATATATTAGTTAAAATTTACACGTATGAAAAAAAAAATTATATTTGGCATGACACATCATCCTCCGTTAGTGAAAACTAACGGGAGGGACTAGAGTTACAAACGGAAAACTTTAGGAGGACCAAACCTTGAAGAAAATATTTATAGGGACTCAACTTGAATGTTGTGTTATTTTCAAGGACCTAATACTTATTTAACCCATTTGAATATGATCAAAATAATATTTATGAAACGAATTCGAATATGATCAAAACAATAAAATGAAAATTAATACGGAAAAATATAGACATGAAATTGATTTGAATAGATGTAAAAAAAAGTAAAAATAAAAACCTTCCAAGAGCTTTTGGATTAGATAAAGATAAAAAAAAAAAATCAATTATCTTTCCACATCGGTGTGAAATAGTTCATCAATTCATCCCATGATTTGTCAGGTTATGCATCAAGTCCTAAAATATAGGTGTGAGGAAGAAAATGGGAAGAATTTATCTATTTAAGGAAGAAAGTGGGACAAATTAACCGTTTAAGAATAATAAAATGATATTATGAAAGAAAATCAAACATCGCATATTAATTGAATTTATAACGGAAACACAAACTATTAAATTAAATTCATATCTGTATAATTGAATTTATAATTTAAATTTTCATTGAACTGACCGTTTCGTAAAACTCTTTCTTTTCTAAACATTAAATTTTACAATAATTAAAAATAATATAATTAATAAATTGTAACTAATATTTGTACAAAAAATAAATTGTAACTAATATATAATATACCAATGATAACATTAAAAGCTAAAAGTAAAAAATTACATATATTAATAATTACTCCTTAAACACAATTTAACAATATAAATAGAGTAAGAATAAAATTAATTTTTAATTTATATAAATTTTAAATTACTTTATTTTTCAACCGTATTTGTAAAACATTTATTGGATACTTTATTGATAGTAACAAAAAAAAAAAATATGTTGATAACAAGAGTCTACTTTATTGATGGTAAGTAACCATGAGCCTAGTACATGTATACATGAATCTAAAAATTTGATTAGGTATAATATTTAATATATATCATTTTTTTATAATAATATTGTAACTTTTAAGATTTACAAAAAACTTAATGCATTTTAAAAAGTACAAAGAAGTTAATATATTTTAAAGATTAATAAATCATTTATCATTCTATATAACAAAGAACTTTTAAGTAATAATTTTAAAACTAAAATAAATAAAGTGAAAGGAGGGAATTAAGATTTTATAGAAGCTGCATATGTTGCTCTATTTTATATAATAAAGATAAAAATAAAGATGTAGTTATATTATTTTTGAAATTAAATATATAAATGATAAATATTCATTTATCATTCTATATAACAATATTATCTTACCATATATGAATTTTCTTAATATATTTTTCTCTAATTCTATCTCTAACACCGTCAATTGTTCTCTCCTCTCAACTGGCAAATAAGATTTAAAAATATCTAATATAGTAGTGATATCTGCAAAATTATTTGTCTGGAAAGTTGACTACAAGTGAAACAAAAGTAGGTAAAAAGAGAAATACTTAAATACTTGAAAATTGTTGGAACAAAAAAAGTGATTCCATGGAGCCACAACAAGCATGTTTGGTTTAGGGTGTGTTTGTTTCAAGTTAAGAAATAACATTCTTAGAAATCTTATTCCCATCATTATTATTACTTGGAATAATATTTCTAACCAAGTGTTTGGTAAAAACTAAGTTTCCTAGGAATGTTTATAATATTTATTTAATTTAAAAATTATAAAAAAGTAAAATAAATGAATAAATGTGAGTAGTAGTGTGGAGTTGTAGTTAGTTAAACTTTATTCCCATGGAAATGTTGGATTCCTACCCTTTAAAGCCTTGGAATAAAAATAGAAGAATCATGTGTAAATAAAATTCCTGGAAATAAAATATGCCTTGGAATAATTTTTTTAAAATTGAATCAAACATGGGAATGTTGCATTCCCATGACAATATTCCCAGGAATATTTTTTACAACCTTGAAACAAACACACCCTTAGTTTTTAGAAGATTCCGAAACAATTTTTAGAAATATAAAGTTGATTTTTATATGATTTTGAGATGTTTGATTTTTTTTTTTTAAAATTAATTCTACTTGAAACTAGAATTTATAATTTCAGAATTTAAATTTGATTTTTATATTGAAATTTACTGTTCAATTTTACATAAACATATTAAAATATATAAATTAATTCTGCTAAACTTAATTATGATAAAATCAATTATATCAAAATCAATTCACCTTCAATCCAAACACATTATATTTGCTTAGATACGATAAAAGATCATTTTAAGCCTTTCTTTATTCATAAATTTGAAAAAACTAAGAATTTTGATAAAAGATCATTTTAAGCCTTTCTTCATTCATAAATTTGAAAAAACTAAGAATTTTGATAAAAGATCATTTTAAGCCTTTCTTTATTCATAAATTTGAAAAAACTAAGAATTTTCTTAAAATATGTTAATCCAAAAAGAGATGTAACCAATCACCTAACTAACACCATCTAAGCAAACTAACTAGGATAGCCCTGTTAAGACATTTGCCTGTTTTTTGTTTGATAATAATCCATGCACACGTGACCACTTACCCTTGTAATATTTCCACTATTCTATCTACTTAAAGAAAACAGATTTCAGATTTGGTCTACTTTTCATGCAAACTATTCATGTTTCTCTTTGTGGTAATATAAATCATGACATTAATATCTAACTTCTGAGGTGAAATATTTGATACAACTCTCTTACTTTGGAAACAAGAACATGTTGAGAGTGATATCTGACCAATGCAATCTCACATACCCTATACTGTCTGTTGACAAACAAACTATGTGAATGAAATCTATTAAAGATAATAATCAGAACAATATAATTTGACTTGGACAAGAAGGAGATGAAACAAAATTGAATGTCTTTGACACCACTCTAAAGTTGTTCTAACTACTATTCTCCTTCAAACACAACAATCTTGATTTCAACTAGCTTCTCTCTCAATCACATTACATTTTTTTATCTTCTAATCAAACAACCATATACTTTCACTTCTCTATAAATAGACCAGCATTTGTGTCTCATTTCATCAACATTGTTTCATCATACATTCATAGAGAAACATGGGTTTTTCCCTTTTTTCGTCACTTAAATTCCCATTGCTCTCTTTATCATTGATCATTTTTTGTACATTTGAGCTTGCATTGGCAGGAAAAACCAGACACTACCATTTTGATGTACTTCTACTTCCTTAAAACACTTATTAATTGTACATTGTTTTGTGTTTTTAGTTTCTTTTCCTTTCTTTAGTCTTCACGTAACAAAATTGAGGTCACTACTAATGCAGATAATGTACCAAAATGTGACAAGACTGTGCCACAGCAAGAGTATCGTGACAGTGAATGGTCAATTTCCAGGACCTCACATTGTAGCTAGAGAAGGTGACAATCTTCTAATCAAAGTGGTTAATCATGTGCAGAATAACATCTCCATTCACTGGTAAACAGTATTCTATTTACAAAACAAAATTGCTACAAAGAAGTAGTGTGTTAAAATTTGAGAATAAAATTAATGCCTAAAAACCTATACTATTTTTGAAATAGGCATGGAATTCGACAACTTCAATCAGGATGGGCTGATGGACCAGCATATGTGACTCAATGCCCCATCCAAACAGGTCAAAGCTATGTTTACAATTACACAATTAAAGGCCAAAGAGGAACACTCTTTTGGCATGCACATATGTCTTGGTTAAGATCAACAGTCTATGGTCCACTCATCATACTCCCCAAGAAAAATATTCAATATCCTTTTGCTAAACCCCACAAGGAAGTTCCCATCATATTTGGTAAGGAAATTACTAACACGATTAACCTCTAGCTCTATTCATTTTTAAATTTTCACAAGCTAATATTTAATTCTTCAACTTTTTTAGGGGAATGGTTTAATGCAGATACTGAGGCCATCATAGCACAAGCCCTGCAAACTGGGGGTGGACCAAATGTTTCTGAAGCCTACACAATTAATGGACTTCCAGGCCCATTCTATAACTGCTCTAAAAAAGGTATCAAGTACTAATAAATATATTCTCTAGGAATAGTTCCCAAATACTAAAATATTGATGTAAAAAAGTACTAAATTTGAATATGAAGCTTTATACATAACTACATAATATTCCACTTTATCACAATAGCAAATCCAAAAAAAGGCACTCAACAAATGAACATTCACAAGTTTAGGCACCAATTTCTTCAAAGCATATAGAGTTCTTTATGAAATGGTATCAGTAATATGGTTGAAATCCTTATAAAAAATCATTTGTTACAGATACATTCAAGTTGAAGGTGAAGCCGGGAAAGACTTACCTTCTACGTTTGATCAACGCTGCACTAAATGATGAGTTATTCTTCAGCATTGCAAATCACAGCCTCACAGTTGTCGAAGCAGATGCAGTTTATGTAAAACCTTTTGAGACTAACACAATCCTTATTGCACCTGGACAAACCACTAATGTTCTTCTCAAGACCAAGTCTCAATATCCCAGTGCGGCATTCTTAATGACTGCTAGACCGTATGCCACTGGCCTTGGAACTTTTGACAACACAACTGTTGCTGGTATCTTGGAATATGAATCCCCATCTAATAATGATCTCAACCGAGTTGTTTCAATGAAAAAGCTTCCACTATTCAAACCTACTCTCCCAGCACTTAATGACACTTCTTTTGCAACAAATTTCACGAACAAACTCCGTAGCCTGGCTAGTGTCCAATTTCCAGCTAACGTTCCCCAGAAAGTTGATAAGCACCATTTCTTCACAGTAGGCCTCGGCACCAATCCCTGCCAGCACAACCAAACTTGTCAGGGACCCAATGGAACAATGTTTGCAGCATCAGTGAACAATGTATCTTTCACACTCCCAACCACTGCACTTCTTCAATCCCACTTCTTTGGACAATCCAGTGGGGTCTACGCCCCTTATTTTCCAATTAGTCCCTTGCATCCATTCAATTATACTGGCACCCCGCCAAACAACACAATGGTGAGCAATGGAACAAAGGTTGTGGTTCTTCCTTTCAACACAAGTGTGGAGCTTGTGATGCAGGACACTAGCATTCTTGGTGCGGAAAGTCATCCTCTCCATTTGCATGGATTTAATTTCTTTGTTGTTGGACAAGGATTTGGTAACTATGATCCAAGTAAGGACCCATCAAACTTCAATCTTGTTGATCCTGTTGAAAGAAACACAGTTGGCATCCCATCTGGTGGATGGGTTGCTATCAGATTCCTAGCAGATAATCCAGGTAAGTTCATAATTTATTCATACTATCAAAAGTTATATTGGTTCATACTCATAGATTAAAAAAAACACATTTACATATCTTTATTATGTTTGAACTGCGCTGCAGGGGTATGGTTCATGCATTGTCACTTGGAAGTCCATACAAGTTGGGGTCTTAGGATGGCATGGATTGTTTTGGATGGAAAACTCCCAAATCAGAAGCTGCTTCCACCACCACCTGATCTACCCAAGTGTTAACTAATTTCAACCTAAAATTGCTTTATTTTGTTTTAACACTTTATCCCGTTTTGTTATTCAACACTGGGAGGTTGTTTTTCATTAGTTGCTTTGATTTCTTTTCTGTAATGGTTTTAGAAGCTTGTCCTGAGGTTGAAATTGCAACTTTCTCTTTTTTCTTTGGACTGAGAGATTTATTTATATAATATGCCTTAACAATACAATTGTATTCCATTCGTTTGAATGAAAATTCCTTATTCAAAGTTTAGAGTTACAATTTGTTACTTACATTTGTTAATTAAAGAAATAATTATGTTCAAACGTATCGAGTAAATTTATTGACTACTGCTTCAGATAATTTTATCCCATTATAGTAGCAGGTGGACATCTAATGGCCCCTAAATTAGAACTTCTCTCAAGTGATTTTATCCCATTATAGTAGCAGGTGGACAACTTATTTCAGCATATAACACAAGTGTTTATTAACAGAAGTGCTTTGCATAAGCTATTTTTATACCAAATGATAAAATAATATTAAATTGTTTTTTAAGATGCCTTCTAAAACCTATGAAAATAAGTTGAAAAAGCTTGTTAAAAATGTTACAAGTAAATTTTTATAACTTGTCCGAATCAATCTCACAAAATTTATGTCATTAGATAAGATCAGATGAACTAATCTATACATACACTCAATATTGATCAGAATTTGTTTCTGTTGGAAAAAACAAAATTTGGAAGTGTGTGAATGTTATTGACGGATAGAAAAATACCTAAAATGTTCTTCTTTCCTTCCTTTGACGCCTGAAACAGATGATAAAATTGAGAATGTCAGTCAAACTCAATCAAACCAGCGTCGTCGTCGTCATCTTCCTCGATTCCATCTCTGTAAAACCAGCGTCGTCGTCGTCATTTTCCTCGATTCCATCTCTGTAAAACCAACAATTATCGTTTTCTTTCAGCACAATGTTACGCGTCTGTATGTAGTGTGTGTTTGTTGGCGCCAAGCTCAAAGAAAACAAACGGGACCTGCGCACAGTTTTCTCTATTTTAGCCGCAAATAAAAGAAGGGGTTTTGGTATATCATTATAAAATAACGAAAGAGTTTTACTCATTTTGCTTTTTATTTATTTTGGTTTTTGATTTTTTTTTATAGTTATTTTGGTTTTTTTAAGTTGTTAGGCATTATGAGTAGTTAGTTATTTAAGAGAATTTCTTATTGTACCTTATATATTTCTAAGGTACAATTTGAATTTTTATATATGTCATCTGATTTTAAAAATACATCTCCTGACGCATCTCATTTTTAAATAAACGTTGACATATTTCGGAGATATATCTCCTGAACAATTTTAAACATTCAAAACATGTCACTAACAAACCATTTACATTTGAATTATTCCGAAAATGCATCTCCGGTAATATTTCAGAGATACATCTTCGAAGTGTATTAGAACAGGTGTTTCTTAATATAAACTGTGTATTTGTTTTCAGATGAAGTATGAAGCATAAACTCGAATAAAAAATAGACGTACAAAATAATAAGAGACTAATATTGGGTGTGTCGAAAATAATATAGCAATACTGGTTCCCTCTAAGCGGAATAAAAGCACGGGCACGGGGCATGTCCTCAATGTACTCATCCACACTCGCCCATCCAACTATGCGCGAGAAGTGCTGGAGGATCCAAGCCTGAAATGAAAATTAAAAAAAAAACATTCAGGGATCAAGAATTATCGGCAATGGTTTCGCAAATATGAAATGAAAAAGATAAAAAAAACATTCAAGGATCAAGAATTATTACCAGTAGTAGTGTCACGCTGCCTGTGACCTGCTTCGTCTTCCACAGACATCTCTCCCTCAACTTCGAATAAAGATAGGTCAGGCAAGCCATCCCCCAGTTGTACTCATGGATCTGCTGTAGATCCAACAAGTACCGGAGGTAGATGACGTCAGTATAGGTGACACTCGAGTCCATAAAAATACAAGTTCCAACCAAAAAAAATAAAGTATGCTCTCAAAGCATGTGTCCTGTGTACCTCCGGAATGTTCTGCAACTCATAGGTCGCGACAATGGCGTAATGTAGCTCATGCATGTTGAAAAAAAAATGGTTTGGTCGTCATTTTGAGACAACAAACAAGTCATATACTAAGTCTAAACTATGTTACATGCGATTCATACACATTTCTAACCCTAATCATTGAGTTATACACATTTACACTAAAACTCAAAAAAAATTCGAAAACTCAAAACGGGTTTTGTATTGTTAGAATAAAACTGGTTTTATATTGTTAGAATAAAACAAACCAATGTCAGATAAACCTCGGAGATATCGAAACATATGAGTTATTTCTTTCCAATGTCTTTTTGTAGGACATGAACTGAATCTTGCTGGTAAATTCGCTGCAAAAGTTATATCAGGTCTTGTATAGTTAGCAAGGTACATGAGTGCCCCAATGGCATTGAGGTATGGTACTTCAGAGCCAAGATCTTCTTCATTACCTTCTTTAGGTATAAATGGATCATTTTCAACATTAAATATTCTACCTATCACTGGAGTACTCAAAGGATTTGCTTTGTCCATGTTAAATCTTTTCAGTATCCTTTATATATAAATTGATTGATGTACCAATATATCATTTTTAGTATATTCAATTTGTAAACCAAGGTAGAACCTAGTTTTTCCTAAATCTTTCATTTCATATTCTTTCTTTAAGTAATCTTTTGCTTCCTTAATTTCTCTATTAGCTTCAATGATATTTAAATCATCAACATAGACAGAAATTATTACAAAATAGTATATTGTTTTTCTTATAAAAACACAAGGGCAAATAAGATTATTTTCATAGCCTTCTTTAAGAAAATATTCACTTAGCCTATTATACCACATGCGCCCGAATTGTTTTAACCCATACAAATAAGCAGTAACAACATCCATAAGATATATATCAAGATTGTTAAATACTGATAAACCAATTAGATAACGAAAAGTAATGGCATACATAATAGGAGAATAAGTTACCTCATAATCAATTTTCGGTCTTTGGTAAAAACCTTGTGCGACAAGACAAGCCTTGTATTTGACAATCTCATTTTTCTCATTTCGTTTTCTTACAAAGACTCACTTATACCCTACCGGTTTCACATCTTCCGGTATAGTCATAATAAGACCAAATACTTTTTGATTTTTAAAAGAATTTAATTCAGTATCTATTGCATCCTTCCAATTTTTCCAATCATGTCTATTTTGACATTCATTCATAGTTCTTGCTTCAAGATCATCATTTTCATTCATAATTTCACATCCAATGGAGAATGAAAATATTTTATCTATATTCATACCTTTTCGGTTCCACAAAGTTCATGTATCAACATAATTAATTGAAATCTCAAGATCATTCTTTTTTCATTTTCATTATCAATGATCTCATTATTATCACCTTGTGCTTCTTCGAGAGCACGTTATTCAATTGTTGATTTATTATTATCTAGTGTCTTTTCAAGATCACTTTCAATCATATTCACCTCTTCTATTCCTTTTCTTTTTCGGAGATTTTTGTCTTTGGATCCCATATGTCGACCACATTTTAAGTGTGCCTTAGATTTACTTGCTACATCATTTATGTTTGAAAGCTCAATCCGAGCTGAGACATTTATAGCTGGTACATGTGACTTTGTCACTTTTTTCAAATCAGTAAAAAAAATTGGCAGTTGATTTGCTAAATCTTGTAAGTGCACTATTTTCTTTACATTTTCTTTCATTGATTTATTATATGGGTCCAAATGTAATAAATGAGATACATACCATGTTATCTCATTTTCTAATTTTTTATTTTCTCCCCTTAGTGTTGAAAATTTTGTTTAGTCAAAATCACAATCAACAAAACTTTCCTGAAAAACATCACATGTTAAAGGTTCAAAATGTCTAATAATAGATGGTGATTCATACCCCATATATATCCCCAACCTCCTTTGAGGTCCCATCTTTGTTCTATGTGGTAGAGATATTGGGACATATACTGCACAACCAAATATCTTTAAATGAGAAATAACCGGTTCCTTACCAATTGCAAGTTGATAAGGGGTATGTTTATGATTAGCACTTGGCCTTAGACGGATGAGTGTTGCAGCATGTAAAATTACATGAACCCAAAAACTACCTAGTAGTTTGGCTTTCATTATTAATGGTCTAGCAATATATTGAAGACGTTTGGTTAATGACTCAGCTAAACCATTTTGTGTATGTACATGAGGAACATAATATTCAAGAGTAAATCCAATTGACATGCAATAATTATTAAATGATTCAATTGTAAATTCACTGGAATTGTCAAGTCTAATTTTCTTTATAGTGTAATCAAGAAATTGATCCCTTATTTTAATTATTTGTGCATGAAATTTTGCAAATGTCATTTCACAATTTGACAGTAAACATACATACGACCATCTACTATATGCATCAATTAATATCATAAAGTGCCTGAATGATCCTGACGGTGGCGGATATGTCCACATATATCGCCTTGAATTCTTTTAAGAAATGCAGGTGATTATGTCTGAATCTTACTTGTGTGAATGCTTTGTTATTAGTTTGCCAATAGAGCAAGCTTCACATGGTTTATCTTCTTTTGTAAGGTTTAAACCTTTCAATAGATGACTGATCCGCTATCGCACACGGGTCAAAATCGAGTTAATAAAAATGTAGTATGCGGAAGTGACACTCGAGTTAGATCGTAAGGACTCTTTGTTAAATAAATTAATTGAATGAAAAGAATGGGGTTTAGGTTTTCATTTAAGTTTATGATTAAAAGAAACGAATATGATTAACGAGTTAATGAGTTAATCTACCAGTTCAGTTTCCTACTTATCGTCGATTACTATTTTACCATTTTCCAAAGCAGATTCAATGCCTTTTCGATTACAGTATCGATCAAACAAGCGCAATCAATATTATATGAATTATGTACGTTCCTATTTACCAAATTAAGCAGACAGTTACAGATAGAACGAATAAATGAAAAAATTAAGTTTAATCGTGATTAAAGTTGGGAACATGCATCAATCGAAATTAACAAACCCTACTCTATGAATTACAAATGAAGCAAATGAAAATCACATAACGAAAGAAAAAGAAATTGAATTAGAAAATATATAACCTCAAAGTTTTACAGAATCCTGAAATAGTAGATCAACCAGAGGTTTAGCCTTCCATGAAATTTGTGCATCTAATTGTTATTTCGTGAAAAGAAGACTGAATGAATAACATAAGATGCGATTTTAGTTTAATTATTACAAGGGAATTTGGGCCCTAATGGAACCCAACCCGAAAAAACATAAAAAAATCGGCCCAAACTAATTATTTTCTTAAGTTTGGAAATAAAATGAATTATTCGACCCTTCTTCACTTTGAATCAGCTTTTGACTTCAACACAAAACTTGTAGATTATCTTCTCATCTATCCAGCACATATTAGAACATGTCAATCTAATTCTCGTATCTGAAGTTATGGCCTACAGAGCGAGAAGATGTCAAATTACTGCTTATTCAGAAAATAAATAATCGAATTAAAATAAAAGCAGAAATAAGTTAAACTTAAGAAACACACTCAAAACAGTAAAATAACAACAACAAGTCATAAAAAATCCGTTAGCGCAAAGTTAAATGTGGTGTATTAAAATACACTGACCAAATTTCCACACACTTAAACTTTTCCGCTCTGAGCAAAACTCAATTCAAAATAGAGTAAAAACAAGAAAAAGAAGAACAAATGGGGCATTCAATTTTAAAAAAAATCGAGATCACAAAGGGGTAAGTAAAATACTCATTCTAAGCTTCAAGTAAGATGGTGTTAGTGAGCAACTTTTTATGACAGTTAAAGCAAGTAAGATGACAGTTTACCAAAGAGTACATCATAAGTTGGAAGATCCTCACAGGATAAAATCCTCTCAACTCTCAAGTGTTTAGGTTAACTGTTTACACTCAAATTACATCATTAAAATTATCACTACCATAAGCTTGAAAAGACTCTAACATCCACACTTGAATTACATGCACACAAAGATCAAAAGGGCTTTATTCAGGTTGTAACTTGGCCAAGGTAATGGTAAGATAATCCTAATGGGTACTAGGCTAAAATTTAAATGAACAAAATAGAATTGAAAGGGATTGTAGGAGTTGAACTAAATAATATTTTATTCACTTTCCATCAACATCACTTCTTGCAGCCAATTTCTCTTCTCTTTGCTTTTTATTTTTCTCTTTTTTTCTTTTTTTTTTGAAGGCATGTGATAAGAACATGAATATTCATCCTTCTTTTCTTTTATTTCTATTTTTTTCTTCTTTTTTTGTGTGCCAACTTTGAAACATCACACCTATGCTAATTTAACCCCCCACATAACTCCAAACAAGTCTCTTTCATCCCATTAAATAGGGTGATATTATTTTTTACTTTAAGACTTGTAATGAGTCCCAACTAAAGAATGGAATAAATAGGCTCAAAGGGGTTTCAAACAAGGGATAGTATTTTTAAGGTTTTCCTTTTTGACTAAGTGGCTAAAAATAAAACATAAACAACTTGTCTTTGTCATATCAGTGTGCACAAGTAATCAAACAATTTTAAAAAGAGACAAATCAAGTTTTAGAGACTAACAGATATGAGTGAAATCACACAAGAAAGAAAGAGATGGATTTTTTAATGTTATCCATTATTAGGCTCAAAATCTCACAGAGGGCGTTGATCAACTACAAGTAATACACAATTAAGAATTTAGTCATACTTATCATACTAAGGATGCACAACAAATCACTCACATCACAACACGAGTCTTTACTCAAGATAAAAAAGAAAATACTCACACTTGTAACCCAAGAACCAAAGAAAAATCATGCATTATTTATTTATTTATTTATTTATTAAATAGGAAAACAAATGAAAACATGTAATTGACAAATAAGAAAACACGTAAGTAAATGACTCTCTCCCCCACACTTAAGAAATACATTGTCCTCAATGAAAGAGACAAATATAAAATAAGGATAAGAGAAAGGAAAGAACACACCCGAGTAGTCAAGGTGGGTAGATGATTACATAAGTAGTATTTCACAATGAGAGCTTTTTTATAGTTTCCTCTTCCAATGTAGGGCTTGTTGTAATTAAATCAATAACAATTAATCACATATACATGTTCTGCATATTATGTCATATACTTTAGTGCAGAATATAATAGATAATATGAACATGTATATAATTACAGGATTTACGACATGTTAGTATATGAGACAAGAGATTGCAAGAATACCTGAATCTATTGAGAAAGTATTTTGCTGGCGGTAATCCTGAAAGCTAGAAGACAAACAAGGAACACATGGTGGCTTGTATGGTTCTTCCTCAACCGGTACTCCTAATGCCTTGAATTCTCTTCAGATGGGGAGAAAAGATAATTTGCTTGTGTACGGTATATTGGGGGTCATAGCCTATATATAGTGTGATGGCAATTAGGGTTCCCATTATTCTCAAATGGGTTATCCTGACATCCACTCATATTTGAGCCCATATCTAATTAATTAATTAATTAAGTACTAAATAGAAATCTAAATAGCCTTTTAAATATATTTGACCACTTAATCAATTAAGGCTCTTAATTTGATAAATAGCTAATATAATTAAAATATATATGCCCACATAATAATTATTGGAATATAATAATTAAATAATATTTAAATTATAAAATATTCCAACGGGGCTCTCATGGAATAACTTAAAGCGGTGTCCATTGACTTTGAAATTTTATTAGTACCTTTACTTTTTATACCTGTGTCACACCCTAATTTTTGACCCTAAGATCCCCGCTGTGTTCTTTGCATAACATATTAGATCGTCCGTGCATAGCTAACCAAGTTATTAGAGCTTGTTTGCGTGTTTCCTTTTTTTTGTGAATTTAAGTTTACTGCAGAAGACTCAAAGATCACGGAAGTTGTGATGTGTCCATTACGTTCCTGTTCGCTTGAAAGAGGTTCAAGGAAGATCCGAGTTTATGTTCGATTGGTTGTGATTATCGTGATGAGTTGCATGATAAGTGGTATTCTCAAGTACAAAGGAGTTTGATCCTATTCGTGAAGTCGGATCACTATTCATCAAGCGGAAGAATTTAGAATTTTGGGGGCTTGTGAACCTTGCACTTTGAAATTTTATCTATGGATAGAGGATGAGAGTTAAAATTTAATCTGAAGAATATTACAAATAAGCCCATGAGTTCGAGTTGACCAAGGCAACGTCCCATGATACCTCCAAGAAGCGTTCAAGCAATCTGTGCCTTTAGATTGGTTTCAAGTTTACTTCCGACCATGATCAAAGTTCTAAACTCATCTTACAAGATTATATTGGGCATTTAGAATTGAAAGGTTAAAGATTCACTCCATTCATGGATACCAAATCTTGAGGCATCACCGGTTAGAAGTTTCTCATGTGGATAGATAGCTTTCACGGTTGACAACCAATTCTCAAGATTGATATTGGTACTCCAGCTTTTATGAAGTATAGTTCCAAAATCCAATGCAAAGTTATCATACATTATCAATGAATACAAGATCAGTTCCAATCCACTCAAAATTTTATTGCAAGATCCAAGAACCCAGGATCAATGTTCATCACTAATTAAGAATTCACTACAAACCAGGATCCAAAGTCGTTACAAATACAACGAGTCTCAATTTCAGAACTTTGGAAATTTCACAAAGATACAAGTTAGTCACAAGACAAGTACCACCTATACCAGTAAGCAGAAGACCATGGAATCTATCAGGAGACCTACTACAATAAAGACTACTTTGTTTGAAGAAATTTCATAAGCTGCTGCGATAGTTGAGTCGGTAGATGGAATTCGGGAGGAGGGTCGTAGCACATTTGGCGCTATGAGCATCTCTTGAAGAAGGTAGCTACTGATGAACTTCCAAAGTCAGGTGCTAGTTCTGGCCGGTTGCAAAGTAATGCCACTAATAGAAGGAAAGAGGTCGACTGTCAAAGGGAATTACTGGTGTTGCATTTGAACTTAACTTAGCAATGACCGTAAGTCAGTTAAAGCTAATCAATCCATCCTCCAATTGCCCTCACCATCGTGACATCTTCGCCATCATCACGCCATATATAAACGCAGCCGACCACTGATCTTCTTCCAGACCTGGCATGCTTCATTTTAAATTCTGGTGTGATTTTTTTACCTTGCACAAAGAGAAAATTATATCGAATTAATGTTCGCGATCATCATTGTAAATAACAAAACTTCTCAAAGCGAAACAGAATTGAAATATTCACAGAATGAAGGCTCTTATTTAAGTAAAAACGAGTTTCAACTATAACAGCAACTCTCTGTCACCACCATAAAACAATGCTTCACACCTTCAGCCAAAACCAAGAGCAGTGAGGTCGTATCCAGTGGATGAATAATATGAAAGGGCGAATAAAAACAAATGGGGTGGATGATCATCATTACCTTTGTAGTTTCCAAAGTTAGCAAGCATATCCTCGTAGGCAAATCCTAAACAGCGTAATGCACCGGTGGTCACTTCGTGAAGAGCCAAACATATGAGGTTCTTAGCATGTTGTCCAGTTCCAGAACCAAACCGTCACGCAACTGAACTTTAGAGCTCCTACCCAACGTGTCGCGACGGCTCCAAAACATGGTCATCGGATGTACATGAAATGAAAGTCAGAAGTTATTGATTCACTCAATCCAGTACAGCCCGAAAAACCAAAGCAGGTCGTATGTTCAAAGGGGCAATCAAAGACACTAATCAAGCATAGTTATGATTGGAGTCACATTCTCGACACCGACGTTAAGAGGAAATCATAATCTTTAATAGCATGGAAATAGAAAATTTGAACCATACATTAAATCGCCACAATGCAAAATATTTTCAGTACACCATTAATTCAAGAAGGAATCATAAGGCACGAATGAGAATCAAGAGTTATTTGATTTCCAAAGAAACATGTCTAAACACAATCCGAAACATGTTTGAGACAGGTTTAAATTTCTTTCCAAGACAATTACCAAACTGTTTGAAGCGTTATCAGGTTATACTGTTACAATAGCAAGCCTCGAGTTGGTTGTTCGGCTCCACGTGTGATGCCGGATTCGAGTTTTGATTGAAGTGGAAAGCTGCAATAGAACACGAAGGAGAGTTATGAGGAATCGAATAAAAATTAAATGCAGCATTCGCTCTCAGCTGCTTCGGATTTCAAACACTGAACTAAGTTCAAGGTTCTTACATTGTTACTTGTTTGAAGGTTTTGTGGCTCGCCACTGCTGCTAATGCTACGATCTCCATTCCACAAGTCGATTCGCCAAGTTCTTCATAACTGCGTGAAGACCAATCCAAATTTCAGAGACTTAGGCAACAATTCATCAACTTCGCCTGAAACGGAAACTCACCAGTTCATGATTCATAAAAAACGGTTTAATCATTTTCCTAAAGTGAACTACAGGAAAGGGAGATTACGAACTAAGGGAACCTCCAAATAAGAAGATGCAAGTAACCTATGAGTTTTCACATACTGGTGCCAAAGAATGGTCGTTTTCGTCGCGAGAGCTTTTGATAGCAATACACCACTGCACTGTCTATAGTGCTTTCACCAACTAGCTTGATGTTGAGAAGCTTATGATGTTGTTCAGATTGACGGAGCTCTCAATAAGCTTTCCATGCCGAAGAAGTACGTCGACGCACAAACCTGTCCATAATGCAACATTTGGAATCAATTTACATTATGTCTCAAAACAATTACCAAAGGCTATACAAAACGAGGCAAGAAAATAGAAATTCAAAGCTTACACATGGTAGTTCTATTGGGGAATTCTTGCAGGACTCTACAAACTATGAGGCTCTTAGAGGAAGTAGCTTTACTAATTCTTGCGCTTAGTTCCGTTTCCGGCCGCTGCATCGAGCATGTTAAAATCAGAGGAGGATCGACAACATAGCATGAGCAAGAATCATTGATTCACAGACCTTGTTGATTACTGTCCCAATGTTGTAGTTCGGTTAGCCTTCATCCATCCACACCAACCAACTAATATTATTCCTTTAAGGCTGGTGATGAATTAAGGGAGACATGTCTGCAACCTTATTGGATCTGCAATAATGCAGCAGCTGTAGCAACCGTTGTTCAGACCTGCGTTCAAAAGATCGAGTAAAAATTCAGCATAATCAAAAACTTTCCAAAGCGGTTTTCCAAATAACTATCTCTCAACAGTCGTATTTGGCCTCAGAGTTTGTTGGAATCAGAAATATATTTTCATCATTTTCAAATATAGAATTGAGGGCAACATCGTAAAGACGCCGCCAACATCAATTCCTTCCATTTTGGATTAATTAGAGCATTCAACTCAATGATTACAAGAGATCATATCAAAAGCGGACTCTTTTTTGGATCTTCCAGATTTAAATTTCAAATTCGAAAAACTCTCCAAATCAGTAACAAGGTAACATCAGAATTTGTCTCAAGACGAAGAAGGAAGGTTTTCAAAAAGTTTCCAAAAATTTCTCAGATTTGAAAACCAAATTGCAAAGCATTCAAGTCGGCCCAAAACTTTCCCAAATCCCAAATCAGATCAAATCAGCATTAAACCGGATCAATCAACATTAACAACTTCAAAAGCTTCCATACTCATCATTGGCCTATAAAAGGGACGCTCTTCTCATCAGAAAGGGAACGAAAAAAACCAGAGACGAAAGAGAGACAAATCACAAAATCAAGCAGTCACGCAAAATTGCCAAAAAACCATTTCCAAACCCACCGACCCAGGCTCAGAGCACCGGAGGTGATCATCATCGCCGCAGCATTCAAAGCAGAAGGAGCAAAGCAACAACGCAAAATCACACAGAGGTAAAGAAAGAAGCTTCCCTCACGAGGAGCCGTCCGCGCCGTCGCAACCATTCGCCTTTCTTTTTCGCTCTTATTTTCATTTCTGCATCATTGTAATCTGTAAAAATGAAAGTATAGTGAAATCGGGGTATTAGGGCTGTGTGGGGTGGGGTTATTTGGTGTTTTGATTGTTTTTCGCAGGTCGCCGGAGAGATGAGAGATCGTGAGAGATAGCGAGATCAGCGACGGCGGATTGGGGTCAAAACCCTAGTTTCGCTTCATTATCGAGAGAAATCGAGAGAGTGAGAGGCGAGGGAGAAAACGGAGAGAGAAGAAAAGAGATTGAGAGATGAGAGGATCCGTTATTTTGATCCGTCCCCTTTTTTTTTTCTTTTATTAAAATCAAATAATCTTTTTTAATAAATAAACATAAAACATACTTTTAATAATAGAATTAGAAATATAATATAATCTTTTCTTTAAAATGATAAAACTTTTTTTAATATAATAAACCTTTCTATAATAAGTTTAGTATAATATAAATTTTATAACAAAATAAAAATTATAACCCTTTTTTTTTAGATTTTTATTTTTATAATAAGAAGATAAGCCCTTTTCATAAAAGATGAACCTTTTAATAATAAACTTTTATAAAAAATATTAATATTAAAATCTTTTTTTAATAAGTAAAAAAAAAAAAACCTTTAACTTTTTTAGAAAATAACGAATAAATCTCTAAAATAATAATAAAACTATTTTATTTAAATACCAAAATTAAAAACTCTTTTTAATTAAAAACTCTTAATAACCTTTTTAATATTGAAATCGTTTATAATTAAAAATCTTTATCCTTTTGTAATATAACTTTAATTTAGATTTTTCTTTTAGATTATTTAAACCTTTTTCTGAAAATTAAACATAATATCTTAACTTTTTTTCAATAATTAAAACCTAATAGAAACCTTTCTTTTTAATTAGTCAATAATCTCTAGCCGATAATTCTAACTAAAAATAAGCCTCTTGTCATTAACCTTAAAAATAAATCAAACTCTTTTCCAAATAAACCACTCATCGTTAGAATCCCCCTCACACTCGAGTGTGCATCGCTTGTATGTTTAATTATCTGATCTTATTTTCTTGCTTGATGTATGCTTATTTGATATACTGTTCAAACCTTTTCAAAAACAATAAAAATCCTCGATCCAACGTCAAGCCAATTTTCTACCCATGTAAGTCGATCGCCTTAGGGCATCGCATTCGACCTACCGATCACTGGACACAAGTCTAGCATCACTTTGCTAGCACCTTCGCCTAAATAACATTAAATTAACCGCATTAATATCCAAGGGAAAATCCCATGCATAATAACCACGTTATTGTGCATGGTGCATATCATTTGCATCATAATCGACAAATTTAAGATAAGACAATTAGACAACTCTAGGATAGACTTCCTAGGTTAGTCCCCCTCAACTTTGATTTTTAATCAAACTTTAGCCTACCTAATTCTCCACACGAGAGAATTAGATGTTAATCATCTCAAAGAAAGGGACATACAATCCCATACCCCACAAATACAAACATTTTCAAAGAACTGTGGCGGTTTTCTTAAGATGATGACTCATCTTCTTCACTTACCCTTAAACTCTTAGCAAACAAATATAACAGATAATATAAAATAATCAAGAGGTTCCTGTAGAGTACTACAGATATCTAGGATGCTAACACCTTCCCTAGGTATAACCAACCTCCGGACTTAGAATCTAAGTGCATTTGCATTGCATTGTGGGTATCCGGTCTTTCTCCCTTCCCTTGGATAAAATCAAAGACGGTGGTGACATTAAAAATATGCGATACAAGTTAACTAATAGCTTGTTATCCAATTTTCACCGCGACAGAAATGGCGACTTCACTGGGGACTCTCATAAGAGGGTTCCCCCTAACTTGAATCTTTTATTTTATCTGTTATATACTTGTTTTGCTGTTTGGAGGGATTCTTGAGTGGTGAGAGTCCTAGACCCGGACATGAGTGTAATTATAGGAGATGATATGGTCAAGGGTACTTTGACGGAGTCGATTCCCGAAAAGTCGAATTGAGAAAATCATCGCTCAGTTTAGGTTCTTTTGAAATTAATATTGTTTGAACGAGTCCATTCGTGAAAACGGTATTAACTTCGACCAAGAACCCTTAAGACTGAGGACCGTAGCACCTTTAACCCCACTTGGCCTTTTAGGATGTAGTGCGGTGACTATGCGGGAGTCTATTTCCAAATAGTTGTCACGCGATACTACACTCAGACGAGATTCTCTTGAGAATATTATTGACTAACCGAGTAATTTGGGAAGTCGATAATACTCAAAAGATGGGTCGTAGACTCTGGGAACTTCTAGAACCCGTTCGGCAGGTACATTTGAAACCACACTACCTTATGGGATGGGTAGACCTTGACTCCATTCACGCTCCTTTGAACCTAGGACCTTTTGTTTGGTTGTTTGTGTGCCCTTTTGTTTGTGTGTTTGTGCATACATACATAAGCATCATTTTCATTCAAGTTCGTGGAATCTGAGTCTTTTATTTACATCGTAGGGTACCATGGACAATGAAAGAAGGAATACCGTGAAGTATACTTACAAGAGCTTTGATACGATTAATCTAAGGAGGTTGGAGACTTTGTTGGCTGATTCAGAAGGATTCCAAAGTAGGTATGGGGCACTATTGTCTTTATTGAAGGTGAGGGTTGATCAAGGACTTCTCTCCACCCTGCTTCAGTTTTATGATCCGCTCTATCATTGCTTTACCTTTCCTGACTACCAGCTGGTACCTACTCTCGAGGAATATTCTAGTTTGACTGGTCTACCTATTCTGGATAAGTCTCCTTTCCCCATTTTTGATAAGGATCCCAAGGAACAAGAGATTGCTAAGGCAATGCATTTGGAGTTAGTGGACATCCGAAAGAATATGACTACTAAAGGAGGGATTCCTGTTTTGCCTATGAAGTTTTTGATGGAGAAAGCTCAACATTATGCCAAACGTTCAGACATGGCTGCATTTGAGGCTATCTTTGCTTTGATGATTTATGGTACCTTTCTGTTTCCCAACCTCAAAGACTTTGTGGATCTCAATGCTATTAAAATATTCATAAAGAGGAACCCAGTCCCTACTTTATTGGCAGAAGCTTATCACTCTATCCATCTGAAGCACGTCAAAGGAGGACAAATCACCTGTTGTGTACCCCTATTGTACAAGTGGTTTACTCAACACTTGCCCAAAGCCATCGCTTTCTGGGATCCTAATAAGGGCTGGTGGTCTAAGAAAATCATGGCCCTCACTCATTCTGACATCGTTTGGTATAATCATAGGTATGATGAAGTCGTAATCATCGATAGCTGCGGGGATTTCGGGAACGTGCCTCTTCTTGGCATACAAGGAGGAATTAGTTATAATCCGATCTTAGCCCGCCGACAGCTGGGGTACCCTTTGAAGGACAAACCCCTCGGTATTCATACAGAAGGGATCTTTTTCAAAGAACATGAAGAGCAGGAAGGGTTGAAGAATGAGATTTTAAAGGCTTGGAGGGACAAGAGCAAGAAGGATAGGAATGCCATGGGGAAGCGTAATTGTGTCTCTTTAGACCCTTATCTACAATGGGTTAGAAGGAGAGCCATCGAGCTTAGGATGCCCTACGACCGCCAAGAACCTATGGTCCTGAATGAAGAGCCTGTCTTCATCTTTGCATCTGAAACAGAGGAATTAAAGATTGCCTTAAGGAAAGCTCAACAAATAGGGAATGCTTGGAAGGATAAGTATGAAGTGGTTGTGGAAGAGAACGAAGCGCTTCAGAGGCGACTAAAAGCAAAGAGTGAGGAAGTTATCTCCTACAAAAAAAGGAAGTTACAGGAAGACCCAAGTTCCTCAAATTCTGAGTCTACTTCGTGGGAGTCGATAGTAGATGAGCTGATTCTCGAGAAGTCCCGCATGGAAGAGGAAATTAAGAAGTACAAGCTGAGATTATTGGGGGAGTCTCCTTAGGCCTTTTATTAGCTTTTATTTAATTATCGTTAAAAGCTCTTGTGAGAATACCAACGGTTGTAACGTTTTCATTATGAGTTTTCAATTCCCGTTTCTTTTATTTGTAACAGTTTTTTATGATTAATAAAATTTGTGTCCTTTGGTATTCTCTGACGACTATAAGTACTCAAATTCCACAAACTTTTGCATCTCATCTGCATTGGCTTTCTCTTTTTTGTTTTTTTCTTCAAGGAACTCAAAGCTTGCTTGTTTTTAGATATCATAAAATGGATTATGGAAGGAAAGGAGCTTTGCCATACACCTTCAGGGCCTTTAATGTGGGACAATTAAGGGAACTAGGAGGTCAGATAAAAGATCCAGAAGCCTTCGCTGCGAAGCATTGACAGATTCTCTCTTTATTGCAGGTACAAGTAGCCGCTGGTCTATTGGAGACGCTGGTTCAGCTCTATCATGTAATCTACCATTGCTTTATCTTTCAAGATTTCCAGTTGATGCCCACATTGGAAGAATATTCCGCTCTATTGGGAATCCCCGTCAAAGACTCGCCTCCTTTCTACGGTGGAGAAGGAAGACTCAGCCAGGAAGACATCGCAAGAGTAACCCGCATCAAGTTGTTGGAGATCCAGACTCACATGATGGTCAAGGGAGGAATCGACGGCTTGCCTGCTCAATTTTTATTCGAGAAAGCTCGAGAATTCGCCGACAAAGGAAGTACCAGAGCTTTTGAGAACCTGTTCGCGTTGCTAGTTTATGGCTTATTCTTGTTTCCAAATGTTGAGAATTTCGTCGATGTCCACGCGATCATGATCTTCATGCTCAAGAATCCTGTTCCAACACTATTGGCCGATGCCTACCACTCGATTCATTCAAAGATTCTGAAAGGAGAAGGTCAGATCGTTTGTTGCACTGCTATCCTCTATAGGTGGTTTATTTCGCACTTACCGAGGTTTGCGGCCTTTTGGGATATAAAAGACGGTTCTGAATGGCCTGTTAAACTCATGGCTCTCACTCACTCGGACATTGTTTGGCATGATCCAATGTACGGAGGAATTCCCATGATTCACAGCTGTGGAGATTTTTCTAATGTGCCTCTCCTTAGCAGAAAAGGTTGCACTAGCTATAATCCTATTCTCGCTCGTCGCCAACTTGGACATCCGATGAATGTAATACCTAATCCAGAGAACTTGAAGAGAATTTTCCTTTATGAGGGAGAAGACCTTCAGCTGAAGATTCAGATTTTATTTGCTTGGCGTCGAATCAACAGACAAGGGATGATTGCAACAACAAACCCCGACTGCACAGTCGCGGAATATTACCTGGAGTGGTCACGCAAACGAGCTCTCACTCTGACAATGCCGTATCCTCGACCCAAGCCTCCCGTGGTGGAATCAAACGAAGTATCAAGGTTGAAGGCAGAAGTAGAGAAGCTGACCTTGGACAAGTTTATATTGCAGGAACGGATTGACAAGTTGATGGAAGAACTCAGTGGAAGAAAGGGAGCATCATCCAGTGGATCGAAGCCCTAGTTCCCTTTTTATATATCTTGTTCATTTATTATAATAAAGCCCTGAAGGTGTATCGTTGTTATGAAAAATTAAAATTTTAAATAAAATATATTTGCAATTACGATATTTAAAATACGCTTTTGAGTTCCTTGGAGTGCATGCTGCATCATACGCATCATTCGTATCTGCATTTGCATTTCTTTGCATTCCAGGTTCTTATCCGTGTCTCCTTTCAGAAGACAAGCTGAGTCATCGATACAATACTCGAGCCGGTCGTAAGAAGAGAATGGATCAACTCGAGCAGGAAAACAGAGCACTCCAGGAAGAAGTTTCAACACTGAAAGAGAGTCTAGAGAAGATCAATGGGATGATGGAAGCTTTGATGGCTGCTCAGAATCAGCCATCACATAATACGACATCACACAGCACTGTTATCTCTGAGATAATATCAGCACCGATCCCAGTGGTGCCCACTACAAATGAAGTTCAGTATTCTATGCCTCCTGGTTATCCGTGGGGTATGCCTCCTCATTTTACTCCAGCTGGATACCGCCCGCCTGTTTCTCAAGCTATTGCCACGACTGCTGTAATGACTGTGGCACCACCTGTGGTGAATGCTACTCCTTTTCATCTGGAAGAACCTGTGTTTCATGTTGAACCTAGTGAGAGTGTTGGAATGGAAGAACGAATGGATGATTTCCAGGACCAGTTTCTAGAAATGAAGAAAGAAATCAAGGCCCTTCGTGGGAAAGAGTTGTTCGGAAAGAGTGCCTCTGAGCTATGCTTAGTGCCTAATGTTAAGATTCCTCCAAAGTTCAAGCTCCCTGATCTGGAAAAGTATAAAGGAAATTCTTGCCCACATAGTCACATAGTTATGTATGCACGGAAAATGTCTGCTCATAAGGATGATGATTCCCTATTAATACATTACTTCCAAGACAGTTTGACTGGCGCAACCCTCAAGTGGTACATGGGGCTAGATAGTTCAAAGGTCCGCAACTTTAATGACCTCTGTGAGCTTTTCATCAAGCAATATAAATATAATGTCGACATGGCGCCAGATAGAGACCAGCTGAGAGCCATGGCCCAGAAGGAAAGAGAGAATTTTAAGGAGTACGCCCAGCACTGGCGTGAACTTGCTGCTCAAGTCACTCCACCTCTGGAGGAGAAGGAGATGACTAGAATTTTCCTGAAAACACTAAACCCATTTTTCTATGAGAGAATGGTAGCGAGCGCCCCTAGTGATTTTACTGAAATGGTCAACATGGGAATGCGATTGGAAGAAGGTGTCCGTGAAGGAAGATTGGTGAGGGAAGGAAGTGCTTCCAGCAATGCCAAGAAGTATGGAAGTAATTTTGGGAAAAAGAAAGAACAAGAAGTAAGTGATGTGCACCAAGGACGGTCGAAAGGAAGATATCACCAACACCCGCAGGTCGCTGCTGTGACCCCAGTTATCAATGCTCCAGCTTACCAGCCGCAGTTCGCACAACCTTATCAACCATCACCTCAAACTCCACCTGCTTCGCCACAACAACAATATCGTCAGCAAAATCATCCATCTCCTCAACAAGCCCGACAGTCGTTCAACAGCCCCGGTCGTGTGGTCAGGAAACCAAATTTCGATCCGATTCCTATGCTATATGCAGAACTCTTCCCAGCATTGTTGCAAAAAGGCCATATCCAGACTAAGTCCCCACCAGCGGTGCCTAAGAACCTTCCTTATTGGTACAAAGCTGATCAGTTTTGTCCATATTATCAGGGTGCGCCAGGCCATAATATTGAGAATTGTTATGGATTGAAAGCCGATGTTCAGAGATTAGTCAAGAGTGGAATCCTGACTTTCAAAGATTCGAATCCAAATGTGCAGAATAATCCTTTACCGCAGAATGGAGCGGCCAATGTGAACATGATCCAAGAGTGTCTTACGGATGAGGATGAAGAGGTATTTGTGATAGTTCCCCACATCAAAGATCTGGAACGAATTGAGTTTACTTATGATAGCCGGAAGACTGTTGCTAATCCTCTGTTTATTAATGTACCTGGTCCAGTTCCTTATACTTCCAGCAAGGCTATTCCCTACAGGTATAACGCTACTATGTTTGAAAATGGTAAGGAGGTGCCTTTGCCTAATTTGTCATCTGTGGTCAACATTGCTGATGTTAGACGAGTTACAAGGAGTGGTCGAGTTTTCTTGGCGCCAAAAGATAAAGAGGTCCCTTCTGAGCAGCCAGTTGTAAAGAATACGACTCTGGGGCAGTCCAGTGGGAATGATTCCGTAGACAAATCTGATGAGGTTCTAAAAATGATCAAGAGAAGTGAATACAAGGTGGTGGATCAGCTGCTACAGACACCATCTAAAATATCTGTGTTACAATTGTTGATGAGCTCCGAGGCCCATAGGCAGGCATTGCAAGGAGTACTTGAGCAGGTATACATTAACCATGATGCAACTATAGAGCAGTTTAGTGGAATAGTGGGTAACATTACTGCATGTAACAATCTGGGATTCTGCGATGAGGAGTTACCCGAAGAAGGGAGGAAGCATAATCTGGCTCTGCACATTTCCATAAATTGCATGAATGACATGTTATCTGGGGTTTTGGTTGATACTGGTTCTTCGTTGAACGTGATGCCAAGAACAACTCTCGCAAGGCTAACTTATCAAGGACCTCCAATGAGGCCAAGTGGTGTTGTTGTCAAAGCTTTTGACGGTTCGCGAAAAACAGTGATTGGAGAAGTGGATCTACCCATGACTATCGGGCTCAGTGTTTTTCAGATTACATTCCAGGTCATGGACATTCATGCCTCCTACAGTTGCTTATTAGGCAGACCATGGATACATGAGGCGGGAGCTGTCACATCTACTCTTCACCAAAAATTGAAATATGTTTGCGATGGACAATTGGTCACAGTTTGTGGTGAAAGGGCTCTAGTAGTAAGCCATCTTTCTTCCTTTTCTTACGTCGATGCAGAAGAAGAGGTGGGGACTCAATTTCAAGCCCTCTCGATTGTTAACAATACTAATAATAATGGAGCTTCTATGGCATCTTTCAAAGACGCACAGCGGGTGGTGGAAGATGGTTCTCAAGGGAAGTGGGGGCAGGTGCTGGTGTTGCCCGAAAATAAGAACAAGGAAGGTTTGGGTTTCAAAGGTAATAATTCCGAGAAGGCTCCCACAGGAAATATGGTTATTCTCCCTATCAAGAATGTGTTTCACAGCAGAGGGACTATCCATTCGCCAGAGGTAAATGTTATGGAAGAAGATTCTGAAGATGCTGTCATTCCTCTATTTCCTCCTCAACCAGAAGTCCAAAGACCCGAATATGAAGCCAGTGCCATTCTTGAAGATGAGTCTGTCGAAGACCAGCCTAATTTTGTGACGTATGGGGCAATGGCTCAAAATTGAAGTGTTGTTAATGTTCCTGTTGTGATCCCTTTATCAAAGTAATTGTTTGTTTGTTTTCGTTTGTTTTAGTCTATTCGCTCTGCCCAAGGCGATAACATTTGTGTGTGGGCTTTACTTTTCATAATTCCCTTTGCTCTGCCCAAGGCAAAGGTGATTTTGTGTTGGGGCCTTTGTTTGAAATTTGCTATCATCAATAAATTATCATTTTACATTCCTATCTGTTGTTTCTGTTTATTATTACTTTAAGGAAAATGGTAATCACAATTTTAAATCACTTTGCACGTTCATGCACACACTCTCACTTGCTCAAAATCTAAAATAAAATCACATCACATGTGCAGATTGCTGCACGAATTGAACATCAAAAACAATGACCCAATGCCTTCTTCGAACTTTGAGTTTCCTGTGTTCGAAGCCGAAGAAGAGGAAGAAGAGATCCCTGAGGAAATATCCCGGTTACTTGAGAATGAAGACAAAGCCATTCAGCCTCACAAAGAGCCAGTAGAGGTTATTAATTTGGGTACAGAAGAGCTCCGTAAAGAGGTGAAGATTGGAGATTTGCTTGCGTCTAATGTGAAAGAAAGGTTGATTGAATTACTCAAGGAATATGTCGATGTGTTCGCTTGGTCGTACCAAGACATGCCTGGTCTCGACACTGCCATAGTGGAGCATCGTCTACCTTTGAAGCCAGAGTGTCTGCCAGTCAAGCAGAAGCTCAGAAGGACTCGCCCTGACATGGCCTTGAAGATTAAAGAAGAGGTACAGAAGCAGATTGATGCAGGTTTTCTCGTTACATCTGAGTACCCGCAGTGGTTAGCCAACATTGTGCCTGTGCCAAAGAAGGATGGTAAAGTTCGCATATGTGTCGACTACAGAGATTTGAACAAAGCTAGTCCTAAAGATGATTTTCCTCTCCCCCACATTGACATGTTGGTGGATAGTACTGCAAGGTATAAAATTTTCTCTTTTATGGACGGGTTCTCGGGTTACAATCAAATCAGGATGGCTCCTGAAGACATGGAGAAGACATCATTCATCACACCCTGGGGCACATTTTGTTACAGAGTTATGCCGTTCGGTTTAAAGAATGCTGGTGCAACGTATCAGAGGGCTATGACTACTCTTTTCCATGATATGATGCATAAAGAGATTGAGGTTTATGTAGATGATATGATAGCCAAGTCTAAGACTGAAGAAGACCATGTCGAACATCTTTTGAAGTTGTTTCAGCGATTGAGGAAGTATCAGCTACGTTTGAATCCTAACAAGTGCACATTTGGTGTCCGCTCAGGAAAGCTGCTAGGTTTCATTATTAGCTAAGAGGGAATCGAAGTGGATCCAGATAAAGTCAAAGCCATACGGGAAATGCCAGCTCCGACTACGGAAAAACAGGTCAGAGGGTTCCTGGGTCGTTTGAACTATATCTCTCGGTTTATCTCTAATATGACTGCTACTTGTGGACCCATTTTCAAGCTTCTCAGAAAAGAACAAGGTTATGTTTGGACTGAACAATGCCAGAAGGCATTTGATAGTATTAAAGAGTATCTCTTGGAGCCTCCTATTTTGATTTCTCCGGTTAGGGGCAGACCTTTGATCATGTATCTGACGGTTTTAGAAGATTCCATGGGGTGTGTACTCGGTCAACAAGACGAATCCGGGAAGCAGGAACATGCCATTTATTACCTCAGTAAGAAGTTCACCGACTGTGAGTCCAGATATTCAATGCTAGAGAAGACCTGTTGTGCCTTAGCATGGGCGGCTCGCCGTTTGCGCCAATACATGCTAAATCATACCACTTGGCTGATCTCTAAGATGGATCCCATCAAGTACATTTTTGAGAAGCCAGCCCTGACGGGAAGGATTGCCAGATGGCAGATGTTGTTGTCCGAATACGATATCGAATACCACACTCAGAAGGAAATTAAAGGAAGTGTTTTAGCAGATCACTTAGCTTATCAACCCATTGAAGACCATCAGTCTGTGGAGGATGAGTTCCCGGACGAGAGCGTGATGTATTTGAAAATGAAGGACTGCGAAGAACCATTACCAGATGAAGGACCTGAACCAGATTCTCAGTGGGGTCTAATTTTTGACGGTGTTGTCAATAGCTACGGTAAATGGATTGGGGCAATTATTGTGACTCCTCATGGATCTCATATCCCTTTCACCTTAAGATTGACGTTTCCATGTACGAATAATGAGGCCGAGTATGAAGCATGCATCATGGGCCTTGAAGAGGCAATGGATTTAAGAATCAAGAATTTGGATGTATGTGGCGATTCTGCTGTGGTGATATACCAAATCACAGGGGAATGGGTGACCCAACAAGACAATTTGGTTCCATACAGAGATTACGCAAGAAGACTACTCCCTTTCTTCAACAGAGTTGAATTCCACCATATTCCTCGTACCGAGAACAGGATGGCGGATGCTTTGGCAACCCTGGTTTCTATGATTGTGGTGAACCGCTGGAATGACTGTCCTAAGATTAATGTTATGCGCCTCGACAGGCCTGCTTATGTGTTCTCTGTAGAAGAAGTTATTGATGAGAAACCCCGGTACTATGATATTGAATTTTTTCTCCGAAAGCAAGAGTACCCACCTGGGGCATCTAACAAGGACAAGAAGACTTTGAGAAGACTAGCTGGTAACTTTTTCCTGAACAATGATGTACTGTACAAGAGGAATTTCGACATGGTCTTGCTGAGATGTGTTGACAAGCGAGAATCGAATATGTTAATGACCGAAATTCATGAAGGATCTTTTGGTACCCATGCCAACGGTCATGCTATGGCAAAGAAACTCTTGAGAGCAGGATATTATTGGATAACGATGGAATCAGATTGTTACAAGTTCGCAAAGAAGTGCCATAAGTGTCAAATCTATGCTGATAAAATTCATGCACCACCAACTCTCCTGAATGTTATATCATCTCCGTGGCCCTTCTCTATGTGGGGCATCGATATGATTGGTATGATAGAACCGAAAGCATCTAATGGACATCGCTTTATCCTAGTGGCGATTGATTACTTCACCAAATGGGTTGAAGCCGCTTCATATGCGAATGTTACTAGACAGGTGGTCGTCAAATTCATCAAGAACCAGCTTATTTGCAGATATGGTGTGCCGAGTAAAATCATCACTGATAACGGGTCAAATCTGAATAACAAGATGATGAAGGAATTATGTGAAGAGTTCAAGATTGAGCATCACAACTCTTCTCCGTATCGTCCAAAGATGAATGGAGCGGTCGAAGCAGCAAATAAGAATATAAAGAAGATTATTCAGAAAATGGTGGTCACTTATAAGGACTGGCATGAGATGCTCCCATTTGCTTTACATGGGTACCGCACTTCCGTGCGCACGTCAACAGGGGCAACACCTTTTTCACTTGTTTATGGTATGGAAGCTGTGCTCCCGGTAGAAGTCGAGATCCCTTCTATGAGAGTTCTGATGGAGGCAAAGCTTTCGGAAGCTGAATGGTGTCAAAGCAGATACGACCAATTGAATCTGATTGAGGAAAAGAGATTGACAGCTCTATGTCGTGGACAACTATACCAGCAGAAGATGAAGAAGGCTTTTGATAAGAAGGTTCGACCTCGCGAGGTCAAAGAAGGAGACCTTGTTCTTAAGAAGATCCAGTCTTTCCTTACCGATTCCAGGGGGAAATGGGCTCCTAACTATGATGGTCCTTACATAGTCAAGAAGGTCTTTTCAGGGGGTACTGTGATGTTAGCAACTATGGATGGAGAGGAGATCACCCATCCCGTGAATGTGGATGCAATCAAGAAGTACTACACCTAGAGAAGTTGGCTCAGTTTGGTTCGCCAAAGTTTACTACAACAGTTGAAGACAGGGCCTTCAAGGGGCCTAGAACATGGGAAACTCTAGTTCGCTTAAGAAATAACATTGTTTTGTTTTTGATGTAATTTCTTTTACTACCATTTTCCGACATTGTAATAACATATGGAATCACGCAATTTGCTGATCACCATTTTATGAAATAAAGTTGCAATTGTCATTTATCGGCAAATTGTTTTATCTTGCAAAATGATTTTTTGTATCCTTTGATAATAAATTTCAAACTGTCTTGTGTGCGGATTACTCTGATTTACGAACACTAAAAGGGATGTTGACAGCCTCCATAAGCCATGGCTCAGAGAGTTTCTACCCCAGGTAAGGTGGCAGCTCCCCAGTGAGTTTTATTTCAGGTAGTCGCGACTGTTCCCCGGTGAATTTCTTCAGTTTCAGCCTTCCCCAGCGAAGCGAGTGTTTATTTCACTCCTCATTATATTTTCTCAATCTTCCCCGACGAAGCAGATATTTATTTTATCCAGCTACAGGCTACTTCAGCTCGCAACGGATATTTATTTTATTCCCCTTGAAGTCTCTTGGATCAATGAGTCTGATTCGTTCCCAGTGAATCTTTCTCATCTCCAACAGAGCGGCCAGACTCATCTTAACAATCCTAAGTGAAGTCACGATGTTCATCCCCAAGTGGAATGCTCTTTTTTTTCCCTAGAGAAAGTTTGAATCTGTGAAGTAGGGCTTGTTTGGTTTTCCATTCATCCCCAGTGATGCTTCTTATATTGCAAAGATTGGTCGAGTATCCGTATCGAGATGCTTGTTTTCGTCTCCAGTTTGCTTTTGGTTTTGTCAGCATAAGCATAAGCATAGCATGGCATCCTTTCATTTAGATTCATGGCATTTGCGCTTTTCGCATCTTGCATCTTTTGGTTTGTTTTTTCTGTCACTTTGGTCGCGGTTATCCCCAAGTGACTGGGTATGTCTGCTCCCTCCAAGTATAGTCATCAGCCCTAGGCAGAAAAAACACATATTTTCTAATCCCCCACTGAGCTCGATCCTCGTGGAAGATGGTTGCTTTAGTTTTCTTTTCCATTTTTGGATAAAGATAAACCCGTTGGGCTCAATCCTCAACGGATGGAGTCTTGTTTGACCGTTTCTTTCCAGTTATTTCCTGGATTGAACTTTGGTCCCTGACAATCACAATTTTGGATATTTCTGAGATTTGAATCCGGATTAAGCGTGCATTTATTTCGGCACTTTGCCTCCCCAAGAAGAGTTTACTTGAAGATCTCTATGGAAGACATAAATTATTTCTCCAATGACTACTACATTTTCAAGGGATTTACACCCGGACAACAAGTAGCTGCTCTTTATTTGAGCAGTTCGGTTATCAAAGATTTCTACGACAAATGGCAGTCTCCTCAGGACAGTTTGTCTATCCCCAGCAAAGTTATCAAGGTTATCAATTCATTTTCCATCAAATGTTATCTCCTCGGAAATCCGTCAGAGAAACTCATTGAAGACTTTACAGGCATTCTCTTTATTTGAGAATTCCCGTCGCAAGAATTCTATTTACTTCACTGAAATTTCAACTACAGCAATATCGCTCTACAATGGCTATCTCCAGTGAATCCATTATTCAAGTTACTCCCACCAGATGACATCTCTTTGAAGAGGATGGGAAATTCAAGACTTTGTTTGAGGCAGACAACCTCACAACACTTATTTTCGAGACTTGCCCATGGCATACAATCTTGGGGCATGGGAAAGTATTTACTCTTCCTAAAGCAGAACATGTAAGGAAGCTGAATCATCATCTTGATCGTTGAAGCTTTTCCAGCCTATTACCTGGCTTAGGCTATCGTGGGATAGTAGGTAATACGTCTGTGTTTTGGGTCAGATGCCTCGCTTAGGCTACCGTGGTGGTAGTAGGTCATCTTTCCTTATCGTGTTTTGGCTTAGGCTATTATATGCTTGATAGTAGGTAGCACACCTTTTGGTCGGACACCTTTGCTCAGGCTGCCACAAGTTGGTAGTAGGCGATCCTCCTATTCCAGTCTATTACCTCTGCTTAGGCTATCGTGTGATAGTAGGTAATTGATCTGTATCCTTGGTCAGATGCCTCGCTTAGGCTACCGTGGTGGTAGTAGGCCATCTCTCCTTTAGTGTTTACCTGGCTTAGGCTATCATATGCTTGATAGTAGGTAACACAACCTTTCTGGTCAGATGCCTCGCTTAGGCTACCGTAGTGGTAGTAGGTCATCTTTCCTGCTTGGTTTACCTGGCTTAGGCTATCATATGCTTGATAGTAGGTGACACACCTTTTTGATCAGATGCCTCGCTTAGGCTGCCGTGGTGGTAGTAGGCCGTCTTTTCCCGCTGTGTTTACCTGGCTTAGGCTATCATATGCTTGATAGTAGGTGACACGCCCTTTCTTGGTCGGACGCCTTTGCTTAGGCTACCGTGTTTGGTAGTAGGTGATCTTTCCTCCCTAGTTCATTACCTCTGCTTAGGCTATCGTGTGTGATAGTAGGTAATATACGCCCTTTCATTTCAACTGGATACCTTTGCTTAGGCTACCAGCTGTTGGTAGTAAGTTATCTTGTTCCTTTCAAGTTTCTTACCATGTGCTTAAGCTGCTTGTGATTGTCAGTTGGTAGTCTTTTTCCCCTAGTGGAGTTAGATCTTTCCCCGTGGAGTCTTGCTTTGTTAAGCTATTCCTCATCAGGTCTTCCTTTCTTTAGTTATGTTTTAGCGTTTCAACCGCAGTTTTTCCCCTGTGACATTATTCCTCACAGAATTCCTTGTCTTGCATAACATATCATATCATGTGAATTTGGCAGCATCTTAGGGCCAAAAATTTTGTGCATGTTTGTATTTAAGTCTCTCCTATCTCGTCGAGACGAAGATTTCAATCTCCATACCTCTGAATAGGAGAAACTTAAATAGGGGCATCTGTCACACCCTAATTTTTGACCCTAAGATCCCCGTTGTGTTCTTTGCATAACATATTAGATCGTCCGTGCATAGCTAACCAAGTTATTAGACCTTGTTTGCGTGTTTCCTTTTTTTGTGAATTTAAGTTTACTGCAGAAGACTCAAAGATCACGGAAGCTGTGATGTGTCCATTACGTTCCTGTTCGCTTGAAAGAGGTTCAAGGAAGATCCGAGTTTATGTCCGATTGGTTGTGATTGTCGTGATGAGTTGCATGATAAGTGGTATTCTCAAGTACAAAGGAGTTTGATCCTATTCGTGAAGTCGGATCACTATTCATCAAGCGGAAGAATTTAGAATTTTGGGGGCTTGTGAGCCTTGCACTTTGAAATTTTATCTATGGATAGAGGATGGGAGTTAAAATTTAATCTGAAGAATATTACAAATAAGCCCATGAGTTCGAGTTGACCAAGGCAACGTCCCATGATACCTCCAAGAAGCGTTCAAGCAATCTGTGCCTTTAGATTGGTTTCAAGTTTACTTCCGACCATGATCAAAGTTCTAAACTCATCTTAGAAGATTATATTGGGCATTTAGAATTGAAAGGTTAAAGATTCACTCCATTCATGGATACCAAATCTTGAGGCATCACCGGTTAGAAGTTTCTCATGTGGATAGCTAGCTTTCACGGTTGACAACCAATTCTCAAGATTGATATTGGTACTCCAGCTTTTATGAAGTATAGTTCCAAAATCCAATGCAAAGTTATCATACATTATCAATGAATACAAGATCAGTTCCAATCCACTCAAAATTTTATTGCAAGATCCAAGAACCCAGGATCAGTGTTCATCACTAATTAAGAATTCACTACAAACCAGGATCCAAAGTCATTACAAATACAACGAGTCTCAATTTCAGAACTTTGGAAATTTCACAAAGATACAAGTTAGTCACAAGACAAGTACCACCTATACCAGTAAGCAGAAGACCATGGAATCTATCAGGAGACCTACTACAATAAAGACTACTTTGTTTGAAGAAATTTCATAAGCTGCTGCGATAGTTGAGTCGGTAGATGGAATTCGGGAGGAGGGTCATAGCACATTTGGCGCTATGAGCATCTCTTGAAGAAGGTAGCTACTGATGAACTTCCAAAGTCAGGTGCTAGTTCTGGCCGGTTGCAAAGTAATGCCACTAATAGAAGAAAAGAGGCCGACTGTCAAAGGGAATTACTGGTGTTGCATTTGAACTTAACTTAGCAATGACCGTAAGTCAGTTAAAGCTAATCAATCCATCCTCCAATTGCCCTCACCATCGTGACATCTTCGCCATCATCACGCCATATATAAACGCAGCCGACCACTGATCTTCTTCCAGACCTGGCATGCTTCATTCTAAATTCTGGTGTGATTTTTTTACCTTGCACAAAGAGAAAATTATATCGAATTAATGTTCGCGGTCATCATTGTAAATAACAAAACTTCTCAAAGCGAAACAGAATTGAAATATTCACAGAATGAAGGCTCTTATTTAAGCAAAAACAAGTTTCAACTATAACAGCAACTCTCTGTCACCACCATAAAACAATGCTTCACACCTCCAGCCAAAACCAAGAGCAGTGAGGTCGTATCCAGTGGATGAATAATATGAAAGGTCGAATAAAAACAAATGGGGTGGATGATCATCATTACCTTTGTAGTTTCCAAAGTTAGCAAGCATATCCTCGTAGGCAAATCCTAAACAGCGTAATGCACCGGTGGTCACTTCGTGAAGAGCCAAACATATGAGGTTCTTAGCATGTTGTCCAGTTCCAGAACCAAACCGTCACGCAACTGAACTTTAGAGCTCCTACCCAACGTGTCGCGACGGCTCCAAAACATGGTCATCGGATGTACATGAAATGAAAGTCAGAAGTTATTGATTCACTCAATCCAGTACAGCCCGAAAAACCAAAGCAGGTCGTATGTTCAAAGGGGCAATCAAAGACACTAATCAAGCATAGTTATGATTGGAGTCACATTCTCGACACCGACGTTAAGAGGAAATCATAATCTTTAATAGCATGGAAATAGAAAATTTGAACCATACATTAAATCGCCACAATGCAAAATATTTTCAGTACATCATTAATTCAAGAAGGAATCATAAGGCACGAATGAGAATCAAGAGTTATTTGATTTCCAAAGAAACATGTCTAAACACAATCCGAAACATGTTTGAGACAGGTTTAAATTTCTTTCCAAGACAATTACCAAACTGTTTGAAGCGTTATCAGGTTATACTGTTACAATAGCAAGCCTCGAGTTGGTTGTTCGGCTCCACGTGTGACGCCGGATTCGAGTTTTGATTGAAGTGGAAAGCTGCAATAGAACACGAAGGAGAGTTATGAGGAATCGAATAAAAATTAAATGCAGCATTCGCTCTCAGCTGCTTCGGATTTCAAACACTGAACTAAGTTCAAGGTTCTTACATTGTTACTTGTTTGAAGGTTTTGCGGCTCGCCACTGCTGCTAATGCTACGATCTCCATTCCACAAGTCGATTCACCAAGTTCTTCATAACTGCGTGAAGACCAATCCAAATTTCAGAGACTTAGGCAACAATTCATCAACTTCGCCTGAAATGGAAACTCACCAGTTCATGATTCATAAAAAACGGTTTAATCATTTTCCTAAAGTGAACTACAGGAAAGGGAGATTACGAACTAAGGGAACCTCCAAATAAGAAGATGCAAGTAACCTATGAGTTTTCACATACTGGTGCCAAAGAATGGTCGTTTTCGTCGCGAGAGCTTTTGATAGCAATACACCACTACACCGTCTATAGTGCTTTCACCAACTAGCTTGATGTTGAGAAGCTTATGATGTTGTTCAGATTGACGGAGCTCTCAATAAGCTTTCCATGCCGAAGAAGTACGTCGACGCACAAACCTGTCCATAATGCAACATTTGGAATCAATTTACATTATGTCTCAAAACAATTACCAAAGGCTATACAAAACGAGGCAAGAAAATAGAAATTCAAAGCTTACACATGGTAGTTCTATTGGGGAATTCTTGCAGGACTCTACAAACTATGAGGCTCTTAGAGGAAGTAGCTTTACCAATTCTTGCGCTTAGTTCCGTTTCCGGCCGCTGCATCGAGCATGTTAAAATCAGAGGAGGATAGACAACATAGCATGAGCAAGAATCATTGATTCACAGACCTTGTTGATTACTGTCCCAATGTTGTAGTTCGGTTAGTCTTCATCCATCCACACCAACCAACTAATATTATTCCTTTAAGGCTGGTGATGAATTAAGGGAGACATGTCTGCAACCTTATTAGATCTGCAATAATGCAGCAGCTGTAGCAACCGTTGTTCAGACCTGCGTTCAAAAGTTCGAGTAAAAATTCAGCATAATCAAAAACTTTCCAAAGCGGTTTTCCAAATAACTATCTCTCAACAGTCGTATTTGGCCTCAGAGTTTGTTGGAATCAGAAATATATTTTCATCATTTTCAAATATAGAATTGAGGGCAACATCGTAAAGACGCCGCCAACATCAATTCCTTCCATTTTGGATTAATCAGAGCATTCAACTCAATGATTACAAGAGATCATATCAAAAGCGGACTCTTTTTTGGATCTTCCAGATTTAAATTTCAAATTCGAAAAACTCTCCAAATCAGTAACAAGGTAACATCAGAATTTGTCTCAAGACGAAGAAGGAAGGTTTTCAAAAAGTTTCCAAAAATTTCTCAGATTTGAAAACCAAATTGCAAAGCATTCAAGTCGGCCCAAAACTTTCCCAAATCCCAAATCAGATCAAATCAGTATTAAACCGGATCAATCAACATTAACAACTTCAAAAGCTTCCATACTCATCATTGGCCTATAAAAGGGACGCTCTTCTCATCAGAAAGGGAACGAAAAAAACCAGAGACGAAAGAGAGACAAATCACAAAATCAAGCAGTCATGCAAAATTGCCAAAAAACCATTTCCAAACCCACCGACCCAGGCTCAGAGCACCGGAGGTGATCATCATCGCCGCAGCATTCAAAGCAGAAGGAGCAAAGCAACAACGCAAAATCACACAGAGGTAAAGAAAGAAGCTTCCCTCACGAGGAGCCGTCCGCGCCGTCGCAACCATTCGCCTTTCTTTTTCGCTCTTATTTTCATTTCTGCATCATTGTAATCTGTAAAAATGAAAGTATAGTGAAATCGGGGTATTAGGGCTGTGTGGGGTGGGGTTATTTGGTGTTTTGATTGTTTTTCGCAGGTCGCCGGAGAGATGAGAGATCGTGAGAGATAGCGAGATCAGCGACGGCGGATTGGGGTCAAAACCCTAGTTTCGCTTCATTATCGAGAGAAATCGAGAGAGTGAGAGGCGAGGGAGAAAACGGAGAGAGAAGAAAAGAGATTGAGAGATGAGAGGATCCGTTATTTTGATCCTCCCCTTTTTTTTTTCTTTTAATAAAATCAAATAATCTTTTTTAATAAATAAACATAAAACATACTTTTAATAATAGAATTAGAAATATAATATAATCTTTTTTTTAAAATGATAAAACTTTTTTTAATATAATAAACCTTTCTATAATAAGTTTAGTATAATATAAATTTTATAACAAAATAAAAATTATAACCCTTTTTTTTTAGATTTTTATTTTTATAATAAGAAGATAAGCCCTTTTCATAAAAGATGAACCTTTTAATAATAAACTTTTATAAAAAATATTAATATTAAAATCTTTTTTTAATAAGTAAAAAAAAAAAAACCTTTAACTTTTTTAGAAAATAACGAATAAATCTCTAAAATAATAATAAAACTATTTAATTTAAATACCAAAATTAAAAACTCTTTTTAATTAAAAACTCTTAATAACCTTTTTAATATTGAAATCGTTTATAATTAAAAATCTTTATCCTTTTGTAATATAACTTTAATTTAGATTTTTCTTTTAGATTATTTAAACCTTTTTCTGAAAATTAAACATAATATCTTAACTTTTTTTCAATAATTAAAACCTAATAGAAACCTTTCTTTTTAATTAGTCAATAATCTCTAGCCGATAATTCTAACTAAAAATAAGCCTCTTGTCATTAACCTTAAAAATAAATCAAACTCTTTTCCAAATAAACCACTCATCGTTAGAATCCCCCTCACACTCGAGTGTGCATCGCTTGTATGTTTAATTATCTGATCTTATTTTCTTGCTTGATGTATGCTTATTTGATATACTGTTCAAACCTTTTCAAAAACAATAAAAATCCTCGATCCAACGTCGAGCCAATTTTCTACCCATGTAAGTCGATCGCCTTAGGGCATCGCATTCGACCTACCGATCACTGGACACAAGTCTAGCATCACTTTGCTAGCACCTTCGCCTAAATAACATTAAATTAACCGCATTAATATCCAAGGGAAAATCCCATGCATAATAACCACGTTATTGTGCATGGTGCATATCATTTGCATCATAATCGACAAACTTAAGATAAGACAATTAGACAACTCTAGGATAGACTTCCTAGGTTAGTCCCCCTCAACTTTGATTTTTAATCAAACTTTAGCCTACCTAATTCTCCACACGAGAGAATTAGATGTTAATCATCTCAAAGAAAGGGACATACAATCCCATACCCCACAAATACAAACATTTTCAAAGAACTGTGGCGGTTTTCTTAAGATGATGACTCATCTTCTTCACTTACCCTTAAACTCTTAGCAAACAAATATAACAGATAATATAAAATAATCAAGAGGTTCCTGTAGAGTACTACAGATATCTAGGATGCTAACACCTTCCCTAGGTATAACCAACCCCCGGACTTAGAATCTAAGTGCATTTGCATTGCATTGTGGGTATCCGGTCTTTCTCCCTTCCCTTGGATAAAATCAAAGACGGTGGTGACATTAAAAATATGCGGTACAAGTTAACTAATAGCTTGTTATCCAATTTTCACCGCGACAACCTGGATCAAAGAACATTATTCTATAGGTAAAAGTGTTGAATGGACAAGTGAAAGTGGTCTTCTCTTTATCCTCTAGTTCAATATAGATCTCAATTTTCACAACATCTAAAATCAAGGGGTTAAGCTGCCTTTGGGTCTGCCTAAATGATTTTTCTCCATCCTCAAGTAAGATTCTATGCATACCTATGGACAGACTAACACCAGGAATGTTAGTTAAGGTCCATCCAATTACCTTATTATGTTTCTTTAATACATGCAACACTTTTTGTTCATGTTCAGATTCAAGTTTAGATAAGTAATTTAAAGACAAATTTTCTTCAAATTCTAAAATGGATATTTTAAATTTGAAGGGAGTGACTTAAGATCTAAAGCATATGGTTGCTCAATGGATGGTAAAATTTTGGCAGCAGGAACTACATTTACATCTGCAACATCAACTTTGTCAATAGAAATATCAACTTGTAAGGTAGCTTCAATTTCAGCACAAACTGAACATAAGTGAATATCAGTACAAACATCACAAGTATAAGTGTAATCCAAATCAGATAAAGAAGGGAAATCAACAAAAAGTGTATCAAGCGCAGCAAGTTTTTTTAAGGTTCTTTGTTCAACAATGTTATGATAATTAACCTCAAAACTAGAATCAAACAAATTATGAGAGAAAACAAAATCAGAATCACTATCGCTAATGGGTGCAATAGTTAGGATTTCCAGATAAGTCTTGTTCAGGTTTACGTTTAGTTCAGTTATGTTTTGGTAAATCTTGGTCATTATTTTTCTTCATTCTTTTACATTCTTGCTCACAAATAATCCTTATGTTATTCGACATACTTTTAGTTCAGTTATGTTTTGTTCAAATCTACATTTTGTTTTATGATAACTTATAGGTCACAGTTCGAGATGTGTTGGAGTGTGATTTAAGTTCATTTTCGAATTAAAGTTTCAATATAAACCATGAGGGATGTGTAGACGTATGGTCGAAATGATGAGGTTGTCTATGGGTGTTCTTTGAACTCAGTAGTGTTGGAATTAGATTAATAACAATTAATAAAAAAACATACATGCTCAAAATTTTATAATATATAATTTAGGTGCGGAAATCAAGCATGTATAAAATTAAAGGATCAATAAATTATTTTGAAATAACTGGATCTATTGAGAAAAATCCCTCTGACGGTAATCCTAAAACCCAAGAGTTGATGGCTTTTGTGGTTCTTTCTCAACCGGTACTCCTTATGACTCGAATTCTCTTCAGATGAGGAGAAGAGATAATTTATTTGTATATCGTATATTGGGGACCATAGCCTATATATATTGTGATGGCCAATTAGGGTTCCCATTTTTCCCAAATGGGTCATCCTGACATCCGCTCATATTTGAGTCCATACCCAATTATTTAATTAATTAAATAATTCCCAAATAAAATCTAAATAGCCTTTTAACATTATTTGATCACATAATTATTTAAGGCACTTTATTTGATAAAATAGCTAATATAACTAAATAAATATATGTGGCCACATAATTATTGGAATATTAATATATTACTAAATTATTAAAATATTCCAACAATCTCCCACTTGGCCAATATATCTTAATAATTATATCATAATTCTTTAGGCGTACATCTGAATGCTATTTATCTTTAGATTTCAACTTTACAATCTGGTTCACCTCATACATTAATAATGGGATCACCGCGACTGTCGTCACTAACGTATAACGTGACGGAACCCTAACGGCCACCACATCAACGTACTTGATGACATAGATCGATATGGATGAGTGGCATGGAAATTGCATGCATTGTGATATCTGAATCATGCATATTTCCAACTATTTCTACCGGAGTCTTTAGTGAGGTCAAACTAAAGTTCCTTAGGTGTAGAGCTGGCAATGAACCAAACCAACTCGAAAATAGTTCGAAATTCGATTCGAAAATTAAATCGTTGAACTAGGTTCATGAACCAAATGAGCTGAATATGAGCTAAAAACTAAGTTCGTTAATTAAATGATCTAAACTTGAACTATACATAGTTCGACTCGTTAGGTTCATGAGTCAATTCGATTATATATGAGATAGATTATATTGTCTTTAAGAGTAGGTTTAAAGATTTATTCTAAATCTTAGTCTCATATTTTCTTTTAATCTAACGGTTTTAATTAATAATTTATATTCTCAAGTGAGTAAAATATTTCTACGAATAATTATACAAATAAAATTAACATCGTATAAATTCCAATCTTATAACTTTTATTTTATTTCTATATTTTTTATTTAAAATTATTAATTTAAAATGTCAAATATATATATATATATATATATATATATATATATATATATATATATATATAAAATAGACTTTAAAAAATTACTTTTAAGTCTGTGAAATAAGCGAGTTGAACCTAACAAGATAAATCTAACGAGTTGAACCGAGATATTCGTGAACTTCTAACAAGTCGAGTTTGACCTGAAAAAAAAGTTCGTGATGAACTCAAACTCGAACTCGGCCAATTCTTAACGAGTCGAGTTTGAGCTGAAAAAGAAGTTCGCGATGAACTCGAACTCGGCTAATTCTTAACGAGTCGAACTGAGCTAAGGCGAGTTCGACTCGACCCGACTCATTTCCAGCCCTACTTAGGTGTAATTCAAAATCACAATATTTGCACATAACAAAAAAACTTGATATTGTTATAACAATAATACCTCATAAGTTTTTATTTCTGTAGAAAATTAAACATAACATAAAGTTTGTACCAAAATAAAACCAAAACATAGAACATAGAAAATTAAAGGAAAACTTCCACTAATCTAAGGCAATCTCAAAACCAAAACCTATATGAGCAACATGCCCATGAAAAGCCTTAGGTGCTAAACCTTTGGTTTGTGGATCAGTAGCATTAAGTCTGCCTCTATATGTTCTATCAAAATTTGTTTCTCCTGAAATCTTTCTTTCAATCCAAGATACTTGATATCGATAAATTTTGATTTTGTAGAACTCATATTATTGTTGGAGTAGAGCAAAGTTGCACTATTGTCACAATAAACCTTTAAGGGCCTTTCAACGCTCCCAACGATGCCTAGGTTTGTGACAAAGTTCTGCAGCAAAATTGCATGATTTGATGCCTCAAAGCAAGCTACAAACTCAACTGCCATGGTGGAGAGAGCCATCAAAGTCTGTTTGAAAGACTTCTAGGAGATGACTCCTCCAGCCAAGAGAAAGATATAACTAGATGTGGAACGTCTGCTATCCGGGCATCCAGCAAAATCTGAGTCAGAATACCCAATGATCTCCAAGCTATATGACTTCCAATAAGTGAGCACGAAGTCTCTTGTTCTCTTCGGGTAGCGCATTACACGATTTACTGTTATCCAATGCTACATATCAGGGTTGCTTAGATATCTGTCAAGAACTCCTATAATGAATGCCAAGTCGGGACGGGTGCAAACTTGAGCATACATAAGACTTCCCACTACTGAAGCATATGGAACCTTATGCATCTCTTGCTTTTCAAGATCTGTAGTGGGGCACTTTTTGAGACAAAACTTATCTCCTTTAGCAACGGGTGTGTCTCCTGGTTTACTATCATTCTTGGAGAATATATCTAGAACTGTATCAATATAGCTCCTTTGCGACAATCATAAAATACCTCGAGAACGGTCTCTAAGTATTTAAATTCCTAAGACAAATGAGGCATCCCCAAGATCTTTCATCTCAAATTTATTTGTGAGAAATTTCTTGGTTTCGTGCAATAAGCATATATTATTGTTTTCCAAAAGGATATCATCTAAATATAGTACCAAGAAAACGAATTTATTCCCACTGAACTTTTGGTATACACATCTATCAACCGGATTAGCCTCAAAACCAAATGAGGATATTACTTGATGAAATTTGTAATACCATTGACGGGAAGCCTGTTCAAAGCCATATATGGATTTCTTGAGTTTGTAAACCATAGACTTTGGGTCTCTTGACACAAAGTTTTCTAGTTGCACCATATATATCGTCTCTTCAATGTTTCCATTTAGAAACGCAGTCTTTACATCCATCTGATGCAACTCTAAATCAAAATGAGCTACCAATGCCATCATGATCCTAAGAGGGTCCTTCGAAGAAATTGGAGAGAAAGTCTCTTTAAAATCAATTCCTTACTTTTGAGTAAAGTCTTTTGTGACAAAACGAGCTTTATATCTCTCAATGTTACCCTTTAAATCCCTTTTGGTTTAGAATATCCATTTACAACCAATGGGTTTCTTTCCTTTAGGTAATTTAACGAGATCCCAAACATCATTGTCAGCCATCGACTTCATCTCATCCTTCATGGAATCAACCCACTTAAGAGAGTTTGGACTCCGCTTAGCCTTACTAAAGTTGATAGGATCTTCCTCAGTCAAACCAATGCCATCCTCATGTTCCTGAATAAATACAACATAATCATCTGAAATTGCACTCTTCCTCTCTCTAGTGGATCTTCTTAATGGTGGCTCTTGAGGTTATTGAGTTTGAACTATAGGTAGTGCTTGAGGAAGAAACTCAGTATTGTCTTATTCTTGAGGGATGTTAGGAATAACATCATTATATATTTCAGGATCTATTTCTGGAACAAAGATACGTACAAAGACTTGATCATTGTGAGAAACAGTTTCTTCATCAAAGGCAACACTCATTATGCTTCTTTCCCCTCCAAACTCTACATCCTCAAGGAATCTTGCATTTCCCCTTTCAAAAATTCTTCTAGTGATGGGGTTGTAAAACTTGTCCCCGTAAGAGCGTTCAACGTATCCAATAAAATAGCAGCTAATTGTCTTTGCATCCAACTTACCTTCATGAGGCTTATAAGGCCTCGCTTCATCTGGACATCCCTAAATGTGCAGGTGTCTAATGTTAGGCTTTTTCCCAGTCCACAACTTATAAGGGGTCTTATATACTACTTTACTAGGTACTCTATTAAGGATATATGTCCTAATCATTTATGCCATAAAGTGGCGGAATTCTCATTTAATTTTTGTTTTGTACCATGTGACTCTATTTTCATTATTTTGTTATAAGGACATTCAATATCAAGCTTATAAAGATTATCATTCAAATAACCATAACCAACAACATTTGAATCATATGAGAGGCTAAATTTGTTATTTCCAAACGAACAAGTATAACCTGATTTGTCCAAAATAGAAATAGAAATTAAATTTCATCTACTAGACGGTGCAACAAAAGTCTCAATCAAATCCAAATGAAAATCGGTCTTTAATAATAATCTAAAAGTCCCTATAGCCTCTGCTACAAATTTATTGCCATCGCCCACATAGATGAATCTTTCAGCATCACTTGGAGGACGGCTCCACAGACAACCCTGCATGGACATACGAATATGAGTAGTAGCACCAGAATCTACCCACCATGTATCCTTAGGTAAATAAACTAAATTAGTTTCTGAACAAGCAAAAGTGAGAAAATTACCATTCCTTTCACGCCATGCGGCATACTTGGAACACTTAATCTTCATGTGTCCAGCCTTTTTGCAAAAGAAGCAAGTGGTCTCCTTAGGTTGTTCCTTTGCCTTCTTATTTTAAGAAAAAATTACCACAAGTTTCTTCCTTTTATTCTGAGAACTGGTTGCCAAGTGAGCACTTTCAGTCTTCTATCTCTTTAGCTTATCTTCCTCTTCCACACAGTGAGATATGAGCTAATTGAGAGACCATTTGTCCTTCTAGGTATTGTAACTCACTTTGAATGGCCCAAAGTGTGTCAGGAGAGAGATCAAAACCAAGTGCACAATTAAATCCTCAGGAAGTTCTAACTTCAATGCCTTGAGTTTTGATGCGAGATTAGACATCTCCATGATGTACTCACTTATGTTACATTTGTCTTTATAAACCATTAAAATGAGTTTGGACAAGGTACTATTTGTCTCAACCTTATTGATCTGAAGTAATCAGACTGGATCGTCGTGGACTTCAAGTAGGACAGATAATGATGCTTGTAGGAGAGGAGGAGGTGTACCTACAAGGTACTCCGATGCCAAAGTAAGTATTTGGGTAAGAGAGAAAGCAAGCACAAAGCGTTAAGGTATGATTTCAAGTATTGAATAGTGATCAAACCTGACCCTCTCAAGTGAGAGGGTATTTATAGAAGTAACCCCTAGCGCGGGGCCAAGGTCTCCCATGTGGCCGAATTATCTGGTCGACCAATGGGAGACAGCCAGGTGGAGGGTCAGGCGCGTGACCCTTTAACCTGGTCCAATTGTTTCATGAGTTTCGGGGAGGCAGTTAGTCGCGTGAACTGACAAGCGAGTGAGGGGGACGCTCTCAACGGTCATATTGAGCCCAACGACTAGTTTCTGGCCAATGGCTAGTTTCTGGCTATTGGGCCTTGCCAAGAGCAGGATTGGATTGGGCCTTGCTGATGCTCCGCAAGTGCACGGAAATATCAAAGTAATATAAAAGATTGTCGAACCCACAAAGACCAATATCAACCTACTGTAATTTATTGTTGCTTTGTAAAGCTAAGGCTATGATTAAAAAGGTACGAACGGAAATATAAACGCTAATTACTAAAGGTTTGAAAATAATACTAAAACGAGCCCGAAATATGATTTCTGCGCATCTAAAGGATTTGTAGAAAACGGGTACTGATTGTGATTATACGCCTATTCCGTAGAATATACCGACTTAAAGGCTCCGCCTCACGCTCTCGCGGTCTTAACTAAAGCCATACTTCTTAATCCCAAGATTTTGCTCTCTCTCGCTCGGTAACTAAGAAACACACTTTGAAAGCCAATAATATCCTAATCGTTGTCTAAAGTGCTCTCGCTGTATTTAGATATGATGCCTAATTCCCACTATCCGATTCACTCCTCACGTTCTCGCGGATCTCGGTTTAAACCTTAATTTGCTTCTCGCCCTCGTGACAAAACAATGTTAAATAACCTCTCACTCTCGTGACAAAGCTGCTTAAATTAAACTTGGAATTTAAAACCAAAATGACATACATTCATATTATCGCACCTATTATTTTCTACGGAGTCCCAACGGTAACGACGGCCCTCATACGTCGGACTCAGGACAATTTAGCAAAACATGGAATTAAATGAAAATGACATAAACGTGGTAAATATAATCAAGGATATCATGCTTAAACAATTATAAAATGCGATATCAAAAATAACAAAGCGAAAAGATAAAGAACCTGTAAATGCGGGAAAATAAACGGAGACTTGAATTAAACGAAAACGGAACTGAAATAATATTCTATTAATATGACGACAAGATTATTGATCCAAGAGTACAAGAAACAAACAAGAATAGAATTTGTGACTATCTCTCGATGTGAGTGATTGTCACTTTTTCAAGTGCTTTTCTGTCTAAAATTAGGAACGGAATGTCGGCAGCGCTTCCGCGCATCTTGGATGCTGAAACTACCCTCCAAAGGGGCCTATATATAGAGAATCCTTGGCTCCAAAAAGTCTGGTTCGGATTTGAATTTCAAATGAGCATAACTGCCAAACTGCTGCAGAAAAACTGCTCCCGCCACAAACGGCGACCGTCGTCTGCATAATGGCGACCGCCATTGCTTTAAATTGGAGATTCCCTCCTTTTTGGGCATAGCGAGCGCCTTCCTCAGGGCATGGAGAGCGCCATTCCTTTAGGGAGGCCAGAACTTGCACTTTTGCTGCTTTTTCTTCATTCTTCAGCTCAACTTTCATTCTTTTATTCTACATTGCTGATAGAACACGTGTCAAAGCAAAACAAAGGAAAACATGAGTAAATAGCATAAAAAACGGTAAAGACTCGACAAAATGATAAGTAGAAATGCGCGAAATGAATCAAAATGTACGATACGAAATCGAATTATCAACACCCCCACACTTAAACCATTGCTTGTCCTCAAGCAATCAACCAACACGGTAAAAAGAAAATAAGCACGGTTCAAAACATAGGCACAACGAGACTCTAATCATACGTGGTTGATAGGCTAAAGTTTGGTCGATAGGTACTAAATAGTGAAAACAAGGATATCGTAACGACACATTTCCACATTTGCGGACAAAGACTCCCTTCCTATGCAATACAATTCAAATCATGACATTATAACTCGATCTACATCCTTCATCATATTTCAACTCTTTTTCATTCTCGCGTAATCACATTAAGTCCGTTATCCTTTGTACTTACATGGTAAGCGAACCTGTTTGTGTTATATGATCTCGACATTCAATATTTTTTTCTTTTTCGCACATTATGTTTTCTTTTGCTTACGAATTTCAAGAGTCCGAACCTTTAGGCTAAATGGCCGGGTGAGGACCACCTAACTTAGCAGGAACATGTCTTTCATTCTTTTTTTTTATAAAAATCACATTATTCAAATTTTTGAGATCAGCACATATTTGCATCGGTTCGTTACTTAGTTTGTACACAAGGATGGTGATGACTGCTAGTATAAACTAATCAAGAGGCTACTTCTAAGAAAATAGGCATAAGGTCTTGGCATAATGTCTATTTAAATCAATATCACATACTTAGGGAATCTAAGGTGTAGGAACGGTACCGATATTTACAAAACTTTCCCAAGTCTATCTAACACAACCTACATACTTAGGGAATCTAAGGTGTAGGAACGGTACCGATATTTACAAAACTTTCCCAAGTCTATCTAACACAGCCTAAACAACATATATACTTTCAGAGTGTCGTGCCATGAATCGAAACAAAAAATAGTTGGAGGTTAAAATTTGTTAAAATTTTGGGGAAATTGAATAACAAGTGAAAACAACGCATAAAGACTCGACAAAACATTAAAAACAGATTAAATTCCTAAAAGCATGAAATAAGCTAAAAAATAATAAATCAAACAAAAAAGCGATAAATGTAAAGCGATAAAGTTCCTCCCCCACACTTAAACCAAACATTGTCCTCAATGTTTTGATAAAAGGTAGAAAAAGGAAAGATAGAACCTGTATGAATACTATTGCGTGCCAAATCCTCTCTGATCATGTTTTTGTAGTCCATGTCTTCGCTGACCACTCCTGCTTCAGCGGCGGGCATTTTGAGATACCTTTGTTTGTGTAATTCTTGAACCAGATCATCATATTGCCCGCTTCCAAAAGAAGTACCTGTAAAAAGTGTTAGAAAAATATGGTGCAGTTTGTGCAGGTGGAACTTAACCATACAAAGAACGAGGAAGAGGTGAGTTACTGACGGGAGAGACATGCTCTTTCCTATCATACTCATCATCGGTGTCACCACCAGCAGCGACATTCGTAGGAATATCTATGGGCACCAACTCATCTCCAATATCGTCGTCTAGAGAATTTTCGCATAGATGTAGCTGAGACGTGACAAGCGATACATTCTTTATTTTCTGCAAACACAAGCAATAAAAGGAAAACATTAAATTAAAATCTCATGGGTTGCCTCCCACACAACGCTTTATTTAACGTCGATGGCTCGACGGCTAATAATCTTCAATTTCCATGGCCACTTATCAAGCCATCTCACATATCCCTCACCTTTTCTTTTCTTCCTTCTGTGGGGTGGTTCATTCTTTTAAACTTATGGCGGTGGATCCGAATTTTTCCTAAGTACTAGCTTTTCAAGTTTGGGCTTAGTTTTTTCATCCACCACCTCAAAGTCTAACCTTACCCTCTTAACAGTAATGATATCCCTAGTTTCATGGTCCTCAAATTTTCTTTTTTTATGCAAGACCTCAGACAAAGGTGTATCGGTGTGGATATTTTCCAATACCTCCACATATGTTTTGGATTGGGAGTCTACCTTAGCCTCTACAAACCTTTGCGAGAAATAAATTGGTGGGGTATAGGGAGGTGGCACAATAATAGATGCTTCCTTCTCTACCTCTTCGACAACCTCCCTTTCTGGTGGCGTCGGTGGATTTTTCTCAATCTCTACGCTTTTCTCACCATAACTCTCCTCAAATTCATTATCACTCTCCATAGGATTTTCTATTTGTTCTTCACTACTGGTTGTTACAAAAGCAGAGAGATTTGAGTCTCCAATGCCTCAGTGTGAGTCGTGAGGGACTCGACCACAGTGTTCATCTGCCTAAAGGTTTCATAAGTATCGAGATGTTGTTTTCTAAACTCTTCATTCTGGAGAGTTTGTATCTCCACAAAGCGCTCCATCATAGATTTTAGCCTGGAATTAGTTGTTGTTTCAATGAAATCCTCCATTAATGTTTCGAGGTTGGAATTATGGGATTCTTGCAGTTCCTCAAAATATTGGGAGTGATAATCATAGAGGAAATTTGGCTGAGAGTGAGTGAGTGTCGCATTGAAATCCTCCATCAACATTTCGAGGTCAGGATTATGGGATTCTTGTGGCTCCTCAAAATATTGGGAGTGGTAATTGTAAAGGTAATCTGGGTGATACATAGTTTTTTTTTCTTCTTTTTTTTTCAAACAAGAGTGCCTTAGTCTATACGGTGCAACAACGGAATCACAATATTGACTGTTGGTCCCCGGTAGGGATGGCAAAAAAATCCGTACCCGCGGATAACCGCGGATAAAATCCGTCACGGATATGGGGCGGATAGCTTAATGGATATCCACGGATAACATAAATGGATATTTAAATATCCGTTTGTTAATGGATATGGATATGGGTTTAATGATATCTGTATCCGCGGATATCCATATCCGTTAATAAATTATAAAAATCATTTAAATATCATTAGTTTATTATACCTTATCTTTTCATCTTCTAAAAAATTAGTCTTCTTATATTTCTTTTTTTTTTTTTTACTTTTTGAAATTTTCTTTGAATATAACCTTTCACATTTCATTCAAATTATATTCGTCATTTCATATTTAAACTCTTCAATACTTCATACTTCACTTCAACAATTTCACAGTCCAACCAACTAATGTCGTCATTCCTCTGTCGAACCAGCATCTCTCTTCCTACTCCTCTGTCGTTCGCTCTTCCATCATAACTCATAATCTCAATATCTTTTATTTATTTGGTTAAAAATGAAATGTATGAATATTATGTTGGATCTAATTATGTTTCGGTGAATAATTTTTTGTGTCTTTAAAAGAAGTTAAAAATATTTTTTTAAAGAAATAATTTTTATTAAAAAAAATATTATCCATGGATATCTGTAAATATCCACGGATACCATAAAACCCGCAGATTACTCGCTTAACGGATATCCGCATGGATATGGGGCGGATATAAATATCATATTTATCCAACGGGGCGGATACGGATATCATAGTATCCGTCCCATGGATATCCATTTACATCCCTAGTCCCCGGCAACGGTGCCAAAAACTTGATGTTCCGCAAGTGCACGGAAATATCAAAGTAATATAAAAGATTGTCGAACACACAAAGACCAATATCAATCTACTATAATCTATCGTTGTTTTGTAAAGCTAAGGCTATGATTAAAAAGGTACGAACAGAAATATAAACGCTAATTACTAAAGGTTTGAAAATAATACTAAAACAAGCCCGAAATATGATTTCCGCGCATCTAAAGGATTTGTAGAAAACGGGTACTGATTGTGATTATACGCCTATTCCGTAGAATATACCGACTTAAAGGCTCCGCCTCACGCTCTCGCGGTCTTAACTAAAGCCATACTTCTTAATCCCAAGATTTTGCTCTCGCTCGCCCGGTAACTAAGAAACACGCTTTGAAAGCCAATAATATCCTAATCGCTATCTAAAGCGCTCTCGCTATATTTAGATATGATGCCTAATTCCCACTATCCGGTTCACTCCTCACGCTCTCGCGGATCTCGGCTTAAACCTTAATTTGCTTCTCACCCTCGTGACAAAACAATGTTAAATAACCTCTCATTCTCGTGACAAAGCTATTTAAATTAAACTTGGAAATTAAAACTAAAATGACATACATTCATATTATCGCACCTATTATTTTCTACGGAGTCCCGTCGGTAACGACGATCCTCATACGCCAGACTCAGGACAATTTAGCAAAACATGGAATTAAATGAAAATGACATAAACGTGGTAAATATAATCAAGGACATCATTCTTAAACAATTATAGAATGCGATATCAAAAATAACATAGTGAAAAGATAAAGAACCTGTAAATGCGGGAAAATAAACGGAGACTTGAATTAAACGAAAACGAAACTGAAATAATCTTCTATTAATATGACGGCAAGATTATTGATCCAAGAGTACAAGAAACAAACAAGAATAGAATTTGTGACAATCTCTCGATGTGAGTGATTGTCACTTTTACAAGTGTTTTTCTGCCTAAAACTAGGAACGGAATGTCGGCAACGCTTCTGTGAGGGCTAAGGTCTTTCATCTATTTCATTTTAATGATGTCAACAAATAGGATAAGTATTAGATTGTAATTTGAGCGGTATCACTTCACTTGTTGGGCAAATTGCATCTAGTCATTGTTGTTCATGTGTCTAGACATATAGGACTTTGTCTTATCCATTAATACATGTGCATAATCATTATACTGGTGTCTAGTATGTTTGTCTGGGTCTTGGTCAGTTAAAATGTGCAAAAAAAAACTGAGTTTTATGTAAAAATACAGGTTATGCGCTGACCTACCCTATGCATGAGTCGACTCATGCTTACTAGTGCAAAACTGGTGAAATGACCGGGAAAGCGCATGATTCTGGGAATGCAAAAATTACATTCGTGCGTCGACGCATGATGTCTTTGGGTCGACGCATAACTTGTCAAATTTTCACAGTATTTTCCACGGGTCAGCGCACGCTGACCCTCATTAAAGTATGAGTCGACCCATATGCGTCTTAACTGCTTTTTTCACTTAAATTGTTTTTCTGTTATTTCTGTTATATCTTTTTAGTGGGTCAAATCATTCTCTATAAATAGTTTGGTCATCTCATTATCCAAAAATAACAAGAAACGTGAAAATAGATACCATTTTTCTCTTCATCTTCATCTTCTTCATTAAGTAAACAAACAATCACACATAATCATCTTTGTTTGTGTCGCCCATTGATCGAAGTGATAACGTTCAGAATTTAGGAAGTGTATGATCTTCATTTTCTGGGTTGAGAGCTTGGTAGGTGTTTCTTGAATAAAACCAGTTGGTTTTGTCCTCCAAGAATCGAGTAGATTTTGGGGGTTTTTGCACAAACTGTTTCGTTCTACAGGGATTCAGCCGGGCGAAGGTAACCGAAGATTGGAGTAATCGTTCAGTTTAGTAGCTATAATCGGAGGATCGTAGAAGAGAGGTTTGGGTTCAAATCTTTGGTAGATCGCAATTGATCGAGTGAAAAAGATTAAAGAACAAGGTTTTTTGCAATCAAGTAGCGTGAGACGGTAATTGGATCAACCATATTCGAAGCACTTGATTCGTCTTGAATCAAGGGAAGAGAAGGCTCTGCATCAATGATCAAAGACGTTTGGGAGTTTGGATGTTCATAGTTCTTCTCTTGTAATAAACAATTTGCAACAGTTGTATATATATATATATATATATATATATATATATATATATATATATATATATATATATATATATATATATATATATATATATATATATATATATATCTCAATTCCAATTATGGAATTGGGGGCAGACGTACCCAAAGCGAGGACGATTGGGGAACTGGCTAATCAAATCTCGTTTGTTCTCTCTTTCCCTTAACTCTTTTATATTTCAGTTTATTCGAAATTGTGAAGTCACAATTTATCGAAATTTCTGTCGTAGTGTAATCTTGAGCTGAGAAACTATTTTGTTAATTTGATACAATTCCTTGAATTGTATCTTGGAGCAGCTTTACATTACATTCCATAGAAATTCTGCACTTAGTGTGTTTACGCACACCAAGTGTTTGATAATTTGTTTCAAGCAAAATCGAACGCATTTGTCTTTAATTATTTATCGATTCACCTCATTGGTTTGGATTAAGTATTAAGCAAGTAAACTTTGTTGATTGCGTTTCAATTGTGTGAATCGTTCAGAATTTTTCTCATCCGTTTTCCATTCTTAATATTGTCGTGCATATCCGATCCTTTTAGTAGAGGTTCATTGTAGACGAGTGATTTGGTGGTTGCTTCCGCTTAAACATTTTTAAAACAAATTTTTGGTAACCATTTGTGTGTAAAACTCTTGGGATCTATTCAACCCCCCTTCTAGATCCATAGCCATCGTCTAACAAGTGGTATCACGAGCTCCGGTTAATCTGGTGCTTTGGTAAAACTTCTTGGATCATGGCGAACAAACCTAAAGGGGCTTATAATAGAGCTCCGGTGTTTACAGGTGAGAATTACAGCTACTGGAAGGATTGTATGCGCGTCCATATTAATTCCATAGATCGGAAGGTTTGGAACGTTATTTTAAATGGTCCAATGGAAATTACTATGACTAACGCGGAAGGCGTTGTCGTTCCTAAACCCGAAGCTCAATGGAATGAGGAGGACGAGAAAAAGTACAGTTACGATTGGAAGGCTCGTAATATTTTGATCTCCTTATTAGGAGTTGATGAGTATTATCGTGTCTCTCATTGTGAGACGGCCAAGGCCATGTGAGATGCTTTACAAGTAGCCCACGAAGGCACTAATGATGTTAACATGGCCCATATTAACACACTAACGCAAGAGTTTGATTTGTTTTACATGAAGCAAGGGGAAACCATTGCGGATATGCAAAAATGATTTTCTCACATTATCAACAAATTACATGTGCTTGGTAAGCCAATTCCAAACGAGGTTGCTACTAACAAAATTCGGAGGTGTCTTAACAGGGAATGGCAACCGAAGGTCACCGCGATCAAGGAGGCCAACAATTTACCTACACTAGACCTCACAACACTTTTTGGTAAACTCGATGAGCATGAGCAGGTGCTCATTTGATTGGAAAAACATGAAAAGAGCATAAAGAAGGAGAAGACAAAAGATATGGAGAAGAAGTCGATTGCTCTTAAGACTTCTTGTTCTAAGTCCACACACCAAGAGCATAGTGATAGTGAAACCAACAACGACGAAGATGATGAATCTGGTGAAGACATGGGCCTATTTGTAAAGAGATACAATAGGTATATTCGGAAAAATGAGATCCAACACTCGGATAAATATCTAGTCAAGTTTAGAAAGCAATCTAGAAACGAAGGAAACAAGAGTAGCAAAGCCAAAGGATCTTGTTTCAATTGTGGGAAATCCGGGCACTACAAGCCGGATTGCCCATTGCTTAAGAAGGACAAAGACAAGGACAAGGGTCATCAAAATAATAAGTCAAATAAGTCAAGACGAGCTTACATCTCTTGGGAAAGCGATAGTGAGTCCGAAAAAGGGGACAACTCAAGTGACGAAAGCGAGTCCGTAAATCTATGTCTTATGGCTCAACGAAGCAAAAAAAAGGAGGTAAAGCACTCTAAATATGAAAATTCTCATAATATGTCTCATGCTGAATTAAAACGAGCTTTTGATACATTGCATCATGAGGCTAAGGAAGCTTTTCAACGCTTAGCCTCAAATAAAAAGATTTTTAAATACTTGGAGAAGAAGGTTGGCGATTTCGAAAGGAAATTGGAAGATCTTAAAAACTCCATGGTCGATGCATCAAAAGCTAAGATTGATGAGAATAAGTCTCCATGGTTCAAGCTTTGGGGCTGTGATACTTGTCGTATTTGGCAAGAAGAGGTGAGAACCCTCAAAACCAAGTTAGACAATGCTCTTATGCCTAAAATTACGTTTGTTATTGATCGATCACATTATCGAGAAAGTATGAATAATCCGTATCAAAAGTATACGTATGTGATTCGAGATAGTGATAGTAAAGGTAAGTTCCAAATGAACCGTGATTGCCTATATTGTTGCAAGTCTGGTCATACTATTGCTAAATGTCGTTTTAGAAGATTTCTTGTTCCAAAAGGCATTTATCAATGGTTGCCCAAGTGCGATCTTGGTTTCACTTACCATAAAGGACCCAATGAGAATTGGGTACCTACTCTCCCTTGATTATTTTTGTAGGTACAAAGTCTTGAGACCACCGAAAGAAGATGGGTTCTGGATAGTGGCTGCTCAAGACATATGACCGGCGATATATCTCTTTTCATCGACTTTGTGGCGAAGAAAAAGGGGTTTGTCACCTACGAAGATAACAACAAGGGACAGATTCTCGGCAAAGGTAGTGTAGGTAACCCCTCATCTACTACTATCTCTGATGTGCTCCTTGTGGAAGGCCTTAGACACAACCTTTTAAGCATTAGTCAACTATGTGACAAGAATTATAAAGTATCTTTTTCAAAGGATTGTTGCATAGTTAAAGATAGTGACAAAAAGAATGTGTTTAAGGGCTTGAGGGTGAACAATGTCTATATGCTAGACTTAAACGAGGTATCGTTGGATGGAGACAAGTGTCTAGTCACTGTGAATGAAGATTCATGGTTGTGGCATAGACATTTAGCTCATATCAACTTTGATTTGCTTAACAAAATAGTCTTTAAAGACCTAGTCATCGGTTTTCCCAAAATCAAATTCACAAAGGATCATCTTTGTGATGCGTGCCAAATGGGGAAGCAAACAAGGATCTCATCCAAATCTAAAAACATCGTTTCAACTATGAGACCCCTTGAGCTCCTCCATATGGACCTCTTTGGACCATCTAGGGTTAAAAGCCTAGGTGGTAACTACTATGATTTTGTAATAGTCGATGACTTTTCTAGGTTTTGCTGGACCATTTTCTTAGCAAACAAAAGTGATACCTTTTCGACTTTTGAGAGATTTGCTAAGTTGTCTCAAAACAAGTTAAACACGAACATTGTGGCGATTAGAAGTGATCATGGGGGTGAGTTTGAAAACCATTTATTTGAAGCATTTTGTGAATCCCATGGAATTGATCATAATTTTTCCGCACCACGTACCCCTCAACAAAACGGGGTTGTGGAACGTAAAAATAGAAATTTGGAAGAATTAGGAAGGACTATGATCAATGAGAGTGGACTTCCAAAATACTTTTGGGCCGACGCCATAAGTACGGCTTGTTATGTTTTGAATAGGGTGCTCATCCAACCTATTCTAAACAAGACACCGTATGAGCTTTTAAAAGGGCGTAAGCCAAATATCTCTCACCTTCACGTTTTTTGTTGCAAGTGTTTCGTGTTAAACAATGGTAAAGAGACGCTTGGTAAGTTTGATGCCAAGGCCGACGAGGGTATTTTCCTTGGATACTCTCAGTCAAGTAAAGCTTATAGAATATATAATAAAAGGTTACGTATTGTTGAAGAGTTAGTGCACGTTACTTTTGATGAGTCTTATTCGAGAAATGTCGGAGAAGGTAGTTCTTTTCATGGTGCAAGTGTATCTTCTGAAGACATACTCAAGGACACTGATAAGGGAACTGATCAGCCTGAAGCAGTGCGTATTGAGGAGGAAAAGGATCACCAACCGATGAAGAGTGAGGAGGATCATCCAACTAATGAAGATGACCTTCCTCCAGCATGGAAGTCTTCCAAAGACCATCCAATCGACAATATCATTGGTGATATCTCTAAGGGAGTAACCACTCGCTCTAAACTTAGTAACTTTTGTTACTACTCTGCTTTTGTCTCCCAAGTTGAACCTAAAAACGCAAAGGAGGCGTTACTCGATGAGCATTGGTTTTTGTCAATGCAAGATAAACTAAACCAATTCAGGAGAAATGAGGTTTGGGACCTTGTTCCCCCTCCGCGAGATCATCGAGTAATCGGAACCCGATGGGTGTTTAGGAATAAACTTGATGAAAATGGAGTAATAACACGCAACAAAGCGCGGCTTGTAGCGCAAGGCTGTAACCAAGAGGAAGGAATCGACTATGAGGAAACTTATGCACCGGTTGCCCGACTCGAGGCTATACACCTTTTACTTGCTTATGCTTGCACTAAGAACTTCAAATTATTCCAAATGGACATTAAAAGTGCTTTCCTTAATGGATATATAAATGAAGAGGTTTATGTTGCCCAACCTCCGGGTTTTGAATCCCATGAATATCCTGATCATGTCTACAAACTTAAACGTGCTTTGTAAGGACTTAAACAAGCCCCTAGGGCTTGGTATAAACATCTAAGCAAATTTTTACTTGATCAAGGGTATTCAAGAGGGAAGGTTGACACAACCCTCTTTATTAAACGTCAAGGAAAACATTTAATCTTGGTACAAATTTATGTTGATGATATTATCTTTGGGTCTACTAACATGACCTTGGTCAAGGAGTTTTCTAGTTTGATGCAGGGGGAGTTTGAAATGAGCATGATGGGGGAGCTTAACTATTTCCTCGGATTGCGAATCAAATAACTCGAAGAGGGCACATTGTGAGTCAAACGAAATACTGTCTTGAGCTTCTCAAACGTTTCGACATGCTAAACTGTAAAGCAATAGATACTCTAATGCCTACTTGTGCCAATCTTGATCGTGACGAAAATGGTAAGGATGTAGAGGTAAAGAAGTATCGAGGTATGATTGGATCTCTTCTTTATCTTACCGCGTCACGACCCGACATTATGTTTAGTGTATGCATGTGTGCGAGGTATCAAGTACGTTCCAAGGAATCCCACTTAAAAGCAGTTAAGCGCATACTTCGATACCTTTCCGGTACTCCAAAGTATGGGATGTGGCATTACAAAGGTAGTGTTTGTTCCTTAGTTGGTTATTCTGATTCCGACTTTGTCGGGTGCAAGTTGGATAGGAAAAGTACTAGTGGCACGTGTCACCTTTTTGCAAATTCCTTGGTGAGTTAGCATAGCAAGAAATAGGTTTCGGTTGCTTTGTCAACAGCCGAGGCGGAGTATGTTGCCGCAGGCAGTTGTTGTGCTCAAGTCTTATGGCTTAAAAAACAATTGCTTGATTTCAATTTAAAACTTGAGCGTATTCCCATTTTGTGCGATAACACTAGTGCAATAAACCTGACTAAGAACCCCGTATTACATTCACGCACCAAGCATATCGAAATACGCCATTATTTTCTTAGGGATCATGTAGAGAAAGGTGATGTGATCTTTGAGCATGTTGATACTAAAAATCAACTTGCTGACATTTCTACAAAACCGTTAGCCACTGAGCCTTTCTTTCACATCCGTAGGGAACTTGGCATTCTCAATATCTCGGGTCGTGTTTGATAATCCTTTAAGATAGTGATATATATATATATATATATATATATATATATATATATATATATATATATATATATGCTTGTTTATTCTTTTAACTAACAATGCAAAGAGATATTTAGCTATATGTGAGGGCTCTCATCGTCATAGTGATCAAGGTAATATCATTATGATTCATATATGTTTAACATATTTTGTGCCATGTTAACTACTTTAAACTTGATGTTTATTACATGTTGTGTATATATTGTTCACTTGGATGTTTGTTCTATGTGTGTGTATGCTTATTTATCTTTTTGGAACTTATGATTGCAAAAAAAATTCAATTTTGTTTCAGTGTGTTTGGATTTTTTAACTATGGAATGAATTGTCTTTGCGTTTTATGTTCCGTATTTATCCGTTTCCAATCTTACATTAACTGTATCATATGTGGATGCGTGTTAATATTGTTGTGTTGCAAATATGTGATGGATCCTTACGTGTTATAATATTATTTTGACCACCCTCTTCTCTTCTTTTTGATGTTGACAAAGGGGGAGAAGGATAGCAAGCAGAAATTAGCAAAAATTAACCAAGTGTTAAAGACAGGGGGAGCTTGTTCGTTCTCAAATTACAAATCAAAAGAAAGCTAAATAGTGTTGCCATCATCATAAAGGGGGAGTATGTGAGGGCTAAGGTCTTTCATCTATTTCATTTTAATGATGTCAACAAATAGGCTAAGTATTAGATTGTAATTTGAGCGGTATCACTTCACTTGTTGGGCAAATTGCATCTAGTCATTGTTGTTCATGTGTCTAGACATATAGGACTTTTTCTTATCCATTAATACATGTGCATAATCATTATACAGGTGTCTAGTATGTTTGTCTGGGTCTTGGTCAGTTAAAATGTGCAAAAAAATAATTGAGTTTTATGTAAAAATACAGGTTATGTGCTGACCTACCCTGTGCATGAGTCGACTCATGCTTACTAGTGCAAAACTGGTGAAATGACCGGGAAAGTGCATGATTCTGGGAATGCAAAAATTGCATTCGTGCATCGACGCATGATGTCTTTGGGTCGATGCATAACTTGTCAAATTTTCACAGTATTTTCCACGGGTCAGTGCACGCCGACCCTCATTAAAGTATGAGTCGACCCATACGCGTCTTAACTGCTTTTTTCACTTAAATTTTTTTCTGTTATTTCTGTTATATCTTTTTAGTGGGTCAATTCATTCTCTATAAATAGTTTGGTCATCTCATTATCCAAAAATAACAAGAAACGTGAAAATAGATACCATTTTTATCTTCATCTTCATCTTCTTCATTGAGTAAACAAACAATCACACATAATCATCTTTGTTTGTGTCGCCCATTGATCGAAGTGATAACGTTCAGAATTTAGGAAGTGTATGATCTTCATTTTCTGGGTTGAGAGCTTGGTAGGTGTTTCTTGAATAAAACCAGTTGGTTTTGTCCTCCAAGAATCGAGTAGATTTTGGGGTTTTTTGCACAAACCGTTTCGTTCTACAGGGATTCAGCCGGGCGAAGGTAACCGAAGATTGGAGTAATCGTTTGGTTTAGTAGCTGTAATCAGAGGATCGTAGAAGAGAGGTTTGGGTTTGAATCTTTGGTAGATCCCAATTGATCGAGTGAAAAGGATTGAAGAACAAGGTTTTTTGCAATGAAGTAGCGTGAGACGGTAATTGGATCAACCATATTTGAAGCACTTGATTCGTCTTGAATCAAGGGAAGAGAAGGCTCTGCATCAACGATCAAAGACGTTTGGGAGTTTGAATGTTCATAGTTCTTCTCTTGTAATAAGCAATTTTCAACAGCTGCATATATATATATATATATATATATATATATATATATATATATATATATATATATATATATATATATATATATATATATATATATATATATATATATATATATCTCAATTCCAATTGTGGAATTAGGGGCAGACGTACCCAAAGCGAGGACGATTGGGGAACTGCCTAATCAAATCTCGTTTGTTTTCTCTTTCCCTTAACTCTTTTATATTTTAGTTTATTCGAATTTGTGAAATCGTAATTTATCGAAATTGCTGTCGTAGTGTAATCTTGAGCTGAGAAACTATTTTGTTAATTTAATATAATTCCTTGAATTGTATCTTGGAGCAGCTTTACATTACATTCCATAGAAATTCTGCACTTAGTGTGTTTACGCACACCAAGTGTTTGATAATTTGTTTCAAAGCAAAATCGAACGCATTTGTCTTTAATTGTTTATCGATTCACCTAATTGGTTTGGATTAAGTATTAAGCAAGTAAACTTTGTTGATTGCGTTTCAATTGTGTGAATCGTTCTGAATTTTTCTCATCCGTTTTCCATTCTTAATATTGTCGTGCATATCCGATCCTTTTGGTAGAGGTTCGTTATAGACGAGTGATTCGGTGGTTTCTTCCGCTTAAACATTTTTAAAACAAATTTTTGGTAACCATCGTTTAACAACTTCCGCGTGTCTTGGATGCTGAAACTACCCTTCAAAGGGGTCTATATATAGAGAATCCTTGGCTCCAAAAAGTCTGGTTCGGATTTGAATTTCAAATGAGCACAACTGCCAAACTGCTGCAGAAAAACTGCTCCCGCCACAAACAGCGACCACCGTCTACATAATGGCAACCGCCATTGCTTTAAATTGGAGATATCCTCCTTTTTGGGCATAGCGAACGCCTTCCTCAGGGCATGGCGAGCGCCATTCCTTTAGGGAGGCCAGAACTTGCACTTTTGCTGCTTTTTCTTCATTCTTCAACTCAACTTTCATTCTTTTATTCTACATTGCTGATAGAGCACATGTCAAAGCAAAACAAAGGAAAACATGAGTAAATAACATAAAAACGGTAAAGACTCTACAAAACGATAAGTAGAAATGCGCAAAATGAATCAAAATGTACAATACGAAATCGAGTTATCAACACCCCCACACTTAAACCATTGCTTGTCCTCAAGCAATCAACCAACACGGTAAAAAGAAAATAAGCACAGTTCAAAACATAGGCACAACGAGACTTTAATCATACGTGGCTGCTAGGCTAATGTTTGGTCGATAGGTACTAAATAGTGAAAACAAGGATATCGTAATGACACATTTCCACATTTGCGGACAAAGACTCCCTTCCTATGCAATACCAATTCAAATCATGACATTATAACTCGATCTACATCCTTCATCCTATTTCAACTCTTTTTCATTCTCGCGTAATCACATTAAGCCCGTTATCCTTTGTACTTACATGGTAAGCGAACCTGTTTGTGTTATATGATCTCGACATTCAATATTTTTTTTCTTTTTCGCACATTATGTTTTCTTTTGCTTACGAATTTCAAGAGTCCGAACCTGTAGGCTAAATGGCCGGGTGAGGACCACCTAGCTTAGCGGGAACATGTCTTTCATTCGTTTTTTCTTATAAAAATCACATTATTCAAATTTTTGAGATCAACACATATTTGCTTCGGTTCGTTACTTAGTTTATACACAAGGATGGTGTTGACTGCTAGTATAAACTAATCAAGAGGCTACTTCTAAGAAACTAGGCATAAGGTCTTGGCATAATGTCTATTTAAATCAATATCACATACTTAGGGAATCTAAGGTGTAGGAACGGTACCTATATTTACAAAACTTTCCCAACTCTATCTAACACAGCCTACATACTTAGGGAATCTAAGGTGTAGGAACGGTACCGATATTTACAAAACTTTCCCAAGTCTATTTAACACAGCCTAAACAACCTATATACTTTCAGAGTGTCGTGCCATGAATCAAAACAAAAAATAGTTGGAGGTTAAAATTTGTTAAAATTTCAGGGAAATTGAATAACAAGTGAAAACCACGCATAAAGACTCGACAACACATGCAAAGACTCGACAAAACATTAAAAACAGATAAAATTCCTAAAAGCATGAAATAAGCTAAAAAAACAATAAATCAAAATAAAAAGCGATAAATGTAAAGCGATAAAGTTCCTCCCCCACACTTATACCAAACATTGTCCTCAATGTTTTGATAAAAGGTAGAAAAAGGAAAGATAGAACCTGTATGAATACTATTGCGTGCCAAATCCTCTCTGATCCTGTTCTTGTAGTCCATGTCTTCGCTGACCACTCCTGCTTCGGCGGCGAACATTTTGAGATACCTTTGTTTGTGTAATTCTTGAACCAGATCATCATATTGCCCGCTTCCAGAAGAAGTACCTACAAAAAGTGTTAGAAAAATATGGTACGGTGTGTGCAGGTGGAACTTAACCATACAAAGAACGAGGAAGAGGTGAGTTACTGACGGGAGAGACATGCTCTCTCCTTTCATACTCATCATCGGTGTCACCACCAACAGCAACATTCGTAGGAATGTCCGTGGGCACCAACTCATCACCAAGATCTTCGTCTAGAGAATTTTTGCATAGATGTAGCTGAGACGTGACAAGCGATACATTCTTTATTTTCTGCAAACACAAGCAATAAAAGGAAAACATTAAATTAAAAGCTTGTGGGTTTCCTCCCACATAACGCTTTATTTAACGTCGATAGCTTGACGGCTAATAATCTTCGATTTCCAAGGCCACTTATCAAGCCATCTCACATATCCCTCACCTTTTCTTTTCTTCCTTCTGTGGGGTGGTTCATTCTTTTGAACTTATGGTGGTGGATCCGGATCTATCCTAAGTACCAGCTTTTCAAGTTTGGGCTTAGTTCTTTCATCCACCACCTCAAAGTCTAACCTTACCCTCTTAACAGTAATGATATCCCTAGTTTCATGGTCCTCAAATTTTCTTTTTTGGCAAAATACTCTTTTTGGTCCTTTAACTTTACCTCGGGGTTCATTTTGGTCCCTTAACTTTAAAAAGTGTCATATTGGTCCTTTAACTATTCAAAATGTTCGATATTAGTCCTTTTCGTCTTATTAGCGACGGAAAAATTCAAAAATCAGTCGCTAAATTCGTCGCTAATAAGACAAAAGGACTAATATGGAACGTTTTGAAGAGTTAAGGAACCAAAATGACACTTTTTTAAGTTAAGGGACCAAAATGAACCCCGATGTAAAGTTAAAGGACCAAAAAGGGTATTTTGCCTTCTTTTTTTATGCAGGGCCTCAGACAAAGGTGTATCAGTGTGGATATTTTCCAATACCTCCACATATGTTTTGGATTGGGAGTCTACCTTAGCCTCTACAAACCTTTGCGGGAAAGAAATTGGTGGGGTATAGGGAGGTGGAACAAAAATAGATGTTTCCTTCTCTACCTCTTCGACAACCTCCCTTTCTGGTGGCGTCGGTGGATTTTTCTCAATCTCTACGCTTTTCTCACCATAACTCTCCTCAAATTCATTATCACTCTCCATAGAATTTTCTATTTGTTCTTCACTACTGGTTGTTATAAAAGCAGAGAGATTTGAGTCTCCAATGCCTCAGTGTGAGTCGTGAGGGACTCGACCACAGTGTTCATCTGCCTAGAGGTTTCATAAGTATCGAGATGTTGATTTCTAAACTCTTCATTATGGAGAGTTTGTGTCTCCACAAAGCGCTCCATTATAGATTCTAGCCTAGAATTAGTTGTTGTTTCAATGAAATCCTCCATTAATGTTTCGAGGTTGGAATTATGGGATTCTTGCGGTTCCTCAAAATATTGGGAGTGGTAATCATAGAGGAAATTTGGTTGAGGGTGAGTGAGCGTTACAATGAAATCCTTCATCAACATTTCGAGGTCAGGATTATGGGATTCTTGTGGTTCCTCTAAATATTAGGAGTGGTAATTGTAAAGGTAATTTGGGTGATACATATTTTTTTTCTTCTTTTTTTTTTCAAACAAGAGTGCCTTAGTCTATACGGTGCAACAACAGAATCACAATATTGACTGTTGGTCCCCGGTAGGGATGGTAAAAAAATTCATACCCGCGGATAACCGCAGATAAAATACGTCACGGATATGGGGCGGATAGCTTAATGGATATCCACGGATAAAATAAATGGATATTTAAATATTCATTTGTTAATGGATATGGATATGGGTTTAATGATATTCGTATCTGCGGATATCCATATCCGTTAATAAATTATAAAAATCATTTAAATATCATTAGTTTATTATACCTTATCTTTTCATCTTCTAAAAAATTAGTCTTCTTATATTTCTTTCTTTTTTTTACTTTTTATAATTTTCACATTTCATATAACCTTTCACATTTCATTCAAATTATATTCGTCATTTCATATTTAAACTCTTCAATACTTCATACTTCACTTCAACAATTTCACAGTCCAACCAACTAATGTTGTTATTCCTCTGTCGAACCAGTGTCTCTCTTCCTACTCCTCTGTCGTTCGCTCTTCCATCATAACTCATAATCCCAATATCTTTTATTTGTTTGGTTAAAAATGAAATGTATGAATATTATGTTTGGATCTAATTATGTTTCGGTGAATAATTTTTTGTGTCTTTAAAATAAGTTAAAAATATTTTTTTCAAAAAATAATTTTTATTAAAAAAATATTATCCATGGATATCTGTAAATATCCACGGATACCATAAAACCCGTAGATTACCCGCTTAACGGATATCCGCATGGATATGGGGCGGATATGAATATCATATTTATCCAACGGGGCAGATACAGATATCATAGTATCCGTCCCCATGGATATCCATTTACATCCCTAGTCCCCGGCAACGGCGCCAAACACTTGATGCTCCGCAAGTGCACGAAAATATCGAAGTAATATAAAAGATTGTCGAACACACAAAGACCAATATCAACCTACTGTAATCTATCGTTGCTTTACAAAGCTAAGGCTATGATTAAAAAGGTACGAACGAAAATATAAACGCTAATTACTAAAGGTTTGAAAATAATACTAAAACGAGCCTGAAATATGATTTTCGCGCATCTAAAGGATTTGTAGAAAACAAGTACTGATTGTGATTATACGCCTATTCCGTAGAATATACCGACTTAAAGGCTCCGCCTCACGCTCTCGCGGTCTTAACTAAAGCCATACTTCTTAATCCCAAGATTTTTCTCTCGCTCGCCCGGTAACTAAGAAACACACTTTGAAAGCCAATAATATCCTAATCGCTATCTAAAGCGCTCTCGCTGCATTTAGATATGATGCGTAATTCCCACTATCCGGTTCACTCCTCACGCTCTCGCAGATCTCGGCTTAAACCTTAATTTGCTTCTCACCCACGTGACAAAACAATGTTAAATAACCTCTCACTCTCGTGACAAGGCTACTTAAATTAAACTTGGAAATTAAAACCAAAATGACATACATTCATATTATCGCACCTATTATTTTCTACGGAGTCCCATCGGTAAAAACGGTCCTCATACGCCAGACTCAGTACAACTTAGCAAAACATGGAATTAAATGAAAATGACATAAACGTGGTAAATACAATCAAGGGCATCATGCTTAAACAATTATAGAATGCGATATCAAAAATAACATAGCGAAAAGATAAAGAACCTGTAAATGCGGGAAAATAAATGGAGACTTGAATTAAACAAAAACGAAACTGAAATAATCTTCTATTAATTTGACGGTAAGATTATTGATCCAAGAGTACAAGAAACAAACAAGAATAGAATTTGTTACAATCTCTCGATGTGAGTGATTGTCACTTTTACAAGTTCTTTTCTGCCTAAAATTAGGAACGGAATGTCGGCAGCGCTTCCGCGCGTCTTGGATGCTGAAACTACCCTCCAACGGGGTCTATATATAGAGAATCCTTGGCTCCAAAATGTCTGGTTTGGATTTGAATTTCAAATGAGCACAACTGCCAAACTGCTGCAGAAAAACTGATCCCGCCACAAATGGCGACTGTCGTCTGCATAATGGTGACCGCCATTGCTTCAAATTGGAGATTCCCTCCTTTTTGGGCATGGCGAGCGCCTTCCTCATGACATGGTGAACGACATTCCTTTAGGGAGGCCAGAACTTGCACTTTTGCTGCTTTTTCTTCATTCTTCAGCTCAACTTTCATTCTTTTCTTCTACATTGCTGATAGAACACCTGTCAAAGCAAAACAAAGGAAAACATGAGTAAATAGCATAAAAATGGTAAAGACTCGACAAAACGATAAGTAGAAATGCGCGAAATGAATCAAAATGTACGATACGAAATCAAGTTATCACTTGCCCTACTGTGGGCCAAGGGCCTGCCCAGCCCAGAACAGGAGCCCCCCAAGTCTTTGCTCTGAGGAACAATAATGACTTGAGATAGCCTTGCGAACTGCTACCTTTGGACGACAATATTCGGGGGCATCCCCTTCTCCTATTCGGTGGTTAATGTGGTCGACGCTGGTTGCTTACCAGCCCAACAAGCCTTTCGTATACGAGGACATGCTCATAGAAATGGCGTGTTTATGTCGAGCAGGTTTGGGAAATGTCCCCGCGAAAATGACGTTTTTCTGTCGACCAGGTTCGGGAAACGTGCCCGCGAAAATGGTGTTTTTATGTCGACGAGCCCTGACTAGGACATGACTTGTGCGTATTATCGAAGATGGTATGCTCGCGGGGGTTGCAGAAGACTTGGGTGAATGTAACGTCTAGCTTTGGGAATGTCAAACGAAGATTCCCTTTTTGACATGTGGTGGTGCATTTAATTTCTGTCAGGCCTAGGGGTCTAGGCCATGTTGGCCTTTGCATTTCCCAAGCGAGCAAGTGCTTATAAAAGGGGGGAGAGGGGATTCATTTGCACACTTCACGCAAATTCTTCTCCCCAATTCCCTTTGCTCTGCAACTTGTATTCTCGTTGGAGTTTCTGCGCCACCGTCGATCTTCATCTTCTACCTCTACTTATAAAGTAAGTTCTTCATCTCCCTTCATGATTTCTATGGCGTTCTTTCATTTCTGGATATTTTCATGAATTTTCCGGTGAGTTATAAAATTTCTGGTTGAATGTTCCTGTGTTCTTCGATGAACACATTAATTTATGGAAAATTCATGAAGAACATGAAGAACATAGGATGAATATCCATGAATATGACGTAGGATTATGTAGATCTTCCTAGAGTCTGGTTAGAATTAGTTTTAGATTTGTAGTCGGGCATTAGGCCTGTTCGACGCAAAACTTTAGTTTTCACGTGACAAGTTTATTTTGTCGAGTAAGCTCCTCCTCGCGGAGTCTTCTCGTATGGTCGCGATGGCTTGGCCCCGTTGTATGGGGAAAATGAAGTCGCCATACTCTCTCGTGATCGACTAGGGCTCGAGGTTGTCCTCGACTTATTCCTCGCCCTTTCACTTGATTAGTGGTGGAAGGGTGGATTTGATCTTTGTCTCCGAATTCACTTTTCTTCCTCTGCTTTTCAGGTGAAATAGCTGACCGACAAGAGGGGGTTGTCCCAAACGCCAGGGTTGTACATGAAGAGGCGGAGCAGCCCGTAGAACACGCAAACGTCCAAATAGTTAAGGGGGACATCAAGTGGATCGCCCAGGAGCCTATGTCGACGAGGTCGACATTTACTGAAGAAGAAGCTCGAGAGTTTCCCTATCTTGAAGACCGGGATGAAGACGCGCCCGTGCATTGGAGGGCTATTTTCCCCACGGAGAACGACCAGATCTGTTCGGTGCATCCGAGGATGCGATTCCTTATGTATGAGTTTGCCTTCGTGGAGGCGAAGTATCGTCTGTCTTTCACCAACTTTTAAGAGGTCATCTTTTGCCATCTGGAACTGTGTCTGGCTCAACTCCATCCCAATGCACTGGCATTCATTAGGGTCTTCGAGCTGGTCTACCATTATCTGCAAGTCAGGGCGACCGTGGACCCTTTCTTCTATATCTTTTAAATCCAACGGAGTACAGCGGGCCCGAAACAAAGTTGGGTGTCTTTCAAGCAGCAGAGCAGGCTCTTCTAGCCGTATTCGGAGTCTGTTCGAAACTTCAAGGACAGGTTCCTGGTCGTGAAACCTGTTTCTGAGGTGGCTAAGAGGTTCATCTCTATCTTGGAGACCGTGGAAGTCGATGGTCGACAAGTTGTGAAGGCGGTGTCGAAGTTCCCGTTGGAATTGGTATATGCCCATTTCAGATACAGGACAGATTGGTTCCTTATTAAACATGAGCAGCTCAGTGACGGGGACAAGGAATCTTTTCGGGCATTGCATGCCTATGTTGAGAGTTTCAACCCTGCCTTCGTAGTCGACAGGGACGGCAACGAGTTTCTCGGGGAAGATGGAGAGCCTGCTCGGGCGGCTCGTTATATTAACACTATGGTTCTCCTCGAATGCGAGACCGATGATATTGCATTTGAGCTCCTCAGTATAGATTACTTCTTTGCCCGTGTTTTTAATTCTTGTTCAGTGTGCTAACCTCTTCTTTCACGTTTGCAGAGAAGATGGCGGACATGAGGGAGCGTCTGATGAGGTCCCCAACGGCCAAAAACTTGAAGAAGGTGCCCCCCCGTGTCGAAAGTTGGTGCTGCCAAGCAGCAAGTGACGCTAGAAAAGTTCGTAGGCGATGCCGGCTTCACCCCGGGGACCACTTCGAGCCCTCTGACCCCAGACACGACCCACAAGAGGAAGTGGGACGATGTTGGCTCTTTGCAGGCTGGCTGCTCGAAATGTTTCGCCGGGGGGAAATTTGTATTGCCTCCGTGCTACATCCAAGGAAAAATTTTCGACGGAGAGAGCTCTGTCATCGTCCCCGAACTCGATGCATTGGTCATCCCGGCCGCCGATCCTCAGGTGCGGGGGAAGCTTCTCTACCAGGACGCGACTGCTATGATTAAAGTGCTGGAGGCGGCGTTGGCCCTAGGGGATACGGAGATGGTTTTGCTGGCAGATCTTAAGAGGGTGCAAGCTAAGATCTCTGACCTAGAGCTAGAGAACGCAGAAATTTACAATGATCTGAAGAAGCTTCAAGGCAACTTGGAGGCCAAGATCGAGCTTCAAAAGGAGGTAACCCAGATGAAGGGAGAGGTGACCGGAGTAAATGAAGAGAATGCCCTTCTAAAGGCGAGGATAGCCGAGCAGGAGGGCTCATCGGCGGTTGGCCAGGATGAGACCGAAGATGAGAGGGCCTTGAAGACCCAGGGAGACCTGATCAGGAGGATTCGTCTCCTCGAGCAGGATAATTTAGGGGAAGATGAGTTTGGTTTCAACGTTGTGGTAGAGTAGATGCAGGACCTCAACTCCGATGTCCAGCTGCTGACCGAGGGGATGGGCGTTCTCAACATGGTTGTCAATGGCGAGGTGGTTCCTCCAGAAGTTCCTGGCGATGCTTAGTTATAAGAATTTGTACTTGTATTTTTGTGGGCATGCGTGCCTTTTGGTTGTAACCTTTTGTCGGGTATGGCTCTCCTTTTGTAACAATAAATATTTATATAAATATGTTGTGTTCAACATTATGGACGTCACATTTATTTGTGTATGCTTTTATCGTTTGAATGCTAAGTATCGATGTTTTGCTCGACTTGTTCTTGTTATGCTCGACTGTTTGGGAGACTCGTCGAGGAGGCAGAGCAGTTTTGCCGGTGGTGGGACTAAGATCTCGATCGAGGTCCTAATCCCACGGGCTTGGACTATTTCCATCGCGAGCTGGGTGTCCTACCCTGTTGGTGCGGCAACTTCGGAGCTCGATTGAGGTATTCCCCATTGGACATAGAATCTGCTCGTCCCATAAGCAGAAGCTGGCCGGCGTTGTAAGGTGAAGGATTGTGCTTGCACCGGGGCACGATCCTATGGCCGAGCCGTCTCCCCGGGGGGGGAGGTCGGTGGTCTCGTCGGCAGTTAGTCCGACCTAGTGGCTGGTCCTAACTGTAATATTGTTTGAGCTTCTCAGCGTTCCATGGTTGAGCAAATAGTTCTTCGTCCAGAGTTTATAGGTAGTAGGCTCCAGTGCCTATTTTTGATTTGACTCTATAAGGCCCTTCCCAGTTTGCAGCCAGCTTGCCCTCACGCAAATCCTTTTGGTTTCTGCGTAGGACCAAACTGCCAATGGGGAAGTCGCCCTTTATGACTTTAGAATTATGGCACAAGGTTATTTTTTGTTTCAGCGAAGCTTCACAAAGAGCTGTGCCTGATAAGATCTCTTCGACCAGGTCGAGATCTTCTCTTAGAGCCTCGTCGTTCATCTCCTCGTCGAGAGGAGCTTCCATTCGTCTAGAAGGTTCCCTGATCTCCACCGGTATCACTGCCTCGATTCCGTAAGCTAGACGGAAAGGAGTTTCCCTAGTGGTGGAGTGTGGGGTTGTTCTATAGACCCAGAGCACGTTGTGTAGCTCCTCAACCCACCTCTTCTTGGCTTCGCCTAGCCTCCGTTTTAGACCCCGAAGGATTACCCTATTCGCGGCCTTTGCTTGCCCGTTAGTTTGGGGGTGCTCGACGGAAGTGAAGTGTTGCTTCGTGCCTAGTTTGACGATGAAGTCTTAGAACTTCCCATCCGTGAACTGGGTTCCATTGTCGGTCACAAGGGCCTGGGGTACTCCGAATCGTGCGAGGACGTTCCTTTTGTAGAAACGAAGTGTGTTGAAGGTTGTGATCTTGGCGAGAGCTTCGACTTCGATCCACTTTGTAAAGTAATCGACGACCACAATCAGAAATTTGTTTTGATAAGAACCTATTGTGAAGGGGCCGAGTATATCCATCCCCACCAGGCGAAGGGCCAAGGCGAGGACAGAGTCTTCAACTCGTTAGGGGGTGCCAAGTGCATGTCCCCGTGGCACTGACACTGGTCACATTTTTGGACGTGATCCTTGACGTCATGCTGCATGGTCGGCCAATAGTATCCTGCTCGCAGGGATTTTAGTGCCAATGATCTGCCTCCCAAGTGTTGCACGTTGATACCCTCGTGAATTTCCTGGAGAACTTCGGGCACCTTGTCCTCCTCAACACATTTCAGGAGGGGGATGGAGAATCCCCGTCGATAGAGCTTGTCTTCGACCAGCACGTACGAGCAGGCTCTTCGTTTAGTTACGCTGGCCTCCTTGCTGTCCTTAGGCAACTCCCCCGTGGTGAGGTAATTGTATACTGGGGTTATCCTACAGCTGCTGTCTCCAATGGAGTTAACGTCGAGCAACCCTGATGACTTATGAATACTTGGTAGAGCGAGTATCTCTTGTACGGCAGATTTATTGCCACCTTTCTTTCTGGTGCTAGCCAGCTTCGATAAGACATCTGCCCATGTGTTTCGTTCGCGAGAGATGTGCTGGACTTCCCACGTATCGAACTTAGTAATTTTCTCCATCACCTGCGTCAGATACTCGACCAGCTGATCATTTTTGGCCTGGTATTCTCCTCGTACTTGTGACACTACGAGCTGGGAATCAGTGAAAATCTTTACCTCCTTGGCGCCTAAGTCTTCGGCCAGTCGCAAGCCTGCGAGGAAAGCTTTGTACTCGGCTTGGTTGTTGGACGTAGGGAAGGACAAGACTAATGATACTTCAATCAGGATTCCTTCCTCGTTCTCGAGGATGATACCGGAACCACTGCCCGAGGAGCTGGACGCTCCATCAACGAAGATGGTCCATTTGTGTGCCCCGTTGGACGGGGACGTTGGAGGCGTCATTTTAGACACGAAATCGGCTAGGACTTGCGCCTTGAGGGCATTCCTGCCCTCGTAGCGGATGTCAAATTCTGACAGTTCCAAAGACCATTTGAGTATTCTTCCAACCATATCTGGTCGGCAAAGCAGTTGTCTTATGGGCTGGTCCATTTGCACTACTATGGTGTGAGCCAAGAAGTAATGCCTCAACCTCCTCGCGGCGTTGACGAGGGCGAGAGCGACCTTTTCTATCTGCGTGTATCTGATTTCTGGCCCTTGTAAGGCCTTGCTCGTGAAGTAAATGGGTTTTTTCCCGTCAATCATTTCGCGAATAAGGGCGGCACTAATGGCTTCGCTGGTGACTGATAGATACAGGTACAGCATCTCCCCGCAATCTGGTCGTGACAGAACGGGGGGCTCAGACAAGGCTTGCTTGAGGTGGGTCAGAGCCTGCTCTCATTCCACTGTCCATTCGAATGCAGCTTCTTTTCTGAGGAGTTTAAAGAAGGGCAGAGCATGTTGGGCAGACTTGGCCACGAAGCGAGAAAGTGAGGCGAGCATCGCATTGAGGGATTGTATGGATTTCTTTGACCTGGGGGTGGGGAATTCAGTGAATGCCCGACATTTTTCAGGGTTGGCCTTTATCCCCCTCTCGGTGAGGTAGAAGCCGAGGAATTTCCCTGCCCGCACTCTGAAGGTGCATTTTTCTGGGTTAAAGCGCATTTTGCATTTTCTCGCTTGGTCGAAGACCTTTTGCAAGTGGACCATGTGATCAGATTCCTCTTGGGATTTCATGATCATGTCGTCCATGTATATTCGAGCATGTCTCTGATTTCTAATCGGAAGACCTTGTTCATCATACGCTGGTATGTGGCCCCAGCGTTCTTTAGACCGAAGGGCATTACGTTGTAGTAATAGTTCCCTGACGCGGTCATGAACGCGGTGTACTTCTTGTCCTTTTTAGCCATGGGAATTTGGTTGTATCCCAAATAGGCGTCCATGAAGGACAAGAGCTTAAAACCTGCAGAATTATCTACGAGCTTATGTATGCTGGGCAGAGGATAAGCATCCTTCGGGCAAGCCCGTTTAAGATCAGTATAATCAATACACATGTGCCATTTCCACTATGTTTCTTGACAAGTACAATGTTGAACAGCCAAGTTATATACCTGGCCTCCGAAATGAATTTTGCCTCTAAGAGGTCTTGTACAAGTTTTTCGGCAGCCTATGCCTTTTCATCAGATTTCTTGCGACTGCGTTATACAACGGCTCGGGCAGCTGGGTCCATGGTCAGTTGATGGCATATGGTCTCAGGGTTGAGGTTGGGCATGTCTGTAGCGCTCCAGGCGAACAGGTCGACATTGTCTTCCAAGCATGTCTTCAACTACTGCTTTACCTCTTCGGGCTGCCCTGCTCCTATTTTTACCCCTCTGTTCGGGTTGTTTCCGAAGGTGATCACCTCAAACTCCCCATCTGGTACAGGACGCATGATAGCTGATGCAGAGGAGCCGCCTGATCCTGCCGACGTGCTTTCACTGCTGTCTTCCTCGCCTTCTTCAGAATTCCGGATGTCGAGGTCGATTGTGTGTATAGGGAGGGCTGGCTTCTTGTCAGTCTAACTTTTTACGATGGGATGGTCTTCCTCCCTTGCCCATTTAGAGGCCTTGGATGCTGCACCGATTGAGCTTTGTCCTCGGGTAGCTGCTTCAAAGCATCTCCTCGCAGCTTCTATATCCCCGTGCAAGGTCGCGACGTGGCCCTTCTCCGTATAGTACTTCATCTTGAGATGAACGGTTGAAGGGACGGCGATGAGCTCCGCTAAGGTTGGTCTGCCCAGGATACATTGATACATCGATGGACATTCAATTACCAGAAATTGGGTCCTGATCGACTTTGATGCCTCCTCTTCCCCAAACGTAACTAGAAGCTCCACGTATCCCCAAGGTCTAGCAGTGGCTCCATTAATTCCTTGCAGGTCGGATCCTACATAGGGGGACATATTCTTCTGGTCCAGCTTCAGGGCTCTGAACAAACCGGTGTACATGATGTCCACCGAACTGCCCTGGTCGACCAGGATCCTTTGGACATCGGTGCTAGCCAGCCTTGCTCTAGTGAGCAGAGGAATATGTGAGTTCGGAGAACGCCCAGGCAGCTCCTCGCAGTAGAATGTGATTGGCTGAGAACGCCCCCAGACTTTCTCGAGTGTGGACAGTCGATCAGTACTGCAGTCGATGAGCTGGTCAAATTTTCTCTTGACCGACCCCACCGTGGGCTCGTTGTATCCTCCACAGGAAATGACCATTGCCGTGGGGAAAGTCTCCCAGGTGTTGTGCACAGATATCTGGGGAGGATCCTCGAGGTAGTTGGGGATGATGAAGTCCTCTGGCCGCGTGATTGACATGGCAACCTGCGGGGGAGGACTGGGCAGAGAAGACTATGTTTCCTTCTTGGTCTTTGACGTCTCTCGTCGGGAGGATTCATCCTTTTTCATATATTACTTCAGGTGACCCTCCTTGATGAGGATTTCAATAGCATCCTTCAGGTGCACACAGTCTTCGGTCACGTGGTCGTGGCTGCGATGGAAGCGACAGTATTTACTCTTATTCGTGTTGCCCTTTGACGATGTTGGCTTGGGGAACCGGACACCTCCCCGCTTGAACTCCGTATTGATGCATTCGAAGAGAATGCGCTCGCGGGGAGCTGTCAGCAGAGTATATTCCGTGAATCGACCAGCGGGTCCCTTGCCTTCACGAGGACGATCATCTCGCCGTCTCTCTTTATCGCGCTTGGGGGCCTCTGATTCATCTTTTTTTGTTTCCCGGGAACTCTCTTGATCCCTAGAGTCTCGGGCCTTGTATGCGGCCTCTTTCTCCTCGTATTGCATATATGCTTGAGCTTTGCGGAGTAATTCGGCCAAGGTGCGAGGGTCTCTATGCCCACCGCCTTGCGGAATTCGCTCTTCAGTCTCAACCCCTTTTCGAGGAGGTATTTCTTCATATGGTTCATGGTGCAGACCTCCACAGGCTCCTTGTAGAAACGCTCTATGTATGCATGTAAGGGCTCATCCTTGCCCTGTATAATGGCTTGTAGCATGGCCTCCGACTTGGGATGACGTCTAGAGGCGGTAAAGTGCCAGGAAAATTGGTTCTTTAAATCCTTCTAGGACGTGACCGAACCTCGAGGAAGATGTTTGTACCAGGCCATGGCCCCCTTCCTGAGAGTGATGGGGAATAACCTGCATTTGATAGCCCCACTCACGTTGTGATAGTGAAGCATGGCTTCGATATTCTCTATATGCTCGCCTGGGTCGGTGGTACAGTCATAGGTGGCCAGAGGAGGGGGCTTTTCCAGCCCATGAGGATAGGAGTGTCCATGATCTCCTGAGATAGGGGCCCATGGACATCATCGTCGCTGCTCGTGCTGGATGACCGACAGGGGGAATGGCTGCGTCCTCGACTTCTGCTACGTCGAGGAGAATATTTGCGTGACCTGCGGCGCTCATCATGGTTCCTCGAAGGTCTGGTCCTCTTCGGGGCAGGAGAGCGTTTGGATCTCTGCAGAGGAGATCGGTGTTGTCGCCTAGCAACTTCTGTGTCAGGTTCCTCCGACCTTGAACGTCTCCGGACGGGAGAATGACTCCTGGATCTGTTCTGCCGACGTTTCTGAGGAGGAGACTGCGGGCGTGGCGAGGGACTGCTAGGCTTCTGCGAGGGACGTTGCTTCTGGAGAGCGTGCTCGAGCATGCTAATCTTCTCGCCTTGTTGGAAAATCAAGAAGTTGGACCTATTGAGAGAGGCAATGAGGGCAGCAGTGTCAGGGTCAGCATTTTAAGGGACTGAGATAGGCTCAAAGATGGGACCAGCGGCCTGTGCACGAGGCTTGATGTCGTCGGAGAACGGGGATGCAGTCTTCCCGTCACGGTGATCGTGCTCGGTGACAGCAGCTTCGAGGATGAGGTGGTCGGCGTTGTCTTGCACAACTGCGACAGCGGGATCTTGATGGGCATCGTCATTTCTGATGGAGGCCATGATGATCAAATGAGTTTGGAGAGAGCTTTGGTCTTTTGGGTGAAAAAAGATGAGGAATCTTGAATCAAAAAGACGGGGAAGCAGTTTTCCCACAGACGGCGCCACTGATCTGAAGTGATCAGACTGGATCGTCGTGGCCTTCGAGTAGGACAGATGATGATACTTGTAGGAGATGAGGGGGTGTACCTGCAAGGTACTCGGATGCCAAAGTAAGTATTTGGGCAAGAGAGAAAGCAAGCACAAAGCGTTAAGGTATGATTTCAAGTATTGAATAATGATCAAACCCGACCCTCTCAAGTGAGAGGGTATTTATAGAAGTAACCCCCAGCACGGGGCCAAGGTCTCCTATGTGGCCGAATTATGTGGTCGACCAATGGGAGACTGCCAGGTGGAGGGTCAGGCGTGTGACCCTTTGACCTGGTGCAACTGTTTCCATGAGTTTCGGGGAGGCAGTTGGTCCCGTGAACTGACAAGCGAGTGAGGGGGACACTCCCAACGGTCATATTGAGCCCAACGGCTAGTTTCTGGCTATTGGGCCTTGCCAAGAGCATGACGGGATTGGGTCTTGCCCTACTGTGGGCCAAACGCCTACCTAGTCCAAAACAGTAGGCATGTCAAATAACCATATAGACATGCACAATATTCTTTATATGCAAATTAAATAAGACATAGACAAGATACCAAAAACACCATCAATTATCAATCTTTGAGTGAAGGAATTAACTGTAACCGGTACTCTCACGCAATGATCAAACATTAGAAATATGTCCTGTCAGATAATGGATGCCTTTGACATCAATCATTAACCACATGGATAACCTTAATAATTACTGCATATTTACCATGACAGGTATGTAAATTTTCGGCCAAACTGTGTCTTCCTTTTAGCCGACCATAACAGTTCGCATGAAAAATTACACACTACATCTTTTGTAATTCTAATTGAATCAAATTTAAATAACAGATGTTACTTTTGCCAACTTGTTGTTTCAACTAATCCAATCAAATTTAAATAACAGATGTTACTTTTGCAACTTGTTGTTTCAACTAATCTAATCAAATTTAAATAACAGATGTTACTTTTGCAACTTGTTGTTTCAACTAATCTAATCAAATTTACTAGTCAATTTTAATTTAATAAATTAAATGGTAAGATCTTTAAAATTCACATAAACATTATCTGCAAATGTAATGTCAAAATTGTATGTTTACCTGATTGATTAATAATTGAGCTTATATCATGTACATACCGGTATAATAAACCGGTTGAACTTGAAGGGAGGAAAATACTTAATAAAATAAAAACATTTAATTGTGTTTAAACATATGTATATATGAAAAATAAAAAAATGGATCCAATTAACAAACAAAAAAATGTGAATCCACACATAAACAAATTTATATAGCTCTTTAGTGGAACCAAAATTATATTTGCAGCCTTAATTTTATAATAATAATAATAATAATAATAATAATAATAATAATAATAAAATAATCACTTATTACCTTATCAATCAACCCAAAAAAAAAAAACAAATTAAGGTAACCTATCACACAATATTTAACAATGCAGATTGAACAACTAATTCAAAATTCCAAGAATTACATAATTTCACGTGTCAAAACTAGGGTTGTTCATGGTTACAGTACATAAAGAAAACTGTATCGAACTGAACCAAACCATAATAAAAATATACTTGAACTGAACTGAACCGTTTCAATTTATATAGAACCGAACCGAACCAAAGTTATTGGTTTAATATACCGTTTAGAAATTCCGAACCGTACCGAACCGTTTGAAGACAATTTTTCCAAACCGAACCGTTATTAAAAAACCGGACCATTAAACTATTTTTCAAATTTTTAAAATAAAAAAAATTAAAACTTATTTTTAGTATTTTTAATTTTCAGTTTCAGTTTAGTTCGGTTACAGTTTTAGTTCGGTTCGGTTTCAGTTTGGTACTGTTCTAGAACTGTTTTGTGTAATATGGTTTAGTTCACTAATCAAACATAACGGTTCGATTATTTTAACTTAAGTTTGATTCAGTTCGACGGTTCGATTCGGTTCATAAATTTTTTGAACAATCCTAGTCAAAACTGTTTCGGCATTGTACGACAAATAGATAATAATTATGTTATAAAGAAACTACATATACTGCAGTACATGTTACATATGGAATTAAATAAAATGCATATATACCGATAATAATTATCTATTTAACATGTGCAACAAATAAAATCAACATGTTAATATTACAACATTGCCCACAAGGATTGATATGAAGGAAAAAAAACTTAACAATTACCAAAACAGTTTTAATAATAATAATGTATATACTGCAGTAATAGTCCTGAATGATATAATGAAACCACAATAAAATTACAGCACTGTTACGCTAAAACCAAAATATTCAATATCGAAATCCTTGTCAATATATATAACTACTTCAATATGTATTATAAAAAAAACAATAGCATATAATCCAATATGACAATTTTAATTATGATAATTTTAATTCCGACTCTAATACTAATTATTGAAATTAGATTAATAACTATTAATAAGAAAAAACATACATATTCAAAAAATTATAATATATAATTTAGGTGCAAAAATTAAAGATATATAAAATTAAAAGATCGATAAATTATTTTTAAATATCTGAATTCATTGAGAAATTTTTTTTGCGGCAATCCATGAGTTAATGACTTTTGTGGTTCTTTCTTAATCGGTTCAATCTATATTTTTTAGGACTCAAATTCTCTTCAAATAGGAAAAAAAGATAATTTATTTGTATACTGTATATTGCAGACCATAATCTATAATAGTCAATTAAAGTTCTCATTATTTGTCCCTTGATCCATTTATATTTGAATCCATAACCAATTATTTAATAATTAATTCTCAAATAAAATCTAAATAGTCTTTTACCATTATTTGATCACTTAATTATTTAAAATATTTTATTTGATAAAATAACTAATATAATTAAATAAATATATTTTATCACATAATTATTAAAATATTAATATATTATAAAATTATTAAAATATTTCAACAAATAGATAGTTCGATAGGAGTTGAAGCTTTTGGCTATGGCGATTTACATTTTGGTTCGAAGGTAAAAGATGAAGATGACTCAGTTCCGTCATTTCTCGAGAACCAGGGCAATAAGGACACATATCCCTTTCCTAATGGATGGGAATTAGTAGGCTACAAAAATATGGTTGTGCATAGTAGTCTTTTGGGCAAGCAGAGAGAAAGTAAATTAGTTGTGGCAATAGAAAATCCAAATCATGTTCCTTTGGTTAGTTCCATGTATTTATCTGTCAAATCATGAATTTGGTGACATTTATTATTCTGTAAATATTATTAAGAAAAATGTTATTCTTACACTAAAACATTTACGGTTCATTATTATAATTAACAGTGTAATATTATAATAATAAAAATAATTTTTAAAAAATTATAAAAATTAATTTTTGGCTTAATATCCTTTTTTATCCTCTAACTATAGGCCAGGGTCCAATCTGGTCCTCTTCCTTTTAAAAGTTCCAAATTGGTCCCATACTTTATTAAAATGGTCCACGTTGATCCAAACCGTTAAATAGATGCTAACGGTGTTAAAAATGATGATGTGGAATCTGATGTGTACTCTGGAAATGTACACTCAGCATCCTTCTGTCTTCCTTCCCCAATTTGCTTCGCCATCTTTTATAAACCTAAATCTAGGTCAAAAATTTCCATCCCCAATCTGAAAGGATTCCATCTTCCTCAAATTGAAACACAATTTGACCTCCACCATGAGTTCTGGGCGCGATTCTTCTTCTTCCTCAAGAACTGGGTTCGAGCAAGATGTGTACACAAATTTTGGGAATGTTATTTGTGCTTGTGGAGACCGAGCTATTCTTCGAAGAGCAAGAACACCCACTAACAATAGTAGGCTGTTTTGGGGCTGTAAACATTTTAAGGTAATGTTTTGTTTTCCTAACCTAGTATGAAATTCTTCTCTTCTTAATTCTGAACGCGAGTCTTTGTTGTACAGGGAATCATAAATTCTGGGTGTGACTACTTTGAATGGTTTTATGATGGTTCTAGTTCTAATGGTGAAATGGTAGAAAGCATCAGGAATATGCAATGGAAAGTAGAAATGCAATACAAAGAGATGGATGAAGTCAAAATAGAATTGGTTGAGGCAAAAAAAATTGTGGAAGTTCTGAGGCTAGAGAATCTGTAGTTGGTTGATGGCTTGAAGAACACTAACAAATGGAAGATTGTATGGAAGGGCCTGTGTTACATACTATTGTTTGTCTTAGTGGTTATCAAGTTATGAAAATTAGGTATAGTTTTTGTTGATCTTATGTAGTTGAGATGTAGTTGAGTTGTATTTTGTTGGTCTGATGTACCAAGTTTATCATTAATGAAAAATGTTTGGTTTACTTTGTTGGTCTGATGTTAGGGTTCTTGCCATAATTTTATTACAATTTGTTTCCTCAATTTGTTGCCTTAATTTGTTGCTTATCAGTTTGTGTTCCACATCTTCATAACAGGTTTTGAATCTTAATATGATAACATTTCATAACATGTATTGAACCATAAGTTGATAACAGTCATAACAGGTTTTGAACCTTAATTTGATAACATTAATTTGATAGCATTCATAACAGGTGTTGAACCTTAATTTGATAACATTCACAACATGTATTGAACCATAAGTTGATAACATTATATAAACCAGAATTACATATACCAGAAGTTGATAACAGAAGTTGATAGCATTATATAAACCAGAAGTTGACAGCATTACATAAACCAGAAGTTGATAGCATTAAGTAGAGTTACACAAAATATCATTCAAAATGGACAGTTATGACAAAAGACAGCATGACACAACACAACCTAAGCTACAGACTCTAAGAGGATTTCTGTTGGATGTTCCTTTTAGTAGGAGTTATTGCTTGAGTAGACTGTGGTGCCTGCCCTGATGCACTTGCTTGAGTAGTCTGTGGTGTCTGCTTACACGTGGATTTGTTATGGCCAATTTTTCTGCACCTTGTACACCTCATAACCATGCCAGACCTCTAGACTTCATTGAAGCAATTCCATGGACACATGGCAGACCTGTCAACCGAAAATTTCATAAATAGGAACATAAGAACCCTAGTTTTCGAAAGGGGCAAAAAACCCTAGACTAAAGATTGCACATTGCATGCAGACTATAACATCAGAAACGAAATCGTTACTAACCTCGTTTGGATTTCGTCTTCTTTTTCCTCTTGAATGCTCCGTGTTCTTCCTCTTGAATGCTTCGTGTTCTACGTCTACTGCTTCGTGTTCTTCTTTTTCCTCTAACAGTGTGATGATTCGTCTTCTCCAAGCTGGGCTATGAATGTGAACGCTGAAGACTAAAAAGTAAAGGCTTTATCAAGTCAACAATGCCACATCACCACTCAATATATTACACATCAGCCAGCTAAGGCCACGTATTCAACTTTTTTAGTCAAATTTTAACTTTTTTAACGGAATGGACAAACGTGGACCATTTTAATAACGTATGGGACCAATTTGGAACTTTTAAAAGGAAGAGGACCACAATGGACCCTGACCTATAGTTAGAGGACCAAAAAGGGTATTAAGCCTTAATTTTTTTATTATTTGTTTTAGATTAAGAAGTATCGATATCAAATTGTGTGATTAATCAACTTTGTAATTTCATTAACCAATATTTTATATTTTATTAACCAATTTTGTTTTATTACTAACTATAGGCCCGAGTCCAATTTAGTCTTCTTTCTTTTAAAAGTTTCAAATTGATCCCTTACGTTATTAAATAGGTACACGTTTGTCCTCGCCGTTAGAAAAGTTAGAATTTCACTTAAAAGGTTGATGACGTGGATTGATTGAGCTTATGTGTATGTTAGTGAATAGGGATGTGGCAGTTTTTATTTTTCAATGCTGAGTTGTATTAACTTAGACATATTGAGGATGTGGCAAAATTTTCTAAGTCATTTCCATTTTACAAGTGCATGAACCCTGGCAGAGAACACGAAGCAGACGATTGAGGTAGAAGACGAAGACGAAGCATCCCAGACGATTGAAGACGAAGACGAATCATTATCTTGGTTAGTATCCAATTCCTCTATGTTATTATTGTTTCTATGCATTGTGTTTTCTGTACTCTAGGGTTTGTGGCCCCCTTTTCAAAACTAGGGTTTTTATATTCCTTTTGTAAAATTTGCGGTTGTTTATGATATTAGGTTGAAATGGAAGAACTGATTACTCTCAACATTCATCATAGTGGGGAGTTTGTTGATTCTGAAAAAGCAAATTATGTGGGGGGTAAATGTAATGAATTACAGGTAGATGTTGATAGGTGATCGTATTTTGAGTTGATAGGTATTTTGAAAGACATAGGGTATACTGAGGTAGACAATATCTACTACAAGGATCCAACATTTGGGATTAATGTACTTAGTGATGATAAGGGCGCGTTAGAGATAGCTGACCTATGTAGGGTACACATGAAAGTCGACATTTACATTGAACACCCATTATCCCAACCTGAGTATGTTGATGTTCCTTTAGATGAACAACCTACAAACATGGAGGAGGAACCATTATATGAAGAACCTTTGAATGTGGTAAATCCATAACATTATGATATTGTTGCAGAACTTGTTGATCAAGTCCTTAAGGATGTAAACAATGCTGGTGAGGGTTTGAATGCTGATGAGGGTGTGAATGCTGGTGATGGTTTGAATGCTTGTGAGGGTGTGAATGCTGGTGAGGATGTGAATGCTGGTGAGGCTTTGAATGTAGTTGATGTTGATGAGGGTATTGAGAATATGAATGCTGGTGAAGGTGTAAACAAAGAGAGACATAGGAATATGAATGCTGATGAGATTGATGGTCAGTTGCATGATGGGATTGACACAAGCTCTGATGATAGTGAGGATTCATCATATAATTATGATAGTGCTTTGGAAGTTGCATTTAGTGATTCTGATGTTAGTTTGGATTATGATGAAGAACATTTTGCCAACATTGTGGAGTATGATGAAAACCATGAAGGAAGTAGTAAAATGAAGAAAAAGAAAGGGGAAGGAGATAATGGAAAGGAGAATGGAGTTGTATATGATAGTGAAGAGTTAGATAGTGGATGTTATAGTGAGGATGATGAAGAACCAAGGAAGAAGAAGCATCCCATTTTCAAGGATATGAAAGACATGTCTAACTATAAATGGGAGTTGGAAACTTATTTTAATACAAAAAGTGATTTTAAGGAAGCTATTCAAACATATGTTGTTCAGAATGGTAGAAGTCTAAAGTTTTTAAAAAATGACAAAAAGAGAGTGAAGGTGGTGTGTAAAGAAGGCTGTCAGTGGGAGGCTTATTGTGGAAAGCTGCCTGATGAGGAGACTTGGCAACTTAGAAAATTAGTTGACACACATAATTGTCTTAGAGAATATAATGTAAAGATGATGAGTACAAAATAGCTTATCAAGAGGATACAAAATTCATTGAAAAATAATCCTAAGCTCAAACTAAAGGATATAAAGGAAAAGGCTCTTAAGAAATGGAATGTAGGTGTTAACAAGACAAAGGCAATTAGGGCCAGATTTGCAGTTAGGGATATGGTTGATGGATCTTTTTTAGGAGATTACACTAGGATATATGACTACTGTCATGAAATTTTAAGGACAAATCCTGGTTCCACTGTCAAGATAAATGTCACACCAGTTCAAGAGGGTATTGAGTACAAGACCTTATTTCAAGATGTTATATATTTACTATGCTTCTTGCAAGAAGAGTTTCAAGATGTGTAGGCCAATTATTGGTCTTGATGGATGCCTCTTAAAGGGCCTATATGGTGGCCAGATTTTAGCTGCAATTGGAACAGATCCTAATGATCAAATGTTGTCTATTGCTTTTGCTGTGGTGGAAGGGGAAACTAAAGATAGTTGGACTTGGTTTTTGAAACTCCTCATTGATGATTTAGGTGGAAGGGAAGAATGTAGGACCTATACATTCATTTCTGATCAGCAAAAGGTACCACTTTATTTATTACATTAATTTAAGTTTGATTTTATTTTTATGATTAATAAATGTATTTTTGAACCTTTATTTGTTATATGCATTTGCAGGGTGTTCTTCCTGCTATGGATGAATTACTACCTAATGTTGAACAGAGGTTTTATGTGAGACACTTATACAACAATTTTAGGAAGAAATTTCCAGGAAAAATGTTGAAGGAGATCATTTGGAAAGCAGCTCAAGCTACTTATCCACAAGCATGGGAAAGGGAGATGAGAGGTATGAGGCAGATACATGAAGAGGCCTACAAGCACATGATGCAAACACCACCAAGATTTTGGAGCAAGTCCTATTTTAGGACCACCACCAAGTATGATTTTGTCCTAAATAATATGTCAGAGGCTTTCAACGGTGTGATTGTGGAAGCAAGGGCAAAACCATTGGTAACAATGTTAGAAGAAATAAGGCGATATATCATGGAAAAATGGGCAGCAAATAGGTTGAAGTTCCCTAATTTAAGTGATGGGGATGTGTTTCCAAACATAAATAAGAAGGTGGAGAAAACAAGCAGCTACACAAATTATTGGATAGTAAGGTAATTTTACATTGTTTTGATAGGTAATAGAATGTCATCTGACTATATTGGATATCAAGCTCTCTCTTATATGACTTAATTTTGTATTTTTATAGGATGTCATCTGAGTATATTTTTGAGGTGAAACATATTGAGAATTAGGGTGACATGTGCTCTGTCAACTTAAAGGAACAGGGTTGTTCTTGCAGAAAGTGGCAGTTGACAGGTCTCCCATGTGTCCATGCAATTTCCTCAATGAAGAGTAGAGGTCTTGCTGTTGATGACTTTGTCCCAGACTGTTACAAGAAGGCTAGGTATATTAAGGTGTATGAAACTATAATTTATCCTCTGAATGGTACAAATTTATGGGTCAGAACAGAGTACCCTGATGTGCAGCCACCCAAATTCAAGAAAATTCTTGGAAGACCAAAGAAGAGGAGGAATCGTGAGCAGGGTGAGATTAATGGGTCAGATAGGAAAATCAGGAAAACTGGTATGATAGTGAGGTGCACTAGGTGCAGACAAACGGGACACAACAAATCAACATGTAAGAGGACTCAGCCACCACAAGCTACTCAAGCCACTGCAACACAACAGACATCACAGGTTTCTCAGGCTCCTCAGGCTAGTGCAACACAACAGGCATCACAAGTTTCTCAGGCTACTCAGGCCAGTGCAACACAACAGGCATCAAAAATTTCTCAAGCATCTCAGACAACTCAGAACAGGACTACAACACAAGCTAGGCACAAGTTGCCTTTTAGCAAACCAGCACAGGTTTCAAGAGGATCCACCACCAGATTGAGTGCATCACAGAATACAGTGGGTCCTACCACTAGGAGGACCACTCCAACTAAAAGGAACATTCCAAAGAAATCCTCCTAGAGTCTATAGTTTATGTTGTTTTGTGTAATCCTGTCTTCTGTCAAAACTTCTAAGTACTTATGAACAAGGGTTCCTATTTTGTGTACTGAGCATTTGTGTAATGCTACTGATATTTTGTGTAATGCTACCTATTTTGTGTACTGCATATGTTATGCATCTAAGAGTTAATGCTACCTATTTTATGTACTACATATGTTATGAATCTAAGATTTATGGTTATTATATTACCAAATTGTTATGGTGTATACAAAATTTGGTGTACAAATCTGTTATCAAATTACAAATTTGGTATAATGTGGCTTTCTGTTATCAAATTACACAAGTTTTGGTATACTTTCTGTTAGCAATAACACCAAACTTTCTGTTTGCACTAAATGTAAACTTTTGCAATAACACTAAAATATGGCAATAACGCCAAACTTTTGCATTAATAATAAACTTGAAACATTAGTACTGACAAAGACATGTTTGTGTCAACAACTTTTACAATAAAGTAGAAACTACAACAAACCAAGAAAATAATGTTCCAACATTCACAACAACTTAACTTCTAAAACAAATAACACAATATAGCGCAAACACTTTCAGATCATCTTCCATTTGCTTGTGTTCTTTAAAGCTTCATCTAGCTGCAAATTGTTGAGCCTCAAAACTTCCACCATTTTTTTTGCCTCTTCCAACTCTTTTTTGGCTTCTTCCATCTCTTTAAATTGCATTTAAATCTTCCATTGCAGATTCCTCAAGCTTTCCTTCTTGTCATCTCTAGAATCATCATAGAACCATTCAAAAAAACCACACCCAGCATTCGTGTGTCCCTGTACAAAAATGCAGTGCATTCAGAAGAGTGAAGATGTACGCAATTGGAAGGAATGTGTTGGGATAGAAGATTACCTTAAAATGTTGACAACCCCAAAAAAAATTTCCGTAATTTTGGATGGTTCTTGCCTTGCGAAGTACAGCAAGGTCTCCTTAACCACACATAAGTTTCCCAAATCTGGTATACACTTGCGAATCGATGCGGGTTCTTGAAGATGAAGACGATCCGCGCCCAGAACTCATGATTGGAAGACGATTTTCGTTTCAATTTGGTTAATTTTGGGGAATATGTGACCTAGGGTTCGCAATGGGGGGTGGTTTTATAACAGTATCAGAATCAAGGAAGAAGGAGATGCTGACTATGCAAACCAGCCATCCAACTCAGATTACACATCATCAAATTTAACACCGTTTGCCTTTATTTAACGGAAAGGATCACCATGTACCTATTTAATAACGTAAGGGACCAATTTGGAACTTTTAAAAGAAAGAGGACCAAATTGGACATAGGCTTATAGTTAAAGGACCAAAAAGGGTATTAAGCCAAATTATTTTTATATCTGAGCGTTTATTAATCAACTTCATAACTTTATTAACCAATTTTATTTTACTATTAAAAATTATTTTTAATATCTGTGCGTTTATTAACCAACTTCATCATTTTATTAACCAACGTTTTATATTTCATTAACTAAGTTTGATTTACTATTAAAAATCATTATTCATGCACTGTTTACAGGGACTTATCAAGATCATTCTTCATGTAAATGACATTGTTCACCTGACATTGTTCGTGCACCGTTCACGTCAATGTTCATGCATTGTTTAATGTTCACGGTACTATTCACCGTATTTGTGAATAATACATATGGTTTAGGTGTAAGAGATGGTGTAAGCATAGCATTACTGATATTACTGATGCCAACGTCATATATATTTGGTGATATGAAGAAGAAGGTGAAATAGAGCATATTTCATGGTAACGATGAACTAAAGTAAATTCTATGGTAAAGGCGAATTAAATTGGGTTTTATTTTGGTATTATTAAGTTTTGCTTTTTATTTTTTTTTAGAAATTTGGATGAAGGCGAATGAAAATGGTGATGAAGAAGGGGAAGAAGATAAAAATAGATTAAAAAAATTAAACATTGATGGTGTACTATTATAGTAGACCTTCAAAATCTAAATATATGAAATTTATTAAAAAGATCAAAGAGTTTAAATAAAATAATAATAAAGTCTAGAATAGACACTCTATAATATTATGACATTTAAAATTTAAGATTAATAAAATTGAATTTCATTGTTTATTAAAAAAATTAAGAGATTAAAACCTAATGTTTATTAAATAAAAGAATAAACTAAAATCTTAAATTAAGTTAAGACACTAGACAATTAAACTTATTTTTTAATTGTTTTTCAAAACCTTACATTTTTTTTTTTAAACTCTCAAATAAAATCTAAGACATTTAGATACGAGTCTTTTCCCTCAAAATTATAACATTTTTTCAATTTCTAATTGTTCACACTTGAACTGAATCTCAATTAGGGATGACAAAAATATCCATATTTGCGAATATTTGTGAATAAAATCTGTCACGGATATGAGGCGGGTAGTTTAATGGATATCCACGGATAAATAAATAAATATTTTAATAACCGTTTATTAATGGATATGGATACGGATTTAATGATATATGTGCCCGTAGATATCCATATCTATTAATAAATTATAAAAATCATTTAAATATCATTAGATTATTATAACTTATCTATTCATCTTCTAAAATAATATTATTCTTATTTTTTTTTCTTTTTTTTTTTAAATTTCTCTTTGAAGAAAACCTTTCACATTTCATTCAAATTTTATTAGTCATTTCATATTTAAACTCTTCAGTACTTCATACCTCACTTCAACAATTTCACAGTCTAACGAACTAGTCTTGTCATATCTCTGTCAAACAATGTCTTATTTCTTACTCCTCTGTCGTCCGTTAATCCATCATAACTCATGATCACAATATCTTTTATTTGTTTGGTTAAAAATAAAATGTATGAATACTATGTTTGAATTTAATTATATTTTGGTGAATAAGAAGAAAATTAATGTGATGAGATTTTATTGTTAAATTAACAGTGAATTATATGAATGTTATATGATAATAATTTTTTGTATCTTTAAAAGAAGTTAAAAATATATTTTTTTTCAAAAAATAATATTTATAAACATAATATTATCCTTGGTTATCTGTAAATATCCACGAATACCGTAAAACCCGCATATTATTCGCTTAACGGATACCTGCATGGATATGAGGTGGATATGTATATCATATTTATCCTACGAGATAGATACAAATATCATAGTATCTGTCCACATGAATATCCATTTACATTTCTATCCCAACAATGTTTAATTACATCAACCACAAATTATCAACTAAGAAATAGTTGGAACTTAATATTAATTTTGAATGGCAAAAACACTAAAAATAAAATATACAAAAAAATTTCATGAGGTGTTAAAAATTCAATGCATTGTTATTTGTTATAATAATAAACTTTGAATAAGGAATTTTTTCTCAAACGAATCAAATACAATTGTATATAGTCAAAACATATCATATAAATAAATATAAAGGCACAACCTCAACCTCATGTCAAGCCTCAAAAACCATTGCAGAAAACAAACTAAAACAACTGCCCAGTGTTGAATAACAAAAAGGGCCAAAATGGTCAATCAAAAGAAAGTAATTTTAGGTTCAATTTAACACTTGGGAAGATCAGCCGGCGGCGGAAGCAGCTTCTGGTTTGGCAGCTTTCCATCCAACACAATCCATGCCATCTTAAGACCCCAACTTGTATGTACTTCTAAGTGGCAATGCATGAACCATGCTCCTGGAATTTAAACAAATTGTTATTGTTCCGCGATACACTATTTCGTATAAATGATTGTCGAATAGAAAGGTTATTGTTTGTGATCTGTGATTGACAATATTGATATAAATAAACTATGAACTAACCTGGATTATCCGCTAGGAATCTGATAGCAACCCATCCGCCAGATGGTACACCAACTGTATTCCTTTCAACAGGATCAACAAGATTGAAGTTTTTTGGGTCCTTGCTTGAATCATAGTTACCAAATCCTTGTCCAACAACAAAGAAGTTAAATCCATGCAAATGGAGAGGGTGACTTTCTGCACCAAGAATGCTGGTGTCTTGCATCACAAGCTGCACGCTTGTGTTGAAAGGAAGAACCACAACCTTCGTTCCGTTGCTTACCATGGTGTTGTTTGGTGGGGTTCCAGTATAATTGAATGGGTGCAAGGGGCTGGTTGGGAAATAAGGGGCGTAGACCCCCTTGGATTGTCCAGAGAAGTGGGACTGAAGAAGTGCAGTGGTTGGGAGTGTGAAAGATACATTGTTCACCGATGCTGCAAACATTGTTCCATTGGGTCCCTGACAAGTTTGGTTGTTCGGGCAGGGATTGGTACCAAGGCCTACTGTGAAGAAAAAGTGCTTATCTACTTTCTGGGGAACGTTAGCAGGAAATTGGGCACTGGCAAGACTACGGAGTTTGTTGGAGAACTTTGTTGCAAAAGAAGTGTCATTAAGTGCTGGGAGAGTAGGTTTAAGAAGTGGAAGCTTTTTCAGTGGAACAACTTTATTATGAGTATTAGATGGGATTTCATATTCCAAGATACCGGCAACAGTTGTGTTGTCAAAAGTTCCAAGGCCAGTGGCATATGGTCTAGCAGTCATTAAGAATGCTGCATTGGGATAGTGAGACTTGGTTTTAAGAAGAACATTAGTGGTTTGGCCAGGTGCAATAAGGATTGTGTTAGTCTCAAAAGGTTTAACATAAATTGCATCTGCTTCAACAACTGTGAGGGTATGATTTGCAATGCTGAAGAATAACTCATCATTTAGTGCAGCGTTGATGAAACGTAGAAGGTAAGTCTTTCCAAGCTTCACCTTCAACTTGAATGTATCTGTGATGAATAATGTTTTATAACGATTAAAATAAAATTACAGATACCATTTCATAAAGAACTCAATATGCTTTTGCAGAAGTTGGTGCCTAAACTAGTGGATGTGCAGTCGGAATTACTTGATACCTTTTTTAGAGCAGTTATACAATGGGCCTGGAAGTCCATTAATTGTGTAGGCTTCCGAAACATTTGGTCCTCCTCCAGTTTGCAGGGCTTGTGCTATGATGGCCTCCGTATCTGCATTGAACCATTCTCCTGAAACCAAAATTCAAGAGTATTATTAGCTCATGCAAATTTAAAAACGAATAGAGCTTGAGGTTAATCGTCTTAGTAATTTCGTTACCAAATATGATTGGAACTTCCTTGTGTGGTTTTGCAAAAGGATATGGAACATTTTTCTTGGGAAGTATGATGAGTGGACCATAGACAGTTGATCTTAACCAAGATATATGTGCATGCCAAAAGAGTGTGCCTCTTTGGCCTTTGATTGTGTAATTGTAAACATAGCTTTGACCTGTTTGGATGGGGCATTGAGTCACATATGCTGGTCCATCAGCCCATCCTGATCGAAGTTGTCGAATGCCATGCCTATTTCAAAAATAGCCAAGTTTTTGACAATTACTTTTATGCTACTAATTTTAACAAAGTCACTACAATTATTCATTTTAGCAATCAAGTGTTCTTTACCAATGAATAGAGATGTTGTTTTGCACATTGTTAACAACCGTGATAAGAAGACGGTCTCCTTCCCGAGCCACAATGCGAGGTCCTGGAAACCGACCATTCACCGTCACCATGCTCTTGTTGTGGCACAATCTGGTTACATTTTGGTACCTTATCTGCGTAAATAACTTCATGTTATTACAAAAAGAACACTATGTACTATTGAAAAGTGTAATAATAGTTTCAAGAAAGTACATCAAAATGGTAGTGTCTGGTAGTGCCAGCAAGTGCAAGCTCAAACATACAAAAAATCATTAATGACAAAAAGAACACTGGGATTTTACGTGACGAAAAAACGGAAACAGCCATTTTTTTCTCTTAACAAGTGAAGGTGCTTTTTTAAGTTGCAACTGTTATGTTTTAGTTTGAACTATGTTGATGGAATGTTACAAAAATGCTGGTCTATATATAGAAGAATGAAGAGTATTTGGTTGCTTGATTAGGTGATAAAAATATAGTGATTCAAATAGAAGCAGAACTGAACATTGTTGTCATTGAACAAGAATAGTAGTTAGAACAACTTAAGAGTGGTGTGAAAGACATCCAATTTAGTTTTATCTCCTTCTTGTTAAGTCAAAGTCATTAACAAAATTCTATGGCTAATTTTCTATGATAGTTTTAGCTGTTCGCTATCATTTGTTGTTTGTTTGATACACTGTTGTGTATGCAGGAATGCATCTATTAGGAACTGATGTAGCTCTCTCAACCAATGTTCTTGTTGCCTAAGTAAGAAAATTCTATTTAATATATGTCACTTCATAGCGAGATAATAGGCATGAAACCGACACCAACACGTCAACACTGGTAATAATTTAAAAAATAAATAAATTAAGCGTAATTATAAGTGTCGGTTATGGACCTTGACAATGACACACATTTTTCAGAGATGTAGGTGTTGCAGAGGAAAATTCAATTGAACCAGATAAATACACGAGTATAGTTGTCACGTGTGCAACCGTGCATGAGAAAATAAAGCCGAAAATAAAATCTGGTCTATATCACTGTTTTAGTTTGTTTAGTTGGTAATTTAGTTTGGTGAGATTGGTTACATCTGAGTTTAGTATATTATAAGAAAATAATTACTTATTTTTCAGCTTCTTAAAAAATTATTAAAATATAACCACAATGAAGCTTTTACGACAAGGATTAAAATAGGATTAGTGTTAATGTATTAATTTATTAATATCTATTGCTTCTTAACTCTTTCACATTAGCCATCAAAAAAACCTTATATCTTAAAGTTGAAATTGATTATTACTTCTAGCATAATACAATTACTTAATTGACGCAGCTACATAAAATTAACTTTTGTTAGTCTTTTATAGTAATGACTCGCAAGTATTTTGGAAAGTGGAAGATGACAACCGTTCAATGTGACATCATGCGTAGAGATGGAAAAAATAATGGACATGTTAGTATCAATAAATAAAATTAACAATGGGCATGGGGTTAATAAATAATTTCAAGTTTGTTTTTAAAGAGCAATTTCAAGTTTGTTTTTAAAGAGCAATTTCAAGTTAGTTAATTTATGTAAAGATAAATGTAAATGTAATAATGAGTGTTATGCCTCTCCTTTTAACTACTCTGCTCTAGTATGTTACGTGCTTGAAGGATTATACACTGTTACGTTTCTATTTTATTATTATATATTTCGTAATTAAGAGATTATGGACTATTAAATTATAATTTAAACTCATTAAATACCAATGGTTTCCATCTATTCATCCTTCATCTTGTAAATGGGACAAAGAGAACCAAAAAGAGGCTAGTGAGGTTCAACATGTGTCACACGTGGAAGCGGGCTTTCCATATTCCCCAACATAATTGGGGATGACTCACCAAACATGTTTCAATAACTAATGAGAATATCTTTGTCATAATCGGATAATTAAAAGTCTCGTTGATTAACTAAACCATGTTTCTTATATTTAAGAATGAGTCATTCACCACGCTCTCTAACGGCTCAAAGTCAAGTTGTATGTGACCGAGGTTGTATGCAAAAAGACTGACATATGTCAGAGATGGGTTGAATTTATAATTACCAAACTCAAGAGTTGGGTTAAAACATCACTTATTCACATATAAGAAACTTAAAGGCCCTTGCTTGACTTATCGTATATAGGGTCACCTATATTATACTCACCATAAGGACAGTTGGCGCCCACAACGAATCCCATAAATCTGACTTGGACCACACATATTTTAGGAAAAACAACTTTTGACTGACCCAACCTTCCTCTCACGATGGTTCCACGAGGGTTACATCCAGTAATAGAAACCATGAGACCATAGCAAAGATACATCCTGCCATGGAGAAGTTGTGTCTCCATAAAGAGACCAAGAGACCAAACCCTATCAGTTAACGTTGAGAACATCAACATCAGGATGACGTTGGATCCCTAACCCCTTTCTGTCGAGATCAGAGACTCCTCAATTCTAGATAATTTCAAGCCACCCTAATTAGTGACGTTTGACGAAAATAATGATCCCTAAGAGCATGTTAAGCCATAACTACACATATGATGATAATTTGTGCAACGAACTCCCTCAAGTGCAAACTAGTTTCCAGAACACTAAAGGAAGTGGCCTTGCTCTGGTACATGAACCTCCCCGAGTTATTTGTGACTAATCATCAAGACTTTTCCATATATTTGATCCATTAGTTTTCAACAATAAAACACCATAAGGTGTCCACAAAAAGCCTATTCAATGTATGTTAGAGACAGTTCGGGTCTTTACGAAAATACTTGGCCTGATTCAATAAGGTCACCGTCAAGGTAATAAACCCCAACTAGGAGATGTTCGTTGGGTGTTTTTTAGAACATACTCAAAGTTGGCACTCCAACGAGACCCTTTCCGAGAAGCCCAGAGACTCAATGGAGGAAATCATGGAGAAGGTGGAATGCTACGTCAAAGGCAAGGAAATCAATGTTGGAAAGAGATACCGAGACACAGAGGAGTGCAATAAAGGAGGTTTTGAATCCTCGAATCAATGTAAAAATCACTTCCCACAACTAATCAAAGATAAGGGTGCCTTCAAACCTACTAGAAGGCCCACAGAGAATTAAACACCTTTCAACACCAAGCAAGAACTAATATGTCATGAGAGATTGAAATTGGCCATGTTCGTCGTGATTATTAACAGAAAAATCACGTTAGGTATATTATCCTTTCACCGTTTCTAAATTCTAGAAGGAGTCCGCTCAGAGCTCTTGCTTGACGTTGGTTCCTGATTCTAATTGATGAACATCAACTATATTATCCTCTCTTTATGGTTCCCTTAGACGGTTCTCTTTATGGGAACCCTCATGTGATTGATGTAATGAAACAATGACCTCTCGAGATAGAGGCTATTGAGGGTTGTTTCCCTTTCTTTGGATCTTTTTGTTTATTCCTTTATCTCTTCTTGTTGGTTTCTTCTACTACCTCAATTGTCTTTCTAGGCAGGGTATCACCGCGGGGAAGGGAACAATTTCATCATAGAGATTAATTCTTATAGACAGCTTTCCATGGAAAGTCCTTACATGTCTTGTTGTCCTCTTTTCTAACATCTTCCTTGATGTATCTACCAAGTCTCCCCTTCTTGATTAGGTCTTTGATTTCATCCTTGAGATGGATGCACTCCTTAGTCTCATACCCGTGAAATTTGTGGAACCTGTAATACTTTATTTTGTCAGTGTGTGCAGATTATATCATGACTTATGGTTATTTCATCCTAGCTTCTTTGAAATCTATGTTGATACACACTTGCAGGATTGTTTCTCTAGATGTGTTCAAAACGTTATTGTCGTACCCTAATTTTGTCCCGACATTTTTCATTTCATATCATGTTTGCATATTTGTATTTTTGTGTCAATTTGGAATGATCCATTTTTATTCCACATTTTTGCATTAGTTCAAAAATAATTTCTCATTTTATCATATTTTGATTTTTAGGACTAGTTCATTTTTTGTATTTTTAAAAAAAATCATATATTTGTTTCTTATCATATGCATAATTCAAAAAATTAAAGTTATAAAAATATATCATTCATCATACACCATGCCACGCATTTTTCATATTTTTGCTAAGTTAACAAAAGTAAACTAAATGACATATAGGACAAATGTCAATATTCTCGAAAATGTTTTCATTATATCATCAACCTATCCATGCCAATCATTATAATTTACAATTGAAGATTGTCATTCATACAACACTAAGACTCGAATAACTAATCAGATTCAACCCAATGAAAGTATACAAATACAACAATAAATATTTCTAAGAATGTCATACATGCATCATGATCTAACCTCCATAGGCAGAAATCCCCAAATCCTAATTACATAAACTATTTCCCAATGCAAGAGGAATGAGAGAAAGGTATTTAATCTTGGTTTTCATGTGGACAAAAAGAAGATTAATGATGATAAATTATTTTAAGTCTTGCCTTTACTCTTTCTTTATCTTTTATTTTCTGATAGACTAGAATATTTATTAGAATATTCTTGTAATTACATCTATATCATTTCCATTCATAGAATATGCAATACCTTCTTAATCTATTTTAGTCAAATCATTAATGTATATTTAATAGGCTTCTATATTGGTCACACATAATCATTGTATTTATATGGATACAAATTAATGAAAAAGGGCAGAAAAATAATTCCTTTCATGATATCGAGAGACCTAGGTTGCACCGCTTAGCCTCTCAGCCTTCTGTTACACGATTTTTTTTCTTTTTCTTTCTCTACCCAATGATCATGTCAACCCCAACCCATGTGGCTACTCCTATACTGCATCCCTCTTCTTCACCAAAGAACCCCTTCCATCTGACTCTCGTCGTAACCAACATCAAGAACCACACCCCATTGTTCTTGAGATGGAAAACATTCAATTTGGTACGTGGGTTGAAATTTTGGAAATTCATGCTCGCTCTCATAAGGTCCTTCATCACATCATTCCTCCAGCACCAGGCAAGGAAAAAAATACACTTGAAACCGATGATGAGCAATAACTGGGGGCAACTCTTGATGCAACACTTCTACATCGGATTTATTCCATTAAATCCAACGATATTTTGCCTATCATCATTGAACCAAACACCACTTCTATGGAGGCCTTGAATCAATTGACCAATATTTTCCAAGACAATCAAAATTCTCGTGCAGTCACTCTCGAGCACGAGTTTTCCTCAGTTTGCATGGAGGATTTTCCCACTGTTTCCGCATAATGTCAACAACTCAATACATTTTCTAAGCCATTAAAGAACGTTGGAGCTTCTATCTCTAATCAGCGAATCATTCTCCAACTTGTTTCCGAGCTCACTGATGCATACAAAGGGGTCGATGCACTAATTCAGCAAAGAAACCCTCTTCCATAATTTTATCAGGCCCGCTCGATGCTTACTCTTGAAGAAGACGATGTAATTAAGATGGTGGGTACCTATGCATAGGCTTCAATGGTTGTGACACAACCAAAGGACCTTGTTGAACCCTCCTCCTATAATGATAATTATAGAGGCAAGAAGAATAACAGTCAGAATTCTGCTCATAAAACCTACAGCAGTTACGGTAGAAAAGGCGGACATGGTCAACATGGCAGCGGATGTCATGATGGTCAACCGTCCCAACAAACTAACACAGTGGCACTCTCCTCCCGCTCCATGGAAGTAGTATCATTGGGGTTGGATGTCACTACCATGGGGACTCCCTCCTTGTCCATATTTGTCTTCTCAATGGACTCGCCCGAGTGGTCCTCCAAAGTAACCAAGGCTATTAGGTCCACGTCTGCATGCATATGCAGCCAACACTCTTTCTCTGGCACCCACTAATATTGAAGCTGCCATGCACACCATGTCCCTCAGTCCTCCCGATAGCCAATGATATATGGATATTAGAGCAACCTCTCATATGACAAAATCACAAGGTAATTTCTCGTCTTATTCTAATATGAGTAATTCAAATCAAAATATTATTGTTGGTAGTGGACAATAAATTCCAATTTATGGTTATGGACAATCAACCCTTTCCACACGTACAAAACCTTTAAAACTACAAAATGTCCTACGTGCCCCTCAAATTATTAAAAATTTAATTTATGTGCGACGTCTCACTTTTAACAATAATGTTTCTATTATTTTTGACCCTTTGGGATTCTCTGTGAATGATTTTCAGACGAGGATGCCACTAATGAGATGTGATAGTATTGGGGATCTTTATCCCATCACGAATAATCATTCAGTTTCTCATCCATCCACTTTTGTAGCTCTTACTTGCAGTTTATGGAACCATCGCTTAGGACATCTGGGTTCATCTTTTTTGTTATCTCTTAGCAAAAATAAGTTTCTTGATCACAACAATTTAATTTCAAATTTTGTTTGTGACTATTGTGTTTTTAGGAAACATGGTAAATTATCATTTTATGCTTCTCAATCTCATACTTTAAGCACTGATGGGCATAAATATTATGTTTTATTCTTAGATGATTACTCTATATTTTTGTGGACTTTTCCAATTAGAAAAAAAATTCACAAGTCTACTCTATTTTTTCATCCTTGAGTTCTCTCATTAAAACCCAATTTGATAAAAACCTTCAAATGTTTTCAATGTGACAGTGGACGCGAATTTGACAATGAGTCTTTCAGAAAATATTGTGATACTAATGATCTTTTTTTTTTCTCTTTCCCACGTACTTCTTTTCAGAATGGTAAAGCGGAACAAAAAATATGCACCATAAATAACATGATTTGCACTTTGTCCATTCTTCCATGCCCACTTCTTTTTAGCATCATGCTCTTCAAATGGCAACTTATATGTTAAATATTCTCCCACATAAATCTTTGAATCACAAGTCACCTACTCAGATCTTGTATCACCAGGATCCCGCTTATACACACCTTCGGATTTTTGGTTGTTTATGCTATCCACTGTTTCCTTCTACCAGTATCCATAAATTACAACCTCACTCTACTCCATGTGTTTTCTTGGGCAACCCGTCCAGTCACAGAGGATATAAATGTTATGATTAGTCAAACAAAAAAATAATTATTTCACGGCATGTAGTCTTTGATGAAAATCAATTTCATTTTACTAAACTACATTTACCCTCTAATATTGCATATAACTTTTTAGATGATACTTTACATCCTTTCTGCATACATCACTGGCAAAATCAAATTTTGCAACCCATTGCAGCCAACCCTCCAGGCACAACACAAACTACTTCCCCAAACAATAACCATGTTTCATGTAACACCCCAAATATATCCAGTGTAATTTAAATATAAATCGGAGTAAATTAAATAAAATAATATTTAGGATGTCACACAATCACAAAACAGATGCTCATATACACGATATGTAGCACATGCAACTTTTAACAATTATTTATAACAACTGTAGCAACCAAACATGTCTGAAACATCACTTTTTATTGAAACAACAGAAGCATCAAAATCAAATAATTATTCAGAACATACTATGTTTTCAAAATAAACATAAACAACAATAAATCTAGAGATATCCAAAAATCTCTATCAAAACATCGAAGACATAACGTTCCATAAACCTTATTGTTACACATCAGAGCAGACTCCGACACAAAAGATAAAATAGAAGACTTCATCTTCCACTCACATCAACTCCTCTACTACAAGTTATTTGCACGATGCCCATGTAAAGGAAACATTCAAACAGAAAGGGTGAGATATCATAATTATATAAAGAAAAGCATGATAATAAGTAAGCAACAGATTATTATATGCACAGACACCAATTCCACAACATGCATTCACACAACTAACACAACAACAAATACAACTAAAATGCAACACATTAAGACTCATAACTCGACTCAATGCATGTGGTACCATTCGATTCCTATTTCAGAACCCGATCCCTATTTCAGAATCACAATTCCCATTGGAATTTCCATTATGTCGCTCACACCCCACACGGGAACACGACTTCCATGATCACTCACACCCCACATGGGCACACGATCACCTCAACAACAACAACAACAAGATTCTACAATTAGAATCCGGATAAGACGCTCACACCCCACACGGGCACACGACTTATCTCACAACTCATGCAATCATAAAATGCATGACAACAACAACAACAACAATAACCATTATATAATCAATGCATCATGCCACTACAGGCCACAACACAACATGCCATACGGTCCAGCAACAACGACATACAACATAACAAGCATCCACAAGGCATTTACAATTATATCACACCACAACATAACGATGGTAATGCATTTAACCCAACCACAACATAACTATTCAACTTCTGTCACTGAAACTATTTTTAGATTAAAGTTTGTCACGTTAGCTTTCCGACGCTTCAAATGGCACTCGAATCGGACCCTCGTAACAAAAGTTATGAATTTTTGAATATTTTTCAAAATTGGTCTCAGTGTAACCGGTTATTCAAAAGGAGGTAACCAGTTACACCCCTTGTAACCAGCTACTGCCACGCAAAATCCACACAGTCTAATTGGTTACCTAAATCAGGGTAACCGACTACACCCTCACATTTTTGCCCAAAAAATATGTTTTAAGAGCAGTGTAACCGGTTACTCAAATCATGGTAACCGATTACATTGTATGCAAAATCACTTTTTGTGCAACTTTTTACACGAAAATCACTTTTGAGCCATTCCAAAACCCCGTTTTCCCCAAAAATCACTTGCATAATATTTTACTACAAAAATTCACTTTTCCAAGTATCTAAATCCCTAAATTCTTTCCCCAACAACATTCATAACGTTGTTCTGACTCCGACTCGCGATCACACACAACAACACAACATCGACATCAACAATTTCATCAGAATCATAATTCCAACAGCAACAACATAACGAATGCCATAATCAAACATTGAATACAACATCAACATGCCACAAAAAATTCAGAATTAAAAGATTCAATCCAATAATATACATTTACAACAATGATCATACATATATGGAGAGAATAAGAACACAACCTAAGCACATACATAATCTACCCACCATCATCATGTTAATCCTTAGATAATTAGAACCCCACCCATACCTTAGAGTTCTTGAAATTCTTCTACCTCAACAAGGGAGTCTTCTCTCTTCCTCCTTGAGCCCTAGCCTCTTTCTCCCCTTTTCTCACTTTTCTCTGCTTTTCACGATCTGATAACTTCTCTTCTCTCTTCCTTCTCTATTATTATTATATTATTATTATTAATATTATTATTAATAATGACACTAAATATTTATTTAAATAATATTCACCTCCTATTATTTAATTAAAAATATAGTAACTAATATAAATTGGCTAGTCTTACTTACCACACCACCACGTTCTACCATTTTGGTCACACACCCCTTAACCCTTAAAGTCTATAATTCTAAGGTCATTATCTTTACCGTAGGGTACCCCAACACACCAAAAACACTGATAAACACATATATACTCACAACATCACATAATTAAATTACGGAAGAAAATAAATAAAATAATTTGGGGCGTTACAACTCTCCCCCACTTAGAATATTTTTGTTCTCGAAAATTTACCTGATCCAAACAGCTCAGGATACGCCATACGCATCCTTCTCTCCAAATCTCAAGTCATACTTCCACCGACAGCGCCTCTCTACGCTACCGTTACGAGAATAATCTCTTTGCCCCTCAACTGCTTCACCTCACGGTCTTCAATCCTTATAGGCAAAACCTTCACTGTAACGTTATCCCTTACATAAACATCATCCATCGGAATCACATGCGACGGATCCGAAACATACTTCCAAAGCTGTGAAACATGGAACACATCATGCAAATTCGACAAATTTGGTGGCAACGCCACTCTATAAGCAATAGCTCCGACTTTTGCTGATATATGATACAGACCAATAAATGGTGGCGTAAGCTTCCTCGACTTCAAAACACGTCCGACACTGGTCACCAGAATGACTCTCAAGAATACATGGTCTCCCTCTTGAAACTCAATATCCTTCCTCCTCTTATCATGGTAACTCTTCTGCCTACTCTGTGAAGCTTTTATCTTCTCCCGAATGAGCTTCACCTTCTCAGTAGTCTATTGAACAATCTCAGGTCCAAGTACTACACTCTCACCAGATTCATGCCAAGACAGAGATGTCCTACATCTCCGACCATACAAGGCTTCAAAAGGTGCCATTCTAATACTGGAATGATAATTGTTATTATAAGTGAACTCAATCAACATCAAATGACTATCCCAAGCACCTCCTTGTTCAAGAACACAAGCCCTCAACAAATCTTCCAAAGACTGAATTGTCCTCTCTGTATGACCATCTGTCTGTGGATGATAAGTTGAACTCAACCTTAGCTTCAAACCCAAAGCCTCTTGCAAAATTTCCCAAAATCTGGAAGTAAATTGCGGATCTCTATCTGACACAATACTCAACAAAATTCCATGCAGCTTCACAATTACAAGATATAAATCTCTGTCAACTTCTGCAAAGAAAAACTGATGTTAATCGAAATAAAATATGCTGACTTTGTCAGTCTATCAACAATCACCCAAATAGCATCATGTCCTCTTGGAGTAATCGGTAACTCAGTCACAAAATCCATAGAAATGATGTCTTATTTCCTCTTTGGAATATCTAACATTTGCATCAACCCTGCAGGTTTCTGATGTTCAAATTTCAACTTCTGACAAGTCAAACAAGCATACACAAACTATGCCACATCACGCTTCAACCCGGGCCACCAAAATATCTTCTTCAGATCCTGATACATCTTTGTAGCTCCTGGATGAATACTCAAGATACTCTTGTGACTTTCTTCCAGAATCACCTTTTTCAACACAGGATCATCCGAAATACAAATCTTGTCACAAAACTTCAACACACCTTGCTCATTCACTCTAAAGTCACCATCCTCAGTCTGATTACTTCCAGCCATCAAGTCCACCAACTTCTGACTCTCTTTAATATTATTAATAATAATATTGTTGATCTTCAACATACCCAACATCACACTCTGCGGTGTCAGCTCATAGACCAAACTCAAGTCTCTGAACTGCTCAATCAATTCCAACTCTCTAACCATCATAGCAGACCTATGTAAAGACTTCCGACTCAAAGCATCAGCCACGACATTAGCTTTACCAGGATGATAATTCAAGCCAGAGTCATAATCCTTCAAGAATTCTAACCATCTTCTTTGCCTCATATTTAATTATTTATGAACAAACAGATACTTCAAACTTTTATGATCATTATACACCTCAAATCTGGAACCATAAAGATAATGCCTACAAATCTTCAATATAAAAACCACTGCAGCCAAATCCAAATCATGAGTAGGATAGTTTCTCTCATGAACCCTCAGTTGTCGTGAAGCATAAGCCACAACCTTGCCATCTTACATCAATACCCCACATAAACCCATCAAGGAAGCATCACAATACACCACCAATGATTCATTCGGTTCCGACAAAGTCAAAATTGGAGTTGTAGTCAACCTTTTCTTCAGCTCAATAAAACTCTTCTGACAGTGAACATCCCACACAAATGCTTTACCTTTGTAAGTCAACTGAGTCAAGGGAAGTACTAACTTAGAAAAACCTCCAATAAACCTGCGATAATAACCAGCCAAGCCCAAAAAGCTTATAATCTCTATAACTGACTTCGGAGCCTCCCATTGAAGAACTATGTCTACTTTGGATAGATCCACAACATTACCATCACCTAAAATAGCATGACCAAGAAAGCTCAACTCTTTCAACCAGAATTCACACTTAGATAATTTAGTACAAAGCTTCTTCTCTTTTAAAACTTGTAACAAAATTCGCAAATGCTCAGCATGTTCCTCTTCTGATTTAGAATATATCAGAATGTCATCAATAAAAACTACCATAAATTGATCCAAGCAAGTATGAAAGTTTCAATTCATATACTCCATAAACACACCAGGTGCATTTGAAATACCGAACGACATTACCAAATACTCATAATGTCCATACCGAGTTCTGAAAGCCATATTCTGAATATCTTCATCATTCACTCAAATCTGATGATAACCCAACCTCAAGTCAATTTTACTAAACACACGTGCACCCACCAACTGATCCATCAAGTCATCTATTCTTGGAAGCAGATACTTGTTCTTAATTGTTACTTTATTCAACTGCATGTAATCCATACACAAACTCATACTACTGTCTTTCTTCTTTACCAATAACGTTGGAGCTCCCCAAGGTGATACACTTGGTCTCGAAAATTTATTTTCCAGCAACTATTCAAATTGCTTCTTCAATTCTGCTAACTCAGATACTGACATCCTATATGGTGCCATAAAAACAGGTATGGGACCAGGGACAAGATCAATAACAAACTCTACCTCCCTCTCTGGCGGCACATCTGAAATATCATCTAGAAATACATTTGAAAATTCATGCACCACCTGCAATTCATCAATCACCGATTGACTCTTCACAGATAAAGATGCAAACAACGCAACCACTTAAGCTTCCTCTTCCAAAAGCTCCTTTAATTCTCTAGCAGACAGAAAACCAGTTTCTTCCTCATCATCAGGAGCAAGAAACCACACCGACTTGTTATAGCAGTTGATATAAACGTGATTGAACTCCAACCAGTTCATTCCCAAGATAACATCAAGACTTCTCAACGACAAGCAAATAAGATCAACACTAAAATATCTATCAAAGATTGACAGAGGACAATTCAAACAAACCAGAGAAGTAGTCACCGATCCCTTAGCAGGAGTTTTGATAACAATTTCTCCCTTCATAGAAAAAGCAACAAGGCCTAGCCTTTTCACACAATCATCAGCAATAAAAGAATGAGTAGCATCAGTATCAATAATAGCAATCAAAGGCTTAATATAACGTATACCTCTGATCAACCTGTCATCACTAGAAGTCTGAGTCCTTGACAGAGCAAACACCTTTCCTCCAGCTGAAGCTTGCTTCGGCTTTTGGCAACGGGTACTGATATGTCCAGGTTCTCCACAGTTGTAGCAAGTCACCACATTTACCTTACAGTCAGCAATCAGATGTCAGGTTTGTCCACACTTGTAACACTTCTTCACATCACCCGTGCACTCACTAACACGATGAACCATCTAACCACATCTATAGTACTTAAGAGGAGCGGGAGCACCTCCCCCACTAGACCTCTTACCATCAGCAACTCTTTGTTTACCCTTATCAGCTAGAGCATTGTAAGGCTTCCCACTGTTCACATTCAGATATCCTCTTTTCTCACTTAGGCTCTTATAATGAGTTGAACGAGCTTTACTATCCTCCTCATAAATTCAACAACTATCCACCAACTTTGGAAATCTCTTGATCTATCGGTATCCAACCACATGCTTGATCTCAAGACACAAACCATTCTCAAACTTGATACACTTTGAGAACTCAACAGTCGCCTCACTATAATGCGAATAAAACTTAGCAAGTTCCACAAATCGGGCAGCATACTCAATAACAATCAGATTACCCCGCTTTAGCTCCAAAAATTCAATCTTCTTCTTCCTACGAACATCCTCAGGAACTCCCTGTGAAACACATCCCTGGTAACAACTTCACCCGACGTCCCTAACCCCTAACGAGTGTTGACCCACTAGTCATCAACCTCTTTAGCTAGCATATGAGTACCAAATCGTACTTTCTGCTCTTCAGAACAGTTCATCACTCGAAAGATCCTTTCAATCTCCTTGATCCACGCATGTGCTCCATCCCGATCATACCTACCCTTGAAAATAGGCGGATTATTCTTTTGGAACTTCCCCAAGTGATGGAACTCATCATTCTCACCAACATTAGGCTGATTCTGAATAGCATGTGCAATAGCCTACAAAGTAGCAGCGATAGCAGCATCGTTCCTTCCAACCATTTTTGTTTTTCCACCATAAACAACAACAATGGTTAGAAGACAATAAAACAACATTAAACTGTCACAACACTACGACTCAACAACTTGGCCAAACAGACCGACTTGCTTTGATACCACTAATGTAACACCCCAAATATACCCCACGTAATTTAAATATAAATCAGATTAAATTGAATCAAATAATATTTAGGGTGTCAAACAATCACAAAATAACTGCTCATATACACGATATGTAACACATGCAACTTTTAACAGTTATTTATAACAACTGTACCAACCAAACATGTTTGAAACATCACTTTTTATTGAAACATCGGAAGCATCAAAATCAAATAATTATTCAAAAAATACTATGTTTTCAAAATAAACTTAAATAACAATAAATCTAGAGATATCCAAAAATCTCTATCAAAACATCGAAGACATAACGTTCCATAAATCCCGGTGTTACACATCAGAGCAGACGCCGACACAAAAGATAAAACAGAAGACTTCATCTTCTACTCACATCAACTCCTTTATTGCGAGTTATCTGCATGATGCCTGTAATGCCCCGATTTATTTTAATTATTTTTCGGATTTAAAATTATGTGATTGTATGTGTGTTGGGTTATGTTGGGGTACCCTAAGGTAAGGGGTAATGGCCTTAGTATTAGTGACCTTAAGGGTGAGGGGTATGTGGCTAATTTGGTAGAACTTGGTGGTGTGGTGAGAATGATTAATTAATTAATATTAGCAATATTTGATTAATATTATTAATTTAAATTATTAGGAGATATTGTTATTATTATTTAATTGGTGAAAATAATAATAATAATAATAATAATAATAATAATAATGGGATAATAATAATAATAATATGAAATAAAAATAATATTAGAAATAGAAAAGGGGAAGTAGAGAAAAAGTTTGGTCAGAACGTGAAAACAAAGGAACGGGAGAAAAGAGGAGAAAATGCTAGGGTTCAAGGAAGAAAAGGGAGAACTTCATTGTTGAGGAAGGATAACTCTCTACAAGAACTCTAAGATAAGGGTGGGGTTCTTTAATCACTTAAGGGATATATAATATTTGTATAAGGGTAGATAAACCATTAGGTCCATATCTATGTGTTGATTGTTTTGGTGTGGGGTTGAGGTTTTTGCGTGTCGGAGATTTTGATAAGAGGTAAATTGTATAAATTGATCAGTTAATTTATGGTTTGTGTGATTCTGATTGATTGTGTGATAACCATGGAATCTATGTGTAATTATGGGTTGTTTGCTACTGAAATCGGAGAAGGGTTGGGGTTGGATTGTGCAGGAATCGCAACTGTAGAGCTGTTGATTTGCGCACTTCGTCGTGCGAAGGAATGTTCGCTAGGCAAAGGGTTCGCTGGCATATCGCTGGGAGAATTGATAGGCGAGCGAAGGGGAAGGATAGGTGATACTGGAGTAAGTTTTGGGGAGATTCGCCCCAGGTTCGCTGGGCGAACTCCTGGCGAACGAATGTTCGCTGGGCGAATGTAGAGGCAAAGAGAGAGGAAAATAGGTGAGCATATGGATTTTGTATGGGGGAGGTGTTTCGCTAACGATTTCTCGAGGTGAACTCCTAGCGAATGACAGTTCACTGGGCGAACTTGTAGCGAACATGACAGTTCTGCTTGTTGCTGTTACGGACAGAATTTTCTTAAACTTTAAAAATTCATATCTTTTTATCCGTAAGTCCGTTTCAGTTACCGTTCGAATCGTTGGATAGCTGGTTTCATGAAATTTTTGTTAAAATTATTTTCAATTCCAGAATTCTAACTATTCGATGCGTTAATTGTGTTTCCGTGTACGTTGTGAGGTGTCGAACATTGAAATGTTGAGTTTGGTTGTGCGAATGTATGTTGTAGCTGTGGATTGCAATTATTGCATGTTTTGGTAGATATATGTTGCGTGTTGGACAATTGTGGTGTGATGTATTGGCTGTATGGTCGTCATTGTATGTTTTCGTTGAATGCATATCATGTTGCATAAGTTGTATGATAAGTCGTGTGCCCATGTGGGGTGTGAGCGTCTTATCCAGATTCCTTGAAATGGAATCATGTTGTTGTTGTTGTTGTTAAGGTAAACATGTGTCCATGTGGGGTGTGAGCGATTACGGGTGTTCGTGTGCCCATGTGGGGTGTGAGCGACACATATAGAAATTTCGACGGGAATTATGATCATGAAAAAGGGATCGAATTGGTACCACATGTATTGAGTCGAGTTGAGAGTCTCATTGCATTGCATTATGTTGTGTTGTGGATTATATGATGGTCTGCTTGTGTAGGAAATTGTAATTATGTTGATGTTGTGATGATAGGGTGAATTGTGTAATGATTATATGCCTTTATATGTATATTATGTATTTCTTTTGTTGATTTGAGAATCTCACCCCTTCTGTTTGAATGTTACCTCTACGTGAATAACATGAAGATAATCAAGAATAGTGTGGAATTGTAGATAGTTAAGACGGAGTCCTTCACTTTATATTTTGAGTCGGCGTCTGCTCTGATGTGTAACACTGAAGATATGGAATGCTTGCTATTATTTATTTCATTTTCGTTATGACTTTTGTCCAATTGATGTTGGTTATGTGGTTTTAAACATATTATGTTTTTAGTTGAGTTTTCGCTGCTAAATGAGAAAAATAATTAAGTATGATTTTTGAAATTCTGGTACCAGATGTGTGATGTTATGTGCGATGTCACAACAACACACTCTGAACAATGGACAATAACTCACAGCAATCAATAAATCAACACAAAGAATTGTTCACCCAGTTCGGTCTAACTACCTACGTCTGGGGGCTACCAAGCCAGGGATGAAATTCACTACTTGTAGAATTAATTTACAGACTCAACAACCCAGTTGACAATCTCCTAAACTTAATTCCTACTAGTGACTTCCTACCTAAGAAACCACTTAGATATGAGAACACTACTCAATCCCTAAAACACTTCAGTGATATAATTCAAAGATCACACACTTTGAATAACACTACTTGATTCTGCTTCACAGCTTTGATCAAGAACAACTCAAATCAACAATACCAATTCACACTCGAATGGTTTACAAAACATACACGAAGACACAAACGACACTCAGTCTTTAGCTCACTTTCTTCGTTATTTTTCCTTCAGGAATGATGCGCATTATATAGCTATCTGAATTGGGCTTGGATCTGCTACAATATCTGATCTGATTTGTTGTTTAAAACTGAATCTTCAAAACAGATTTTCTCTCTCAAAATCTTCTTAAATCTCAGCTTTTAAACCTCCCTACAAATCTGCATCAAATCTCTATGTAACAGAAAATATATATCCCAAGATATTCGCATCCAATGAGACTACCTGCTCTCCACAAGTCCAGCTAAAACGCAAACCCTAACAACATCACAAAACCCGATGTTATTAATTCTGCAGATCTAATGTCACAACATCGCATGTAACATCAGACATCCAACTTAACTCTTAACACATCCCAGTGTTAAGACTCAATGTTGTGACATCACCCATATGACATCAAACATTGAACAACTTCACTACTTAACACAGCCCAGTGTTAAGACTCAATGTTGCAACATCACCACCTTGACTTCAACATTGAACATACTTTGTTTTACCAAAATTCCAGCCAATCCAAGAAACTAACAATCTCCCCCTTTGGCTAATTTTGGCTAAAACAATCTCTGCACCTTCAGAGACTCCAGCAGCGGAATAAACTTCAATACATAAAGACTTCACTTCACACAAAACTCTGCTGCAGCACCATCTTCAACAGCTACAATTTTCAATAAACAACAATGGTGCTCCCCCTCAACACAAGAACCAGCATAACAGCTGTTCAGCAGATCAGCAATTACTCCCCCTCAATTTCTGCACTTCTGCATCACATCACTTTAATCACTTTAGCAGCATTTGACATATGTACTCTTTGATACTCTTGGCTCTCTTGGCTATTTCTCCCCCTTTTTAGCCACAATTTGACAAACCCGTAGACTATTTGTTTGTAACTTTTTATGAACTCTAATCTTATATGCCTTCAGCAGTTGAATCAATTTTCAATAAAGTACACAACTGCACAATACACTCTCCATCACAATTAATCTTCATAAATGCAAATTCCCAATTTACTTCTTAAACTTTCAAATTGGTTTGCATCTAAGGCTTTAGTGAAAATATCAGCTAATTGCTTATCTGTAGCTACATGTTCTAAGACAACAACTTTGTCTTCAACCAACTCTCTTATAAAATGATGCCTTATATCAATATGCTTAGTCCTACTATGCTGAATATGATTCTTAGAAATATTAATTGCACTCAAATTATCACAGTACAATGTCATGACATCTTGCTTGACATTGTATTCAGTCAGCATTTGCTTCATCCAAACAAGTTGAGAACAACTACTTCCTGCTGCTATGTACTCAGCCTCAGCAGTAGAGAGAGACACACAGTTCTGCTTCTTGCTAAACCATGATATCAGATTATTCCCCAAGAAGAAACAACCTCCTGAAGTGCTTTTCCTATCATCTGCACTCCCAACTCAGTCAGCAACACAATATCCCCTTAGCTCAGTCCCAGATCCATGACTATACATCATCCCATAGTCACTAGTGCCATTAACATATTTCAAGATCCTTTTCACTTGATTAAAGTGACTGGCCTTAGGTTCATATTGATATCTGGCACAAACTCCAACAGCAAAAGCAATGTCAGGTCTGCTAGCTGTAAGATACAATAGACTCCCAATCATGCTTCTATATAAACTTTGGTCCACACTGACACCATATTCATCCTTGGACAATTTTAGATGAGTAGGAGTAGGAGTCTTCTTATGATTAGCATTCTCTAGACCAAACTTCTTCACTACGTTCTTTGCATACTTGCTCTGAGAAATGAATATGGAGTCCTCCATTTGTCTAACTTGTAGACCAAGAAAATAGTTCAGCTCACCAACAAGACTCATTTTAAATTCAGACTGCATCTGTTCCACAAAATGTTTCACCATTGCATCTGACATCCCACCAAATACTATGTCATTAACATAGATTTGAGCTATAATCAGTTTTCCTCCTTCCTCTTTAACAAACAACGTCTTGTCAAACCCTCCTTTTCTGTAGCCATTCACAACCAGGAATTCAGTAAGTCTTTCATACCAAGCTCTTGGTGCTTGCTTCAAACCATATAGAGCTTTCCGTAGTTTGTACACATGGTCAGGAAATGTTGGATCAATAAATCCTTTCGGTTGATCAACATACACCTCTTCATTTAAGTAACCATTCAAGAAGGCACTTTTAACATCCATCTGAAAAAGCTTGAATTTGAAATTACAAGCCACCCCTAAGAGTAATCTGACAAATTCCAATCTAGCCACAGGAGCAAAGGTTTCATCATAATCAATTCTTTCAACCTGAGTGTATCCCTGAGCAACTAATCTGGCCTTGTTTCGGGTGACCACTCCTTGTTCATCAGATTTATTTTTGTAGACCTACTTGGTGCCAATCACATTTACTCCATCAGGCCTAGGTACAAGCTCCCATACTTCATTCCTCTTGAATTGCTCCAGCTCTTCATGCATTGCATTTATCCAAAACTCATCAGTCAATGCTTCCTTGACATTCTTTGGCTCAATTTTGGAGACAAAGCATGAACTTGCTATAACATCTCTTAACCTAGTCCTCACTCCAGAGTTTGGATCACCTATAATGAGCTCTTTTGGGTGGTCCTTCTGCACTCTGATGGAGGGATCCTTATGAGGTTGCTCAATTTCAGGCTCAGCAGCAGCAACACTAGGAGTTGGACTTCTGTCTTCAGCTTCTGGTGCAACTTCACCAACTGATGTTCCAACATCATCTGGGACATCATCATCTTCCTGCTTGTCATTGTCATCTATCACCACATTGATTGACTCCATCATCACCTTGGTTCTAGAGTTAAAAACCCTATATGCTCTGCTGTTAGTAGAATATCCCAAAAATATTCCTTCATCACTTTTGGAATCCAATTTTCTTCTCTGTTCTCTATCAGCCAGAATATAACATCTACTTCCAAAAACATGAAAGTATTTAACATTGGGTTTTCTTCCCTTCCATAGTTCATACAAAGTGGATGAAGTACCTCTTCTCATGGTAACCCTGTTGTGAATGTAACAGGCAGTGTTCATGGCTTCAGCCCAGAAATGATAGGGAAGTTTCTTGGCATGAATCATAGCTCTAGCAGATTCTTGGATAGTTCTGTTCTTCCTCTCAACTACTCCATTTTGCTGAGGAGTAATAGGAGAAGAAAACTCATGACTTATACCTTCAGCAGAGCAAAATTCTTCAAACTTGTTATTCTCAAACTCTCTTCCATGGTCACTTCTTATTTTGATAACCTTACTCTCCTTTTCTCTTTGGAGTCTTTGACAAAGATCTTTAAAAACATCAAACACCTCTGATTTGTCTTTGATGAAGCTCACCCAGGTGTACCTAGAATAGTCATCCACAACTACATATGCATATTTCTTTCCACCCAGATTTTCCACCTGCATAGGTCCCATCAAGTCCATATAAAGTAGTTCCAATACCTTGGAGGTGGTGTCATGTTGAAGCTTCGGATGAGACATCTTTGTCTGCTTCCCTTTTTGACAGTCTCCACACACTTTTCCTTCCTCAATATTAAGTTTGGGAATTCCTCTGACTGCTTCTGAGGAGATGATTATCTTCATTCCCTTTAAGTGAAGATGTCCCAACTTCTGATGCCAGATTTTGACATCATCTTCTTTAGCAAAAACACAAGTGGAAGAACTTGAGTCTCGTGGCACCCAAAGATAACAGTTGTCCTTAGACCTGGCTCCTTTCATAATGACTTCTCCTTTATCATCTTTGACAATGCATTCAGACTTTGTAAAGTCTACTTTGAATCCTTGATCGCAAAGTTGACTAATGCTAATCAAATTAGCTGTCAGTCCATTAACAAGAAGAACGTCCTCCAGTCTGGGAGCACCAGCACAGTTCAGTTTACCACTCCCCTTGATCTCTCCTTTGACCCCATCGCCAAATGTAACATAACTTGAAGAATGAAGCTTCACATCTATCAACAGATTCTTTACTCCAGTCATGTGCCTTAAACACCCACTGTCAAAGTACCAGTCTTCTTTGGTAGAAACCCTTAAAGAAGTGTGAGCTATCAAGCTGGTAACCTTAACTTTAGGGACCCATTGCTTCTTAGGCTTGGAAACCTGCCTTCCTTTATAACAGTTCTGTTTGGGAACAACCTGATGAGCCTTCTGTGGATACCCATGTAGCTTATAACAATAAGCCTTAATGTGTCCAAAACATCCACAATGATGACACCTCCAGCGTCTGTATTTCTTCTTAGATGGAGTTCTGTCATGATGTTTTAACATCACTGATTTTGGGGTGATAGAACCTGCATCACTGGTAAATCCCAAACCACATTTTTCTCCAGCCATCTTCCCAATACTAATAATGTTGTCTAATGCATTACTACCATTGTTCAACATTCTGATAGTCTTGGTCATAGAGTCCAGCTTATAGTTAAGCATACTGACTTCAGCTTCAAGGTCAGTCTTTTCAGCTTTTAACTGTACTATGGTTTTCTTTAGCTCTTCTCCTTCAAGACACACTTGTTCACTTCTCATGAAAAGATCTTTATAAGTGACAGCAAGTTCATCATAAGTAACCTCATCATTCCAAGACTCATCATCTGACTCATAAACTCCCACCATAGCTCTAACAAGTTTAGCTGAATTTTCTTCAGACTCACTCTCACTGTCAGACCAAGAAGCTGATAACCCTTTCTGCTTTTTTAGAAAAGTAGGACATTCCTTCTTGACATGACCATACCCTTCACACTCAAAGCATTGTATCCCTTTGTCATTACTGGATTTTTCTTCATCTTTAGACTTCTTCCCTTGCTCTCCTGATCTGTTGATGTCAGAGGTAATGTTCTTGACATTGGGATTATAACTCCTATTTATCCTCTTCATAACTTTGTTGAACTGTTTACCCAGCAAAGCAATAGCCTGAGACAGCTTCTCCTGAGAGTCATCTACTTTCTCTTTCTTGGCTTCTTCAGAACTGGAAACTAAAGCTATACTCTTGGACTTCTTCTCAGGTTCTTCTTCACTTAACCCTAGCTCAAATGTTTGAAGAGATCCAATAAGCTCATCAACCCTCATTTTGCTGATGTCATGAGCTTCTTCAATTGCAGTCACCTTCATCTTGTACCTCTTCAGAAGGGACCTAAGGATTTTCCTTACAAGCTTTTCTTCTGACATCTTTTCACCAAGAGCACTGGATGCATTGGACAGCTCAAGGATACTCATATGGAAGTCATGGATAGTATCATCTTCCTTCATCTTCAGACTTTCAAACTTTGATGTTAGAATCTGAAGTCCTAACATCTTAACTCTAGATGTTCCTTCATGTGTAGCCTTCAAAATATCCCATGTTTCCTTAGCAACTTCACAAGTATTGATCAACCTGAATATGTTCTTATCCACTCCATTAAAAATAGCATTTAGGGCTTTAGAGTTACCAAGGGCAAGCTCATCTTCTTCCTTGGTCCATTCTTCTTCAGGCTTCAGCTTGGAGGTATCTTCTTTATCTTTCCCAGCATCATCTTTCTCACACACAACAGGTGCTTTCCACTCTTTAATAATGGCCTTCCATGCCCTGCTGTCTAAGGATTTTAAGAAGGTAGTCATCCTTGGCTTCCAATAATCATAATTCGAGCCATCCAAAATACGGGGTCTGTTGACAAATCCTCTAACTTCTTTGTCCATCTTTACACCAGAAAGTAACTTCCCTAGATCTCACCCAGAGACAGACAGGATGCCTGCTCTGATACCAATTGAAATTCTGGTACCTGATGTGTGATGTTACGTGTGATGTCACAACAACACACTCTGAACAATGGACAATAACTCACAGCAATCAATAAATCAACACAAAGAATTGTTCACCCAGTTCGGTCTAACTACCTACGTCTGGGGGCTACCAAGCCAGGGATGAAATTCACTACTTGTAGAATTAATTTACAGACTCAACAACCCAGTTGACAATCTCCTAAACTTAATTCCTACTAGTGACTTCCTACCTAAGAAACCACTTAGATATGAGAACACTACTCAATCCCTAAAACACTTCAGTGATATAATTCAAAGATCACACACTTTGAATAACGCTACTTGATTCTGCTTCACAGCTTTGATCAAGAACAACTCAAATCAACAATACCAATTCACACTCGAATGGTTTACAAAACATACACGAAGACACAAATGACACTCAGTCTTTAGCTCACTTTCTTCATTATTTTTCCTTCAGGAATGATGCGCATTATATAGCTATCTGAATTGGGCTTGAACCTGCTACAATATCTGATCTGATTTGTTATTTAAAACTGAATCTTCAAAACAGATTTTCTCTCTCAAAATCTTCTTAAATCTCAGTTTTTAAACCTCCCTACAAATCTGCATCAAATCTCTATGTAACAGAAAATATCTATCCCAAGATATTCGCATCCAATGAGACTACCTGCTCTCCACAAGTCCAACTAAAACGTAAACCCTAACAACATCACAAAACCTGATGTTATTAATTCTGCAGATCTAATGTCACAACATCGCATGTAACATCAGACATCTAACTTAACTCTTAACACAGCCCAGTGTTAAGACTCAATGTTGTGACATCACCCATATGACATCAAACATTGAACAACTTCACTACTTAACACAGCCCAGTGTTAAGACTCAATGTTGCAACATCACCACCTTGACTTCAACATTGAACATACTTTGTTTTACCAAAATTCCAGCCAATCCAAGAAACTAACAATTTTGTTGGCACTATTGATGGTAATTATGTGTTACATGTCGTATGCATGAGCAGGTGTTTAGTTGAAAGTAGCATCCTAAATGTCGTATGTTTTATTTTATTATGATATTTTATTATAATTTCACGCAGGGGTTTTAGGGTGTTACATAGTGGTATCAGAGCAGGTCGGCCTGTCCGGCCAAGTTGTCGAGTCGCTGTTGTGTGACAGTTGATTACTGTCGATGTCAATTCCTTAACCATTGTGTTTTGTTGTTAGTGTGTAACAGATTTAGAATGGCTGGATGGAACGATGCTACTATTGTTGTTGCTTTGCAGGCTATTGCTCAGGCGGTACAGAACCTGCCTCATGCTGGTGAGAATGATGAGTTTCAGACGAATAGACCGCATACCTTTAAGGGAAGATACGATCCGGATGGAGCACATGCTTGGCTCAAGGAGATCGAGAGAATCTTTCGGGTTATGGAATGTTCTAAAGCGCAGAAGGTGCGGTTAGGTACTCACATGCTGGCTGAGGAGGCTGACGACTGGTGGGTTAGCACTAGTCAATTGTTGGGGGTAGCAGGAGAGGTAATCACTTGGGTTATGTTCAGTAGGGAGTTCTTGAGGAAGTATTTTCCTGAAGATGTCTGAGGAAAGAAAGAGATTGAGTTTCTGGAATTGAAGCAGGGTAATATGTCGGTTGCAGAGTATGCTGCCAAATTCTCAGATCTGGCTAAGTTTTACCCTCACTACAGTGCGGCAACTATTGAGTTCTCAAAGTGTGTCAAGTTTAAGAATGGATTGAGGCCTGAGATCAAACAGGAGATTGGTTATCAACGGATCAGAAGGTTTTTAGATTTGGTGGATTGTTGTAGGATCTTTGAGGAAGATAGTAAGGCTCGAACGGCTCACTTTAAAGGGTTGGCCGAGAGAAGAGGAAAACAATAGATGAATTGTGGGAAGCCTTATGCAGCTCCAGCTGAGAAAGGTAAACAGAAACACGCTGATGGCAAGAAGCGGAGTGGGGGAGGTACCCCTGCTCCTCCTAAGTGTTACAGGTGTGGTGAGCTAGGTCATTGTGTCAGTGAGTGCACGAGTGATGTGAAGAAATGCTTCAAGTGCGAACAGGCAGGACATCTGATTGTTGACTACAAAGTAAATGTGGTGACTTATTACAACTGTGGAGAACAGGGTCAGATTAGTACTCGTTTCCATAAGCCAAAGCAAGCTTCAACTGGAGGAAAGGTGTTTGCTTTGTCAGGGACTCAAACTTCCAGTGATGACAGGCTGATCAGAGGTACATGTTACATTAATAATACGCCTTTGATTTCTATTATTGATACTAGTGTTACCCATTCTTTTATTGTTGCTGATTGTGTGATGAGGCTAGGCCTCATTGTTTCTCCTATGAAGGGAGAGATGGTTGTCAAAACTCCTGCAAAGGGATTGGTGACCACTTCCCTAGTTTGTTTGAATTGTCCATTATCAATCTTTAATAAGGACTTTGGTGTGGATCTTATTTTCTTGCCGCTGGGAAATCTCGATGTGATCTTGGGTATGAACTGGTTGGAGTTTAATCATGTTCATATTAACTGTTTTAACAAGTCGGTGCGATTTCTTGCTTCTGAGGAAGAGGAAGGAGACAGTTTTCTATCTGCTAGAGAGTTGAGAGAGCTCTTAGAAGAAGAAGCTCAAGTGCTTGCATTGTTTGCATCCTTGTCAGTGGAGAGTGAGTCAATGGTTAATGAATTGCAAGTAGTGCATGAATTTCTAGAAGTGTTTCCGGATGATATTACTGATGTACCGCCAGAGAGAGAAGTGGAGTTTACTATTGATCTTGTCCCTAGTACCAGACCTATTTCTATGGCACCATACAGGATGTCGACATCAGAATTAACAGAGCTGAAGAAGCAACTGGAAGAGTTGTTAGAAAAGAAATTTGTGAAACCAAGTGTATCGCCTTGGGGAGCCCCGATGTTGTTGGTGAAGAAAAAGGATGGCAGTGTGAGGTTATGTATCGATTACAGACAGCTGAATAAAGTGAGATTAAGAACAAGTATCCACTTCCAAGAATAGATGACTTGATGGATCAGTTAGTGGGTGTCCGTGTGTTTAGCAAGATTGACTTGAGGTCGGGTTATAATTAGATACAAGTAAAGGATGAAGATATTCAGAAAATGACTTTCAGGACTCGATATGGACATTATGAGTATGTAGTGATGCTGTTCGGAGTTACTAATGCACCTGGTGTATTCATGGAGTTAGGGTTGGCAATGAACCAAACCAACTCAAAAATAGTTCAAAATTCGATTCGAAAATTAAATCGTTGAACTAGGTTCATGAACCAAATGAGCTGAATATGAGCTAAAAACTAAGTTCGTTAATTAAATGATCTGAACTTGAACTATACATAGTTCGACTCGTTAGGTTCATGAGTCAATTCGATTATATATGAGATAGATTATATTGTCTTTAAGAGTAGGTTTAAAGATTTGTTCTAAATCTTAGTCTCATATTTTCTTTTAATCTAACGGTTTTAATTGATAATTTATATTCTCAAGTGAGTAAAATATTTCTACGAATAATTATACAAATAAAATTAACATCGTATAAATTCCAATCTTATAACTTTTATTTTATTCCTATATTTTTTATTTAAAAAATATTAATTTAAAATGTCAAATATATATAAAAAAAATAGACTTTAAAAAATTACTTTTAAGTCTGTGAAATAAGCGAGTTGAACCTAACAAGATAAACCTAACGAGTTGAACCGAGATATTCGTGAACTTCTAACAAGTCGAGTTTGACCTGAAAAAAAAGTTCGTGATGAACTCGAACTCAAACTCGAACTCGGCCAATTCTTAACGAGTCGAGTTTGAGCTGAAAAAAAAATCCGTGATGAACTCGAACTCGAACTCGGCTAATTCTTAACGAGTCGAATTGAGCTAAGGCGAGTTCGACTCGACTCGACTCATTTCCAGCCCTACATGGAGTATATGAATTGAATTTTTCATGCTTACTTGGATCAATTTGTGGTTGTCTTTATTGACAATATTTTAATCTATTCTAAGTCAGAAGAGGAACATGCTGAGCATTTACGGATAGTACTGCAAGTGTTAAGAGAAAAGAAGCTCTATGCTAACTTATATAAGTGTAAATTCTAGTTGAGAGAGGTAAGTTTTCTTGGTCATGTTATTTCAGGTGATGGTATTGTTGTGGATCCATCCAAGTTAGATACAGTTCTACAGTGGAAGGCTCCGAAGTTGGTAACTGAGATTAGAAGCTTTTTGGGCCTGGCTGGTTATTATCGTAAGTTTATTGAAGGCTTTTTGAAGTTGGCACTTCTGTTGACTCAGTTGACTTGCAAAGGTAAAGCGTTTGTGTGGGATGTTCACTGTGAGAAGAGTTTCATTGAGCTGAAGAAGAGATTGACTATAACTCCGGTTTTAATTATACCCGAACCAGATGAACCATTTGTGGTGTATTGTGACGCTTCGTTGATGGGTTTAAGAGGTATGTTAATGCAGGATGGAAAGGTTTTGGCTTATGCTTCACGACAGTTAAGGGTCCATGAGAGGAATTATCAAACTCATGATTTGGAATTAGCTGCGGTAGTATTCGTATTGAAAATTTGCAGGCACTGTCTTTATGGTTCCAGATTTGAAGTGTATAGTGATCATAAGAGCTTGAGGTATCTGTTTGATCAGAAGGAGTTGAATATGAGACAAAGAAGGTGGTTAGAATTCTTAAAGGATTATGATTTTGGTTTGAAATATCATCCCGGTAAAGCTAATGTCGTGGCGGATGCTTTGAGTCAGAAGACGTTGCATATGTCTGCTATGATGGTTAAAGAATTGGAATTGATTGAGCACTTCAGAGATATGAGTTTGGTTTGCAAAAAGACACGGCATAGTGTGATGTTGGGTATGCTGAAGATCAATAATGAATTTCTTAATAGTATCAGAGAGGGTCAGAAGTTGGATGTGAAACTAGTGGATTTGATGATTGGAAATGAGCAGACAGAAAGTAACAAATTCAAAGTGGATGAACAAGGTGTGTTGAGGTTCCGTGATAGGATTTGTATTCCTGATGATCCTGAGTTGAAAAGAATGATTCTAGAAGAAAGTCATAGGAGTAGTTTGAGTATCCATCCAGGAGCTACAAAGATGTATCAAGACTTGAAGAAAATATTTTGGTGTCCTGGATTGAAACGTGATGTGGCTAAGTTTGTATATGCTTGTTTGACTTGTCAGAAGTCGAAGGTGGAACATCAGAGACCTGCTAGTTTGATGCAACTATTAGATATCCCATAGTGGAAGTGGGACAACATTTTTATGGATTTTGTGACTGGGTTGCCTAATACGCCGAGAGGACATGATTCCATTTGGGTAGTAGTGGATAGACTGACGAAATTGGCACATTTTATTCCGATTAATATCAGTTTTCCTTTGCAGAGGCTGGCAGAGATTTATATTCGGGTGGTTGTGAAGTTGCATGGAGTTCTGTTGAGTATTGTGTCGGATAGAGATCTAAGGTTCACTTCTATATTTTGGGAGAGTTTGCAAGAAGCTTTGGGATCGAAACTGATATTGAGTTCAGCTTATCACCCGCAGACGGATGGACAGACGGAGAGAACTATACAATCCTTGGAGGATTTGTTGAGGGCTAATGTGCTTGAACAGGGAGGTGCTTGGGATAGCCATTTGCCATTGATTGAGTTCACTTATAATAAGAGTTATCATTCCAGTATTGGAATGGCGCCTTTTGAAGCTTTGTATGGTCGGAGGTGTCGGACGCCTTTGTGTTGGCATGAAGCTGGAGAGAGTGTAGTACTTGGACTTGAGATTGTTCAGCAGACTACTGAAAAGGTGAAACTGATTCGGGAAAAGATGAAAGCTTCGTAGAGTAGACAGAAGAGCTACCATGATAAGAGGAGGAAAGATCTTGAGTTTCAAGAAGGAGACCATATCTTTTTTAGAGTCACTCTGGTGACCAGTGTTAGACGTACGTTGAAGTCGAGGAAGCTTACTCCTCATTTTATTGGTCCATATCAGATTTCTGCAAGAGTTTGACCTGTTGCCTACAGAGTGGCGTTGCCACCCAAATTGTCGAATTTGCACGATGTGTTCCATATGTCACAGCTTCGGAAGTATGTTTCGGATCCATCACATGTGATTCTGATGGATGATGTAGAAGTAAGGGATAACCTTACGGTTGAGGCCTTACCAATATGGATTGAAGACCGCGAGGTAAAGCAATTGAGAGGTAAAGAGATCACTCTTGTGAAGGTAGTGTGGGGAGGCGCTGCCGATGGAAATATGACTTGGGAATTAGAGAGCAGGATGCGAGAGTCGTATCCAGAGTTACTCGTATGAAGTAAATTTTCGAGGACGAAAATATTCTAAGTGGGGGAGAGTTGTAACGCCCCGATTTATTTTAATTATTTTTCGTAATTAAAATTATGTGATTGTATGTGTGTTGGGTTATGTTGGGGTACCCTAAGGTAAAGGGTAATAACCTTAATATTAGTGACCTTGAGGGTAAGGGGTGTGTGGCTAATTTGGTAGAACTTGGTGGTGTGGTGAGAATGATTAATTAATTAATATTAGGAATATTTGATTAATATTATTAATTTAAATTATTAGGAGATATTGTTATTATTATTTAATTGATAAAATTAATAATAATAATAAAATTAATAATAATAATAATAATAATAATAATAATAATATTGGGATAATAATAATAATATTATGAAATAAAAATAATATTAGAAATAGAAAAGGGGAAGTGGAGAAAAAGTTTGGTCAGAACGTGAAAACAAAGGAACGGGAGAAAATAGGAGAAAAGGCTAGGGTTCAAGGAAGAAAAGGGAGTACTCCATTGTTGAGGAAGGATAACTCTCTATAAGAACTCTAAGGTAAGGGTGGGGTTCTTTAATCACTTAAGGAATATATAATATTTGTATAAGGGTAGATAAATCATTAAGTTCATATCTATGTGTTGATTGTTTTGGTGTGGGGTTGAGGTTTTTGCGTGTCGGAGATTTTGATAAGAGGTAAATTGTATAAATTGATCGGTTAATTTGTGGTTTGTGTGATTCTGATTGATTATGTGATAATCATGGAATCTATGTGTAATTCTGGGTTGTTTGCTACTTAAATCGGAGAAGGGATGAGGTTGGATTGTGCAGGAATCGCAACTGCAGAGTTGCTGATTCGCGCACTTCGTCGTGCGAAGAAATGTTCGCTGGGCGAAGGGTTCGCTGGCATATCGCCGGGAGAATTGAGAGGCAAACGAAGGGGAATGATAGGTGATACTGGAGTGAGTTTTGGGGAGATTCTCCCCAGGTTCGTTGGGCGAACTCCTGGCGAACGAATGTTCGCTGGGCGAATGTAGAGGCGAAGGGGGAGGAAAATAGGTGAGCCTCTGGATTTTGTATGGGGGAGGTTTTTTGCTGGAGACTTTCCTAGGCGAACTCCTAGCGAATGACAGTTCGCTGGGCGAACTTGTAGCGAACATGACAGTTCTGCTTGCTGCTGTTACGGACAGAATTTTCTTAAACTTTAAAAATTCATATCTTTTGATCCGTAAGTCCGTTTCAGTTACCGTTCGAATCGTTGATCCGTAAGTCCGTTTCAGTTACTGTTTGAATCGTTGGAAAGTTGGTTTCATGTACTTTCTGTTAAAATTATTTTCAATTCTAGAATTCCAACTATTCGACTCATTAATTGTGTTTTCGTGTACGTTGTGAGGTGTCAAACATTGAAATGTTGAGTTCGGTTGTGCGAATGTGTGTTGTAGCTGTGGATTGCAATTATTGCATGTTTTGGAAGATATATGTTATGTGTTGGACAGTTGTGGTGTGATGTATTGGCTGTATGTTAGTCATACGTGAAATTCTGGTACAGATGTGTGATGTCTTGTGCAATGTCACAACATCGCAATCTGCTGTATGAACAAGGCAATAATAGCAACAGTAACGCATAAACCACACACAAGGATTGTTCACCCAGTTCGGTCTAACTACCTACAGGTTTCTGAGTAATAACACAGTGACCATCTCACAATCCGAGTGGTTCACTTAGACAAAGCCCTAATGATCTACATCTTGGACCCGTGTTTTTTCTTAGGTTACAAGCATTCTATTTATAATATAATCCCAACTGGATTTGGGCCTTCAAATCATATCAAATCTTCTGTTCCCAATCTGCAACAGATTCTGCTACTAAATAGATCTTCAATCAAATCTTCAATTAAATCTTCAATAATTAACTCTAAATATTCTCCATATCATTATGCATTAAATTCGCAACAAACTAATCTTCTTCACACATGATTGCAACAGAATATATCTTCTATGATATTCGCCTGCAATCTCTGATCAGCGGAATATTTCATTAAACCAAAGCCATGTGCAGCCCTAAACATCTCTGACCTGATGTCCACTACTGATGTCACGACATCGGGTATAACATCAGCATACAGCTGCAACCCTCACATCTTTAACAACCTAAATATTACCTAATCATATCAATAATGCTAGAAGCTCATGTTGCAACATCAACCATGACATCAGCATTGTTTTAACAAAATTTCAGCCAATTACAAGAACTTACAATCTCCCCCTTTAGCTAATTTTGGCTAAAACACATATATAAACATTTCATTTCTTATTACAGCAGCAATTACAACCCTATACTACTGTTAGAAGTCATCAGATCCTAACACTAAACACCAGTAGCTGTTGTGTACTGCATCCATGGAGAATCATCTTCTTGGCTAATTTAGAATGATGTTAGGACATCATGTTGGGCATAACATCACCATGTAACAGCAACTCCAGGCAGCACCTCAGGACCTAAGGACAAGACAGTCCTGACGAATTGGTGCACATGAGGAAGAAGATATCTGACACTCCCCCCCAACACAACACATTTCTTTTTGCTTCCAGGTAAGACCCAGAGCAAATGTAGAAGACTCCTCCAGAAAAGAAATGTCTATCTAGACATCAAAGACCAATGGTGGCATAAGAGAATTCTGCACACCATATTTGATCAGACGCCCCCAGTCGACCTGTGGCACACAATGACACATAAAAAGTGCCAATCTTCCAACCCAGGTAACTCAGAACACAAGTCACAACTGTGTTCATAACTCAGGACACAAGTCACAAAGACTCAACACCAACTTCAGGATAGGACATCCTCTTCCACAGCTGGAACTGCATACTCCAGACATAGCATCTGCGCAAACCATTCAGCAAGACTCTCTCCTTTCTCCCCCTGTTTAGCCACAAATTGGCAAAGGAAGCCCTCACAGAACCAGACCCAAGTAGTGCTTACCCAAAAACGAACAAACGCCATAGGACTTATGAAACAAGCATGCTCACTGGCTGAACGAGAACAAAATAACCCCTATAAATAGCTGATCAATTACATTGGAATAACCGAGCTTTGAATAGTCAAGGTTCTTGGTCATAGAAATGCTATATTAGGCACTAAAAACTCCATTCAAATTCAATGTTTATCATCCAAAACAGTCTTGACCACTTTTATTGTTTCCTAACTGATTTTTACCATAAATTATGCCAAAACAGTTCCATGCACAGTCGAAGCCACGTGTTCCACTTTATCCTTACACCACCGTCCAAAATACTTCCTTGTTTGGCTCAAGAAAAACATGTCCTATACCATGTTCTGACATCGTATCAGACATTGTCTGCTGGCTCCCAACATTAACACTCCAAGATACTTTGAAAGATTCCAAAAACACAAGCACGACATCTATTGATCAGCACAACACACAATCCTTTCTAGATTCCTTCAGAACAGCAGAAAATAAACAACTTCTTCAACTCCCCCTATCTAAGATAACCAGTGCACCTTTGCAAGAAGAAACACCTTACATGAATGGAAAACATAAGACTCATCTTCAGCTCACCTGCAGAACGCATTCACTTGATGCTTAATCCTCAAACAATCCAAATACCAAACTGGTACAGACAGAAGTTCTCCCTTTATATTTCACAACTGATGCTCCTTGACCAATACATCATATCATTTGGAAAACCCAGACACAGTCTTCATCCATCCAGTCACAATCATCCATAAGTTCTGAAGCACACTCACAATACCTTCCACTGAACTTTAAGTCACGTCCTCTTACTGGATTAAAACCACACCTAGACAAGTATGACATCTTCCATCAACAATAACCCCTCCTGAGTTCTTCCAGAAAACCATATTCTCCCAGATACAGATACAGCTGCCCGTCAGACTCCTCCTAAGAAGCATGTGTGCACAAGAGTCAACCACTCTTCACACCCTTGATCAGCATGCAATCTTCACAAAATATGTACCTTTGCTGCAGAATCCATAGACAACTACTCCTTCAGTCATGATTGACTAATGCTCTCGATGAAGATGAACAATCGAGCACACTTGCTGAGCACATGCATTTTGGTACCATTGTCCCTTTCTCCAAACGCAGTCACTCATCTTCAGACTTCCAATCAATCAATACCTGATTTACTTCAGTCTTCTCTACATTCTCCATCCAAGGCAGACCTTCTACTTCATCATTCTCCCGTATGACTATGTAGACGCTCCTTAGGCATAAAGTATGCACCAAGCTTCTGAACCAGAGCATAATCATCCTTCACCAAGGATATATAAGTTAGAACATCTGCCACACACCAAGACATCATCACCATGATTCTTGATATGCTCCACCAACTGGACTTACTATAGCATAGTAATCCAAAGAACTAGAAAATTAAAATCTCATCCATCTTCAAGAAGGATAATCTCCTTGAGTCTTCAAGACAATACTCAATAATAACCAGCTGCCACACTCTGATTCTTCGAATCCACTTCTGAGATCAACCAGATGCCATAGTTTGATCACCTCATTCATGAATCCTCATATGAAAATAGTCAAATGCCACATTTTGACCTTTTTCACGTTTGTCAGAACTCTCACAAAGATATCTTGATCCACCAAGGAAACTTGATCTTTAAGTCACATGTTCCACTTGCTCAAAAGCAAACACACTTAAACTCCCTAAGCCATGGTCATGTAATATCTTCTCCTTCCTGCAGCTCTTGCAGACTGCCATGTAAATGATCTTTTGAAGCATCCTATCATTCATTCCTGTAGATCACGTCACTAGCTGAGACTCTTGATGTTAAGCTAGATGTCAGAACATTATGACATCCAACTGTTGAACTCAGCTCCTCCTTCTGCCACTCAGAAGAACCTCCTCCCTTTGCAGAAACAGATTTCCATGCTCTTATAGACTTGATTCAACAATCAAGTTTGAGTAGACAACCTCCATCCTGCTCAGAAACTTCAAAGACTTCAGACATGCCATATCTGAATCTTCAGAAAATAAGTAGTCCAAGACTACCTCATAGCAATACCAAAGAATGCCACTTCCCTTAGTAGAGCCGTCAATAAAAAGCCAGAGATAACTGCCACTTATCCTCGACCTTCACAACCAGAGCAAACACCATGCTCCCAACCACTTAGATCAGAGATAAACTGATCTAAGTTGAAACCCTCAAGGTTATGATGTCTTCAACAGCACCAATAAAGAGCCACACAGAGAAGACTATATTCTCAACACTTTAACAGTCCTGCACTTTTACATCAGACATGTACATAGTCTCCCGTCTATGTATTTTGTCATTAGTTGAAAGTACATCCTCAACAACCGATAAATACTCAACACCAGTCAAGGTAACCGCCATCTGCTGAATCTTCTCCAACACAACCCATCATGACTACCACAAAACTCTTCCAGGTGAGGTCAGTGTCTTAATCTTTTACTCTACTCTGAAATGATGTTTCAACATCAGTTCTGACATATCCCCTAATCAAAGAGTAATAACTGCCATCCTTCTATAGACAATCTGCTACCTTCAAGGCACAAAACAGAATGAGTTCAATTGACCACCAGCTGAATTACCCTACTACTGCACACAAACTCTTGGAAGCAATTCAAAAGTTGTTCAACTTCATAGCATCAGTGATCCTTCAAAAACATCTACAATCTAATAGGTCTTTGACTTAGCATTTATCATAAACTGCTAATGTGAAGCACGATGTCGAGACATTAGAATTGACATATTAAGCTCAGCTTCTTTCTTGATGAAACCACAAATAAGCTTAAGAGATGACTGATCAAGATCTTCACTCCCGCATGAAAGATTTGACAGTGATACTCTTTTGCTTTGGCTCTACCCTCTTCTTTCACCAGAAGGAATCACTGTTCCGGACAGATTGATCTTCAATGTTTGATTTGATCTAAAACATCCATGTCATAAGATCCATTCACCTTTTGATCACTCAATCCTCAAGTATCTTTGAAGCTGTCTTGCAGAGAATATCCTACTGAGGAGACCACTAATGACTTTCCAGGAGAGTCATTACCGGAATCTCACTACCAGAGATACAAAAATCAATCAGGGTTACATCAGATGTCATGCAGCGGAACTACTCCTCAACAACCTTCAGGCACTATCCAAAAATCCTTGCACACCACGTGCCAACAAAATTCTATCATGAATAGTCCATCTTTCACTCAAAGGGATCACACAAACAACTATATGAATTGACCAAGTCCATAACTCAGTAAAACTATCTTCCTTGCTCATGAACCAGAAAGTATCTTCCCTAGATCTCATCCAGAAACAGACAGGATGCCTGCTCTGATACCAATTGAAATTCTGGTACAGATGTGTGATGTCTCGTTCAATGTCACAACATCGCAATCTGCTGTATAAACAATGCAATAATAGCAATAGTAACGCATAAACCATACACAAGGATTGTTCACCCAGTTCGGTCTAACTACCTACAGGTTTCTGAGTAATAACACAGTGACCATCTCACAACCCGAGTGGTTCACTTAGATAAAGCCCTAATGATCTACATCTTGGACCCGTGTTCTTTCTTAGGTTACAAACATTTTATTTATAATATAATCCCAACTGGATTTGGGCCTTCAAATCATATCAAATCTTCTGTTCCCAATCTGCAACAGATTCTACTACTAAATAGATCTTCAATCAAATCTTCAATTAAATCTTCAATAATTAACTCTAAATATTCTCCATATCATTATGCATTAAATTCGCAACAAACTAATCTTCTTCACACATGATTGCAACAGAATATATCTCCCATGATATTCGCCTGCAATCTCTGATCAGCAGAATATTTCATTAAACCAAAGCCATGTGCAGCCCTAAACATCTCTGGCCTGATGTCCACTACTGATGTCACGACATCGGGTATAACATCAGCATACAGATGCAACCCTCACATCTTTAACAACCTGAATGTTACCTAATCATATCAATAATGCTAGAAGCTCATGTTGCAACATCAACCATGACATCAACATTGTTTTAACAAAATTTCAGCCAATTACAAGAACTTACAATACGCATTGGTCGTTGTTGTATGTTGTCGTTGAATGCATATCATGTTGCATAAGTTGTATGATAAGTCGTGTCCCCATGTGGGGTGTGAGCGTCTTATCCGGATTCCTTGAAATGGAATCATGTTGATGTTTTTGTTAAGGTAATCGTGTGCCCATGTGGGGTGTGAGCGATTACGGGTGTTCGTGTGCCCATGTGGGGTGTGAGTGACACACATAGAAATTCTGACGGGAATTATGATCATGAAAAATGGATCGAATTGGTACCACATACATTGAGTCGAGTTGAGTGTCTCATTGCATTTCATTATGTTGTGTTGTGGATTATATGATTGTCTACTTGTGTAGGAAATTGTAATTTTGTGTATGTTGTGATGATAGGGTGAATTGTGTAATGATTATATGCCTTTATATGTATATTATGCATATACTTTGTTGATTTGAGAATCTCACCCCTTATGTTTGAATGTTACCTCTACGTGGGTAACGTGCAGATAATCAAGAATAGTGCAGAGTTGCAGTTAGTGAAGACGGAGTCCTGCACTTTATGTTTTGAGTCGGCGTCTGCTCTGATCTGTAACACTGGGGATATGGAACGCTTGCTATTATTTATTTCATTGCTATTATGACTTTTTTCCAATTGATGTTGGTTATGTGGTTTTAAACATATTATGTTTTTAGTTGAGATTCCGCTGCACATGAGAAAAATAATTAAGTATGATTTTGTTGGCACTATTGATGGTAATTATGTGTTACATGTCGTATGCATGAGCAGGCGTTTGGTTGAAAGTAGCTTCCTAAATGTCGTATGTTTTATTTTATTCTGATATTTTATTATAATTCCACGCGGGGGTTTTAGGGTGTTACAATGCCCATATAACAGCAACATTCAAACAGAAAGGGTGAGATATCATAATTATATAAAGGAAAGCATGATAATAAGTAAGCAACATATTATTACATGCATAAACACTCATTCCACAACATACATTCACACAACCAACACAACAACACATACAACTAAAATGCAATCCATTAAGACTCATAACTCGACTCAATGTGTAACACCCTTCTACCCCACAAACAATTTTAGGGAAAACACGTAATATTATCAGAGTAAAATTAGCAAGAAAGGCGCCACATATATTCAAAAACATAATTTAGTAATCATTGTCCTGTCCCGTAACACGGGTTATTCATTCATCAATAACATAAATTTATAACTACGCAGCGGAAATCAACTTTTAATTTTTGATCAACAAAATACTCCATGGATAAAGTATCCAATTCAACATAGCCTCAACAATATAAATATTTGCAACATAAAATCAAAAGAAGACATCAGGTTCACAAATAATCCCAACTCGATGTTACATGACACAGAGCAGGACACCTCTAAACTAAACAGCAAAAACGACACACTTCAAGGCTACATCCTCCATCATCGCGAATCTACTCTTGGTTATCTGCAAGTTACCCACATAAGAGGCAACATTTCCAATCAGGCAGGGTGAGAATCACACTTCATTATAGTAATATAAGTACATGGAAAATGAACAGGAAGGCAACAACAACATCATAGCAAAATCAACATCAATCTCATAGTAAAATCAACGGCAACATCATGATGTGATCAACAACAACATCATAGTTCAATCAACAACAACACCATGATATCCACAATAAAACATACATATTATTCGATAATCAATTCATACACATGCAATGCCACTTAGAATGAAATGCAACTTCATCGGAAACATGCATGTGGTACCAGTTCAACGTGGATGGACACTTAGCCATCAACCCTCCAAAAGGAGCACAGCATAATTAACGTATCACTTCAATCCGTACAATGGGATTAAAGCTACCAATAGGCCGAAGCCCCAACATAAAAATGCTATGAAATGCAATGATGCTAATTCTCCTCAATTCATCAAAAATCAACGTGTGCATCATTCATTTCATATTCAACAAGGATTTATCATACAATCATGTTTTATCATCTTTCATCAACAACAACTCGACAACAAAAGATCAGCACGAGAAAACGTCAAGAAACCTCAAGAAAACAACAAAAAAACAGCAAAACAGCATGTCTGACACGGCCACCCGTGTCCTGTGACACGACCGTGTCAGGAGCTCTGTAGCACGATTTCAACAAAAGCAAAAATCCAGCAAGAAAGGGGGTCTGACACGGCCGCCCGTGTCCTGTGACACGGCCGTGTCAGGAAGTCTGCACCCATAATTTTTCAAAAGATTTTTCTGCTGCGTTTTGGCCTCAAATATCCCAAAATTCAATTTTTTCCAATACGAAAATTTGACCAAAAGACTCACACAATACACATACATCAACACATAACATTCTATCTCATTATATTTCATCGAATCATTCATCCCTAATTCATTCTACATCACCAAACACCATAATTTCCCAAAAATTCATTTTCTACGTTTTCGACTCGAAATACCCTAAAAACTCAATTTTTCCCCAAAACAAAAATTGACCAAAAATGCTTACACGATACACTTACATCAACATATATATCAATACATGCCAAACAATTCATCATATTTCACATCACATCATATATTTCACATCAAGATCATCAAAATCAAACAACATTCATACAAAACTTAATCTATTCATCTCCAACCTCATAAACTATAAGGAATTAGGAATTCTCCCCATAACTTAGAGTAATCTGAAACCTTTCCTTTCTTTCTTCAAGATTCCTCTAGAAATCCTCAAGCCCTAGCCTTCTTCTCTTCTCCTCTTCAGAGTTCTTCACAAAAAAAATACGATAATGAGAAAATGTGATCGTGTTTCTCCTTTCTCTTGGATAACTAATCCCAACTTATGAACTTCCCATCCTCTCCTTACTCATTTTCACATAAGACCACCTTGCCCTTTTCTCATTTTAATTTTTAATAATAATAATAACATAAATAATATTTGATTATTTACTTTATTAAAATTATTCAAAATTGCATCTTTTAATCCATAATTCTCCAAAATTGTCACAAACCTCAATAATTCATCTAAATTAATTAAATAACTCATTAAATAAATAATTTAGATTTTTGGGTCGTTACAACTCTCCCCTACTTTAATAATTTTCGTCCTCGAAAATTTACCTGATTCGAATAACTCGGGGTAGGATTCTTTCATCTTGATTTCCAGCTCCCAAGTCATGCTTTCTCCGGCAGCTCCTAGCCAGACAACTTTCACCAATGCAATCTCTTCGCCTCTTAGAGTCTTCATCTCACGCTCCGCAATTCGTACAGGCATCGTTTCCACAGTAAGATTATCCCGTACTTGTACATCATCCATATGAATCACATGAGACGGATCTGGAACATACTTCCGGAGTTGTGACACATGAAACACATCATGCAAATTCGACAAATTAGGCGGCAACGCCACTCTATAAGCAACATTCCCAACTCTGTCTGAAATCTGATACGGACCAATAAAACGAGGAGTGAGCTTCTTAGACTTCAAGCCACGCCCAACACCTGTCACCGGCGTAACTCTCAAAAACACATGGTCACCGGCTTGAAATTCCAAATCCTTTTTTCGCTTGTCATGATAACTCTTCTGCCTACTTTGAGAAGATTTCATCTTTTCTCGGATTAACTTCACCTTCTCAGTAGTCTCTCGAACAATTTCAGGTCCAAGCACTACACTTTCTCCAGATTCGTGCCAACATAAAGGAGTCCTACATCTCCGACCATATAATGCTTCAAAAGGAGCCATCCCAATACTAGAATTGTAACTGTTATTATAAGTGAACTCGATTAATGGTAGATAAGTATCCCACGAACCTCCTTGTTCCATAACACATGCTCTCAACAAATCCTCCAACGACTGAATAGTCCTCTCCGTTTGACCATCCGTCTGAGGGTGATACGCTGAACTCAACCTCAACTTAGAACCCAACGCTTCTTGCAAACCCTTCCAAAAATTAGAAGTAAACCGCAGATCTCTATCCGACACAATACACAAAGGAACACCGTGCAGCTTCACAATTACACGAATATAAATTTCTGCCAACTTAGACACTGGAAAACTGATGTTAATAGGAATAAAATGAGCTGACTTCGTAAGCCTATCAACAATCACCCAAATCGAATCGTGTCCTCTTAAAGTATTAGGCAATCCCGTCACAAAGTCCATTGAAATGCTATCCCATTTCCATTCTGGAACTTCTAACGGTTGCATCAACCCAGCAGGCTTCTGATGTTCAACTTTTGACTTCTGACAAGTTAAACATGCATACACAAATCGAGCCACGTCCCGCTTCATGCCAGGCCACCAAAATAATTTCTTCAAGTCTTGGTACATCTTTGTAGCTCCTGGATGAATACTCAATTTACTTCTATGACTTTCTTCCATAATTGCTTTCTTCAACTCTGCATCATCAGGGATACAAATTCAATTTGGGAATCGCAACACACCTCGCGCGTCTAACTTGAAATCATTATTCTTCGAATGATCGATTCCAACCATCGAATCTACCAGTTTCACGTCTAACTTCTGAGCTTCTTTGATATTATCAAGGAAATCATTATTAATCTTCAACATCCCCAACATCACACTCTGCGGTGTCACTTTGCAAACTAAGCTCATATCTCTGAATTGCTCGATTAATTCCAATTCCTTAACCATCATTGCCGACATATGCAAAGTCTTCCGACTCAGAGCATCGGCCACAACATTAGCTTTACCCGGATGATAGTTCAAACCGAAATCATAATCTTTTAATAATTCCAACCATCTTCGTTGTCTCATATTCAGTTCCTTCTGATCAAATAAGTACTTTAAACTTTTATGGTCACTAAACACTTCAAATCTAGAACCATAAAGATAATGTCTCCAAATCTTCAGCACAAAAACAACCGCAGCAAGTTCTAAGTCATGAGTAGGATAATTCTTTTCATGAACTCTCAACTGCCTTGACGCATAAGCAACTACCTTGTCATTTTGCATAAGCACACCACCTAAACCCATCTTAGAAGCATCACATTATACCACAAAAGGTTCTCCTGAATTAGGTAACGTCAAAACCGGAGCCGACGTCAATCTCTTCTTCAATTCCGTGAAACTTTCTTCGCATTGAATGTCCCACACAAAAGCCTTACCTTTACAAGTCAACTTAGTCAACGGGAGTGCTAACTTAGAAAATCCTTCGATAAATCTTCGGTAATAACCGGCTAGCCCCAAAAAGCTTCTAATCTCGGTAGCCGACTTTGGAGTTTCCCATTGTAACACAGCATCTACTTTAGATGGATCCCCCGCAATGCCACTACCTGAAATGACATGACCGAGAAAACTGACCTCCTTTAACCAAAATTCACATTTGGACAGCTTTGCATATAACCGTTTTTCCTTCAAGACTTGCAACACTAGTCTCAAGTGTTCTGCATGCTCCTCCTCCGATTTAGAGTAAATTAATATATCATCAATAAACACCACTACAAACCGATCCAAATAAGTATGAAAGATACGGTTCATGTACTCCATGAATACTCCCGGCGCATTAGTAACACCGAAAGGCATCACTGAATACTCATAATGTCCATAACGCGTTCTGAAGGCCGTCTTCTGAATATCTTCATCCTTTACTTTAATCTGATGATATCCCGACCTCAAGTCAATCTTGCTAAACACACGAGCACCCACCAATTGATCCATCAAATCATCTATTCTCGGGAGCGGATACTTGTTCTTAATCGTCACTTTATTTAGTTGTCTATAGTCAACACAGAGCCTCATACTTCCATCCTTCTTCTTTACTAACAACACTGGAGCTCCCCACGGTGATACACTTGGCCTCACAAATTTCTTTTCAAGTAACTCCTCCAATTGTTTCTTTAACTCCGACAATTCAGATTCAGACATCCTGTATGGTGCCATAGAAACAGGTCTGGTACCAGGTATAAGGTCAATTGCAAACTCAACTTCTCTTTCTGGAGGCACATCAGGAATTTCATCAGGGAAAACTTCAGGAAATTCACACACCACTTGCAACTCCTCAATTACAGCTCGGCTCTCAACAGATAACGACGCCATCACTGAGAACATCTGAGCTCCTTCTTGCATCAACTTTTGTAACTGTTTAAAAGACAACAAACTAGCTTCTTCCTCTTCAGCAGTAGAAAATCTCACTGACTTGTTATAACAATTGATATGAACATAGTTATATTCTAACCAGCTCATTCCCATGATTACATCCATCCCAGATAACGGCAAGCAAACCAAATCAACAGTAAAGTCTCTGTCGAAGATCGACAAAGGACACTTTAAGCACACGAGAGAAGTAGTCACCGATCCCTTAGCCGGAATCTCGACGACCATTTTTCCATTCATAGAAGACAACACAAGACTCAATCTTTCAACGCATTCAGCAGAAATAAAGCAATGAGTAGCACCAGTGTCAATCATAGTAATTAAAGGAGTATTATTAATGAAACAAGTACCTCTGATGAGTCTGTCCTCGGTAGTGGTCTGAGTCCCAGCCAAAGCGAACACCTTCCCACCGGTTTGAGCCTTCTTCGGTTTCTGACACTGACTACTAATGTGTCCTTCTTCGCTACAGTTGAAACAAATCACCTCTTTATGCTTGCACTCAGATATGACATGCCCAGTCTTACCACAACGGAAACACCTCTTCACTTCAGCGGTACACACATCACTCTTATGACCAGTTTTCCCGCATTTGAAATAATTTATGCTAGCAGGAGCATCTCCCCTACTAGACTTCTTGCCATCGACCACTTTCTGTTTACCTTTTCCAGCTGGAGCATCATAAGGTTTGCCACGATTCTGTTGGTGCTTGCTCTTCCTCTCATTAATGATTTTATAATGAGCATTGTTATCCTCTTCAAAAATTCTACAGCTATCAATCAAATCAGCAAAAATACGAATCTTCTGATATCCAACTGCCTTCTTGATCTCTGGGCGCAACCCACTCTCAAATTTGATGCATTTAGAAAACTCAGCATCATCATCATTATAGTGCGAATAAAACTTAGCCAATCCAACAAACTTTGCAGCATAATCAGTGACCGACATATTTCCTTGCTTCAGCTCAAGAAACTCGATCTGCTTCTTACCCCGAACATCCTCTGGATAATACTTCCTCAGGAACTCCGTTCGGAACACATCCCAAGTGATACCTTCACCTGCAGTTTCCAATCTCTGACGAGTCTCTAGCCACTAGTCATCAGCCTCGAATGCTAGCATATGAGTCCCATATCGAACCTTCTGTGCTGGAGTGCAGTCCATCACACGGAAGATTCTCTCTATCTCTTTCAACCAATCCAACGCTCCATCAGGATCGTACTTGCCCTTGAAGGTAGGCGGATTCTCCCTCTGAAAACTTGCCAAACTGCGAGATCCAGCATTCTCGTCAGCGTTCGGCTGATTCTGCAAAGCCTGAGCCATGGTTTCCAACGCAACAGCAATTGCAGCATCGTTCCTTCCAGCCATCTTAACTTATCACTACAACATAACCAAAGTTAGTACTAGTTAACAATCCTAGGTTGTCAACAAACTACGACTCGACAACTTGGCCGGACGGACCGACCTGCTCTGATACCACTAATGTAACACCCTTCTACCCCACAAACAATTTTAGGGAAAACACGTAATATTATCAGAGTAAAATTAGCAAGAAAGGTGCCGCATATATTCAAAAACATAATTTAGTAATCATTGTCCTGTCCCGTAACACGGGTTATTCATTCATCAATAACATAAATTTATAACTACGCAGTGGAAATCAACTTTTAATTTTTGATCAACAAAATACTCCATGGATAAAGTATCCAATTCAACATAGCCTCAACAATATAAAGATTTGCAACATAAAATCAAAAGAAGACATGAGGTTCACAAATAATCCCAACCCGATGTTACATGACACAGAGCAGGACACCTCTAAACTAAACAGCGAAAACGACACACTTCAAGGCTACATCCTCCATCATCGCGAATCTACTCTTGGTTATCTGCAAGTTACCCACATAAGAGGCAACATTTCCAAGCAGGCAGGGTGAGAATCACACTTCATTATAGTCATATAAGTACATGGAAAATGAACAGGAAGGCAACAACAACATCATAGCAAAATTAACATCAATCTCATAGTAAAATCAACGGCAACATCATGATGTGATCAACAACAACATCATAGTTCAATCAACAACAACACCATGATATCCACAATAAAACATACATATTATTTGACAATCAATTCATACACATGCAATGCCACTTAGAATGAAATGCAACTTCATCAGAAACATGCATGTGGTACCAGTTCAACGTGGATGGACACTTGGCCATCAACCCTCCAAAAGGAGCACAACCTAATCAACGTATCACTTCAATCCGCACAATGGGATTGAAGCTACCAATAGGCCGAAGCCCCAACATAAAAATGCTATGAAATGCAATGATGCTAATTCTCCTCAATTCATCAAAAATCAACGTGTGCATCATTCATTTCATATTCAACAAGGATTTATCATACAATCATGTTTTATCATCTTTCATCAACAACAACTCGACAACAAAAGATCAGCACGAGAAAACGTCAAGAAACCTCAAGAAAACAACAAAAAAACAGCAAAACAGCATGTCTGACACGGCCGCCCGTGTCCTGTGACACGGCAGTGTCAGGAGCTCTGTAGCACGATTTCAACAAAAGCAAAAATCCAGCAAGAAAAGGGGTCTGACACGGCCGCCCGTGTCCTGTGACACGGCCGTGTCAGGAAGTCTGCACCCATAATTTTTCAAAAGATTTTTCTGCTGCGTTTTGGCCTCAAATATCCCAAAATTCAATTTTTTCCAATATGAAAATTTGACCAAAAGACTCACACAATACACATACATCAACACATAACATTCTATCTCATTATATTTCATCGAATCATTCATCCCTAATTCATTCTACATCACCAAACACCATAATTTCCCAAAAATTCATTTTCTACGTTTTCGACTCGAAATACCCTAAAAACTCAATTTTTCCCCAAAACGAAAATTGACCAAAAATGCTTACACGATACACTTACATCAACATATATATCAATACATGCCAAACAATTCATAATATTTCACATCACATCATATATTTCACATCAAGATCATCAAAATCAAACAACATTCATACAAAACCTAATCTATTCATCTCCAACCTCATAAACTATAAGGAATTAGGAATTCTCCCCATACCTTAGAGTAATCTGAAACCTTTCCTTTCTTTCTTCAAGATTCCTCTAGAAATCCTCAAGCCCTAGCCTTCTTCTCTTCTCCTCTTCAGAGTTCTTCACACAAAAAATACGATAATGAGAAAATGTGATCGTGTTTCTCCTTTCTCTTGGATAACTAATCCCAACTTATGAACTTCCCATCCTCTCCTTACTCATTTTCACATAAGACCACCTTGCCCTTTTCTCATTTTAATTTTTAATAATAATAATAACATAAATAATATTTGATTATTTACTTTATTAAAATTATTCAAAATTGCATCTTTTAATCCATAATTCTCCAAAATTGTCACAAACCTCAATAATTCATCTAAATTAATTAAATAACTCATTAAATAAATAATTTAGATTTTCGGGTCGTTACACAATGCATGTGGTACCATTTGGTTCCTATTTCAGAACCCGGTCCCTATTTCAGAATCACAATTCCCGTCAGAATTTCCATTATGTCGCTCACACCCCAAATGAGCACACGACTTACATGATCGCTCACACCCCACATGGGCACACGATCACCTCAACAACAACAACAACACGATTCTACAACTAGAATCTGGATAAGATGCTCACACCCCACACGGGCACACGACTTATCTCACAACTCATGCAATCATGAAATGCATGACCACAACAACAATAACAACGACCATTATCCAATCAATGCATCATGCCACTACAGGCCACAACACAACATGCCATACAATCCAGTAACAACGACATACATTATAGCAAGCATACATAAGGAATTTACAATTATATCACACCACAACATAATAATAGTAATGCATTTAACCCAAAAACAACAGAACTATTCAACTTCTATCACCAAAACTATTTTTAGATTAAAATTCGTCACGTCAGCTTTCCGACGCTTCGAAGGACACTCGAATCGGACCCCAGAACAAAAGTTATGAATTTTTGAATATTTTTCAAAATTGGTCTCAGTGTAACCGGTTACCCAAAAGGAGGTAACCAGTTACATCCCTTGTAACTAACTACTGCCAGGCAAAATCCACACAGTGTAACCGGTTACCTAAATCAGGGTAACCGATTACACCCTCACATTTTTTCCCAAAAAATACATTTTAAGAGCAGTGTAACCGGTTACTCCAATCATGGTAACCGATTACATTGTATGCTGAATCACTTTTTCTGCAACTTTTTGCACGAAAATTACTTTTGAGTCATTCCAAAAACCCGTTTTCCCATAAATCACTTGCACAACACTTTACTACAAAAATCCACTTTTCCAAGTATCTAAATCCCCAATTTCTTTCCCCAAAAACATTCATAACGTTGTTCTGACTCTGACTCGCGATCACACATAACAACACAACATCGACATCAACAATTTTATTGGAATCATATATCCAACAACATCCACACAACGAATACCACAATCAAACATCGAATACAACATCAACATATCATACAAAATTCAGAATTCAAAGATTCAATCCAACAACATACATTTGCAACAATGATCATACATATATGGAGAGAAGAAGAACATAACCTAAGCACATACATAATCTACCCACCATCATCATGTTAATCATTAGATAATTAGAATCCCACTCTTACCTTAGAGTTCTTGAAATTCTTCTACCTCAACAATAGAGTCCCCTCTCTTCCTCCTTGAGCCCTAGCCTCTTTCTCCCTTTTTCTCACTTTTCTCTGCTTTTCATGACCTTATAACCTCTCTCTCTCTCTCTCCTCTATTCTAATAATAATAATAATAATAATAATAATAATAATATTATTATTATTATTATTAGTCCCACTAAATTAAATAATAATAATAATGACACTAAATATTTATTTAAATAATATTCACCTCCTATTATTTAATTAAATATATAGTAACTAATATAAATTGGCTACTCTTACTCACCACACCACTATATTATACCCTTTTGGTCACACACCCCTCAACCCTTAAAGTCTATAATTCTAAGGTCATTACCTTTATCACAGGGTACCCCAATACACCAAAAACATCGATAAACACATATATACTCACAACATCACATAATTAAATTACGGAAGAAAATAAATAAAATAAGTCGGGGCGTTACATTTCATACACCATCACCCCAACCGACCCACATCCAAAAAATGACCAGCGATTTCACCAACCTGCAAGGACCATAACAACACACATAATGCATGGAATTTCAAAACCCAAACGCATGTTCACCCTATCTGCCTTGACCAATGACCTTTTACTCTGTCCCATTCTAAAAAAATCCACATTTAGCCTTGTCCGACCCACATTTGAAATCTACCATGAAAGAAGAATTTGATGCTCTTATTAAAAATAAGATGTGGGATTTGGCCCCACGACCTTGTGATGTTAATATTATCCGCTCTACGTGATGGCGGGTCCCAAAAAGCTGGAGAGATTATGATAAAACATTCAACCTTGTGGTGAAACCAACAACTATACAGAGTGTTCTCTACATCGCCTTATCAAACTCATGTGCCATACCCCAAATTTTACCCTCAGATTCGCTGGTTTTGTCATATCATTCTAAGCCGGTCTTTGTTTTCGCATTTTTGGTTAAACATTGTTAGTCATGCATTTTAGCCATTTTTCATAATTTCATGCCATTTCCTTTTTTATTTTAGATTATTTAAATTAATTTAACTTATTTCCCATTTAGTCTATTTTTATATAGTTTAATTTCTAACTTAATATAATTTTAATTTTTAGGTGGGCTTTTATTTTTATCTTAGTATTAATTTTAATTATTTTAATCTTAATTAATTTAAATTTGGTTTTAATTTTAATTCTAAATCTAACTTAGCCTAATTAGTTTCATTAATTATTTTCTTTAGGTTAAAATCATTTAAAATATATTTAGAGTCCAATTTCTTTAGTTTATAGTATAATAATACAACAAATTCAAAAAGCACAAAAATAGCACAAGGACCAAAATTCCATCTTTGACTTTTCAACTTGAACAACAAGCATCCCCACACTACTTCACACACGCTTTGCCGAAATCGTGTAAAAAGCTTTCCCTGCAACATGGCTGCGTCTCATTTCCATCCCGCCAACCAAGAATTACACCAAAAAGGGATCACAACCAAAGCCCTGCAACAACAGCAACGTTTCACAGACCGTGCCAAAAACAACCTGCTCCTTGCTGCTGCAACATTCTGCCATATGAAAACAACAGAGCATCCAAGCAACAACGACAACACCTTGAGACAAATTCAGATTTTGACCCAAAACTTATCAAACAAGTTTCATTTGGTTTTAAATAGAGGAAGAGAGGAATAGAATAAAGAAAAAAGGGAAAACTTACTGGTGGCAAAATTCTTCAGCCATTTCACCAAAACAAAATCTGCAGAGTAAAACTCCCCTTCATCATCAACATCGAACGACCATTATCCTCCCTATTCATTATCCACCACACCCTACTTCTCATCACAAACCCTTCATCCTTGTTATCACCTTCACCATCATTATCAAATCTTTGAACTGATACCTCAAAAAAAAAAAACACCACTGAGCCATGATACCTCCGTGTCGGTAACCGCTGTCATATCGTGACCGGAAATAACTCCCACAAATTCAACAACATCGTGCTTCAGCCATAAAGCAGCCCCTTTTTCCACCATACAAAAGCATCAAAAACCGACAATCTACACCGCACTCACACCGTTTGATAACACCACTCACAACCTCCATGAATCTACTGTGAACATCCTCAAACCATAATCAAACCAGAAAGAAGAAGGCGGCGCGACCGACAAGGAAAAGAGAAGGGAGAAACTGATTGAAAAGAAACGAAAATCAAGGAAGGTGAGAAGCGGATTCGGACTTGTGAGTTTGGTTTGCGTTTAATTTGGAGCGTTTACCTTTCCTGTTTTTTGCCTCTGAACGTCATTATGTTTGTGTTATTTCATCCGCCGTTTCTTCTATTTCATTTTAGGTTATTCTCTTTTCATTTTTTTTAATAATAATAACAGGTCGGGTCAGCATAACCCATTTGGATCTGACCCATCCCCTTTGTTCTTTTGACTTGTACTATATTTCAAGGTTTTTGTTGCTTTGAGTTTTTTCTGTGACAATGGGCTTTGAGCCCGAGTTAAACCTGTGAGGCACACCATCCTCAATCTTTCGCGTACCCGTGCAGTTTTTCCTTTTAGTGAAACTTGGTTTAGATTTGTTATTTAAATTTTAGAAATTATATAGGTTTAGTAATTTAGATTTAGCCAAATTGAGTCTTAGAATTTAGTCATTTTTTTTTAATTTGTTATTTAGCTTAAGTAGATTTTAATTTTAAGTTAGAAATTAAAATTAGGTATTAGTCCTAGAACCATAAATTAGTTTAGATTAAGTTAGTTAATTATTTTAGTTAGAATTAATTTATTAGTTTTATTAGATTTTTAGCCAATTAGAATTTAATTAGGTTATAATTTATTTAATGTTAATTGGAACTTATATTAGCTAGAATTTAATTAGGTTTTAGTTAGGATTATCTAGCTCTTAAGTAGAATTTGTTTTGTCTTGGATTTTGTCTATTTAGATCTTTAATTCTTAATTTTTATTCATACATTTTCTAATATTCATTTTTCATTTAACTCTCATTGTATTCACTATATATATATTGCTGTACATATTTACCTTACACTTGAGACTCGAGGTCTTCCCTCTTTCTCCTCGGTTTGCCCGTTTCTCATACCTCATTCCAAAGGAAAGGAGCTCCCGTTGACTGCCATGTCACTTAGGATAACCCTGTCCATTACTCCCTTCCTTTTTTTACCTAGCCTTAGGTTTGGAGTCGCCGCACTCCGTGTAGGTGTCTTGCTATCAGACCCTACTTTCCCTTTAGAACCTTGACCACAATCAAGAATTCTTTACCCCGTATTGAGGGGAACTACGGACGCTCTGATTTCTCAAAGTACCTTTTAAGAATACGTAGGCATAGGATTGCGAGATCCTAGTGAGCCACCTTTTGTTTTTTCTACCTTTTTCTAGGATTCCACCCTTTTTTTACCTTTATATCTGATGCCTTCTCGGATTCCACATTTTCTTTTTACACCCTTGTTGCGGTGAGAATCGGATAACAAGCTATTAATTAACTTGCATCATTTTCTTTTACAACCGACTTTGATTTATCCAAAGGAAAGGTTCAAGATCGAAGAAAACCTAAATGGGGGAGATCTAAGGTTCAGGGGTTGGTTATACCTAGGGAAGGTGTTAGCATCCTAAGTATCTGTAGTACTCTACAGGAACCTCTTGTAAGTATTTGTGTTATGTTAATGTTTGCTTGCTAAGGAAAAGTGCTAATGTAAAGACCTAAGGGTATATACACTAAGTATGCTCGCCAAGACGTCGCATCTTGTGCCTACGTATCTGACTAAAGTATCAGAGCAACCGTAGTTCACCTGGATGGGGTAAAAGGGTGGAATCCGAGAAGGCATCGAATGTAAAGGTAAAAAGTGGAAAAAAGAAAAAGGTAGCTCGCTAGGATCTCGCAATCCTATGCCTACGTATTCTCAAAAGGTACTTTGAGAAATCAGAGCAATCGTAGTTCACCTGGATGGGGTAAAAGGGTGGAATCCGAGAAGGCATCAGATGTAAAGGTAAAAAGTGAAAAAAAGAAAAAGGTAGCTCGCTAGGATCTCGCAATCCTATGCCTACGTATTCTCAAAAGGTACTTTGAGAAATCCGAGCAATCGTAGTTCCCCTCAATGGGGGTGAGGAACTCTTGACTGTGGTCAAGGTTCCAAGGGAAAGTAGGGTGAGAAGCTTGAAAGCAAAGTTTGTAAGGATATATTGTTTAGGAGAAGAGATTAATTGCTATCTCTTGTGAAGGGTTAAACGTTGGTGAAGGAGAAGAGATTAATGGCTATCTCTTGTTTATGTTAAAGAAAGGTTTACGGGTTATAAGAGATTAATGGCTATCTCTTGAGAAGGCTAGGTTAAAAGGGAATGAAGTGTTCACAAAAAAGTAGGGTCTGACAGCAAGACACCTACGTGGAGTGCTGCGACGTGAGATAAGGAAATGATGGACAAGGCTATGACATGGCAGTCAACAGGGACGATCCTTTCCTTTGGAATGAGGCAAACAGATAAATCATGAAAGAATTGGCTTCACGGATCAGGTATTTATCACAGTCAAATGCAAATAGAATTAAACTTACAGATTGAACATCAGGAATTAGGGACTAATCACAGCCGAAAACGAAGAGAAATAAATCCAAAAAGAATATCATAAATTAATTAAAGTGAAAAATACAAAATGTCGAGATTAACTTTAAAATTAAATAAACATCTAATTACACAGGAATTTATAATTTAAAACTAATATTGGTTAGAAACTAATGACCTAAATTCTAATTAAAAACTAAATGATTAATTCTAAAAGAAAAATTAGTTCTAAAAGAAACTAAAACTAAAATAATTAATTCTACTAAAGTTCAATTAACTAATGATAAACTAATTCTAACAAATAATTAACTAATTAAACTAATTAAATTAAACTAATCAAATAATTAATAAAAACTTGTAATAAAAAGACTAAGGACGAATTCTAGGAAAAGTCTAAAAAACTAACAACTAATCCTAATTTAACTAACTAAGTAAATTAATCTCCAAAAATAAGTCTAATTCTAATTCAAAATTAATCTAAATCAAAACTTAATTTAAAATCTAATTAATCTAGGACCAAAATCAAATTAAAATTTAAATCTAAACAGTATCCTAATTATCCCTGATTAAAGTCTAATGCTAAAATTTAATTAATTTCTAAAATAAAATCTAAATAAAACAAAACAAAGCTAGACAGGGGTGCAACGGTAACCGGGAGGCGCATGGGCTCAGACTTCTGGCCCAATGATGTTCAGTATGAAGCCAAGGGGATGAAATGGTGATTGTGGGGTGTGAAAGCATGAAAACCATGAGGGAAGGCCCGAATGGGCACCGGATACAGGGGTGGATCGGGTCATTTTCGACCCAATTCAGTCAAGGCAAGACAGAAATTAAATAAAAAAACCTAGAGGGAAAGGTAGCATCAACGGATACCTTCTCGCTTTCTCTCTGAGATCGCATCCGTATACAACAACAACAATCTCGCTGAAAACCAACCTTCTTCTCCTTGAAATCGCTCTCTCCAATTCTCACACCTCCCCGGTTCATCATCATCTCCACGATCTCTCATTCATGGCTTGATTTTCCTGTTATGTAAAAGCTTCTTCATCTCTCTCGCATTCTCTTTCTCTTTCATTTCTCTCGCTCGACACCCTGTTTCTCACTCTCTCTCGCCAATTCGATCTCCCTTTCCCCTCTTACGCTCTCATCTTCTCTTTCGCAAATCAAACGACACACACTAGCCCTCGAATTTCCGTTCGTACCCTCTCTCTTGGTCGCACGCTCCATGGATCAACGACTGAAAAGGAGCTCCGCCGCGCCATGGCTAATATCCGGCGACGGCGGACCAAACATTGTTCACTATTTGCCCTCAAAATCAAATTATCAGCTCGATTCGGTTCGCGACAAATTCGAAATTACTACGACTCAAGTTATAAGAATAGAACGAAGATTTACCTAGAAACCACTTACAGGTATTGATTTGAAATAACTTGCGTTGAATGGTTGTATTTCAACTTGATGTTGTTGTTGTTTGTTCTGCTATGTGTACGTGTTGGTGTGCACGAATCTTCTGTCAGCCCCTGCTGCGTGTATGTGTGGTGATTGTTTCTATTAAACTGTGTCTTTCTCCTCTCCCTGTGTGAATTTTGTTCTGAACTGGTGTATTTTGCTGATGTAAATGGTAGGAATTTCGTGTTGTGGTATTGTGATCCGCTTCTCTGCTTCTTCAAAGTGTGTAAGTTCTTTTTTCTGATATTTTGTGAAAGCTTGTGAATGTGTTGTTGTTGTGAATGCGGTGCCCCCGTATTGATTTTCACCTCCTCTCCTTTTAACATTCTAAAACTTCTCCAATAAGTTTTGTTCCGATGTTGATGTTATAGGTAGGCTGTAATCTTGGCTTGCCGCTGCGGATATTAGATGGTCAGTTTTTGGGAGCTTTTTGTGGTACATGACAGGTCTTGAGTGTACAGGTTTAGCAGGGTGGCATAGGCTTTTGGGAGGCTTGTGTGAGAGATTGGCATGTGGAAATTGGTTATGTTGAATTGTTGTTGTTGATGTGTTGTATAGTAGTAGATACGGGAAGTACGGTTTTGTTCATTGCTAGAAAAAGGAGGCGGTTTTAGGAGCAAAAAGGTTGTGTGTGGTTTGGAGTGTAAGAATTTTTTTGATAGAAAGTTGGAAAAGTTGGATTGGCGTGTTGCAGAGGAGACTGGCAGGTTTGGCAAATTTAGAGTAGGGTCCATTGGACTAGGAGTGTTGGTGTATGGATGTTTGTACAAATTGCAGACTGTATGGTTTGGACTATGGTCGAGGACATGAACATGTAAAATGATAATAACAAATTTTAAACAATGAATATTAACATGATTGTGAAAATAATAATAATAATAATAATAATAATAATAATAATAAATAATACAATAACATAATAATGAAAATAAGAATAACAAATAATAATAAATAATAAATTATTAATGATTAAATAAATAGAAATAATAATAATGAAATAGTAAAAAAAGATAATAATAATAATAATATTGATAATAATACAATAAGTAGAAAAACGATATTAATAATAAATAATGATAATACTAAAAAGTAAAAGAAATAAATAAAAAATAACAAAACTAAAAAAATAACAGTGACACTCATCTAAGATGAAACAGATGAAATTCAATCAAGATGAAATCAAGTGACAAAATTTAAATGGAAAAAAGCAAGGATATGATCGATGTACTACATGATTGCAAATGCGTGATGATTGACTAAAATGATATGAAAAATGATCAGAGGATCTGAGGGTAAAATTTGGGGTACAACAGTTGTCCCTATTTAAATATCTTCACCGGATGACATGAGAGATGAAAATCCTCATGAAATCATGGTGAAAGATATTTAAATATAGATAACCGGAAATTTTGCCCTTAGATACAATGATATGCAATGCTATGGACAAACTAATCTATAATGCTGACATGCCATGAACTTCTAGTATGATGACATGATGGAAAGGTAAATGCCAAAATGCAGGCAGACCCGACACCAGAAATAAAGAGCAAACCAACACAGATGAGTTTATTGGGGAAGGATAAAGGTTAGTATCCATGAGGAAAACTCACTGGGGATACAGACTAACCAACATAAGAGACTCAATGGGGAGACTCTGAGGAAACACTGGGGAAAATAGAAGCACACTCTTTACTGGGCATGGAACCAGAAAGAAGACATGATCTCTACTGGGGATCAATCAACTACCTACCTATTATTGAAAACTACTACTAAACACCCTTAATTACCCTTTCATTATTATATCATTTACACCATTAAAAGCCCTTTTATGTAATTGACTAACTCATAATTTATTACCCAATCAAAACACCCCAAATTGCCAAGTGGCAGAAGATTTTTGAAAAATTCTTACCATTTCCCTCTCACTCTCACCTTCCCTCTTTCTCTCACCTTCTCTCTCTTTCTCGTACCCTCTTCTTCCCTCTTTCTCTCACCTTCTCTCTCTTTCTCGTCCCCTTTTCTTCCCTCTTTCTTTCAGAATTCTCTCTCTTTCTCGTCTCAGAATTCTCTCTCTTTCTCGTCCCCTGATCTTTACTGCGACGAGGCGTGGCTTCGTAGGAAAGGAAACCGGAAGAATCGGAGATGCAACAACGTGACAGAGGAAGATGTTGATGAACTCAAAGCCTGCATTGAGTTAGGATTCGGATTTGAAGCTTATGAGTGATGGACACCAAAAAATGGATCTATAAAATGGCTTAGGTTTTCATCACAAGGTAACACTAATAAACTTAGGTTTTCATCATCATAAACTTATTTCTTCCTCTCATTTTCGATTTTCTACAAATGGATCTGTAAAATGGATGCTTATTTCTTCCCCTTCTCTTCTTCTGCATTTCCGCCTATCTACACCTCACGTAATGCTTCATATTTTTTTCTTTTCATAACCTCTTTTCATCTCAGTGCTCGTTTTTTACAACCATTTCTTCTACCATTTCCAGGTAATATGCGTTTTTTTTATTAGTTTATGTTTATTTTGTCTTAGGATTTGTTTTTCTTCAGTACCATGGAGTGATTTGTTTTGAGTTTTTGAACAAACAAATTTAGGGTTTTGTTTTCTAATCTTAAGGGCTACTCAAAGAGCTGTTATTAATGGTCCCTGTACCGCTGGTTTTGTCAATGAAGCCGGGAAAGTTAAGTCAAAAATCAGGACGACTCGATTGATGTGTTGATTACATGGCAGTTGCAGTATTGAATTTTTAGGGTTTGCATTGATTATTGGAACAATGTTAAGCTTACAAAAGAATGACACTCTGATTCTGATACATTACTCCGGTTATTTGATCACAGTAACCATCATTCAAAGGGAGAATGTTATCATTATGCAAAAATGTGTTTGGTATTTTACTGATAAACTAGGCCAACTGCTATATCTTTTGATGATTTCTGCTTGGTCTTACTGAATAAATACCTTTTTGTTGTATTTGCTTACCAACAATGATTTTTGTAGACCAAGTTACTGCTAGGCATCTGATTTCGTATGTATCTACAAGCCACATATGATCTACAAGAACTGTCAACTATTCTAACACCATTCATTACTTTTTTCAATCTTTTTTTCTAGATTCTTAATGATTTGTCCAAATGCAGAAAATATGGATTGGAAGATGATACAATTGACTTTATTGGTCATGCTTTGGCACTTCATCTTTATGACAATTACTTAGATAAACCAGCCAAGGATTTTGTCGACGGAGTTAAGGTAGTCATGATTTATGAAGTAATTCTCTGTGGATTATTTGGTCACATTACTGTCATACATGTATACATGTGATTCAAACTATTTTACCAACCTTGATTGTTAAATGTACTTGTGTTAAATAGCTTATCAGGGTTATTAAGGAAAATTTGCAATTTCTATTTTTTATCAATACTCTTCTTCAGCATTTTGGATCATTGTTGAATACTGGATTTAACTCATCATTTTTTAAGTAATTCTTGGTTGTTTATTTGGTTATAGATGTACACATGTGCTTCAAAAGAATTTCCAACATTTCCATATTTATCCTACTAAGAACATGAATCAAAACTCACAATTACTACACTTTTCCAATTACTACACTTTTCCAGCCACATCAGTACAAAAACTAAATGCATTGTATTTAGATCATGATTATACACACTTCATGTTGTTTTGATTCTGCTATTTTTTTATTGGTTTTATGTTTGTTTTATGCTATGTTTTTATTCTGCTATTTTTTTTTTCACTTCTTGAGTTTTGACATAACAATGGAACTGACAGCAGTTAGAGTTATCAATGAAACTGGTAGCAGTTAACCCAAGAATTGATTTCAACTTAGACATCATGTAGTTTATTAATATGTCTTGGCTTGTGATTGTGATATTGATGTAAATTATGAGTCGCATTCCATGGTTGGTTACAATGTGTCCATAATCCTTGCATACACCTCAACAATTTCAAGCTTCTACTTTGATTTTAAGCATCTTTAACAATTACACATGCTTGCAGTTGATAGGTATTATCATACAACACAGCTGGAGCAATATTTCTTTACTTAATTTTTATCTTTTTACTAATGCATTACTTTATACTAAACTAATATAATAAAACTGCAGCTGCTACTTTTGTGTAGGTGTACGAGCTTCAAAATGGTCTGGGTGTGAGACTGATAGACTGCAATGAATATTGCAACAAGTTATACTAGGTAATAGGTATTATTGTACAGCACAGGTGGTGCAATATTTATTTACTTGATTTTTAGTTTTTACTAATGCATTACTTCAACTAAACTAATATAATAAACTGCAGCTGCTACTTTCGTGTAGGTGTACGAGCTTCAAAAGGGCATGTAATGTCACATCCTATTGCCAAGTTAGTGTATTTTTTAATATAGCGTATTATGCTTCTATATCTGTAGCAGCGGCCAGTTGACATATTTCATCTTTATGAGCCTTGCATTTGTTGCAGTCATGCTGAGACAACATGCTTTTGTTGCTTCAAGGTACTGCTATATTGTCAGTATACAAAAACTATTTCAAAACCTGCCTGTGATACAGGCTGTGATACTATATTTTGTCAAGTTTAATATTTCAAATTTTTGTTTGTTCATTAGTGTTACAGGCTGTGATACTATATTTCACATATGGAAGACAAAAAATACTATCACAAAAATGATGACATGCTTGGAGCATTGTTGCCATCAAGTTCCTCACTGAGACTCCATTAGTATTGGCACAAGTCAAGGTACATAATTAATTGCCACAATATTTGGCTGAGATACAAATGCAATGAGTTACACATATTCATTATTATTTGACATGTCTTTTTATTGATGGATTAGTTTATTATGCTTAAACAATATTAAGTTTTATTTGTACATTTTTTAGAAGAAATCTATGTGACAATATTTTGAAAATAAATCATCCTGTTATAACTTGTCATTAAACCTTTGTGAACAGGAAACTGGTAAAAATGATATGGCCTACAACGTGGGTTATCAACTTACCGCTCTCATAGGATCATGATGCAAAATTCACATTTTTGGTTGGTTGGATCGTGATTCAAAATGCATAGAAAAACACTTTGGGTGAGCCAATCCTTTGTTTTGGTATACTAATAAATTCAATTTAATGAATAAATTTACCATCTGAGTACTGCATAAATTTACCAGGACCAAAAATATTTTCAAAACAGGTCATGAACAAGAATGATGTTTTCACATTTTAGTAATTAGTCTTTGAAAACCTATGAAACTTCAAGTTGCTAGGAAGTTGGTTTGTAAAATATGAAATTTGTTAAATATTTGGTTTAGAGAAATGTATAGATTTAATAATTTGATCTTATATAAGTATAAAAGAATTTGTGGGACTCTTTGAATTGTGAGACTTTTTTACAGCACTTATCTAAACAATATTGAGAAAACAGAATTAGTCTTTCATGAAACTTTTCCATTCAATATTGACTTGGTTGGAACTTTGATATACAACTCAATTAGTTTGCTGGATTCTTTAGTGGTTGCAAAGTATGTACGGTCTCCTTGGTTTGCGTGTGTTTATAGCTTTTTATGTTATAAAGGGACAGTCTAGGAGAGGACAATTGAAAATGAAAATTAGAGCAGGGTGTGTACTTCTTTTATATTATAAAAAATTTATGTTCCTTGAAATTCGCAGCAGGACGTGTACTTTATTTCATTCTTAAGTAGTACTATGTCAAGTATTGTAGAAAGGTAAAATTGATTATGTCAACTATGGGAGATTTATAAGCCAAAGTGGTTCTTGAATTACAGTATGTGAAAGCTTATTTTAATCAACCCAGATTACCATGTCAAAAGTTGTCCCTTGATAATGTGCATTTATCAACTTGTCACTGTATTAAAATAACGATGACAACTTTCAACTGCACTTGTAAAAACTAACATAATAACATGCTTTGCGATTAGGCATAGGAAACTAAGTTTATTGATTGATAACTAATACAAAATAAATATGTGAACAATTATTGCAATTGAGACTGACAACAAATAAATCTGGAAGCATCTGCTTAAATTGGATTTTAATGTGATCTATTATTGTTTATTGGGGTTTCTCTCTTTATGATATTGCTTAACAAGAGGTAGTTTTATACTTCAGAATTTTGCTATACTGGCCCTCTCGTCTGCCATGTATTAATTTATTCATGCATTTATTGTTGTGTTTTATCAACTAATATTTCATCCAATTGACAGTTAATTGTGTGGACTTGTTAACCTTGCTCGCATCACAGGGGTTACCTTTCACACTATATGACAGATAATTATATTTTGAATTTTCAAACACTTTCTCTTTGAGGTGTTTATCAAAGTTACTCATGTTAAAGATTTATTACATAATAGTTTTCAATTGGTTGAAATTGCTGTAAAAAAAATGATAATTTTGTACGTAGCACTTTACATAGCACTTTAAATACATAACACTTTAAATTGGTTGAAATGACTATAAAAAAGATAGTTCTGCTATGTAAATTCTCATGCAGGAATTGTGTTGTTGTTTGTTCAAAGCTTAGGCTAGGACTTTTTTTTTGACGTTCATAAGATTGTACATTTCAATCTAATCAAACAAAAACCATAACACTTCTTTATCCCATTCTCATGTGGGTCATTATTGTCCATGAAAATATGAATGTAGTTGTTCCTTACATTTTCAGCGATAACTCAACTAAACTATCAATTCTAAAAAATAAAGTATCAATATAAAATGACATTAATTGAATGATAGATACATATCCAACAAAAGTATAACATATCAATATAAATCGATTAAACAATACTTACACGTGCAATTCAAATTGGTTTACTATGTGTTATGTATGATACTTATCTTTATTAAACTAATAGATGATGGTTTACACTTTTCTATTTATTTAGGCAAAATTTTCCGTTGGATTCACGTAAACTTGGTAGAAACAAACACCCGAAAAAAACTTAAACCAACAATGTAGGGTTAAAGTTCTTGCCAAACAAAATCATAATTGAAAACGAGACCACTGTATGATATAAAGGCTAAATACCAAGATCATTAAATAAACACTAATTTTTGTAAATTTTACTAACTCCTGTGAATTTTATCATTGAAATTCACTATTTTCACGGCTCATTATCATCACAATACCTTTTTTATTTTAATCAATAAAATATTTGTAAATATTTATAGTAATTAGTAATATTTGTAAATATTTATAATTATTAAGCATATAAGATTTATCATGTTGGTAATTTATTACATAATTATTTTTAAATATTTGCAATAATTAATAATTTTAAAATAACAATTATATATATTAGCAACAACCAAACTTTATGAAATGATCTAAGATATGAATAAAGTTACCCGTGCGGACGCACGGGTCTTCAACTAGTTTGGAATAAAAGGATAGACACCAACAAAAGATTTTCTGGAATTTTCTTATACTGAAGAGTTCAAACGGGATCTTCAAGAAAAAATCATAAAAGACAGAGAAAGAAACATCCGAAAAAACATCAGATGGCAAAAGAAACCAGTCATCCAATGATGGCTTTGAACAAAAGGTAATATCTAATAATGGCTTTGACGAATGTGAACAAAGACTCGATCTGAAAAACATCAGAAAGAGAGATACCTTCGGAAAGGAATCAGATGGTAGAGAAACCGGACATCCAATAATGGCTTTGAATGAAAGGTATAAATCACAATATCTAATAACGGCTTTAGATAAAGTGAACAAGGACTCGATCTGAAAAAACATCAGAAAGAGAAACACATCCGGATAGGCATCGGATGGTAGAGAAACCGGACATCCAATACTGGCTTTGAATGAAAGGTATAAATCACAATATCTAATAACGACTTTAGATAAAGTGAACAAGGACTCGATCTGAAAAAACATCAGAAGGAGAGACACATCTGGATAGGCACCAGATGGTAGAGAAACCGGACATCCAATACTGGCTTTGAATGAAAGGTATAAATCACAATATCTAATAACGGCTTTAGATAAAGTGAACAAGGACTCGATCTAAAAAAACATCAGAAGGAGAGACACATCTGGATAGGCATCAGATGGTAGAGAAACCGGACATCCAATACTGGCTTTGAATGAAAGATATAAATCACAATATCTAATAACAGCTTTAGATAAAGTGAACAAGGACTCGATCTGAAAAAACATCAGAAGGAGAGACACATCTGGATAGGCATCAGATGGTAGAGAAACCGAACATCCAATATTGGCTTTGAATGAAAGGTATAAATCACAATATCTAATAACAACTTTAGATAAAGTGAACAAACAAGACTATATGGCGTTGAATAAAAGGACACCAGACATTCAATAATGGCTTTGAATGGAAGGTACAAATCATAATAGCTGAGAATGGCATCGAATTATAGCGAGAAAGACATCCAGGATTGGCACTGAATGCAAAGGAGAAAACTTATCCAGGAATGGCACTGAATGGAGAAATAAGACTTTCAGGAATGACACTGAAAGATATCCAAGCAAATTTGATGAGGATTACAAAAGAGAGGCAAAACTTCCAGGAATAACACTAGGAGAAACAAGAGGAACAAGATATCCAGGAATGGCACTGGAGATCACAAGAGACAGACATCCAGGAATGGCACTGGAGATCATAAGAGACAGACATCCAGGAATGGCACTAGAGTGAGAGAAGACCAACATCTATCAATAAGATTAGATGCGCAAGAGAATGACAACATTCAGGAATGGCATTGAATGAAAGGACAGGTAACGTTTTGGTAAGGTGCCAAGTAAGTTGGACTTTGACCACAAGGTAAGACGTGGATAATGACACGACCTCGGGAGAAATGCAAATGAGGATGAAACACTCATGATATGCATATGTATATGAATTATGCAGATGATATATGATCAAATGCAAATGCAGATGTCGACGACATGGCTCTACTCTCTTGGTGAGAAGACAAGACTGGAAGACTGATTCCTCAACACGGAGGTCACTGCCATTTTGCTTGGAGACTAGAGATGTTATTGCTAGACACGTCTCTGCCACACTGGTAACTGTATCAGGTTGATGATCCTTGTAGGAAGGATGGAAAGCTGCTGCTTGGGGACTCTTCAGGTAAACTGCTCCAGATTAGCTGACTGTCGTAGATGAGCTGATAATTGCTTCAGCTTGATTGATTATGGAAATGACCGTTTCATGGTGCTCTTAGAAAGCTTGCCCCAGTCTGGGTCTTGAAAGATGATTGTTTTACTGTACACCGGGAAAGCTTGCCCCAGTATGAGTCTTGAAGCCTCTTCTAAATAAACCAATTCTGAGAAGTCGCCATTAAACCACAAATCTTGAACTGATTCTCAACATGATATGAAATGAACTTGCCCCTGACTGGATCACCGACCAAGTTTCTCAAATGTTTAAAAATTCCTTAAGAAGAAAGCTAGTTTGCAAACAAAAGTACTTATACAGACATGGTAAATGAAAAGTTCATGCAACTTTTGAAACCAAAATCATTTTGAAAGAGGTGCAAAGTATATGAGTCACTGGTCTGAACACAGTGGTTCAAGACATTAAAGTGAAAAGTTTAAGCAAAGGGTGTATGCCCAAAATAAATGATTTGCAAAGATCTTTTGGAGTCAGTTTACGCAACCTTGCTGTAGTATGCTTTCAAAATGACCTTGCTTCAATTAGGTCTTTTGAGGGTTATAACGTGGCTTGGTTCACGGTTTAAGAAACAAAGGATAAAGGCTCAAAATTTATTTGTGACCCACCCAATCTGCGTGATGAACTTTAATCCTAAGCCCAGTTAACTCAGATTATGCACTCAGGTTCCCATAGGTTGGAAATTGCACTGATGATGATAACGATGATGGTTCAAAATTCAATGGACTTGAGATGGAAGTCACTGATTCTTACAACATTCAGTCAACTAGTTTTGTCTTGGAGGATTTTGATAACCTCTTGAATGATTTTCGTTATCCCTAACTTTTTCCTGAACTGTGTCATTTGAGCTTACAGCCAGCGGGATGCCCCAATTTTTGCCTAAGTATCCTTCATAGGTTTTGACTTAGCGGGCTTTCATTTTGATTTTTTTTCACTCTCTTTTTTTTTAGTGACTGCCTGGCTTAATGATTACGACGAACCATCGTTGGCGTTCGACTTGAAAGACATCTTTGACACTTGCTTGCTGTGTGCGAAGGAAAACTTATAAGTGCAACTTTTATGTGACATGTGTCTTGGGTGAAACTCTTGCATTTGAATACACAATCAAGTTAACTGAGAACTACCCTGCCCCAGGTTAAGATTGCGGGTTTTTATTTGTAAAGAAAAGAAACTCCTACTTCAAGGCTCGAAGGGGTTAACTTCCTTATTTCTCCAGTGTTTGGGGATTGAAACAATGCCTTACATCGTCAGCAAAGTTTTGATTTGAAAGCATACTAACAGCAATTATGAGTATTTTGTTTTCATCATCCTCCCTCCAATCTTTGCATAATAAAAAAGGAAATGGAAAAGAGATAAAGTATTTATTGAAAAAGAAAGCATGGAGATGTAAATAGCAAACGCAAATGAATTGAATCAAAAAGTTGCAATGCTTATTTCATTAATTGAGAAAGTACAAACATAATTTGAAAGCAAACAGCTATTAAAAAAATAAGGAAAATGAAAACAACAAGAAACAAGGCCTAGTGACTAATCAAACACAAGGATGAGATGTCATGTCTTTAAGAAGTAGCTGAGCCGAAGTCGACTGAGGCTTCACTTGGCGTGCCATGGTAGAGGGTTACTCTGGGCATTGGGATTGTCCTTAAAGGAGAGGATTTTGTTTCTCATCAGCTCTTGTACTCTAGCCTTCAATGCAAAGCAACTTTCCAAGTTATGGCCTGCACCACCTTGATGGTATTCACAATGAAGATCAGCCCTATAGCCGGCTGGAAGAGGATTTGGAGGAGGAGGCAAAGGCCTTGTGGTAATCAAACCTTGTTGAACTAAACCAGGATAAAGTTCAGTGTAAGTCATGGGAATAGGATTAAATTGACCCCTATTACGGTACTGGTTATGTCCTGCGGTCGGACGTTGGAAAGCTTAAGTTGGTCGTGGAGCAGCAACCACGGGAGTAACAGCAGCAACGGTAGGGTGAACAACATACTGAGGTCGAGGACGAGGCCTTCTTGCTTCAACCATTACAGCATTAGTCTGATCTTCCCTCTTTTTCTGAAAGTTACCATAGGATTTCTTCACAGCATTGGAAGATTCAACAGCCTTGGATACTTTTCCCTTCTTAAGACCTTCCTCTAACCTTTGGCCAATAGTAACCAAATCAGTGAAATTGGAGGAAACATTTCCAACCATCTTCTCCCAATAGAATAGGGACAGGGTATCCATGAACATTCCGGTTAGCTCTTTCTCAGCCAAAGGAGGTTCAACCTGGGAAGCCAACTCTCTCCAGCGCTGGGCATACTCCTTGAAAGACTCTTTATCATTCTGAGACATGTTTTGCAGTTGACGGCGATCAGGAGCCATGTCGAGGTTATACTTATACTGTTTTATGAAGGCATTGGTGAGGTCTTGGAAGCTATGGATAGAGTTTTGCTCGAGACCCATGTACCATTTAAGTGATGCTCCACTCAAGCTGTCTTGAAAACAGTGGATAAACAACTTCTAATTCTTGGCATGAGCAGTCATCCTACGAAGATACATGACCAAATGAGCTCTCGGGCAAGAGTGACCCTTGTACTTCACAAAATCTGGAGTTACGAACTTAGCAGGTATAATAAGGTCTGATACTAAGCACAAGTTGTCTGCATCCACATTAAAGAAATCAGTACCTTCAACGGCTTTGAGTCTCCTTTCTATGCTCTGAAACTGCTCTCGGACAACTTCAGGTTCAACAAAGTCCTCACGGTCTTCACCTTGAGCACTGGCAGCATTGTACTCATAGCGGGGATCCTCAAAGGGAGCTCGAATAGTCTGAATTATAGGTTGAGGTTCGGCAAAAACAGGAGCTTGAAACACTGGCATATCATTCTGACCAACCATAGCAGTAGATGCAATCGGTGGAGAGTAGTTGTGTGGAAAACCAAACTCGGGCCAAGTTGAAGGTGGCACTTGAACCGGTGGAGGATCAGCACTTGAAACTTCTTGGATGACTGTCCTTTGGGGAGGCTCTCCTCTAGCAAGCAAAACTTGAAGCATCTCAGTGAGTTTAGTCATACTTGATTTGAGGTCATCAATCTCCATTCGGACCTCAACATTGTGTATCTCTTGCTCTGACATCTTGCGTCTGTAATTAGCTCTAGTCTGGTATCGGTGTTGAGGAATCAACTTGACGACTAACAGACAAACACTGGAAGATAGAGACAATTAGAGATGAGTATCTGGGCAAACAAACGCATGCAATGAATCATGCAAAGATGCAAATGATATGCAATGCGATGTAAACAGGATGCAAAAACACATGCAACAGGATCAAGGGTTCGAGATCGCAGCATGGAGTCTGGGTAAAGAACCAACCACAGGGTGTGTACTAGGGTTCATAAACTATAGAATAGGGTTCTATGAAGTTCCCAGAGTAGACAACCCGTCTTTCAGATTTTATCAACTTCCCAATTGCTCGGTGATCAATAAAATCCTCAAGAGAGTCTCATCTGAGCGTAGTATCACGTAGCAATCATTTAGGATTACTCCCTCATAATCATCGCACTACATCCTAGATAGGCCAGGTGGGGTAAAGGGTAACTAATGGTCATCAGTATCCCTGGCACCAAGGTTGAAAGTGGCAACGCATTCACGATTGCTTGTTCAGCATATACCACCCCCAAGAGGGCCTCAACTGAGTGTGGAACCTCAAGTTAACTCCTATGGGATTTCTCCCTTGAAGTCTCCTTGACTATGTCCACGATCCTATCATATGTGTACACTCAAGTCCGGGTTAGGACTTATCCTCGCCACTCAAGGTAGCAACCCTGCACATAGAAAAACCCAAGCACAAGCAGATATATATAAAGATATGAATATGTACAGATATACAAGCAAGCAAACATATAAATAACACAGATACAAACAAGATAGGCTTAACCCTCTTAGGGAGTTTCCCTAGTGAAGTCGACATTTCTGTTGCGGTGAGAATCGGATAACAAGCTATTAATTAACTTGCATTATTTTCTTTTACAACTGTCTTTGATTTATCCAAAGGAAAGGTTCAAGATCGAAGAAAATCTAAATGGGGGAGATCTAAGGTTCGGGGGTTGGTTATACCTAGGGAAGGTGTTAGCATCCTAAGTATCTGTAGTACTCTACAGGAACCTCTTGTAAGTATTTGTGTTATGTTAATGTTTGCTTGCTAAGGAAAAGTGCTAATGTAAAGACCTAAGGGTATATACACTAAGTATGCTCGCCAAGACGTCGCATCTTGTGCCTACGTATCTGACTAAAGAATCAGAGCAACCGTAGTTCACCTGGATGGGGTAAAAGGGTGGAATCCGAGAAGGCATCGGATGTAAAGGTAAAAAGTGGAAAAAAGAAAAAGGTAGCTCGCTAGGATCTCGCAATCCTATGCCTATGTATTCTCAAAAGGTACTTTGAGAAATCAGAGAAATCGTAGTTCACCTGGATGGGGTAAAAGGGTGGAATCCGAGAAGGCATCGGATGTAAAGGTAAAAAGTGGAAAAAAGAAAAAGGTAGCTCGCTAGGATCTCGCAATCCTATGCCTACGTATTCTCAAAAGGTACTTTGAGAAATCAGAGCAATCGTAGTTCCCCTCAATGGGGGTGAGGAACTCTTGACTGTGGTCAAGGTTCCAAGGGAAAGTATGGTGAGAAGCTTGAAAGCAAAGCTTGTAAGGATAGATTGTTATCTCTTGTGAAGGGTTAAAAGTTGGTGAAGGAGAAGAGATTAATGGCTATCTCTTGTTTATGTTAAAGAAAGGTTTACGGGTTATAAGAGATTAATGGCTATCTCTTGAGAAGGCTAGGTTAAAAGTGAATGAAGTGTTCATGGAAAAGTAGGGTCTGACAGCAAGACACCTACGTGGAGTGCGGCGGCGTGAGATAAGGGAATGATGGACAAGGCTATGACATGACAGTCAACAGGGACGATCCTTTCCTTTGGAATGAGGCAAACAGATAAATCATGAAAGAATTGGCTTCACGGACCAGGTATTTATCACAGTCAAATGCAAATAGAATTAAACTTACAGATTGAATATCAGGAATTAGGGACTAATCACAGCCGAAAACGAAGAGAAATAAATCCAAAAAGAATATCAGAAATTAATTAAAGTGAAAAATACAAAATGTCGAGATTAACTTTAAAATTAAATAAAAATCTAATTACACAGGAATTTCTAATTTAAAACTAATATTGGTTAGAAACTAATGACCTAAATTCTAATTAAAAACTAAATGATTAATTCTAAAAGAAAAATTAGTTCTAAAAGAAACTAAAACTAAAATAATTAATTCTACTAAAGTTCAATTAACTAATGATAAACTAATTCTAACAAATAATTAACTAATTAAACTAATTAAATTCAACTAATCAAATAATTAAAAAAAAAAACTTGTAATAAAAAGACTAAGGACTAATTCTAGGAAAAGTCTAAAAAACTAACAACTAATCCTAATTTAACTAACTAAGTAAATTAATCTCCAAAAATAAGTCTAATTCTAATTCAAAACTAATCTAAATCAAAACTTAATTTAAAATCTAATTAATCTAGGACCAAAATCAAATTAAAATTTAAATCTAAACAATATCCTAATTATCCCTGATTAAAGTCTAATGCTAAAATTTAATTAATTTCTAAAATAAAATCTAAATAAAACAAAACAAAGCTACACAGGGGTGCAGCGGTAACCGGGAGGCGCATGGGCTCAGACTTCTGGCCCAATGATGTTCAGTATAAAGCCAAGGGGATGAAATGGTGATTGTGGGGTGTGAAAGCATGAAAACCATGAGGGAAGGCCCGAATGGGCGCCGGATACAGGGGTGGATCGGGTCATTTCCGACCCAATTCAGTCAAGGCAAGACATAAATTAAATAAAAAAACCTAGAGGGAAAGGTATCATTAACCGATACCTTCTCGCTTTCTCTCTGAGATCGCATCCGTAAACAACAACAACAATCTCGCTGAAAACCAACCTTCTTCTCCTTGAAATCGCTTTCTCCAATTCTCACACCTCCCCGGTTCATCATCATCTCCACGATCTCTCATTCATGGCTTCATTTTCCTGTTATGTAAAAGCTTCTTCATCTCTCTCGTATTCTCTTTCTCTTTCATTTCTCTCGCTCGGCACCCTGTTTCTCACTCTCTCTCGCCAATTCGATCTCCCTTTCCCCTCTTGCGCTCTCATCTTCTCTTTCGCAAATCAAACGACACACACTAGCCCTCGAATTTCCTTCCGTACCCTCTCTCTTGGTCGCACGCTCCATGGATCAACGGCTGAAAAGGAGCTCCGCCGCGCCATGGCTAATAACCGGCGACGGTGGACCAAACATTGTTCACTATTTGCCCTCAAAATCAAATTATCAGCTCGAATCGGTTCGCGACAAATTCGAAATTACTACGACTCAAGTTATAAGAATAGAACGAAGATTTACCTAGAAACCACTTACAGGTATTGATTTGAAATAACTTGCGTTGAATGGTTGTATTTCAACTTGATGTTGTTGTTGTTTGTTCTGCTATGTGTACGTGTTGGTGTGCACGAATCTTCTGTCAGCCCCTGCTGCGTGTATGTGTGGTGATTGTTTCTGTTAAACCGTGTCTTTCTCATCTCCCTGTGTGAATTTTGTTCTGAACTGGTGTATTTTGTTGATGTAAATGGTAGGAATTTTGTGTTGTGGTATTGTGATTCGCTTCTCTGCTTCTTCAAAGTGTGTACGTTCTTTTTTCTGATATTTTGTGAAAGCTTGTGAATGTGTTGTTGTTCTGAATGCGGTGCCCCCGTATTGATTTTCACCTCTTCTCCTTTTAACATTCTAAAACTTCTCCAATAAGTTTTGTTCCGATGTTGATGTTGTAGGTAGGCTGTAATCTTGGCTTGCCGCTGCGGATATAAGATGGTCAGTTTTTGGGAGCTTTTTGTGGTACATGACAGGTCTTGAGTGTACAGGTTTAGCAGGGTGGCATAGGCTTTTGGGAGGCTTGTGTGAGAGACTGGCGTGTGGAAATTGGTTATGTTGAATTGTTGCTGTTGATGTGTTGTATAGTAGTAGATACGGGAAGTACGGTTTTGTACATTGCTTGAAAAAGGAGGCGGTTTTAGCAGCAAAAAGGTTGTGTACGGTTTGGAGTGTAAGAATTGTTTTTGACAGAAAGTTGGAAAAGTTGGATTGGCGTGTTGTAGAGAAGACTGACAGGTTTGGCAAATTTAGAGTAGGGTCCATTGGACTAGGAGTATTGGTGTATGGATGTTTGTACAAATTGCAGACTGTATGGTTTGGACTATGGTCGGGGACATGAACATGTAAAATGATAATAACAAATTTTAAACAATGAATATTAACATGATTGTGAAAATAATAATAATAATAATAATAATAATAATAAATAATACAATAACAGAATAATGAAAATAAGAATAACAAATAATAATAAGTAATAAAATATTAATCATTAAATAAATAGAAATAATAATAATGAAATAGTAAAAAAAGATAATAATAATAATATTGATAATAATACAATAAGTAGAAAAACGATATTAATAATAAATAATGATAATACTAAAAAGTAAAAGAAATAAATAAAAAATAACAAAACTAAAAAAATAACAGTGACACTCATGTAAGATGAAACAGATGAAATTCAGTCAAGATGAAATCAAGTGACAAAATTTAAACGGAAAAAAGCAAGGATATGATCGATGTACTACATGATTGCAAATGCGTGATGATTGACTAAAATGATATGAAAAATGATCAGAGGATCTGAGGGTAAAATTTGGGGTACAACAACCCGTTTACCCCGTATTGAGGGGAACTACGAATGCTCTGATTCCATTCCCGTTAGGATACGTAGGCACGAGATGCGATGTCTTGGCGAGCATACTTAGTGTATATACCCTTAGGTCTTTACCTTAGCATTTCCCTTAGCAAGCAACAATATCATAACACAAATACTAACAAGAGGTTCCCATAGAGTACTACGGATACTTAGGGTGCTAATACCTTCCCTTAGTATAACCAACCCCCGCACCTAGATTCTCTTATTAGGGTTTTCGTTCTTTACCCTTTCCTTTGGATAAATCAAAGCTCGGTGGTGAATTTCAAAGTTTTGCGATGCAAGTTAATTTAATAGCTTGTTATCCGATTCTCACCGCAACATCATGGCCCATTCATCAGTTAGATGTCCATAACGCCTTTTTACATGACAATTTTCATGAGACAGTCTATATGCATCAAGCCCTGGGTTTCCATGATCCTATTCATTCAGACTATGTCTGTCTACAAAAAAATCACTATACGGCCTCAAACAGGCTCCTCGAATATGGTACCAACATGCTAACTATGTCTCCATATAGGTCTTCATCATAGCAAAGCTGACCATTTCTTATTCAACTACCGCAAAGGCACGAACATGACATACATTCTTCTATATGTAAATGACATCATTCTCACCACATACACTTATTATCTTCTAAAATCGATCATGATTCTCCTTGCTTTTGAATTTTCTATGAAGGATTTGGCCCTCTCAGCTATTTTATAAGCATTGCAATAATGAGACATACACGTGGTCTCTTTTTTTGTTAGAAAAATTATGTAGCAGAGATCATTGATTGGGTCGACATGTTATCTTGCAAATCATCCGTCACACCTACTGGCACCAAACAAAAACTCAATGTCTCATTAGGTGTTGCATTTGAAGACCCCACTCATTATCGAAGCCTTGCAGGTGCTTTGTAGTATCTCACATTCACTCGACCAAATATTTCATATGTTGTCCAACAGATATGCCTCCACATGCATGCTCCAAAAACAGAATACATGAATGCTCTAAAACACATTATGCATTACCTACAAGGCACTCTGCATTTCGGCTTGTCGTAACCTGAAATTTGACCTCCCTCTTTTGCCTTTTGCATAAGCACGAACATTCGCATCGCTGGCATATGCATCCGCACTTTTCTATATGTGTTTCTTATTGTAGGATTTTCAGGTTTTTGTTCGATTAATCGCATCCTCACGAAGTCAGTACATCATCAAATCAAGCTCAAAATAAAGGTTTCCATGTTTACTCATCAAAACAAGAGGTGGAAAATTGAGACCGGGACTTCAGTATCATTTCCCAAGTAAATTTGGGTAAAATTGGCTGAAGTAACCGGTTACACTGTGGTGAGTAACTGGTTACTCTGTACAAAGTTGCAGTTCCTGCTGCATTTTTGGGACAGCAACTTTGCACTCTCTTTGGTCTTTGGTTCTACAGTGTTCTAGCAGCATGTGGAATATTCTAGACATCTCTAGACATTCCAAGTGCATTTATCCAATGCTTCACTCTAAATTAAGTGCACCATGTTCCTTGACTTCCAAGTATGTGGACCTTTGGATATTAGATCTCACATTGGGATTATTACCGAGTTGGTTCTAACTAACCGAGTTAACCGCTTGACTCAGTGAGTCAAGCCTAACTAACTCCTAGCCTAGTTCCAAACCACCCAAAGCTAAGTCCAAACCAAATTCCAAACCTCTCACACTCCAAACCAAAAATCTATATAAACACACCTTCACTCACTTTTCAAGGGATCAACCATTTTCACACAAATTCCTTACACTTCACTCTTAATTCTCCCACATTCTCTCTGATTTTTTCTCTGCTACATCTTCATCTTCATCTCAATTCTCTTCCAAAACCTCACCAAAGCTCAATTTCTACATTAAAGGATAATCACTTTTACATCAAAAGTGATTATTTCTTGAGCTCAACCTTCATCATCTTGCTATTATACTTGGATTTCTGGAGTTTTATAAGCTTTTGGATTCATCTCAAGTGTTTTTTTCAAGATTTAATGATTCGAATTCGTAATTTGGAACTTCGTCGCAATTTGCTCGGTTTCGATATGTTTCGTCAACAAATTGAAGATTCCTCTGGTTTTCTTTGATTTTCTGCATCAAGAATCCTTTGCAACAATTACCAAGGCACATCTCAGCCTTGTAGGTTGGTGGATCTCACTTTACTCATTGTTTCAATCATTTTCGCGCGTTTACGATGTAATTTCGATTGTTTTTCAGTTTGATTTGCCATGCATTTGCTTGATCTTTGATTTCCATGATTGATGATTGTAATTCGTGTTTAATTGCTCTTACATGATGTAATTTTCGTGCACAAGTTCATACCCTAGCATGTGGAGGGTAGCATAAGTGATTAAGTGCTGAAAATCACTTTTGAAAAGCTATTTTTGCTGTTATTTTTGCCACTATCACAGTGGTAACCGGTTACCATGTGGTGAGTAACCGGTTACTCAGTGTATTTTTCACCAAAAAATGTAGTTTTCGAGCAAGTAACTAGTTACCCTGTGGTGAGTAACCGGTTACCACTGTACAGAATGGCCATTTTTGAGTTTTTTCAAGCTTGTTTGACATCCTTTCTTCCTCTAAGTGTTGTTTAACTTCTGTTTGAAGCATGCTTGTCAACTTTCAATGCTTGATTTTTCATTTATCGACTATTTGCAACTTTGGCAATTTTTGTTCATGAACATCTTGCATTCCATTTGATCACTTGTTAACATGTTTTGCAATGCATACTAATTATCATTTGGTACTGCTTTTGCAGTTCATTTCTTACTTTGCATTAAGTTTGTTCTTGATTTAGCAAATTTAATTTTGTATAATCAATAATTCACACCTTTTTGCTTTAATGATTTTCCATTCTCTTTGGAAAATTGTTAGCATAGCATTTCCCTTTGATTAGTTGATCGAAACCATGTTTCGATTAGTTGATATTTCCCTTCCATCTCTTTAGGATCTCTTTAGAGTTTCTCTTTCTGGATCCCCCGTAGAGTAGGAGTTTCGCACTACGCATTGTATTGGAGCACTGTACAAACTGAAGCTATTACGCTGTCCATTTCCCAACACGCAGGAGCACTGTACAACTTGGAGTTGTTGTGTTGTCCGTTTTAATTTCTACACTACACCCTGTGTGTTAGAGAAGGAATGAGAATGCATAATTCCTACTCTCATTCCGACTACTTCAGGTAGGGGACGAATGACCCTGTGCCTGGCTTAGTCACCTCTATCTCCAGGCGGTAGTGTACCTTCTTCCCCAGTCAAGTCGATTCTTGATCACTCCTATTTCTTTCAATCTTTCTCTTTTGATCAATCACCCTTCTTCTTGGTTAAGATCATTTGTTCCTTGGGTTAGCAAACTCTCTTTGTTTCAATACCTTGTTCTTCTCTGGCGGACAGTCATTACCTTTTGATTCCCCTGAAGAGTCTTAATTCCTTCTTCTTCGGTTGAACACAATATTCCTGTTAGAATCGTATCCCCTGCAGAGTTCCCAACCCTCTTTTGGTTCTTCTCCCTTTGCTTGGTTAACCACTGTCTGTCAGTTAAAACACCAATTTGCGCGTCTTCTCAGTTAACCACAGTCTGTCTGTTAAAATACTGAGCCTTTCGGGGTAATCACCTTCTCTAGGTTAATCACCCATTTTTTTAATTAACCACAGCCTGTCTGTTAAAATACTGAGCCTCTTGAGTTAATCACCTTCTCTTGGTTAATCACTCATTTCCTTCTCGGTTAATCAGAGTTCTTCTGTTAAAACCAAATCCCCGGCAGTTAGCAACCATTTCTTGGTTCAAATACTTGCACCCTTGGGTTAGCAACCTTCTTTTGGTTCAATACCCCTTTTGTTGGTCAAGTATTGTTTGTTCGGTCAGTACCAACATCCCTTTTGGGTCACAATCTTTGCTTGGTTCCACACCCGTCCTTTGGGTTATAACCTTCATTCGGTTCTACACCCGTTCTTTTGGTTGACCACAGTTTATCTGTTAAAACCTTTATCCCCGTAGAGCTAATCTTTGCTTTTCTGGATTAATCACTGTTTATCAGTTAATATATCGAGATCCCCTCAGAGTCAAACACCTTCTCTTGGTTCAGCACTCTCCCATTTTTCCCCACCAGAGTCGTTATCTATTTTTCTCTCCGGTTAACCACTGTCGGTCAGTTAATATACCTAATCCTTACTCTTTTGTTCCCCAGTAGGGTCACTACCTTCTGGTACCCAACACTTTCTTTGTTCTCTTACTCCCCAGTTGAGTCTCTTCTGTACCTTTTGTTCCCTTCCTTTCTTGGTTTCGACACCAATTCTTTTGCATCTCCAACGGATCTTTTTCTATTCCTTGTGCTCTTGGTTTTGACACCATTTTCTTCCCTTCTTTGTTTTCCTTCTTAGTTCCACGAACTACGGAAGCTCTGATTCTGCATTCTTTCGAATGTATGATACGTAGTCACGAGATTGCGATGATCTTGGCGAGCACACTTCCACAGTTCCACCCTTCCACCTTTTTCCTTTTTCCCTTTCTTTGTCCCTGGTTCCTCTGAACTACGACGCTCTGATTTCCTCATTGCACTATGAGGGTACGTAGGCACGAGGGCCCCAATCCTCCGCGAGCACTCTTCTTTCTTTCTTTCCTTTCTCTCTCTCTTTTTTTTCTTCTCTCTCCTCTTCTTTTAGCTAGAAGCCTTTAGATAGATAACCCATCCAAGCCTAGAAGCAAGCAAAATGGTTCCCGTCGAGTACGACGGATGCGTAAGGTGCTAATACCTTCGTTTCGCATAACTGACCCCCGTTCCCGTTTCTCTTCCCCTTGGGTTTTATCGATATTTTCCCTGTCCTTTGGGACTAAATAAAGTTCGGTGGCGACTCTGTTGTATCTTTGAGTGTGCAATTCACTCAGGTATAAACCAGCCATCTTCAGCTGGCGACTCTGCTGGGGAGTCCTTGCGCTTACAGGCTGGGGTCTCGCCTAGTTTTGTTTGCTTTCTTGCTTGCTTGAGTGTTTATCTTTCGTGCTTTACTCGCTTTATTTTACTTGCTTTAGCTTTATGTTTATTTGCTGCATTTCTTTATTTCCTTGAATATTCATATGCTGCATATTCTGGATATCTGCTATTTTCTGCTGTTGTTGGGATGGGTAGATATTATTGGAGAGAAAAATCCTAACACCGGGCTTAGCATACACATAGGCTAGAACGTGGATAGTCGTGAGGCCTGCATTTTGCGCGTTGGGTTACCACGAGAGCCACATCCCAGATCATGATTCGCTTGAGAATACTTCCGTCCTGTGAGAATTCACTACGGCGGAGGGTTTTCACTCTGAGTCCTATGGTTTGGACGAACTTTCTAGGGACCACCTTGTTGTGTCTAGATCACATCTGTGAGGGGGATGGGTTTTTGCAGGAAAACAAGCCACTTCATACCTTTGTTCTCTCACACACGCCAGATTTTGTACCGACACATCAGATTATGTGGCACCAACACAGAATTATATGCAGATATCTGGATTATTCAGATTGATTGTTTAGACAGTGCTGGCTTTCTGTTGCTTGTGTTGCATATCATTTCATCATGTAAATTAATTTTTACATGTGCATTTCCAGGTTTTTGAGGACTTATTCTTTGTTGGCATTATCATAGAGATGAGTACTGGTTGCCGAGGCATTTTCAGCTACAAGTTTATGGAGCCTAAGCTGGGTATTTTTAGAGGTCTAGCATCCCGTGTGGTTGAAGATAATAGAGGTGTTTTCAAGGATACTTATGGTAATCTATTGTCCATCCTCAATACTGAAGTGAACATCACCGCCATTCATACTCTGGTTCAATTCTATGATCCGCCATATAGGTGCTTCACATTTCAGGATTATCAGCTAGCACCTACACTCGAGGAGTATGCATATATTCTGGGGGTTGAGATCAAGAAGCAGATTCCTTATATTTACACTAGTAGTTGTCCGAAGTGTCCTCTTATTGCTGATGCACTTTGCATTAGTAAGAAGGATGTGGAGGATAATCTCAAGACCAAAGAGAAAGGTATTCGAGGGTGCTTCGAAGTTCTTGGTTGATAAGGTCACTTCTTTTGCTAAGGATGGAAACTGGAAGGCTTTCAACGCCGTTCTTGCTTTGCTGATATATGGGATTGTCTTGTTTCTGAACATGGAGGATTTCGTAGATCAGGCTGCCATCAGTATTTTCTTGACCAAGAACCCTGTTCCGACACTTCTTGCTGATACATATCATTTTATTCATTCCAGTAATGAAAAGAAGAAGGGAACCATTGTCTGTTGTACTCCTCTGATATACCGATGGTTCATGTCTCATCTTCCACAGAAGGGTCCCTTTGTTGAGAATAAGGGTAATCTCAAGTGGTCTCAACGAATCATATCTCTTATTGCTGACGACATTTGTTGGTATTCTCAAGTCTTCGATGATATTAAGATCATTCTTCATTGTGGGAAATTCTCCAATGTGCCTCTCTTGGGTACAAAGGGTGGAATTAACTACAATTCGAGACTTGCTTTCCGACAGTTGGGATATCCTATGGTTGCCAGGCCTGATCCTGGGATAGTTGAAGAGTTCATCTTTCATGAAGGGGTTGATGACATGGGTTTGCTGAAGAGGTTTAGTGCTACTTGGACTCAGATTCACTCCGAAGGAAGAGCCAATTTGGGTAAGAAGAATTGTGTAGCCAAGGAAGCTTACACACTTGGGTCAAAGAACGCGTCAAAGAGATCTTATTGCCATTTTCTCCCGAGCCTTCCATGAATGCCAAGCCTCCTGAACTTGCCATTGTTCCTCCATCTGAAGTCGACCAACTCAAGCTGACTATTGAGAAGTTGAAGAAGGATAATGTCGATCTTCGTCTCAACCTTGTTAGAGTCACTTCCGAGAAGGATAGTCTACAGATTGAGCTCCTCTATAAGCGTGAGCGTATGCTCAAAGAGGTGGAGGTTGAACAGAACAAGCGTAGGAAAGTAGGTGATGCTTTGAAGAGCACCTATGAAAGACTTGCTTCAAAGAAGAGGCAACTTGCCGATTCCAGTATCAAGCCTACAAAGATGAGTTAAGCTAAAAAAAGCAACTTGAAGAGCTTCGAGGAAAGTTATCCGAGTTCAAGACAAAGTGGAAAAGTGAGCAAGACCGTGCTAATCAGTTAGCAAAGGACTTTTCTCAATGTCAGGCCCAGCTAGACAAAGTCTTCGGTGAAATTTAGAAGCTATAGGATCAAGCACATCAGAGCCGAGAGCAGATTAGTCAGCTCAACACAGAGAGCACTCATTGGGAGCAATAAAGCCGTCATTTGCAAAACCTCCTGGATCAGAAAGAGGCCTTTCTTCAGGATATGCTTCAGGGACCTAACCATTCTTTGTTGCGCAACCTCATGAAGGATGCAAAGTATTGGAGTGAGAGGCATGGCCGTCTATCCCGATTTGCTGAGCATGCATTGGAGGACCTACCTGGGTTGTTAAGGGATGCATATGCTGACATCTTGCCACACCAGCTTCCTTGGGCTGTTTTCCACTTCTTGTCTATTTGTAGGGTGGTATTTGATAGAATCCATGTGGATTTTGTTGTAGCCTAAAAGGCAGATGTTTGACTTGTACTTCTATCTTTTATTGTTGAATGAATGAATGAAGTTTCTCGCCAATTTTATCTTTTGCACCTTTACTTGTATGCTTTATGATTATTATCAACAAAAATAAGTTTAAGAAATCCTGGAATTTAAAACTTTATTTTTGCATGCATAACATACATTCATTTGCACACATGTGCACGTCCCTTCATCCGAAACCGTTGCTCATCCTTATCCGCCTTCTTTGTAGCAAGACAACAACTCGACGTCGGTATTTTACTCGCTCAAACAAATCCAGAATCATGGCTGATTTTGAAGCTGAGAACGCTGCTTATAAGGAAACTTTGGCTCAAGTCCAAGGTCGGATGGATCAGTTTCAAACGAACATGAATGTCATTATGGAACTCCTTCGCGCTCAGAGAGATTTCGCTGCTGCTACCACTGTTGTTGCAACTGCTACTGATGCAACTGTTGTCGCCCCTGTTGTGACTACTTCTCCCGTTGTTACGACCACTCATGCTGTTATTCCTTCTCCTGCTATTGTTGAAGTGCCAGTTGAGCCTGTGAATCAGTCTGTTGTTCATCCGACAAATTCTCAATCAGGTTTGAACAAGATGCCCACTGGTTTTCCTTGGGGCATGCCTTCGAATTACACTCCTCAGATTTCAAACAATGGTAGTGCCTTCATACCATATCAGCCTTTTGTTGCGCCCATGCCTAATGGGAATGCTGTTGTGTATCCATGGGGCACCTACTCAAATTCCACCTCTATTAGTGAATGATGATCCTGAGAATCTTCAGGGTCAGACTCATCAAACTTCCGGATTGGCTGACATCGAAACCCCTGATAAAGAAGAGAATTTGTATAGGGGTCCTCCTATTCGTGTTCTGGTCTCAGCTCAAGCGGCTCAAACTGCTGTTCAGAATGTTCATCCTGGGATGTTCTATCCTGGGGCATCTTCCTTATCTGCTGTGATACCTCCTCCGATTTATCCGTTTCGTGTTCAGATGGGTCAAAATGCTGGTCAAATGGTTAATTCGGGTTTGGTGTATCCGTCTCAGTTTGCTACTCTGCAAGTGAATGCTCCCGCCGCATCTCAGTTGCCAAATCCTCAGATTCTTGTCAGGCCCACTAATCAGAATAGACCTACTGACTATAAGTTGTTGGAAGACCGTATCAGAGCTATTGATGGGTTTTCTGCTTTTGGCATGGAAGCCAAAGATTTATGTTTAGTTCTGAATGTTGTACTGCCGCAGAAATTCAAGATACCTGAGCTGTCAAAGTATAAAGGTTTGAGTTGCCCGCGTAGTCACATCATTATGTACTGTAGGAAGATGGCATCCTATATTGATAATGATGAATTTCTGGTTCATTGTTTTCAAGATAGTTTGTCTGGTGCTTCATTGGATTGGTACATGGGCTTGGAATGCAGCAAGATCCGTACTTGGAGGGATCTTTCTGAAGCATTCTTGAAACAATACAAATATAATCTTGATCTGGCGCCTACTAGATTACAGTTGCAGAACCAGTCTTAGCGCACAGCTGAAACATTCAAGGAGTATGCGCAAAGGTGGCGTGAGATGGCATCTCGTGTGCGACCTGCTCTCTCTGATAATGAGTTAGTTGACATCTTTATGGGAACATTGCAAGGATCTTACTATGAGAAAATGGTGGGTAGCTCTTCATCGAACTTTCCCGACATTGTAACAATTGGTGAACGGATTGAAAATGGTTTGAAGACTGGAAAGATTCTTGGAGCTGCTTCCCAGCAGTCGGCCACTAGAAAATCTCAGAACAGTTAGTCCAAGAAAAAGGAAGGTGAAGCCAATGCTGTGACAGCCCAAGTTTCTCCTCAGTATCAAGCTCCCATGGCACCCATGTCATATTATCCATATCTGTACATTACTGCTGCACAATATCAACAACTTCCATATCAGTATCATCCGCAACAACCAGTTCAGAATGCTCAGAATCAGCAACAGAATCAACAGAACAACAAAAGTCAGCAGAATCAAAACCATCAGAATAATAACAATCAAGGAAACCGTAAGCGTCCGAATTTCGACAGAATTCTGGTGTCATACACTGAATTGTTTCCTTACTTGGTTCACCAAGGGGCAATTGTTCCCAAACAAATCGCTGCTGCAATTCCTCAATTTGGCCCGAAGCATAATCCAAATGCGTCTTGTGTTTATCACGCTAGATACATAGGACATGCGACAGAGGACTGTTTTGTTTTTAAAACCAAAGTTCAGGAGCTCATTGATAAGAAGATTCTGACTTTCGCTGAGGAAGGACCTAACATTCAGAATAATCCGTTGCCAGATCACGGTGGACCTGTGGTTAGCATGATTGAGGATAATTCAGGGGCTGAATTAATCATGGATATTGACGAGGTAAAAACCCCGATGACTGTGGTTTTCAAGAAATTAAATGAACATAGGCTGTTGAAGGAACTGTATGGTAGGTGTCAGATTTATGACGCTAATCCCAACCAGTGTCGAAGGCTGAAGGGTTGTGTCCAGATTTTGATGAATCGTGGTGAATTTCAATTTGCCAGATCTAAACCTGTTGAGGAAGTTGCTGCTATCGAGCCATTCACCGTCGTCTATAGGAAGGTTCCTGTTGAATCCCCTAAACAGAAGAAGGTGCAACCCATCATTGTTTGTCCGCCAAAGTTATTTCTATATCAGAATTCTAAAGAGGTACCTTGGAGGTATGGATCTACTGTGTTTTCTGGGGGTCAAGAGATAAGGTTTGTAGAATCTGAGATTGCAAATGTTACAGCCATTGGAGGTATGACTCATAGTGGACGAGTGTTCGCTCCGAAGGTCACTACAAAGCCTGTTCAAGTTCTAACAGTTGTTCCTCCCAAGGAGACACCTGCATCTGCAACCCCTGTTGTTCAACAAGGGGTATCTACTGTTATACCAGTATCGACTATCCCATCTGAGGATGTTTCAAAGAGCAAAGAGACACTTGATGATCAAGAGTTCCTTAAGTTGATCAAGAAAAAGTGACTTTAAAATTGTGGATCAGTTAGGGCAAACTCCTTCAAGAATCTCAATCTTGTCTTTACTCATGAGTTCGCTCGCGCACAGATCAGCCTTGTTAAAGGTTTTGAACACTGCCCATGTTATGCATGATATATCCGTCATCGAGTTCGATGACGTAGTGGCCAACATAACTGCAAGTTGGTATTTGGGTTTTAATGAATCAGAATTACCTCCTGAAGGAACTGCCCACAACAAAGCGCTGCATATATCCGTAACCTGTATAGATATCCTCTTATCTCGTGTTTATGTGGACACCGGTTCTTCACTCAATGTGATGCCTAAGGGCACATTGAGTCAATTACTGGTAGAAGGGAGCGAGATGAGGCCGAGTGCCTTAGTCGTCAGAGCCTTTGACGGTTCTTGAAGGCATGTCATAGGAGAAGTGGACTTACCCATCAAAGTTGGGCTGCATTTGTTTACCATTACCTTCCAAGTGATAGATATCAATCCGGCGTACAGTTGCCTATTGTGTCGTCTGTGGATTCACGCTGCAGAGGCAGTTACTTCCACTTTACATCAGAAATTGAAATTTATGTTCGACGATCAGCTGGTCATCATTTGTGGTGAAGAAGATCTGATTGTGAGCGAGTTATCATCTTTCCGATATGTCGAGACCGAAGAAGGCATAGCTGAGGTGTCGTTGCAGTGTCTCGAGTTCAAAGATGTCAGCTCTGCTTCAACTAGTCACAGTAGATCACCACAAATTACCTTAGCATCTGATAAGAGTGCTAAAGAGACCATCGAGAAAGGTTCCTTGCCAGACTGGGGGCATGTGATTGATGTGGTTGAGAAGCATAATCGTTTTGGATTGGGTTATCGTCCTGGTCGACAATCTAGTTCACATGGTTCAAAGCAATGCAACTTGATCAAGTTCAATAGTGTGGGTTTCAGATGGGTGACATCGTGGCAGCCTTGATGATGCTAGTCCTAGTAATCAGATTTCAAGCTTTGTGCGCAGGTGTCCGTCGGGTTTCAAGCTCAACAACTGGACATCTACTGTGATTCCTGCAGTTTTTCCATATAACATGTAATGAATTTTGCTTTCTCATTCCCTTGTCCTCGCCCGAGACGAGTGGATAGCTTGTAAAGGGCCTCACACTTTTGCAATATTATGTGATCAATAAATAAAAGTTTTTTGCATTCAAAATCATGCTCTATTTTCTTTCTTTATTTTACTTTTTTACAAATAAATGGCAAAAGTTTCTTTTATTTTCACCTTTCAAAATAGCTCATTCTAAACATATTCATAAACATGCAGAACTAATAAAAGCATTGATAACAACATGGCAAACATCCATTGTAATTCTGGAATTCCAATTAACCAAATCGAAGAAGATGGTGAAGAAGATTGTGAATTATCGGCTGAACTAGCAAGGCTCCTTGAGCACGAGCATAAAGAGATTCAGCCACATAAAGAGCCAGTAGAAGTGGTCAATCTTGGTACTGATGAAGTCAGAAGAGAAGTCAAGGTTGGCGCGTCTCTCGCTAAGCATGTACACTCCGAGTTAGTCAAGTTATTGAAAGAGTATGTTGATATCTTCACCTGGTCCTATCAAGATATGCCTGGGTTGGATACCAACATCGTTGAACATCACTTGCCACTCAAGCCCGGATGTCCTCCTGTCAAGCAGAAACTCCGGAAGACTAGACCCGACATGGCACTCAAAATTAGAGAAGAGGTAAAGAAACAGTTTGATACTGGGTTCCTCGCCACTTCCGAATATCCTGAATGGATTGCCAACATCGTCCCAATTCCCAAGAAAGATGGTAAAGTCAGAATGTGTGTGGATTATCGAGATCTCAATAAGGTCAGCCCGAAGGATGATTTTCCTTTGCCTCATATTGATGTCTTGGTGGATAATACAGCGTAGTTCTCTATCTCTTCGTTCATGGACGGGTTTTTAGGATATAATCAGATCAAAATGTCCCCAGCTGATATGGAGAAGACTACTTTCATCACGCCATGGGGTACATATTGTTCCAAGTAATGCCATTCGGTCTGAAGAATGTAGGGGCAACATACCAACGTGTCATGACAACCCTCTTTCACGATATGATTCATAAAGAGATTGAGATTTACGTGGACGATATGATTGCCAAGTCCAAAACTGAAGATGATCACTTGGTTCATCTGAAGAAACTGTTTGACAGACTCCGGAAGTTTAGATTGCGGTTGAATCCTGTGAAGTGCACCTTCGGAGTTCGATCTGGTAAACTGCTGGGCTTTATTGTGAGTCAGAAAGGTATTGAAGTTGATCCCGACAAAGTTAGGGCAATTCAGAACATGCCGCCTCCCAAAACAGAAAAAGAAGTCTGTGACTTTCTGGGCAAACTTAACTACATCTCAAGGTTCATTTCCCACTTGACGGCTACCTGTGAACCAATGTTCAAATTACTAAGAAAAAATCAACCGGTTGAATAGAACAATGATTGTCAAGAAGCATTTGACAAAATAAAACAATACTTGCAAGAACCATCGATCTTAGTACTGCCGGTTCCTAGTAGGCCTTTAATCATGTATCTCACCGTTCTCGATGAATCAATGCGATGTGTATTGGGTCAACATAATGACACTGGCAGTAAAGAGCATGAAATATATTATTTGAGCAAGAAGTTCACTGATTGTGAGACCAGATACTCACTCTTAGAGAAAACTTGTTGTGCTCTAGTCTGGGTTGCTCGACGCCTACGACAATACATAATTTGCCATACTACTTTGTTGATATCCAAAATAGATCTGATAAAGTACATATTTGAAAAGCCTGCTGTCTCTAGAAGAATTGCTCGGTGGCAGATGTTGTTAACTGAGTATGATATCTAGCATGTTACCCAGAAAGCGATAAAAGGGAGCGTCTTGTTTGACTACCTTGCTCATCAACCTGTAGAGGGTTATCAACAAATGAAGTTTGACTTTCCCGATGAGGATGTTCTGTTTATCAGAGATTATGAGACTCCAGACCCTGATATAGGACCCGAACCAGGGGTGCGATGGACACTCGTGTTGGATGGTGCCTCTAATTCTAAAGGCTGTGGAATTGGTGTTATCCTCATCTCTCCAACAGGTTTTCACCTTCCCTTCACTGCTAGATTATGCTTTGCATGCACCAATAATATGGTTGAATATGAAGCATGTATCTACGGTATTGAAGCGGCTATTGACATGAGAATTAAGATTCTTAAGGTCTATGGAGATTCTGCCTTGGTCATCGGTCAAGTCAGAGGGAACTTTGTGATTCGGGATTCCAAGCTGGTTCCGTACCAACAACACATTGCAAAGTTGATTCCTTACTTTGATGAGATTTCTTTTCATCATATCTCCAGAGAGGAAAATCAACTAGCTGATGCACTTGCCACTTTAGAATCCATGTTCAAGGTCAAGTGGAAGAATGAAGCTCCCCATATCCGCATTGATCACTTAAACGAGCCAGCACACTGTTTAGCAATCGAGGATGGGTCTGATGACAAACCTTGGTTCTACGACATTAAGAGATATCTGGAAAAACAAGAATATCCCAAGAGTATTACTATCACTGACAATAAAGCTCTTAGGCGGCTCTGCACCAAATTCCTCTTAAGTAGTGGTATATTGTACAAAAGGAATTATGATTCCGTGTTGCTCAGATGCGTGGATAGACACAAAGCAAACACGATCATAAGGTCCATACATGAGGGCTGCGATCATAAGGTCCATACATGAGAGCTGCGAGGGTGTACATGCTAAAGGTTCTGCTATGGCCAAGAAGATCCTTCGGGCTGGATATTACTGGACAACAATGGAGGTAGATTGTTACAACTTTGCCAAAAAATGTCACAAGTGCCAAATCTACGGAGACAAGATCCATATGCCTCCAACTCCATTGAATGTTTTGACTTCACCTTGGCCATTCTCTATGTGGGGTATAGATATGATTAGAATGATCGAATTGAAAGCTTCCAACGGTCATCGATTCATTCTGGTTGGTATCGACTACCTCACCAAGTGGGTTGAAGCTGCTTCTTACGCAAACGTTACATGACAAGTGCTTGCCAGATTTATCAAGAAAGAAATAATTTGTCGCTATGGCATTCCTAGCAACATTATCACAGACAATGCAAGCAACCTGAACAACAAGATGATGAAGGAGTTGTGTTAAGAATTCAAGATCGAGCACCACAACTCTTCACCATATCGGCCCAAAATGAATGGCGCCGTTGAAGCAGCAAATAAAAACATCAAGAGGATTGTGCAGAAAATGGTCAAGACTTACAAGGATTGGCATGAAATGCTTCCCTTTGCACTACATGGCTGCTAAACTTCAGTCCGCACTTCTACTGGGGCAACTCCGTATTCACTTGTGTATGGTATGGAGGCAGTTCTACCCATTGAGTCAAAATTCCTTCGCTCAGAGTCATCATGGAAGCAGGTCTTGATGAAGTTGAATGGGTCCAATCCAGATATGACCAGCTGAATCTCATCGAAGAGAAACGCCTTACAACCGTTTGTCATGGTCAATTGTATCAGAGACGCCTCCAGCGAGCTTTTGACAAGAAAGTTCTCCCTCAAACGTTTTGTGAAGGCGAACTCGTGCTCAAGAGATATTCACCTGTTCACTCGGATCCACGAGGCAAGTGGACTCCCAATTACGAAGGACCTTTCATTGTCAAGAAGGCCTTCTCAAGCGGAGCCCTAATCTTCACCACCATGGATGGGGAGGAGTTGCCATCGCCCGTGAACTCCGATACAGTCAAAAAATATTATGCCTGAAAAAAATGGATAAGAGTCCGCTATATTGACATCCGCAAGGACAATCTAGGCAAAAATGGACGTCCCGATGGACCAAAAAAAAGAAATGTCCATGTAAAAGTTAGGGACAATGGAAAAAAACAATAACAGCCCGCTAAGTTAAAAACCCGAAAGGGCGACTTAGGCAAAAATGGGTATCCCAGTGGACGAAAAAAATAGAAAAATGTCCAGGAAAAAATTAGGGATAAAGGCATTTTGTTATGAACACTTAAGCCTCTTTTCATCATAGCTAGACCTTAGACGGCAACAGAGCATTCAAATCGTCATCAACTGGTGCAAGGCGTTGGAACCTAGACTTACAGTGGATGGTAGCCAATGTTGTAATCAATGCAAAACATGATTTCCCTTTGCCATTTACACTTGTTTTTCAATTTTATTGCAAATTTCCTCATCAAGGATTTTTGCATCCTTGTACACATCTTATGTACAAAATTTTCACATTCAATAAAATGCATCATTTGTTATCTCAATTGTTTTCATTCCAGTATTTTGTTTGCAAAATAAACAAGTATTTGTGATCACATAATACTATAAAACGTTGAGAACAATAAAAAGCTAAATCAGTCGAGAAAGCATTATGCATTGCATATTTTACTGGCAATTCCTGCAGGATAATCAGTAATATCCATTGGTAAGCCAAACGCCCGGTCGGCAATGTGATGGTTCTTTGAAGAAGTTGTTGTTTCCTCAGCAGTTCCTCGGTAGAGTCATCAGTTCCCGAGCAATCGCCATTATGGTTCTCCGAAATGGTTGATTACCTTCCACGTCCCCAACAGATCCATAATGTCTCCAGCAAACTTGTCATGACGTACCCCAAGAAGAGACAGGGATTGTTATTTTCCCCAGCATGGGTCGTCCATCATCTGCAACATGTCAGTTTATCACGCGCCCATAGTTGTACGATTTGGTTCCTCGTCTTCTTCAAGCAGGGAAGATCCTTCGAGCCTTGTGAATTCCTTGTAACAAAGTCAGTGGCAGCTTAGAAATCGGTTTTCTAATTTCATTCCACAGACAGAGTAAGTCGTGTTGGAAAGGTTGGCCTAATTTTCTTTCCCCCTGCATTGTCGATGGTGGGCCTTCTCAGTTTCTTTCTCAGCGGAGTCTTCACCATTTTTGGGTTTTTCGCAACAGAGTTATCACCCTTTGGGGGCCCTTCCCCAGCAGGTTTTGTCTTTATCTGTGGGTTCTCTCCCCGATCGAGGATGTCGAGATCGTTTTGCTACAATCTCTGCCTAACTCACCTTCACCTTTGCATTGCGTGATATCAAGCATCATGTAGAATGCATACATAACATATGCATCAAGCATACTCCCTCTCTTTTGGCCTGATTCATCCCTCAGCAGATATTCAGCCAAACTTCGCACTTATCAACCCTCAAAACAAAACTCTTCTTTTGTCGCCATTGGCCAAATTTTCGAGCTACTCTTTTATTTAATCCCTTTCTACCTCGAATCATCGAAAAGCTAGTGCAACTCGTACATTTAGGTCCAAGAGGATTAAATAGGGGCAGCTGTCGTAACCCAAAATTTGACCTCCCTCTTTTTCCTTTTGCATAAGCACGAACATTTGCATCGCTGGCATATGCATCCGCACTTTTCTCTATGTGTTTCTTGTTGCACGATTTTCAGGTTTTTGCCCGATTAATCGCATCCTCACGAAGTTATTACATCATCAAATCAAGCTTAAAATAAAGGTTTCCATGTTTACTCATCAAAACAAGAGGTGGAAAATCGAAACAGGGTTTCAGTATCATTTCCCAAGCAAATTTGGGTAAAATTGGCTGAAGTAACCGGTTACCCTGTGGTGAGTAACCGGTTACTCTGTACAAAGTTGCAGTTCCTGTTGCATTTTTGGGACAGCAACTTTGCACTCTCTTTGGTCTTTGGTTCTACAGTGTTCTAGCAGCATGTGGAATATTCTAGACATCTCTAGACATTCCAAGACATTCCAAGTGCATTTATCCATTGCTTCACTCTAAATTAAGTGCACCATGTTCCTTGACTTCCAAGTATGTGGACCTTTGGATATTAGAGCTCACATTGGGATTGTTACCGAGTTGGTTCTAACTAACCGAGTTAACCGCTTGACTCAGTGAGTCAAGCCTAACTAACTCCTAGCCTAGTTCCAAACCACCCAAAGCTAAGTCCAAACCAAATTCCAAACCTCTCACACTCCAAACCAAAAATCTATATAAACACACCTTCACTCACTTTTCAAGGGATCAACCATTTTCACACAAATTCCTCACACTTCACTCTCAATTCTCCCACATTCTCTCTGATTTTTCTCTGCTACATCTTCATCTTCGTCTCAATTCTCTTCCAATACCTCACCAAAGCTCAATTTCTACATTAAAGGATAATCACTTTTACATAAAAAATGATTATTTCTTGAGCTCAACCTTCATCATCTTGCTATTATACTTGGATTTCTAGAGTTTTATAAGCTTTTGGATTCATCTCAAGTGTTTTCTTCAAGATTCAACGATTCGACTTCGTATTTCTGAGCTTCGTCGCAATTTGCTCAGTTTCGATACATTTCGTCAACAAATTAAAGATTCCTCTAGTTTTCTTTGATTTTCTGCATCAAGAATCCTTTGCAACAATTACCAAGGCACATCTCAGCCTTGTAGGTTGGTGGATCTCACTTTACTCATTGTTTCGATCAATTTCGCGCGTTTACGATGTAATTTCGATTGTTTTTCGATTTGATTTGCCATGCATTTGCTTGATCTTTGATTTACATGATTGATGATTGTAATTCATGTTTAATTACTCTTACATGATGTAATTTTCGTGCACAAGTTCATACCCTAGCATGTGGAGGTTGGCATAAGTGATTAAGTGCTGAAAATCACTTTTGAAAAGCTATTTTTGCTGTTATTTTTGCCACTGTCACAGTGGTAACCGATTACTATGTGGTGAGTAACCGGTTACCTAGTGTATTTTTCACCAAAAAACGCAGTTTTCGAGCAAGTAACCGGTTACCCCGTGGTGAGTAACTGGTTACCACTGTATAGAATGGCCATTTTTGAGTTTTTTCAAGCTTGTTTGACATCCTTTCTTCCTCTAACTTCCATTGATCGATATGCTTGATATTTGTGGATGTTTTAAGTGTTGTTTAGCTTCTGTTTGAAGCATGCTTGTCAACTTTCGATGCTTGATTTTTCATTTATCGACTATTTTCAACTTTGGCAATGTTTGTTCATGAACATCTTGCATTCCATTTGATCACTTGTTAACATGTTTAGCAATGCATACTAATTATCATTTGGTACTGCTTTTGCATTTCATTTCTTGCTTTGCATTAAGTTTGTTCTTTATTGAGCAAATTTAATTTTGTATAATCAATAATTCACACCTTTTTGCTTTAATGATTTTCCATTCTCTTTTGAAAATTGTTAGCATAGCATTTCCCTTTGATTAGTTGATCGAAACTATGTTTCGATTAGTTAATCTTCCCCTTCCCTCTCTTTAGGATCTATTTAGAGCTTCTCTTTCTGGATCCCCCGCGGAGTAGGAGTTTCGTACTACGCACTGCATTGGAGCACTGTACAAACTAGAGCTGTTACGCTGTCCATTTCCCAACACGCGGGAGCACTGTACAACTTGGAGCTGTTGTGTTGTCCGTTTCAACTTCTACACTACACCCTGTATGTTAGAGTAGGAATGAGAATGGATAATTCCTATTCTCATTCTGACTACTTCAGGTAGGGGACGAATGACCCTGTGCATGGCTTAGTCACCTCTATCTCCAGGTGGTAGTGTACCTTCTTCCCCAGTCAAGTCAATTCTTGATCACTCCTATTTCTTTCAATCTCTCTCTTTTGATCAATCACCCTTCTTCTTGGTTAAGATCATTTGTTCCTTGGGTTAGCAAACTCTCTTTGTTTCAATACCCTATTCTTCTCTGGCAGTCAGTCATTGCCTTTTGATTCCCCTGAAGAGTCTTAATTCCTTCTTCTTTGGTTGAACACTGTATTCCTGTTAGAACTGTATCCCCTGCGGATTTTGCAACCCTCTTTTGGTTCTTCTTCCTTTGCTTGGTTAACCACTGTCTGTCAGTTAAAACACCAATTTGCGCGTCTTCTCAGTTAACCACAGTCTGTCTGTTAAAATACTGAGTCTTTCGGGTTAATCACCTTCTCTTGGTTAATCACCCATTTTTTCAGTTAACCATATCCTTTTTGTTAAAATACTGAGCCTCTTGAGTTAATCACCTTCTCTTGGTTAATCACTTATTTCCTTCTCGGTTAATCACAGTTCTTCTGTTAAAACCAAATCCCTGACAGTTAGCAACCATTTCTTGGTTCGAATACTTGCACCCTTGGGTTAGCAACCTTCTTTTGGTTCAATACCCCTTTTATTGGTCAAGTATCATTTGTTCGGTCAGTACCAACATCCCCTTTGGGTCACAACCTTTGCTTGGTTCCACACTCGTCCTTTGGGTTACAACCTTCATTCGGTTCTACACCCGTTCTTTTGGTTGACCACAGTTTATCTGTTAAAACCTTTATCCCCGTAGAGTTGATCTTTGCTTTTCTCGATTAATCACTGTTTATCAGTTAATATATCGAGATCCCCTCAGAGTCAAACACCTTCTCTTGGTTCAGCACTCTCCCCTTTTTCCCCACCAGAGTCGTTATCTCTTTTTCTCTCCGGTTAACCACTCCAGGTCAGTTAATATACTGAATCCTTACTCTTTTGTTCCCCAGTAGGGTCGCTACCTTCTGGTACCCAATGCTTTCTTTGTTCTCTTACTCCCCAGTTGAGTCTCTTCTGTACCTTTTGTTCCCTTCCTTTCTTGGTTTCGACACCAATTCTTTTGCATCCCCAGCGGATCTTTTTCTATTCCTTGTGCTCTTGGTTTTGACACCACTTTCTTCCCTTCTTTATTTTTCGTCTTAGTTCCACTAACTACGGAAGCTCTGATTCTGCATTCTTTCGAATGTATGATACGTAGGCACGAGATTGCGATGATCTTGGCGAGCACACTTTCACAGTTCCACCCTTCCACCTTTTTCCTTTTTCCCTTTCTTTGTCCCTGGTTACTCTGAACTACGGCGCTCTGATTTCCTCATTGCACTATGAGGGTATGTAGGCACGAGGGCCCCAATCCTCCGCGAGCACTCTTCTTTCTTTCTTTCCTTTCTCTTTCTCTTTTTTTCTTCTCTCTCCTCTTCTTTTAGCTAGAAGCCTTTAGATAGATAACTCATCCAAGCCTAGAAGCAAGTGAAATGGTTCCCGTCGAGTACGACGGATGCGTAAGGTGCTAGTACCTTCCTTTCGCATAACTGACCCCCATTCCCATTTCTCTTCCCCTTGGGTTTTATCGATATTTTCCCTGTCCTTTGGGACTAAATAAAGTTCGGTGGCAACTCTGTTGTATCTTTGAGTGTGCGATTCACTCAGGTATAAACTAGCCATCTTTACGCCTTACATTTGTACCCTTCATCCATCTCTAGTCTTACTTTCTACACTGATGCTGATTGGGGTGGTTGTCTTGACATAAGGCGTTCAACATCTGGTTATTATGTCTTTCTTGGTAATAATCTTATCTCATGGTCATTTAAATGACAACTTACTCTCTCGCTCTAGTGTTGAAATTGAATATAGAGGGGTAGCCAATGTCGTATCCGAGCCATGCTAAATTCAAAATCTTCTCCTGAAACTATATTTTTTGATCCCAAAAGTCATGTTGGTGTATTGTGACAATGTTAGTTCCATATACCTCTCCGGAAACCCCATTTAACACCAACAAACGAAGCACATCGAGATGGATATTCACTTTGTTTGGGAGAAGGTGGCTCGCAATCAAGCTCGAGTTTTTCATGTCCCATCCTGTCATCAGATTGCTGATATGTTTACTAAAGGGCTCCCACACATACTTTTTGATGATTTTTGGACCAGTCTCAGTGTACGGGAACCTCCCGCTTCCACTACGAAGGTGTGATGGACTAGAATATTTGTTAGAATATTCTTGTAATTACATATGTATCTTTTCCATTCATTGAATACGCAATACCTTCCTAATCCATTTTAAGCAAATCATTGATGTACTGTTAATAGGCTTCTATATTGGTCACACATGATCATTACATTTATATGGATACAAATTAATGAAAAAGGATAGGAAAACACTTCCTTTCATTTTCTTATAATCTTCGTAATATCTTCTTATTTTCATTTACTTCTATATCCTTTTCTCTTCTCTATTTTTATTATTTATTTCTCTTCTACTATTTTTACTGATATTCCTTTCTTTTTTAAAGGTGTGAGGCCAAACTTACAAGGGTAGTTGTAGCGCGATTTTCGTGAAACGCCATTGGTTGCCACATGTGAACTTTTATATTTATCCTATGAAGCTTTAAAGGAATGGGAACAAATCTAAATAAACCCTACAAGAATGCAAATGTTAAAAAAAATGCAAATAAAGAGAACTGGAATCGGGGGTTGGTTATACTAAGGGAAACTATTAACACCTTAAGTATCTATAGTACTCTATAGGAACCTCTTATATATATATGTGCTATTAGTTGAATTATTTGCTATTGATTGGAAAAGTTTATTGCTTTTGAGTGATGAAGAGAGTGAGAAATGTTTTTTTTTTGTTTTTGTAATATATATATATATATATATATATATATATATATATATATATATATATATATATATATATATATATATATATATATATATATATATATATATATATATATATCTGTGTGTGTGTGTGTGTGTGTGCAAAAAGGAATTTTGAAGAAAATGGAAAAGAGGATGAAAAAAGAAAAGAGTACTCACCAAGGGTTGAAACATTGTGCCTATGTAGGGTATTCTGGAAGTATGTACCACAAGTCTAGATTTTGAGAAGATAAGAGCTTGGTGTCCTGATCTTGAAGCTTAACCAATCATAGCGGCAGTGACCTGTGGTGGAGAAAAGTTGTGAGGCAGACCAAATTCAGGCCATGTTGATGGTGGCATCTGGACAGGTTGAGGCTCAACAGCAACACTTGCAATTTCTTGGATGACAGTCCTCTGAGGTGGCTCCCCTCTAGAAATTAGGACCTGGAGCATCTCCGTTAAAATAGTCATGCTTGACTTCAGATCGTCAATTTCCATTCTAATCTCTGTGTTGAACACTTCTTGTTCTGACATTTTACGTTTGGCGTTAGCTCTAGTCCTATATCTGTGATGAGGAATCAGTTTGACGACTTACAGATGACTGAAAGATAGACAGTTGGAATGAATTGTTGGACGACCCGAATATATGTATGAATTATGCAAGGAATGAAAATGATATGCAATGCTTATGCAACATAGGATATAGTACACATGCAATAGGATCAAAGATTTGAAAGATTTGAAAAAGTTTAAAGAATGCATGGATGTATAAACACAAGCAAAATTTACCAACATATGGGGTTCAAAGGTTTGACATCACGAGCATGGAGCCATGGGTCTACCCATCCCAAAAGTAAGTACTATGGGTCTATTTTGTACTTGTAGAACGGGTTCTAACAAGGTTCCCAAAATCACGGATCCCTCTTTAGGATATTACCAGCACACCGACTGACTCATGAGAGCTATAATATCCTTAAGATGAATCTCAATTGAGTGTAGTATCACGTATCCACTATTCCCGATAGTCACCACACTACTTCCTAAAAAGGCTAAATGGTTAAAGGGTTTATTCTAATCCTCAGTTTCACGGGTTCCCAATGGAAAAAGTAATGTATTCACAACACAAGCTCGATCAACATTAGTAATTCCAAAAGGGTACCTCCACTGATTTGGCGGGTTTTTAAATTAGATTGTTTGGGATTCACTCCCTATAAGCCTCCTTGATTATACCACCTCCTATCTTAATTGTATGTTCTCAAGTCCACTGAGGACTTTTCCTCACCACATGTGGATTAATCACATTCCCGAGAAAAATATAGCAAAATGAAACAGTAGGCAAATAAAATCAACAAAAAAGAGAAAGCAAATAAAACAGTAGGACTTTTCCTCTTAAGGGATGTCCTCAGCAGAGTCGCCATTTTTCTGTAGCGCGATTTTCGTGAACCTCCATTGATTGCCACATGTGAACTTTTATATTTATCCTATGAAGCTTTAAAGGAAGGGGGAAAAATCTAAATAAACCCTGCAAGAATGCAAATGTTAAAAAAAACAAAATGCAAATAAAGAGAAATGGAATCGGGGGTTGGTTATACTAAGGGAAGCTATTAACACCCTAAGTATCTATAGTACTCTATAGGAACCTCTTATATATATTTGTGCTATTAGTTGAATTATTTGCTATTGATTGGGAAAGTTTATTGCTTTTGAGTGATTAAGAGAGTGATAAATGTTTTTGTTGTTTTTGTAATATATATATATATATATATATGGAAAAAGGAATTTTGAAGAAAATGGAAAATAAGATGAAAAAAGAAAAGCGTACTCGCCAAGGGTTTAAGCCTTGTGCCTACGTATTCTCAAAAGAGAAATCAGAGCAGTCGTAGTTTGGAAATACGGGAAGAGCTTGAAGGAAATTTGTAACTCAGGGACTACAAGTCGTTGGGTTTTAAAGAACCAAGACAAAGAAAGGGAAAAGCTTGAAAGCAAAGCTTGTGAGGATTGATTGAAAAAGTGAAGAGATTTAAGGTTGTAAATGGAGGATCCTATTATTTGTGATGCTTTTAAGAAGCCTGAGGGTCCTTGTATGAAGCTCAATAGGAGGCTATGGATATGATGCTTGTATGAAGCCCAAGAGGAGGATGAAGATATGAATATCCGGAAAAACGTCGGATGTAAAGAGAAGTTGAAGAGATGAATATCCGGGAAAACATCAGATGTAAAGAGAAAAAGGGAAATAGAGAAGAGTGAAATATCCGGGAAAGCGTCGGATGAAAAGAGAAGGTAAAAAAAAGGAATATATGGGAAAGCATCGGGTGTAAAGAGAAGATCTTGATTACACGGAGGCGAGAGAAAATATTTGATAAGAGATATGGAAATATGAATATGAATATCCGAGAAAGCGTCGGAGGTAAAGAAAGATTAAAAAAAGAAAAGGTTGCTCGCTAAGATCTCACGATCTTATGCTTATGTATTCTCAACGGGATCTTGAGAAATCAGAGCGGCCGTAGTTCATCATAAGGGGAGCAAACTACAGAAAGGAAATTTTTGATCACGCGGTGGTGAGAGAAAATGTTTGATAAGAGGGGAGATCGAACCTAATGTTGTCATGCAAAGATGGACCTAAAGTTGAGTTTTGAAAGGGAAATTATACCCTAATGTTATCATGCTTGGATGAACATCCTAATGTCTACCTTACTTCAATTTTAATAAAAAATTAAGTTAAACTAAGAGATCCTAAGGGAACATGCATACGTGGCAAAGCAGCACGGAATAAATGAACATACACGACAAAAAATTGTGGTGAAATTTAATACATGGAAGAACATCATGTGATAAAAAGCATACATGGAAAAGCATCGTGGAATTAGAGAATCATACATGGTAAAACATCATGTAATAGAAAATATACACGGCATAACATCGTGAAAATCATGGAAAAACATCATGGCAATTGAAAATATACACGGAAGAACATCGTGTTAAAAGCATTTAATCGAGGAAAAGCATCAAGATTAATCAATAAGCATGGCATCACAAAGATTAAAATTCAACAAAATAACAAGTTGAAATCAAAGAAATAAAAATGTTTAAGATAAATTCAATAAAGAAATTAACATGTATATGAAGTTAATCAATTATGAAATTAATAATCAACAAACTAATTTTAAAAGAAATTAACATCTTAAACATAATTAAAATATTTTAGTCATTTTAATAATTAAACAAATTTAACTAAATTAAATTAAACAAATCATAAGAAATTAAAATTGAAATAAAAAACATAAATTAAATGGGCCATGTTAGTATTGTGAAAATAAAGAGTGAGATTAGCAAAGATATATGGGGATACTAAACTAAGCACATCAATCAAAACCTAATTTCTCATAATAACAATAATAATATATATAAAAATAAAAAATTAATTGAAAATAAAAAATTAAATAAAAGGTAAATTAAGAAGAGAGAGAACCTGAGTATTTCTCAATTCTCACACTTGTGTTTTGCGAATTCCCTCCCTTTCGTGAATGTGTAGTATGTATGTGAGTTTGTGGTATGAAGTATGCTACATGTGTTGTAGTGAAAAAGAATATGAACGTGAATTTTGCAAAAGAAAAATTAAGAGTTATGAGGGAGAGAGATATATGAAGAAAACAACTTAAGAGTATTGTTTTGATCTCCTAATGAAGTGAAATATGTATCCTATTTATAGAAAAATTATAACTTGAGCATGAAGATAGAAAGATGTAAGCTTATGATGTAAGTTGGAAAATTTGTCCAAAAAGTTTGAATGAAGAAATTTGTGGTAATGTGATGCTGAAGTTCGAAATTGTTGCGCAATTCTATAAAAGAAATGATGATATTTGAAAATGAATTAAAAAGTTTGAAAAACAAGTTTGAATATTGGAATTTTATCTTGAACAAATGATGGAATTAGAATATTATGATAAAAAAAGATATATTGTGTTTGAATGTTTGAAATTAAGAGAAATAGAATATTGAAGGTGATGATGATTGAAGAAAATTGTGTGGAGTTAATGACGAAATTGGATAGAATTTTGAGAGAAAATTCAAAAAATGAGATAAATTGATAATGTGAGATAAGATGAAAATGGACTAGTTGTGAAAAAATGGATAGAGGGAAAGAATTATGCAGGAAAATGAAAGTGTGGGGCGTGGGTTTTGTGTGTGAGTGGAGAAAAACTAGTGTGTGAAAGAGAGACTAGTAGTGTAAAATAATAAAACAAGTTTATATTATATACATTAAATAATGCTTAAATAATATAATAAATAAATCAATAATTAAAAAATAAACTAATAAAAAAATATAGCGTTTTGTCAAATTTTGAAATTGATTTTACCCGATAAAAAGGCTCAGACGGATTAGAAAAACGGCCGAAAAATAGCTGAAAAAATAAAATAAGCACACCAGGTTAAAGTATGCGAAAAATAGATTAAGAATTGACATCTGCAAATTCGATTTAAAAAACTGCCCGTACATCGAATTTTTGCACAGTTGACTTTTAGTTTGACCAAGACACTAAAAAATTTAACACGTTCATTCTGACTGATAATTCAAACAATATTCATGATAAAATATATGATATGATATGTAGATGATGCAAAGTGAAAATGCAGTCAGATAACCGAAAATAATTAAAATGAGAAAGTCAAAATTTAGGGTATGACAGTAGTCTTTTATAATAGTGTCCTTAATAAATTTTAATGATTTTTCTCGTATTCTGTTTGAAACATTTGGGTCATCTAAGTAATTGAGTTTGGTTGCTAAGTATACTTACCCTTTCTTAATACACCATTCCTAACTTAATCCCACTTCTAATTATTTTATCTATATTCAATTCTAAATTATTCCAAGAGAAAAATGCCAGATGTTACATGTGTGATCGACTTTCTCCTTTATCTCACTGCAATTTGTCCTGATATCATGTTTAATGTTAATATGTGTGCATGTTTTCAAGCTAATCTTAAATAACTACATTTTTGTAGTCAAACACATTATGAGATACCACACTTTAGGGGTATTCAAATCCAAATTAATCCAAATAAAATTTTTTCACTGATCTAAAAGACTAAAATTGCATAAAATCAAATTTTCTTAAATGTCATTTTGTGAAAACTTCTCAAATCGACTCAAATTTTAGAGTTATTTTTAAAAACCGAACCAAACACATATAGTTAAATACTTATTCATTTTTTATTAGTATGATATATTATATTAACCAATTAATTCTTAGAATGTGTTTGAATGAAACATTTTAATGAGGGAAATTAATCTTTTGAGGAATTTAAAATGACTTTACAAAAATACATTGTTTGAATAAAAAATCTGGAAAAAATTGTTGAAATGATGTAAATTTATGAAGTATTTTATTCAAGTTAAATTTAAGAAATTTCAAATGACAAAAAAAAGTAAAGAATTTGAAATTGCTCATTCATGCGAATGTTAGATTATTTATTATTAATTTTTTTAAATTTTGCAAGATGATTCTCATATTTTATGAAAAATTCAAATTCACTCCCAAAATTTTAAAAAATTGCAAATAAATTCCTAATAATTTTCAAATTTTACAAATTGGTCCCTTCAAATTTTCGAAAGTTACAAATTGGTCTCTATTTTTCATATTTTAAATTTGGACCACAAGTTTTAAAATTTATGAAAATGACCCCAAAAATTTAACAATTGATAATTGTAATACTTTATCCAAATGAAAGAATTTAAAAATGAATGAATTTCAATTGAACATTTTAATTGCTTAGAATTTTAAATTTCTTAACAATTTTAAATTACCTCATCTAAATACACTCGTAATGTTTTGTTTGATTTAATATAATTTATTACTTTAATTTAATTGGTTTGTTTACTATTTCAATTGTTTAAAACACAATTGATTGTTGTTATTTTATTATCTAACTAGTAAGATACTCGTGCGTCTGTAGAGATAAATTTATTTGATATAGTATAAAATATATTTAAATACATATGTAAATTTGAAATGAATTATGTAATTATAAAATAACAATGTTTATATAAATTCAATTATATTAAATAATATAAAACAGAAAAAAAATTCATAAGATGAAAAAAAAATGACATCAAGTACATAACAACTATGCTTTAGGAAAACGACTCTTATGATTTCACATTTAAATAAAACAATATGGTAAAATAGTGGAATCAACTATATAACAAATATTAAAGCATGAAAATGTCCCACACTATCTTATTTTGGAACATAATACATTTGTTCTATAGAAGAATATCACCGCTGAGAAGAATGTGCAACACTTTGGTACTATTGTCTAGCTGGCTTGTCTCCCGTGTGTTTCAAGTTTCTTCACAACATCTAGTCAATCAATACAATGTTTTAAAAATCGGACCGGACATCAAATCGGTGAAGGTACTGGGTCGCTAGTTTATTGGTCGAACCGCATGACTAAACCGGAGTAAACCAGATAACTCAAATGAATAAACCGATCTCTATAAAAAAAAACTATATATTTAATAAATCGGTCGAACCAGATGACTTGGTCTCTAAAAAATATCACGAAACCTATAAAATTTCAAAATATCGTAATTTTACAAGTTCATTCTTTAAATTAAAACTTTTGATGTAGTCATTACGCACGATAAAATAGTACAAAATACAAATCCAAATAAATTTTGAACAATATCTGATTACAAACAAAGAAAAATTGTTTCAAATAAGTTTTGAATAAAATCTCCTTATATTTTAATTTTATTTAAAATAAATAAATTATCAAAACAACGCCGTTATTATGAAGAAAAAAAAGACATGCATTTAAACTGTCGCGTTTCCAAAACCGTTGGGTCACCGGTCTTTAGCGGTTTTGGCCGGTTCTGGTCGTGTCCCACTGGTTCAATAACATATCTGATTCAGCAATCAGACCAGATCGGTGACCTCTCCGATTCCCGATTCGACCGGTCCTTTAACACCCTGTATAATATATATATCTAGAATAATACCATACAAGTGTTTTATTTGGTACTGACATCAATCATAAGTACATATTGGCCTAATTCACGTACTTGACCATTTACAAAAAACCAAAACATAACCTATGGTAAAAGAAAAAGAAATTATCCAAAATAACAAAACTAAGATCTAAGTACAATATCCTTCATTGTACAAGAAATAATACACAGCGGAAAACTCAAATTAAGCTCCTCTTGAAATATCTGAGCAAAACTCCACTTGTAAATCATACCTGTAAACAATACTTGAAAAACAACAACAATAATGAGGTGAGATAATAATCTCAGTGAGTTACCCTATCTTATTAATTCTCTCGTCTTTACAAGGTTCTAACCAATTCCCATCTCAAGTCAAAAAGGGAATGGATAAGACTTGAGTTCACACAATTTGCAATGTATGGAAACATGCCTCTTGATTCCATCAACTCAAACAATCACTAGTCAGAAACTATACCAAGGTATCCCCTTTTCCAGTCCTCTCCTACGTCTAGGACTTTCGGCCGGGTCATGGATCCTTGTAATGTACTTGACATACGAAATGGATTCGAATTCAAGGTGTTCAACACATGAATCGCCGCTTCTCATGGGCCTACCCCCATCACAAGCCTTTACCCTTAGGTTCCATTCATACTCACACACGGGAATCAAACCTGTCAAGTACTAATGCGTATATTCCGGAAGAGCGCTCTACATGAGCCTCGACTCTAGGAACGACACATCGCAAGGGATTGTTTCTGACTACATGATAAAGCATAACATAACGTCAAATGAATTACGATTCTAAGGGATAACATCAACCTTTCGAATCGCCACATCCATGCGCTTATATAATCACTAAGGATAGCGTGATTGTATTCGACAATCACAGAGCATCACATTTGCCTTAACCATAACAACACAACAATACATGCTCCATACAAAGCCCTTTTCACAGCTAGACAACTACTTGCCAATGATACACACCTAGGCATCCTTGCACAAGCATTTCCATCTATGTTATTTATCACGACCTAATCATCTTACTAACTCATTTCATTAGTTAACGTCAAGGGTTTCCTCACCATTCTTATAGTCTTTTAAGCATATTATCACACAATCACAATATACATATATCATACATCATGCCATAACACAATGGTATATAGCAATATTATTCATGGAACACACATAATAACATAACATGTCAAACATAATCAACATAGTAGTTCACATACATATAAAGGTATACAAGCCACTGCTACCCTATACGAAACATCCTTGATTAGTTCATGGTCTCACATCACCATTTAATAGCACATTGGATTCTCTTTCCAAGGCTTCAAGTCTCATATCAATCGGACTCCCGATTCATGAATTATGGTAGAAATAAGGACCCATACCATTCACATTCATTACATTTCCATCTTTATCTTATCAATCCATGGTATAAACATATGTTTATACTTCACTATCATAAAGAGCATTGAAGTAGCTTTCCAACGCTTCCGACTGTGCCTCAATCTGAGTTATGGATCAAAAGTTATGAAGGAAACAAAATGAGAAAATTTGTCATGTTCGCTAGGCAAACTCTAGGCGAACAAAAACAAAATAAAAAGGGCATAAATTTTGCTAGGCAAACTCTAGGAGAACTTTCGCCTTCCCTTCACCTTGGGTTTGTGTCACGGTAAGAATTTGATACCAAGCTATTAATTAACTTGAATCACAAATCATAATTCACCACCGAACTTTGATTTATCCAAAGGAAAGGGTAAAGATAGAAAGCCCTAATTGCAATGTAAAACAATGCAAGAGATCTAAGTTTCAGGGGTTGGTTATACCTAGGGAAGGTGTTAGCATCCTAGATATCTGTAGTACTCTACAGGAACCTCTTGTTTGATTGTGTTATTTGTTAAGTTGCTTACTAAGGGAAAGGAAAATGCTAAGGTAAAGACTTAGGGGGATATACACTAAGTATGCTCGCCAAGACATTGCATCTCGTGCCTACGTATCTTGTCTAAAAAAGAATCAGAGCATTCGTAGTTCCCCTCAATAAGGGTAAACAATGTTTTTTGACTAGTTTAGGATAAGAAACAAGTCGTCATCTTAGGTAGAATACTCAACTAAACCACCACAAACATATGGAAGATGGATCTTTGCTTCACATTGAGAGAAGGGCTCTGACTCAGATATCAGATCGACGAGTATGCCACATACCTCTCTCAAGTGGAAAAGAAATCAACATCTTTCTCAACTATGTCATGGGGTAGGAGAATTGCATCTCAGCTAGGGATGACTCATGTCTAATTCTCTCATGGGAGAAAAAGGGAGACTAATTGTACGTTGTCTAAGGTTGAACATCTTAAGGGAAACTATCCTAAGGGAAATTATCCTAAGAGAAATAAGAATCAAGCTAAAAATGAGAGGTCTAAACTATCCTAGAAAAATGACTTAAGAGTCAACAAGGTAACTTTCCTTTGGAAGAAGGAACAACTACTTGTAAGACAAGTATTGGGAAAGGGGAGTCTCATAGTGAAGATGAATAAGAGTCAATGGACCAAATCCAAAGATCAAAGAGATGACATATCAAGAATAGCAGTAACTATATCACACCATATCCAACATGCAAAAATATTCATGAATGAAGCCAAACAAGCACCACATCATCAAGCAAACTTGCCACAAGTTTCATCATTCTAAGACAAATGAAAGAGAAAGCTCAATAAAGAAATCATTGCCCATAAACCAAGAGGGCAGTAGCATCAACAACTCATGAATATCATATTCAACACCAACATGTCAAAATAAACACCAACATGGACCACCTTTAGGCATGCGCAAGATCATATGCAAGTGACAAGTCAAAGCATCATGGAATGGTTCAAACAAGACAAAACATGCATAAATGATCAAATGGACAAACAAGTGCACCTTTGGATCATGAAGTCAGAAATGAAACATGTTTTTTAAACCATGAACAAACACATACTCAAACCAAATTAACACCTCAAGGAGTGTACTCAAGAAATTAGGTCAAGATTGACACAAAACATTAATAAGAGATGATCACATTAGCATGGTTTTCAAAAATAGAAAAATTAGTTGACAAATCTCAAACCAAAGCTAAAACACATGCTTAGACCTCTAAATATGTGTGTGAAGGGTTGTCAAAAGAAAGACACAAGAACCATCCCAAAACCAATCATCAAGGTGAAATGCCAAAGGAATCGAGTACAAATCGAGGGCCATTAGTAAACAAATAAAAACCATGTCAAACAAACTCATTCAAGGTCAGAAACCACACCACAAACAACCTCATAATGTGTGTCAAATCACTCTAAAAAACCAGCACAAGAACCAAATGGGAGGGACCTTAAACAAGGCAAGAGTTCAACACTAGGTCAAAATCAACACTTTGAATCATAAAATCAAAAATAATCATCAAAATAAAATAAAAATGAAATTAAAATTTAGAGAAAATTAAATAAGACATTAAAATAGAATCATGAATTTTTTTGGGATTTTTTATAAGAGAAAGTATTTTTAATAAATTAAAATCAAAACGAAAAGAAATAAACAAAATAAGAACAAGAGGGTGTGTATGAGTAAAACCCAGAACAATAGGGATATTGTTATAATACTCTGATGGGCCAAAAAGTGAGGGGTGCGCATAGGAAAAGAGACCAGACCCAAGTGCTATGAGACTAAAACACTCAGTCTCTTAATGAAACGATTCATTTCATCTTCACAAGCCAAAGTCAGATGAGACAAAGGAGGGGCCACGCGAGCAAGTCAACGTCTACCTCAGCTTCCACCTCAGACGTCAAAGCCCTAGCTCCAGTCGTCTTCCCTGGTGAGCTTCATCGGTGGTGACTGCAAATCACCACGAAAATGAAAAAAGAAAACATCGTCTTGCATGAAATTCCACGAGGATCACGAATCCAACATTAGTTTTTTAAAACAACATCATTATCTTGGTGAAAAACAGCCATGAAGATTGATGCATATTAACTGAACTTTCACCAAATGGAACAACAATAACCCAGATGCATTCTATATCAAACCAACATTCTAAATATGCAACAATCAATGTTTATAACACGTGAAAAGTAAGAGATAAAGTTAGAATCAATTACCAAAAAAATGAAGCTTTATGACTCTACTTCGAGCTTCAACACCTCACCAACTTACACCTTCTCCTTGCTTGAGCCTTAGGGATGATGATAGGAGAAGAATGGAATCCAGAAACTTGAAGGAAAGAGAGGTTCGAAGAACTGAAATTTTGAGCACAAAAGAGAGAGTCTCGTGTGTTTGTGGTGGCTGAGAATGATCCTCTAGGGTTTTCACTTTTCTTTTTTGCTTAAATATGAAGACTTAGAGTGGTTATAACATCTGTTACTGAGGTTAAACCTTGGGGTGAAAATTTGAAAAAAAAGTATGGAAAATGGAGGGAAGTAACGGTTCGTACATGGCATGGTTGGTAGAGGTATTTGTCATGTTGTGTAGAGGGCTCAGAGTTCAGAGCAGGACTTGGTGGAATGAACCCTTACTAGGCAAGTTTTAGAAGTTTCATTTTTTGGTGAAGAGGTTCAAAATGAGGCAAACGGTACATGGCCATGTTTAGCAAAAAGGGGAAAGTTTTGGGATGGTATTTTGAGTGGAAAGCAACATTACATGCGTGTAAAAATTAGAGGATGAAGTTGCTGCATGAAACTTGAACATGTGCATGGCAAATGTGACATGAAAATATGTGACCACAAGCATTCACGAAGCTTACTTTGGATGTCCATAACTCATTCAATTTGGCTTCAAATCAAGAGATTTTTGGTTCAAAATAAAGTTCATGGATCATAGAGCAATCCTTGTTTGAAAATCAAGTTGAAATAACCCTTAGAAAGTGATGAAAAGGGCCCTTGAAAGCTTGTCCAACAATGTCACCAAGAAAAGAACTTAGAAAAATTCGAAGTCATGGGAATTGACATGTTTGTGACACTAACTTTAAAGCACTATAACTTGGTGAATATTTGTCCAAATGAGGAGTTCTGGTAATGGATTCAAAGCTTGGAAAGCTCTTTACAACTATCATGTCCAAGGAAAATTGAAATACGGCTCGTATCATGATGAAAAATGCCTTGGAAGATTGGTCTATGAAGTTGCCAAAACTTGTCAAGTGAAAAACCCTATCTTGATGACTTCATAACTTGAGTTGTATACATCCAATGGAGGAGTTCTAGTACTCAAAAGAAAGCTAGAAGAACACTCTACAACTTTCATGTCCAAAGAAAATTGAAATGAGGCTTGGATCATGGCGAAAAATGCCTTGGAAGATTGGTCCTTCATGTGGAGATTCCATACTTAGAAAATTTTCTAAGTACAAAATTTCACATCCTTGTTTTTATCAACTTAAAGCCTCCATATCTTGAAATTCATGAATCTCTTGAACACTTTTCTTTCTTTAAACTTGAAGTACAATGTGTCTTCTTCAAATTGATAGCTAATTTGCTCCATTTGAATCAAGGATGAAGAAGTTATGGATGTTATAAAATAGCTAAAAATTGAGATCCTCACACTTAGAAGTTTCTCTTCCAAAACCCTAATCCTTTAAACTTATTGATTTTATGCTTCCCCTTGATTTCATTTGATCCAAACTCACAACAAAACTTAAGATGATATGTCATGCTCATGGTTGACCTCAAATCTTAAGTTTGATTCCTTAGAGGCACCATTGACTTTCTTGAACAGATGAATCTCCAAACTTTGATTTTCAACCACCAATACATCTTCTGGGCTACTTGGATACCTCAAGTGGGCTTCATGGGTGTCTTTATGAGTCTTAGATCATGTCTTAGGGCTTGTGCCCAACTCTTAACCAAGATCCATGGGTGCAATTGACTTTTTCTTGAAGAAACCCTAACTCTTGATTAGGTACCAATGAAACCCTGAGGGGCTCAATGTGAGGCCATCTTGTGCTTGTTTCTTTGATGGGAATGGGCCTCCTATGTGTGTGAGGAATTGCTTGACTGATGATGTTCTCAAGACTTGACTGGTTAAATCCTTGAGGCCTTTTGAAGCAATCCCTAATTCAAAAGTGAACAAAACAAGGCAAAGCAAAGCCACAAACAGGTTAGCTATGCATGAAATGCTTGACCTAAAGAGATGGGATCTTAGGGTTAAAAATTAGGGTTTGACAGTTTCCGCAAACCCATAATTTCCAGCAGTGCTAATATAGGTCATTTGGGGCCAAAAACTCCCATTTCTTAACACCCAATCATCCAAAATACATCCGAACACTCATAGAAACATATATTAGCATGAACATCATCAATTCATCATATATTCAACATTTCAATTCCATTTAGCATGCTTTTACACAAAACCTAACCCACCATATTCTCATATTTTCCCCCCAATGCTATGCTATCTAATGGAACTCATCTCTAGAACAAGATGAAGATGAAGAAGATTGATGAAGATGAGATGATGATGATGAGTTGCTTCTTTTTCCATAAGCTTTTCCTTCTTCTTTCCCTTTCTCCTCTTTTCTCTTCTTTCTCTCTATTCTTACTAAATTTCTTCTTCTTTTTCCTTTTCTATTTCTCTTTCCCCAAATATATATAATACATATATAATAAACATATTATATAATATTATCCAATGGTATAAAATATCCACAATTGATATTTTGTCATATAACACCAATTGACCAAATATTAGAGTTACCAAAATATTCTCTCTTTTACTAGTTAATAATGGCCAGTCTCTTTTATTAATAATTAATCTATTCAGAGTCTACTAGTTACTCTATTGCTCCCAACTGATGACACTTAGAGCATTTAAGAACTTCAATAAATCCAACTGATACACAAAGTGCATTAAAGGGAATTATGGGGTGTTACACTCTCCCCACCTTAAATTGAAATTCTCCCCCGAATTTCCTCTTCTCAAGGAAGACTACTCCTCGTACCACCGTCAAGGATAAACACTTGACTTAATATCAATTAAATTTCTGACATACTTGATCCTTTTCAACTTACCTTCACAGATCAAATTCCTTGTATTCCATAACTTCTCAAACTTATTGGTCTTGACTATACTCTTTTCCAATGTGTAGTTAACTTCTAACTTTGCTTTTCCTTAATTCCTCTTCCATGCCATCCTAAAGCACTTGTCCACATTCTGCTTTCGAAATTTACAACTCCATACTCTCCTAATGAATCAAAAACTAAAACCACAATACCTTATCTCGTTTTGGGATAGACCACACTCATCGCATGCTCGTGAGACGATTCAGTGATTCCTTGCCTCCAAGCAAATACTAACGGTCTTACTCTTAATAATCCTTCAACAATTTAGACAACTTTATAATCCATCAATTAACACCCTTATCAATCTCACTTGATATGATACTATGCACTGCAAGCTTCTACACCTACTACTTCATTTATCTTGTACTACTCCATTAATATTACACTTTTAGCACGAGATTGTCTTATTTTTATTCTTACGAGTAATTATCTCTCTGATCCTTATTAATCCGACTGAACTCTTTCATCTGTCACCTTCCATTGCGCAACCCTGATTCTAATAGTGGAACATTTCAAATTCTTAAGCACTTCTAAATAGCTAACAATCTACGTAGACATACTTATCCACCGGAGTGCTCACTTACCAAACAGTACAAGAACCTTACCGACATCCACTAGTAGAATAACTTCTTTGTTAACACACAATTGTTTAGTATAGGTTCAACACTCTCTATACAAAATATATGCAGGAGTTACTGGACTACAATCATAAATATATGCAACCTTCAAATCCATTATGAGCTCGAAGCTATTTATCCAAATTAGCTTAACAACTTTCAGTTTGGTTATTACATTCCATATCAAATCCTCTTTTGGAATTTCGGTTCATCACTATTTCTTTTGACACAAGACCTCAACCAATAACAACATAACACCATCACAAAGCTTCACATCATCCGCGAGTCACCACTCCCAAAACTTAAGTCATCCCTAACACAATTGTGAGTTTCCATAATACTCACTGATTCACACATAACGCTTCACACGCATTTGGAGGTTACATTGCACTTCCTGTCTAAGCTCATTCCTCTCAACGTCCTGTTCTACATACGATCCAAGTCACATGCTTAACTTCAGAATGTCTGATTCCCACTCTTCCTTGGAAGGATAACTTTCAAATCCCTTCTTCTAGGTAAAGCACAACTGCACACATCAGGTACCGCTCCCACAGAGTCTATATCCGATGCCATAAACTCACAAGAGTCAACAAACATCGTATTCCGACTAACCGTTTACACCTTACTAACACATATGCCAAAGTGCCAAAACATCCTCTATAAGGTCATCACTTACTGAGTCTCTTCCAACTTCACCCTTAAAAATTCTCTGTAGACATGATAATGACACATCCAAGACTTAACCATACTGGGCGCATTTTTTTATTTGATTTTATTTTTAGATTGTTTTCCCCAAACATCAAACTTCATTGGCATCTATACAGATAGTCCACTACACAAAACCCCTCCAGGAATTCCAATTAACAAAACTATCAATCCGGCTTGCACTAATTCCCATGATCATTTTCAACTCGTGCCTTCTTAACTTGTATAATACTCAACAACCATGATGAACACGAGGTGACATAGAACAAGGTTAAAACATACAGATGACTCACTCCAACCAAAGACAAAGCAAAAATCCAAAGTTCTATCATGTTCGCACAGCGAGTAGCCAGCGAGGAAGATTGTTTTCCGTTCGCTCAAGCTCGCACGGCGACGCTAGCAGAATTCACCCAACGATGGCATTCAAGGTCTTAACCACAACTCAAACTTGATTCACCCACAAATGAACCTTAACACGCAACTGATACTTGGTGTCACATTCATCATGGACATAACACGTCAAGCACACAACCTCACACTCTTACTAGAATTTCTTGGTGAGAATCAAAACAAAAACTTTCTTAGTCCAACAAAAGGTAGGTTAGGAATACTTCGATCGTCCATAAATACACTCTTGGAAACCAAGACAATACTTCCTCCTGAAGAACTTTGACATCTCTAGTACACTTATGGTTTGGGATTCTCTCCCCATCCAATATCCATTGTACACTTCACTACACCGAAACCACTTATTGAATGACTTGTAACCGACAACTCTTGTCAACTACCTATACGACCATCTGATATAGTCCGCTTCGTGATATCCACCTAGTCCGCACAAATTTTTGGTTTTCTCCTCGTTTTTCCCCACAATCTCACTTATTAGAACACAATCCTCATTGCTCAACAAAGAGTGTGTTACTTCGCATCCGTTTCAAGACTAGAAATATGTACGTACACTTGTGACCACAATACTACCACCACGTATCTCATAATGCCGAGGGGTAACTTCTTCCACTTCACTTCACTCTCTAAAATCTTCACAAGTGAACAACCATCGAGTACACTTTTTTACTTAGTCTCAACAAATTATAATAATTCCATTGTACCTCTATCCAAAATTACATCGTGTTACCACTTTCGTACTACAACGTTGATACCGTTCTCTATTATGCATTTTGTTTCCTTCCTAAGGTATTTCTCTTAATTCTAATTATAAAAACCCTCTTATAAAAGTTTCCTTGAATCCAAATCACTTGTTCTATCTTTCAACACAGCCTCTCTTTCTCATACCGTTAGAACTTCCGTTACTATAAAATACTCGTCCCTTCTATAACACATTCTCTTATAATTGATCCTTGGGTAACTTATCATTTTCAAATTGGTCTCTCACTGAATACTGAATTCTTGACGTATTGTCCTAAATCCGGTCTCCCTTCTAAGACTTAATATAATTGAGTTGTCCCTTACTTCTCGTCTGATACACACATGCTTCACGTGGAACATACAGTCAGTCATCTCCTCGTCTCCCTTTAGACAATACTACTACTTAGGGTCCCCAACAAAGTTGAACGTTTTTCAACTCTCCATCTCTCAACCACTTGAAGATACCATTATAAGAAAACTCTCATCAATACTTGTTCTTCAAAGATGCTCTAGTGACTACACAAACTTGAACACTAACAACTATCTCACTTTCGGACCTTACGTCACACGCTCCATAAAACACCATTTTTTCCTCACTAGATTGGATCACTTGGAAGTCTTGCCCACACCAGTGGTCAATCTAGTTCCATTAGTTAATTCATATAGTCCTCAATACCCTGATCATTCATCCGATAGAGATCCTCGACTTCCCGATTCCATCAATTCTAAAAGGTCGCTCTAACCATATTTCACTCTTCAATCCCATGTTACCAAAAGCACAACTTCTACTAAGACTTCAACTGAGTTAACCAAAACTCCTTACTTCTAACTCTTGGCCCGAGTCTACTCTCACAACCCAAGTTCTGAAAACACTTTGGAGTCCTCGTGGTCACTCAACCATGATCCTACCTACCACATACATAGCATTAGGTTGATCAGGCCCAACACTACGTAATATGATATTAAGAATCATGTCGGCAAGACACACTCATGAGGCAGGAATAGATTTACTTATGATGTTTCAAGGTTAGGTCGAGGACACGACCTGCTCTGATACCAACTGTAATGCCCTGTATAATATATATCTAGAATAATACCATACAAGTATTTTATTTGGTACTGACGCCACCGATAAGTACCTATTGGCCTAATTCACATACTTGACCATTTACAAAAAAAACCAAAACATAACCTATGGTACAAGACATGGAAATTAGCCAAAACAATAAAACTAATATCTAAGTACAATATCCTTCATTGTACAAGAAATAATACATAATAGAAAACTCAAATTAAGCTCCTCTTGAAACATCCGAGCAAAACTCCACTTGTAAATCATACCTACAAACAATACCTGAAAAACAACAACAATAATGGGGTGAGATAATAATCTCAGTGGGTTCCCCTATCTTATGGATTCTCTCGTCTTTACAAGGTTCTAACTAATTCCTATATCAAGTAAAAAATGAAGGGATAAGACTTGAGTCCACACAATTCGTAATGTATGGAAACATGCCTCTTGAGTCCATCAACTCAAACAATCACTAGTTGGAAACTATACCAAGGTATCCCCTTTTCCCGTCCTCTCCTACGTCTAGGAATTTTGGCCGGGTCATGGATCCTTGTAATGTACTTGACATACGAAATGGATTTGGATTTAAGGTGTTCAACACATGAATCGTCGCTTCTCATGGGCCTACCCCTATCACAAGCCTTTACCCTTAGGTTTTATTCATACTCAAACACGGGAATCAAACCTGTCAAGTACTAGTGCGTACATTCTGGAGGAGCGCTCTACATGAGCCTCGACTCTAGGAATGACACATCGCAGGGATTGTTTTCGACAACATGATAAAGCATAACATAACGTAAAATGAATTACGATTCTAATGGATAACATCAACCTTTCGAATCGTCATATCCATTCGCTTATGTAATCACTAAGGATAGCGTGATTGCATTCTACAATCTCAAGGTATCACATTCGCCTTAACCATAACAACATAATAATACATGCTCCATACAAAGCCCTCTTCACAACTAGACAACTACTTGTCAATGATACACACCTAGGCATCATTGCGCAAGCATTGCCATCTATGTTATTTATCACGACCTAATCATCTTACTAACTCATTTCATTAGTTAACGTAAAGGGTTTCCTCACTATTCTTATAGTCTTTTAAGCATGTTATCACACAATCACAATATGCATATATCATACATCATGCCATCACACAATGGTATAGAGCAATATTATTCATGGAACACACATAATAGCATAACATGCCAAACATAATCAACATAGTAGTTCACATACATATAAAGGTATACAAGCCACTACTACCCTCTACCAAACATCCTTGATTATTTCATGGTCTCACATCACCATTTAATAGCACATAGGATTCTCTTTCCAAGGCTTCAAGTCTCATATCAATCGGAGACTCCCGATTCATGAATTATGGTAGGAATAAGGACCCATACCATTCACATTCATTACATTTCCATCTCTATATTATCAATGCATGGCATAAACATATGTTTCTAATTCAATATCACAAATAGCATTGAAGTAGCTTTCCAACGCTTCCGATCGTGCCTCAATCCGAGTTACGGATCAAAAGTTATGAAGGAAATAAAATGGGAAAATATGCCATGTTCGCTAGGCGAACAGAAACAGAATAAAAAGGACATAAAGTTCGCTAGGCGAACTCTAGGCAAACTTTCGCCTTCCCTTCGCCTTAGGTTCGCTAGGCGAACCCTACGAACCCAAAATTTCCAGGAGCGCTAATATAGGTCATTTGGGGCCAAAAACTCCCATTTCTTAACACCCAATCATCCAAAATACATCAAAACACTCATAGAAACATATATTAGCATGAACATCATCAATTCATCATATATTCAACATTTCAATTCTATTTAGCATGCTTTTACACAAACTTAACCCACGATATTCTCATATTATTTCCCCAATGCTATGCTATCTAATGGAACTCGCCTCTATAACAAGATGAAGATGGAGAAGATTGATGAAGATGAGATGATGATGAGTTGCTTCTTTTTCCATAAGCTTTTCTTTCTTCTTTCCCTTTCTCCTCTTTTCTCTTCTTTCTCTCTATTCTTACTAACTTTCTTCTTCTTTTTCCTTTTCTATTTCTCTTTCCCCAAATATATATAATACATATATAATAAACATATTATATAATATTATCCAATGGTATAAAATATCCCCAATTGATATTTTGTCATATAACACCAATTGACCAAATATTAGAGTTACCAAAATATTCTCTCTTTTACTAGTTAATAATGGTCAGTCTCTTTTATTAATAATTAATCTCTTCAGAGTCTACTAGTTACTCTATTGGTCCCAACTGATGACACTTAGAGCACTTAAGAACTTCAATAAATACATCTGATACACAAAGTGCATTAAAGGGAATTATGGGGTATTATAGGTCCGACCGGCCGATTTGGTCCGATTTTTAAAACACTGCATCAATGACATGTTCAAACACACTATCATGCCTTGCCAAGTGTTTTAAAAACCATACCAAACTGGCCAGTCAAACCGGTCGAATAGGGAATCAGAGAGGTTACCGATCTGGTCTGATTGTTGGATCAGGAACCTAAGATACAATTAAGGGAGTTACAAATTCAAATGAAGAAGATGGTGAAATGGGAAAAATTTTGGAAGAGCATGTTTTGTATTGTTTTAGTAATGGTGGTACTTATAATGTTGTAACAATTGTATCAGTTTGAATGTTTGTATCTAGTTTATTATGTAGCAATCAATATGTGTTTTATCAGTTAATACCAATATGTGTTTGTCATCAATTAATTTGTTTCAGTCCATTATGTATACCAATAATTTATCTGTTGGTTTATACCATGCACAATTATGTATACCAGCAATTGTGTATCACTTGGTTTATACTCAAACACATAAAACAAAGCACTTAAGTCATTACTAATGTGGTGTAAGCCACTAATATCCAGTCATTACATTTCCAAAAGGAACAACACAGGTTCAAAAGACATCATAATGCATAGGTTCAAAAGCATTAATGTATAGATTCAAAAGACATTATATTTCCAAAACACATGTTCAAACTTACCCTAACAACTATAAACTGAGAATAACAGACAAAATGACAGACAACAACTCTAAGTTAAACTAAATTTTCCAGTTTGGTGTGGATCTCTTAGTTGGTGTTGTCCTTCTTGTTGTTGGCCTAACAACAGTCTTGGCTGCACTCGATTTAGTTGTAGGTTCTGGTGGTACAAATGGTCTAGTTTGCCTTCTAATTGGTAACTTTTTAGCCCTTCCATGAGTTGACTGCTAGGATGTTTCACTAGCTGTTTGAGTACCTGCTTGAGTAACTTGCTGGGATGTTTGAGTAGCTGCTTGGGTAACTTGTCGGGATGTTTGTTGTGATACTTTTTGGGATGCATTAGTAGGTGCTTGTTGGGAAGCACTAGTAGGTGCTTATTGGGATGCTTGTTGGGATGTATTAGTAGATTTTTGTTGGGAGGCATTAGTAGGTGCTTGTTGACTAGCTGGTGTCACCGTGCAAGTAAGCTTGTTATGACCTGTTTCTTACATTTGCTACACTTGACAATGACATCAGTCCTTCTCATTTTTCTATTAGAGCCATCAATCTCACCTTGCTCTAGATTCCTCCTCTTTTTTGGCCTTTCAGGCATTTTCCTATACTTAGGTGGATGCACATCAGGATACTATGTTCTTACCCACAGATTTGAGCCATTAACAGGAAAAATCACATGTTTGTACACTTCCATATATCTTAATTTCCTGTAATAATCTGAGATGTAGCCATCAACCTTATGCTTCCTACTCTTCATAGTTGAAAGTGTATGAACACAAGGTAGGCATGTCAGCTCTCATCTTCTGCATGAATAAATGTGTTCCTTCAAATTTACTAAAAACTTGTCTACTGGGTTTTCAAGGTGCCTCACTTCAAAGATATGCTCATCAGACATCCTAAAACAGAAAAATTTTAGTTAAGAATTTTGTATGAAACTTGTATTAAATTTATGTATATTACCTGACAAGACACGTCATCACACTTATTATATGTCTTGAAGTATGATATACTCCAAAATCTTGGTGGGGGTGCTCATCATGTGTTTGTATGCATCTACATTGTCATCCTTCATTCATTTCATCTCTCTTTCCCAAACTTGGTAGTATATTGACTTTGCAGTCTTCCATATGATTTCCTTCAACATTTTACCAGGAAACCTCTTCCTAAAGTTGTTATAAAGATGTCTGACACAAAATCTTTGTTCAACTCTAGGCAATAGTTCATCCATTGCAGGTAATAGTCCCTATGTCATCAGAATTGAAAACACATAATTAGAATTTTAAACACATAATTGTAACACATAAAACATAACTTTTGTTGATCATAAATAAAAATGTATGTGAGGCACTTATCTCTTCCACCAAGGCCATCAATAAGCAACTCCAAAAACCATGTTCAAATATCCTTATTTTCACTTTCCACTACTGCAAATGCTATTGGTAGCATTTGATCATTGGGATCTCTACCTATGGCTGCCAGGATTTGACCTCCACAAAGACCTTTCAAAAAACATCCATAAAGGCATATGAAATATCTGCATAACTTGAAGCTTTCCTTACAAGCTACAAATCATGTGTATAACCTTGTGAAATGGGGTCTTTGATCATCAATACCTTCTTGGGTAGGTTGAAAATTCAGCTTTACAGTTGACCCTAGGTTTGATATTAATAACTCATGTAAATATTCATAAATCCTTGTATAATCCCCTAGGAAAGAACCATCAACCATGTCTCTAGCTGTAAATTTAGCTCTTATGGCCTTAGTCTTGTTGACCCCTACATTCCATTTCTTTTGTGTCTTTTCCTTTATGTCCCTAAGCTTCAATCTAAGGTTGTTTTTCAATGAATTTTAAATCCTTTTGCTCAACCATTTAGTGTTCATCATCTTCACATGATACTCTCTACTGTAACTATGAATGTCTACTACCTTCCTTAGTTACCAAGAATCCTCATTAGGCAACTTAGCACAATAAGCTTCACACTCACATCCATCTTTACACCTAACTCTCACCCCTTATCTTGTCATTTTTAGTGAACTTCAAATTTCTGCCAGATTGGACTGCATATGAGGTTATTGCTTCCTCAAAATCACCTTTGGTACTAAAATACATTCCCACCTTGTAACACCCCAAAATAATTAGAATATTTATTTAAGTGATTTATTATAAATATTCGTGATTTTCGGTGAATTTTGGTGAAATATTTTGATGCCTGATGATTTGTGTTGTGGGGGTATAGATGAAGTTAAGAGGGTGTCAAGAATATTTAGAAGTGTATGATTTATTAGAATTATTTTGATAATAATAATAATAGTGGAATAATGTGAATGATGTCATTTATATTATTATTATTTTAAATAAATGGGGGGGAACACTGAGGGTAAGATGGTAATGTTGGGTGGAATAAGTGAGGACGAAGTTGGGAAATCATAATAGGGGTCCAAGGGGTAAGAGTGACAAAAGGGAAAAGAGAGAGTGGAGAAGTTATTGGGTATGATCGTATTTTGGAAAAGAGCTCTAATGAAAAAGGAGAAGAGGAAGCTAGGGCTCAGAGAAATTCCAGAAGAACCCAAGAGGAGGATCGAAATCAAATTGTCTAAGGTATGGGGAGTATCATTTGTCATTATAATTGATATAAGGGTAGATGTATGAGGGTAGATGTATGAGGGTAGTTGGGGTTTTAGGGGATTATGACGAATTTTTTATTTTGGGATGTGTAGAATGAAGGTAAATGATGTATATGTTGTCTAGTATAATTGTGTTGTTGTTGTAGTATGTTGCCTTGTAATTGATATGCATGATTCTGACTGTATTGGATTGAAATCGCAAGCTATTTTGGGTCTAAACTAGTGCAGAATTGCAACTGAGAAGTTGCAGGTTCGCGCAATTTCGCAGGGCGAACTTCCCGTTTCGCTAGGCGAAGCAATTTCACCCCAACCTCGCCAGGCGAAAGTAGAGGCGAAGAGAGGGTGGAAAACAGGTGCTTCTGGTTTTTGTATGAAGGAGGGGATTCGCCCCTGCTCTACCGAGCCAGCTCTAGGCGAGCAGGAGCAATAAATTTATTTTATTTATTTTCTTTCTTTCTTTGTTGTGCTGCCTAGTGCCTTGTTATTCGTATGCCTTGAGTAATTGATGTGGTGATAATGGAGAGTTGATGTTCTTGTCTGCTAAGAAAGTAGACGAACTTCTAGAAGACAAAGTGTCATACCCCAAATTTTAACCACTAAGATTCCCCATCATTGTGCAAATCATCATCACAATATGGATGGACCATCATACCTCATTAGTCTCCCCAAAGATGGGTGGGCATTCACTACAATCCAATTTAGGGTTGCAAGCCCTCTCAGAGATCTTAGACAAAGGATCAATCAAGGAATGACATGATCTTCAACTTATCTAAACCTCTCAGATATCCATAATGGATCAAGAGGACTCCCACATCAAGGACCAAGCACAAGGCTGCAACATTCCAAGTGGATCCAGCCTCAAGATCGCCAGTGTCACCAAATTAGGGTTTTGGTCAACTGAGGCCTCCAGATGGAAGTTTTCCTCTGGGCATGAGCCAAAGGCTTAAAAGCACAACCTAAGATGCTCCAAGGGACATCATGAACCCAATCATCAAGTCAATTTTGCCTTAGGGGATGCATTCATAAAAAATCAGGAATTAGGGTTTCTTGACCTAATTCACCCCTAAGTTGACTTTTGGGACAAAACATGAGCCAAGACCTCAAGACATGATTTGAGGGTCTCTAACAAACCACATTGATCCATTTGCAACAATGGATTGATCCAAGAAGCTTGATTCACAAGTTTCAAGTTCATCAGAACCACAGTTAGGGTTTCGCGGAAAAAGTCAATTGTACCTTTGACTTTTGACCCATACATGCTCCCAAATCTTGGGACATGATTCAATACACCCTATAACACCTATGAAATCAATCCATCAAGTTTGATTTAGATCAAGGACTTGATTTCATAGAGGATCACACAATTTGGAGTTCATTTGACAAAAAGTCAACTGTGCACAAAAGTCAACTTTGACTTTTTGAGATTTTTCACAATTATGGTTCCCTAACCCTAAAATGATGTTAATGTGTGATTAGAATCATCATTCATCAAGAAAAATCAAAGAAAGTGGGATAACTTATAAAAGGGGTAACCATAAAAAACTTAGAAATTTTCTAAGTTATGGAACAAAGTGGCTAGGGTACCAACTTCCAAGGATCATAACTTGAGATCTAAGCAACCATTTGGGCTGATCCAAAGATGGATTTGTAGCTCTCATGGTATAGTTTAAAAGTGTCAACTACACCTCATTCCAATTCGTCATGTGTTTTGAGTTATGGTTAGATCAAAATGGCTGAAAACATGAAATGGCACTTTTTTCAACACTTAGTGAAATTTTCACTAAGTCAGAATTTGTCTTGTTTTTTTTCCAAAAGTAGGGGGATTTTTCACTTGGATCCAAAAGGTATCAAGACAAACTATGATCACACATGTGTTGTATCATATAAGAGTTTTCCAAAATGGCCAAGAACCCCATCAAACTCAACCTGAGCTAAGAGTTATGACAGTGGCAACATGCCTTGCTGCAACTGTCATAACAAGGCAGATTTGTGCATTTTGCTCGATTTGAGCAAATTTTGCAAATGACAAACAAGTTTATCCATATGAACACCTCAGGGGGAGACCAAGGAGGAACAAACACTGATCCATCATCCTCCCAAGTCATTGGAACCAAAAGTAGCATGCCAAACCTAGAAATGCCTAAAAGAGGGACAAGACTCCATTTTTGGTTTGGAGCATTTAATGGATGCACCAAGGTGGCATGGACTGAGCCCTTTCCAACTGAATTCAGTCAAGACTTATCCAAGAACTAGGGAACCAACAGCCTGTGCTCTAACATCTAGTCAATGGTTAGAGGAGACTTGGATTCCCATTAATCAACATTTGCCAAACTTCTGCAGCAGTTGCAATTCACTATTGCAGCTAAAACAAACTTGCTCTACTATAAATAGAGCTTATTTATGCTCAGTTTAAGTACACCAAAGCCATCAAACAAATGCTTTCGTCAAAATCTCTTTCTTTAGGCAAAAATGCCTTCTTTAGCAAGGTAACTCTGAGTTTTTGAGTTAGAGAGCAATTTCATCACAGCTCATAATCCAAACACATCCAATATGTCATATCTAAGCTGTCCAAACTCACACAAGTGACCTGTAACACCAAAATCACAAAGTCCCCTCTCAAAACCTCAAAATTGGACTTTTTTGCATTTTTCAAGCCATGTCTTGATTCAGTCACTTTTAAAACCAGATAAAACCTCAAACACACTCCAAATATCATCCTTGAACTATCCCAAATGGTTCCACACATCTGGAACACTATTTGAGAGAGTTGTTATTTTGGCCACTTTTGCCCCTTTTGCAAGAAAAGGTCAATTTCCATTCCTGAGGTTTCCAGCTGATTCCAATCATCCTAAAAGCTTCTAAGGTATCATTTGAGAGTGTTTAAAACATCAAAAAATTTCTGGAACAAGGCACTTCACAGATTGCCCAAAAAGCTCATAAAGAGGTAAGCATCTCAACTTGAACTCTTTAAAATATGCATTGCTTTGAGGTCCACTGATCATACACATCTCATACATGTTATATGTGTTGTGTTTGAACCAATTCATCATGTAATTCATGCCTATAACAAGAGATAGCACAGAAAATGCACATTATGGCCTATTTCAAAACCACTATCGGGTTTTGAGGAGGATTGATTTTATGGAAAAACCACCACCACCATTGGATTCCTTAGGAAATTCTAGGCCAGATGCATATAAATTTTGTCTCCATCCATGAAGAAATGAGGAAGTTATGGCCTTCACGTTTCTGACCAAAAACCTTGCCTTGCCTTGCCTTGGCCAGGCCAAGAACAAGGCAAGCCTTGTATATTTATGGCTGGGGTTTGATACACAGATATATCACCACCCCAGTGGTAGGGCGCGCACACTGCACACAAGAGGTCTGGGGTTCGAATCCCCCTCGCCCCAGATCCTATTTTTTACCACTTTTTCATATTTTATTATTTTTCTTATTATTTTTAATGATTTGAAAAATTAATAACTCCCTCAATTTTAATTATTTTTTATTGGTTCTTTTTGCAAAAAATAAAAAAAAAATTGAAATATTTTATTCCACAAAAAAATCAAATTTATATTATTTATTTAATATAGTTGGTATTTTTATGAATAAATTCATTTTTAATTATTTTAAAACATTTTAAAAGTGAATACTCATCTTGAAAAATCAAAACCCAATGAGTTTTAATTCATCTTGTGATTAAAACCTCATTTTTCAAACCTTAACCAAAAATCACAAGTTGTTTATTCAAGCTTATTTGGTGTTTTATCATTTTTTTATCGATTTTCTTTAAGAATTCACTTTTAAAATGATGAAATTAGGGTTTTGATTGATTCCACCCTCATCAATCATTTTCAAACACTTTGGGTCTCTAATAGAGTGTAAGACCCAATCCCCTTTTAACAAAAACAATTTTGGGCCTCAGATATTGTATAAGTCCCTCTGCGTTAAAAGAAAAATCTCGGCACAATCGCCAGTTCAAAAATCAAATCATCTGGGCCTACCCTCGTGTTATAAGCACCATTTCTTTTCTTTTCTTTAAATTTTTTTGGGCCTCTAATAGAGTGTAAGACCCAATCCTTTTTGAAACCAAAATAATTTGGGTCTCAGTTATTGTATAAGACCCATTGCGATTTCAAAAATCCCGGCGCAATTGCCATTTCAAAACGAGAACCATCTGGGCCTACCCTCGTGTTGTAAGTCCCATTTCTTATATTTAAAAACTTTTTTGGGCCTATAATAGAGTTTAAGTCCCAATCCTTTTGTAAATCCACCACCTTTTGGGCCTCAGTCATTGTATAAGTCCCACCGTATTTTCAAAAACAACTGCGTGATCGTCGCCTTTTTAACAAAATCAACTGGGCCACTCCTCGAGCTATAAGTCCCAATTCTTTTTCTTAAAACTCTTAGGGCCTCTAATAGAGTGTAAGACCTAACCCTTTTTTAAACCAAAACTCTTTGGGCCTCACATATTGTATAAGTCCCTCTGTACAATTTTCAAAACAACGGTGCGATCATCGTTAAAACTTGGGCCTCTCCTCGAGCTGTAAGCCCCCAACAATCTTTTCAAAGCACTTTCTCCTTTGATTTTGAATTCAAATATATGTTGTTATCAAAACTTTCTTTGTTGAACAACTAACCAAACAACATGGAAGCTCTACAACGGGTAAGTGTTTATCCGCTTTCATTTACCGCTTTCATATGTATATAACTGTATTGTGGGGCTGCTTCACTGTAAGTCTTCTTTCATATCCTTTTATATACTTGTCACATATCCACTATGTAATACTTGTATAGTTATTTAGAGTTTTCCCCGGCAACTACGTCTAGCACTAGGTAAAGCCTGTTGGTCACTCTCGAATACAAACAAAACTAGATCCCCCGTAGGATTCCAGATACAGTCTTCCCTCCTCTTGGGGTTAAACAATATGGAACAAAGAGAAAGGCAGTATTCTCGGTGAACCTTTTCTCAGACTGTCACTCTTCGAAATTGTCAAAGAAACTCTAACTCCCCAGAGATGATCTTTTCTCTGTGAATGGCGTCTCTTGAGTTTCTTCCAAATTCTTGAACTTTCCTGGAATGATCTCTTCTCTGTGAATTGCATTTCTTGAACTTCTCTTGGTTTGGGGACCCGCAGGCTTCCTAAAAGCATCCCCGCCTCCTCTTGGGCATTGTACAAGGACCCTTTGGCTTCTTAGAAGTTCTCATGCCTTCTCTTGGGCTTAATACAAGGACCCTGACGACCTCTTAAAGGTATAAGACAAAACTTAGTCCTCCTTTGCTAGAGCAGTCTTTCCCGCGTCAAAATTCCGACCATTGTAGGGTTGATACTCATCCCTTAATGCCCGTGCCTCCTCTTGGGCATTGTACAAAAGATAAAACTCTAGACTTGGACAGTCTAAGACCCTTGAGTCTCAAAGACATTCTCAAGCTCCTTTCTAACATATAAAGAAACCCCGGTCTCTCCCATGAGAGTTCCCAACACTTGAAACCGCTTCAAGATCTCCAGAATCCACAGCGGTAAGGCAGCCTCCTCTTGGGCTTTGTACAAATGATTCTCCCTAGCAGAGCTAACCTTTTCAGACTCTCTTGTTGAGTTAACCACTTTTAGCCTCCGTCTTGGGCTTTGTACAAGACATATAAATCACTCTCTTGTTGAGTATAAAAGACTCTCTTTTTGAGTTAATCCTTTCTTTTAGCCTCCATCTCGGGCTTCGTACGAGATAGAAAAACACTCTCTTGTTGAGTATAAAAGACTCTCTTGTTGAGTCAACCACTTTTAGCCTCCGTTTTGGGCTTCATACAAGGCACATATAATCACTCTCTTGTTGAGTATAAAAGACTCTCTTGTTGAGTCAATCTCCTTTCAGCCTCCATCTCGGGCTTCGTACGAGATAGCAAAACACTCTCTTATTGAGTATAAAAGACTCTCTTGTTGAGTCAACCACTTTTAGCCTCCATCTTGGGCTTTGTACAAGACATATAAAACACTCTCTTGTTGAGTATAAAAGACTCTCTTGTTGAGTCAAACCTCTTTAGCCTCCGTCTTGGGCTTCGTACAAGACATATAAAAGCACTCTCTTGTTGAGTCAGTCACTTGTTAGTACTCTCTTGTTGAGTCAACCCTTTTAGCCTCTATCTCGAGCTTCGTACGAGACAAATAATAAACACCCTCTTGTTGGGTCAATAGCCTTCTCTTAGGCTTTGTATAAAGAAAACCCCGGTTGAGTCAATCAACCTTTTAGCATCAAAGTCATGCCTTGCTCACAGCATACAAACATCAATAACTCCTCTTTAGAGATGACAAATTCTCTCTCAGCCAAAACCTTTTAGCTTCATATCTTGGGCTTTGAACAAGATACAAACTGTCTTTAGCTTCACGTCTTGGGCTTTGAACAAGACACCAAAACACCTCTTTCCTCCTAGAATTTCCCTGTTTCGGGAATACGTAGGCATAAGATTGCAAAATCTTAGCGAGCATACTAATAAAAAACCCAAATCTCGTACCTTCATACATCAATCGAAAAACATCAGACCTAACATCTTAAAACCTCATAAATGGTCCAAAAATTATATTCTTAACAAAATAACCGAAGAGGGGCCCACATCTTAATAGCATATGTAAACTAACAATTTTGACTGTTTAAACTCAGTATGCAAGCAGGGTTAATTGGAGACATCTATTTCCCTTCCTTAATCAGCTTAATAGGATAAAAAATGAATCGAACTGTAGTGCCCAAGCGATAGTGATTCAAGACCACAAAAATTGCGCTACACAAAGCCTCGATGTTTGCACTGTTTGCATCATTGTAAGTTGATCGTGAAGCTGCGAGTGTCGAATTACCTGTTGTCCGTGAATTTCCAGATGTGTTTCTGGATGACATAAGTGATTTGCCTCCAGAGTGTGAAGTAGAGTTTGCAGTGGACTTGATACTAGGAATGAGTCCGGTGTCAATGGCTCCTTACTGGATGTCCGCTTCTGAGTTAAGTGAATTGAAGAAACAATTGGAGGAATTGCTTGAGAAAAAGTTTGTTCGACCAAGTGTTTCTTCGTAGGGTGGTTCTGTGTTGTTAGTGAAATTCTGGCATAGCAGACAACAGATGTCCTAACACATGTCAAGACATTGTTCGACATAAACATTTAAACGCAGAGAAATAACAGCAGACTGATACCTTGAATATCAGAACTGCAACAACACAGATGTTACGGCATCTGATCCAACATGTTTATCATGAACACTAACAGAATATGTAAATCTGCAGAATGATAAAAGACACAACAATTGTTAACCCAGTTCGATGCAATTCACCTACATCTGGGGGATACCAATCCAGGAAGAAGACATCACTATCTGTAGAATTATTACAAAGCTAAACTCCCCCGTTTACAACTTTATATCCTAATCTCTACCCAATGAAGACTTTATCCAAGAACATCCTCTTTGATACGAGATACCTCATTCACTTCCCTTAATCACAAACTGTGATATCTACATCATCCTTGTCAATACAGAATTCTGTCAAGCTTTCTTGACAGACACGCTAACTTGGATTTGCTTAAAAGCTTCATCCAAGAATAATACATAATCCAATACCTCAAAGCTTATGGATATGTGCGACACCTATGTCTTCCATAGTGTATCAAACCGATACAGAGGAAGACTTACAACCTAGAAAGCCAACGACTCTCAAAACCCTAACCCTTATTTTCTCTATAAGTTACAAAGGTGTATCAAATCCTAGGCCTAAATAAACTTATATAGGTTTCAGCAGTCTTGGGCTTCATATCTCTGGTCTTTGATTCATTCCTAAAAAGCACATCAAATCTTGGGAAGATTTGTTATAGATTTAAAAACCTGCTAAATCAGTGCAATACTTCAGGATGTCTTGTCTTCAGGTTAGGACATCTTCTTCAACAACTTTGTTCATGGCCAGATTTCTTCATCTTTATCATTACAATTGTTTTACCAAAATTCTGTCAAACCATAAGTGCTTTCAGTTAGTTAAGAAGAAAGACGGTAATATGAGGTTGTGTGTTGATTATCGGCAGTTGAATAAAGTAACTATCAAGAATAAATACCTACTTCTGAGAATCGACGATTTGATGGATCAGTTAATAGGCACTTGTGTGTTTAGCAAGATTGATTTGAGGTCTGGTTATCATCAGATCCGTGTTAAGCCTGATGATATTCCGAAGACAGCTTTTAAGACGAGGTACGGTCATTATGAATACAATGTGATGTCGTTTGGTGTCTCCAATGCACCAGGTGTGTTCATGGAGTATATGAATCGGATTTTCCATGAGTATTTGGATAAGTTTGTTATGGTTTTCATTGATGATATTTTAATATTCTCTAAATCTGAAGAAGAGCATGCTGAGCATTTGAGAACTGCGTTGCAGGTATTGAAAAAGAAGAAGTTGTATGCAAAACTGTCGAAGTGTGAGTTTTGGTTGAAAGAAGTGAGTTTTCTTGGCCATGTGATTTCAAGTGGTGGAATTGTTGTTGATCCTTCTAAGATTGATGTTGTGTTACAATGGGAGACTCCGAAGTCTGCTATTGAGATACAAAGTTTCCTTGGGTTGGCAGGTTATTATCGCAAATTTATAGAAGGTTTTTCTAAGTTGGCATTACCTTTGACCTAGTTGACTCGGAAGGTTCAAGCGTATGTGTGGGATGTTGCATGTGAAAAGAGTTTTGTGGAATTAAAGAAAAAGTTGACGACCGCTCGGTATTGATCTTGCCTAATTTGAATGAATCTTTTGTGGTGTATTGTGATGCGTCAAAGATGGGTCTTGGTGGAGTGTTGATTCAGAATAGACATGTGGTTGCTTATGCTTTGAGTCAATTGAGAGTTCATGAAAGGAATTATCCTACGCATGACTTAAAGTTGGCAGCTGTGGTGGTGTTCGTGTTGAAAATTTGGAGACACTATCTTTTTGGCTATAAATTTGAGATATTCAGTGATAATAAGAGTTTGAAGTACTTATTTGATTAGAAATAGTTGAATATGAGGCAGAGGAGGTGGTTGGAATTATTGAAGGATTATGATTTTGATTTGAGTTACCATCCGGGTAAAGTAAATATGGTGGCGGATGCATTGAGCAGAAAGTCATTGCATATGTCGATGCTTATGGTGAGGGAATTTGAATTAATTGAGTAATTTTGAGATCTGAGTTTGGTATGTGAAGAGACTCCTGACAGTGTGAAACTTAGGTATGTTGAAACTGATCACTGGTATTCTAGAAGAAATCATAATGAGTCAGCAATCTGACTTGAAGTTGATTGATCAATCGACCTTGATTAACCAAGGTAACAGAGACGAATTTCGAATTGATGAGAATTGTGTGATGAGGTTCGGAGATAAAGTGTGTGTTCCAGATGTTCCAGAACTTAAGAAGAGTATTCTAGAGGAAGGGCATCGAAGTAGGTTGAGTATTCATCCCAGTGCTACGAAGATGTACCAGGATTTGCAGAAATTATTTTGGTGGCCAAGTATGAAGAAGGATATTGCAGAGTTTGTTTATGCTTTTTGACTTGTCAGAAGTCAAAGATTAAACATCAGAAGCCTTCGGGTATGATGCGACTGTTGAATATTCCAGAATGGAAATGGGATAGTATTTCCATGGATTTTGTGTCGGGGTTGGCGAAGAGTGTGAAAGGGAATGATTCAATTTGGGTGATTGTGGATAGATTAACTAAATCAACTTATTTCTTATCGATGAAGATTAATCATTTTATGCAGAAGTTAGCTAAGATGTATATTGAGGAATTAGTGAAGTTGTATGGGATACCTTCGAGTATTGTGTCGGATAGAGACCCGAGATTTACGTAGAGGTTCTGGACAAGTTTGCAAGATGCTTTGGGTACTAAGTTGAGGATGAGTTCTGCATATCATCCGCAAACGGATGGTCAGACAGAGAGAACTATCCAATCTTTAAAGGATTTGTTGAGAGCTTGTGTATTGGACCAAGGAGGATCTTGGGATAGCCATTTTTCGTTGATTGAGTTCACTTACAATAATAGTTTTCATGCTAGTATTGGGATGGCGCAGTATGAAGCTTTGTATGGAAGAAGGTGTAGAACTCCATTGTGTTGGTATGAGTCAGGCGAGAGTGCTGTACTCGGACCTGAGATTATGCAGGAGACGACTGAGAAGATTAAGATGATCCAAGAGAGGATGAGAGCTGCACAGAGTCGTCAGAAGAGCTACCATGATAAGAGGAAGAAAGCACTTGAATTCCAAGAGGGAGATTATGTGTTTTTGAGAGTTACGCCAGTGATTGGTGTGGGTCAAGCTTTGAAGTCTAGCAAGCTCACTCCGCATTTTTTTGGTTCGTATCAGATTATGCAGAGGATATGAGAAGTAGCATATCGAGTTTCTTTACCGTCGTCGCTTGCAAATTTACAAGATGTGTTTCATGTATTTCAGTTGAGGAAATACATTCCAGACCCGTCGCATGTGATCCAGATGGATGACGTACAGGTAAGAGATAACCTGACTGTTGAAGCATTGCCTGTGCGGACTGATGGGCAAGAAATGAAACAACTACGGGGTAAAAACATTGCTTTGGTGAAGGTGTTATGGGGTGGACTGTAACACCCCTTCTATACCCCGTACAAAAATCGGAATAAACTAATCTTATAAATAAAACATCAGAGCAAAGAATAATTTATCATGATATAGCCAGAGATGTCACACCAACGTGAACTAAAACATTATGCTCATATAGATATATAACAACCTGATAGTCATATAATCATAGGAACTCAGTTCCAAAAATATCCTCGTTCAGTTACAGAATTAAAGCGGAACATCCATAACTGATGTCATCACAAAAGATAAGTATGTCATATACATGTTCATAGAAGCCACCATATACAAGCCAAAAGAAACATCTACACTCGAACCCCGACTACCCGTGTTACATATCAGAACCGACGGAACGACAAAAGACGAAGACACTAATCTTCGCAAAAGACTCCAGCCTCTAATCTGCAATGCCTCATAGAGCATTAAACCATAGCAGAAGGGTGAGAAACAGGATTATAATATAATTGCATATCATTATATAACACTTAGCAAAATATGCACAATTATTCTCACCACACAAATATGATACTTGTAAACAACACAAGACATATTCAACCCATTTCACACATCAATCACATAAGCATATACATTAACACAATGCATAACAAATCCTTCTCAAAATTCAACACATAAACATTCATGTAATGAATTATGCAAATGCACAGAGACCGACACAACGACTCTATGCATGCGGTACCATTAGTCCCCCAGGAACTCTTGGAATCATCGCTCGTTACTTAGGGTAACTCCCCGTCGGGCATACGATGTTCCCCGTCGCTACCACTTATCACCAAGCATACGACGTTATGGATCGTTTTTAGTCCTTTATAATAGGCACACGATCAATACAACAATTGCTTACACCCATAAGGGATCTACAATTCAACATGCATTGTTTACACCCACGAAGGGATCTTACAATGTCTAACTGCATTGTTTACACCCACGAAGGGATCTTACAATGTCTTCATGCATTGTTTACACCCACGAAGGGATCTTACAATGTCTTCAACATGATGCATGTCATATAATGACCCATGGCAATCAAGACTCATACATTAAATCATGCATTTCAAGTACATATAAAGTAATGCACACAATTGCCCAAAATGGCCACAAACACTAATATACCATTCCACAACATCAAATTCCCATCAAAGAATCATCACACAAGCCATCTCATAACATATCATAACATGTCTTACAATATTGAAAAATAACTCAAAATTCCATTTTACGATTTCTCGGAAAAGTCGGCTAAAAGTCGGCCAAAAATAATATTTTCTATCATCATCAAAAAGTACTCATCGACAGCTTCGATTCGGTATAAAGAACTCTTAAATACGATAAACGGTTAACAAGATATGAATATTTCAAAATAACGCAAAACATAAACCGGACGCCCGACACTACGAAACGGTTCGTAAAAACTGTACCGATTGGAGCAAGTTCAGACCCCAAAACTATTTTTCCTAGAAATAACATCTCGTTAGCTTCCCAACGCTTCGAACGAGGGTTAAAATCGACTTACGGTTCAAGAGATATGAATTTCCGAAAATTACACGAAAACAGAATTTTCACCTACAACACGCGTCCGTACGACGCGCACAAAAACCAGAATTTTGGGGCAGCTGCTGCCAGCCGCGCACAAAAACCAGAATTTTGGGGCAGCTGCTGCCAGCCGCGCGAAACCCCTCAAAACCCGACCGATTCTCAGAATTCCCTCAAACAAAACACGCGGTAATATCACATAAATGCATACGGACATATTAGGATCAAGAAAAACCCGATTCCTCGACTTTTCGAAATCACTATTCATACACATAATCAAAACTCAAAAACACAAAATCTTCAATTATCAACCGATTTTAACGAAACGAGTTTCTATAACGTCGGCCTAACCTCACACGACTAAACTACACAATTTGTTTCGAATTTCATCCGTAAAAACTCCCGATTTTATCGATTATGTCAAAAACTAACCTAAACTCAATATTTTCCTACACAATCCAAACAATTCAAAAACAAACGGATATAATCGTATACAATGATATAATAACCGAGTTTCGCACCCTTACCCGATAAGAAACCGATTCCCGAAGCTCGTTTGGTGAATTTTCCAACTTTTCTTCACTTTCTCTTCACTTCTCTATTTCTCTCTTTTTCTTCTCTTTTGAAAAAACTCTTACTAACTTTTCTTTTTCTTCTTTTCTAAACTTATAATACTTTCTAACTTACTAACTTATTATATTTTCTTAACTTAAAATCTACACTTCTAATAAATATTAAAACTAACTATTAATTAAATACCACTAATTATAAAATATCTAATATACCCTCTATTCTAATTTTCCCGCGAAATCTCCAAAAACGGTAAAAATACAACATATGTAAAAACAACATATTAACTTACCAACATCATAATTAACATAAATATCTATTAAGTACACAAAATCCAAAACATCACAGAAACGTACACGCCGCCCGGCGACACATACTTCGCCCGGCGAGGCTAATAAAACACCAACTTCACCATTCACATAAATATTGCTCAATTAAATAAAAGACTCAATAACAAAACATCAATTAGCACAAAAATAGGGAATATCAAAAACAGACCGTTACAACTCTCCCCCACTTTAGAAATTTTCGTCCTCGAAAATATTACCTGATTCAAACAACTCCGGATACGACTCCCGCATCCGACTTTCCAATTCCCATGTCAAATTGCCCTCAGCAGCGCCTCCCCACGCCACTTTCACAAGTGCAATCTCCTTGCCTCTTAACCTTTTCAACTCGCGATCTAAAATCCTCACCGGTAAAACCTCAACCGTAAGATTATCTCTTACCTCAACCTCATCCATCGGAATCACATGAGACGGATCTGGAACATACTTCCGTAGCTGTGAAACATGGAAAACATCATGTAGATTCGAAAGATTCGGTGGCAATGCTATCCTGTAAGCCACTGCACCAACTCTTTCGGATATCTGATATGGACCAATAAAACGAGAAGTCAACTTCTTCGACTTCAAAGCACGACCCACACCCGTAACCGGTGTAACTCTCAAAAACACATGGTCGCCTTCTTGAAATTCAAGATCTTTCCTTCTCTTGTCATGATAGCTCTTTTGTCTACTTTGAGAAGTTTTCATCTTCTCCCGAATAAACTTCACTTTCTCCGTTGTTTGTTGTACCATTTCCGGTCCAACTATCGTCCTCTCGCCGGTTTCATGCCAACACAAAGGTGTTCGACATCTCCGACCATACAAAGCCTCAAATGGTGCCATACTTATACTCGAATAAAAACTGTTATTGTAAGTGAATTCAATCAACGCCAAATAACCATCCCAAGCACCACCTTGCTCGAGTACACAAGCACGCAATAAATCCTCCAACGATTGAATCGTCCTCTCGGTTTGACCGTCCGTTTGCGGATGATAAGCCGAACTCAATCTTAGCTTAGAACCCAAAGCCTTTTGTAAACTCTCCCAAAACCTCGATGTAAACCTAGGATCTCTATCCGATACAATACTCTTAGGAACTCCATGTAACTTCACCACCACAAGAACATAAATCTCGGCTAACTTCTCCAAAGGATAACTAATATCAATTGGAATAAAGTGAGCAGATTTAGTAAGCCTATCAACAATTACCCAAATAGCATTATGACCTCTTTGCGTATTCGGCAATCCCGTAACAAAATCCATCGATATACTATCCCATTTCCATTCCGGAATATCCAACGGTTGCATAAATCCACTCGGTTTTTGATGTTCCACCTTAGACTTTTGACAAGTTAAGCATGCATACACAAATTGAGCAACGTCCCTCTTTAATCCGAACCACCAAAAGATTTTTCTCAAATCTTGATACATTTTGTTCGCTCCCGGATGAATACTTAAGTTACTTCGGTGCCCTTCTTCCAATATCATCTTTTTTAACTCCACATCACCGGGAATACAAATACGACCACGGAATCTCAAAACTCCAAAATTATCAACTTTGAAATCTTCATTCTCATTCAACATCAAATCAACGAATTTCAAGTCCAACTTTTGCTTTTCACCTACCGTTGCAAGAAAATCATTTGTAACATGTAGCATACCAAGTCTCACACTTCTCGGCGTCATTTCACAAACTAAACTCAAGTCTCTAAAATCCTCCAAAAGTTCCCATTCTTTCATCATCAATGCGGACATATGTAACAACCTCCGACTTAAGGCATCGGCCACCACGTTTGCCTTACCCGGATGGTAATTCAAACCAAAATCATAATCCTTTAAAAATTCTAGCCACCTCCTTTGTCTCATGTTCAACTCTTTTTGATCAAATAAATATTTCAAGCTCTTGTGATCACTAAAGACTTCAAATCTCGCACCATAAAGATAATGCCTCCATATTTTCAAAACAAACACCACGGCCGCTAACTCCAAGTCATGTGTAGGATAATTCTTTTCATGCACTCTCAATTGTCTAGATGCATATGCCACAACTTTTCCATCTTGCATCAAAACACCACCTAAACCCGTCAATGAAGCATCACAATACACAACAAATGGTTCATTAGGATTAGGCAAAATCAAGATCGGAGTCGTTGTCAACCTTCTCTTTAGCTCATTGAAACTCTCTTCACAATGAATATCTCAAATGAAAGCCTTTCCTTTACAAGTCAATTGCGTTAAAGGAAGTGCCAATTTCGAAAATCCCTCAATAAACCTCCGATAATAACCTGCCAAGCCTAAAAAGCTTCGAATCTCCGTAACCGACCTAGGAGCCTCCCATTGCATCACCGCATCTATCTTGGATGGATCAACACTAATACCACTACCGGAAATAACATGTCCAAGGAAACTTACTTCCGACAGCCAAAATTCACATTTTGACAACTTAGCATACAATTGTTTTTCTTTCAAAATTTGCAACACAATTCTCAAATGCTCTTCATGCTCCTCTTGAGACTTAGAGTAAATCAAAATATCATCGATGAACACAACCACAAAACGATCCAACTGTTCATGAAAAATACGATTCATGTATTCCATAAACACACCCGGCGCGTTAGAAACCCCGAATGGCATCACGGAGTATTCGTAATGACCATACCGTGTCCTAAAGGCCGTCTTTTGAATATCCTCTCCTTTCACACGAATCTGGTGGTATCCTGATCTCAAATCAATCTTGCTAAAAACATTCGCACCAACCAATTGGTCCATCAAATCATCGATCCTTGGAAGCGGATACTTGTTCTTAATTGTCACTTTGTTCAACTGTCGATAATCAATGCATAACCGCATACTCCCGTCCTTCTTCTTTACCAACAATACCGGAGCACCCCAAGGAGAAACACTTGGCCTTACAAATTTCTTGTCCAACAAGTCATTCAATTGCTTTTTCAATTCTACCAATTCCGATGCCGACATACGATACGGTGCCATCGAAATCGGTCTAGTACCCGGAACTAGATCAATAGAAAATTCAACTTCTCTTTCCGGCGGTACGTCCGTAATATCTTCCGGAAATACTTCTGGAAATTCACACACCACTGGAAACACATCAAGCTCAACTTTACTCTCCACCGACAATGATGCAAACAAACCAAACAATTGAGCTTCGTCCGCTAAAAGTTTCTTCAACTCTTTAGTGGATAGGAAACTCTCAAATTCATCACCTTCCATAGAAGGAAACCTTACTAACTTGTGATAGCAATCTATATGAACTCGATTAAATTGCAACCAGTTCATACCCAAGATCACGTTCAATCCCACCAACGGCAAACATACTAAATCCATAACAAAGTCTTTACCATACATAGTTAAAGGACAACTCATACACACCAAAGATGTATTTACCGACCCTGAAGCAGGAGTCTCAATAACCATTTCAGCACCCATCAAAGTTAACGCAAGATTCAAACGCTTCGCGCACTCAGACGAAATAAACGAATGAGTCGCTCCCGTATCAATAACAGCAACTAAAGGTGTACTATTAATAAAACACGTACCTTTAATCAAACGGTCTGCATTCGTAGTTTGAGTCCCCGCCAATGCAAACACCTTTCCGCCCGCTTGAGCTTGTCTTGGTTTCGTGCACTTTGTACTATAGTGACCATTCTCCCCACAATTATAACACTTGACCGTATTCCTCCTACAATCAGCAGTCACATGACCCGTCAAACCACAATTAGAACACTTGTTCATATTCCTCCTACACTCCGACACACGATGACCCATACCACCACAATTATAACATTTCATAGAAGAATTCATTCCTCCTCCACTCGGCTTCCTATCAAAAGTAGCCTTCTGTTTCCCCTTATCAGCAGAAGTCACATAAGGCCTACCTCTGAACTGCCCTTTTCCTTTCTTATCATTCAGATTCTTGTAATGAGTAGCACGTGCTTTGCTATCCTCATCAAAAATCCTACTTTTGTTCACCAACACTGGAAACTGCCTGATCTCCTGATAACCGATACCCTGCTTGATTTCTGGCCTCAAGCCATTCACAAACTTCAAACACTTTGACCTCTCAGAACCAGCCGTATTATAATTAGGACAGAACTTCACAAGTTCCTCAAACTTAGCAGCATAATCCGCAACAGAGGAATTATCCTGCTTCAGTTCAAGAAATTCAATTTCCTTCTTACCTCTCTCATCTTCCGGAAAATACTTTTCCAGAAAAGCATCCTTGAACACAGCCCATGTAACCACTATTTCATCCTCCTCAAACCTCTGAGAAGCATTCGCCCACCAATCTTCAGCTTCCTTTTCCAACACATGAGTACCAAATTGCACCTTCTGATCCTCGGAACACCTAATGAAACGGAAGATCTTCTCAATCTTCTTCAGCCAAATCTGTGCTCCCTCAGGATCATGAGTACCTTCGAAGCTCGGTGGATTATTCTTCTGAAACTTATCCATACTACGCGACTCCTCGTCCGCCGCAGCATTCGGTAAATTCTGCATCGCTTGCGCCATAGCTTGCATGGCCGCAGTCATAGCAGCGTCACGTCTTGCCGCCATAATCTGAACATTCCCAATGATAGCAAATTATGGTTAAACAACCACTCCACAGAGTGCAACAGACCAACAAGACACAACCGACACGACAACATGGTCGGACAAACCAAACATTGGCTCTGATACCACTTAATGTAACACCCCTTCTATACCCCGTACAAAAATCGGAATAAACTAATCTTATAAATAAAACATCAGAGCAAAGAATAATTTATCATGATATAGCCAGAGATGTCACACCAACGTGAACTAAAACATTATGCTCATATAGATATATAACAACCTGATAGTCATATAATCATAGGAACTCAGTTCCAAAAATATCCTCGTTCAGTTACAAAATTAAAGCGGAACATCCATAACTGATGTCATCACAAAAGATAAGTATGTCATATACATGTTCATAGAAGCCACCATATACAAGCCAAAAGAAACATCTACACTCGAACCCCGACTACCCGTGTTACATATCAGAGCCGACGGAACGACAAAAGACGAAGACACTAATCTTCGCAAAAGACTCCAGCCTCTAATCTGCAATGCCTCATAGAGCATTAAACCACAGCAGAAGGGTGAGAAACAGGATTATAATATAATTGCATATCATTATATAACACTTAGCAAAATATGCACAATTATTCTCACCACACAAATATGATACTTGTAAACAACACAAGACATATTCAACCCATTTCACACATCAATCACATAAGCATATACATTAACACAATGCATAACAAATCCTTCTCAAAATTCAACACATAAACATTCATGTAATGAATTATGCAAATGCACAGAGACCGACACAACGACTCTATGCATGCGGTACCATTAGTCCCCCAGGAACTCTTGGAATCATCGCTCGTTACTTAGGGTAACTCCCCGTCGGGCATACGATGTTCCCCGTCGCTACCACTTATCACCAAGCATACGACGTTATGGATCGTTTTTAGTCCTTTATAATAGGCACACGATCAATACAACAATTGCTTACACCCATAAGGGATCTACAATTCAACATGCATTGTTTACACCCACGAAGGGATCTTACAATGTCTTCATGCATTGTTTACACCCACGAAGGGATCTTACAATGTCTTCAACATGATGCATGTCATATAATGACCCATGGCAATCAAGACTCATACATTAAATCATGCATTTCAAGTACATATAAAGTAATGCACACAATTGCCCAAAATGGCCACAAACACTAATATACCATTCCACAACATCAAATTCCCATCAAAGAATCATCACACAAGCCATCTCATAACATATCATAACATGTCTTACAATATTGAAAAATAACTCAAAATTCCATTTTACGATTTCTCGGAAAAGTCGGCTAAAAGTCGGCCAAAAATAATATTTTCTATCATCATCAAAAAGTACTCATCGACAGCTTCGATTCGGTATAAAGAACTCTTAAATACGATAAACGGTTAACAAGATATGAATATTTCAAAATAACGCAAAACATAAACCGGACGCCCGACACTACGAAACGGTTCGTAAAAACTGTACCGATTGGAGCAAGTTCAGACCCCAAAACTATTTTTCCTAGAAATAACATCTCGTTAGCTTCCCAACGCTTCGAACGAGGGTTAAAATCGACTTACGGTTCAAGAGATATGAATTTCCGAAAATTACACGAAAACAGAATTTTCACCTACAGCACGCGTCCGTACGACGTGCACAAAAACCAGAATTTTGGGGCAGCTGCTGCCAGCCGCGCGAAACCCCTCAAAACCCGACCGATTCTCAGAATTCCCTCAAACAAAACACGCGGTAATATCACATAAATGCATACGGACATATTAGGATCAAGAAAAACCCGATTCCTCGACTTTTCGAAATCACTATTCATACACATAATCAAAACTCAAAAACACAAAATCTTCAATTATCAACCGATTTTAACGAAACGAGTTTCTATAACGTCGGCCTAACCTCACACGACTAAACTACATAATTTGTTTCGAATTTCATCCGTAAAAACTCCCGATTTTATCGATTATGTCAAAGACTAACCTAAACTCAATATTTTCCTACACAATCCAAACAATTCAAAAACAAACGGATATAATCGTATACAATGATATAATAACTGAGTTTCGCACCCTTACCCGATAAGAAACCGATTCCCGAAGCTCGTTTGGTGAATTTTCCAACTTTTCTTCACTTTCTCTTCACTTCTCTATTTCTCTCTTTTTCTTCTCTTTTGAAAAAACTCTTACTAACTTTTCTTTTTCTTCTTTTCTAAACTTATAATACTTTCTAACTTACTAACTTATTATATTTTCTTAACTTAAAATCTACACTTCTAATAAATATTAAAACTAACTATTAATTAAATACCACTAATTATAAAATATCTAATATACCCTCTATTCTAATTTTCCCGCGAAATCTCCAAAAACGGTAAAAATACAACATATGTAAAAACAACATATTAACTTACCAACATCATAATTAACATAAATATCTATTAAGTACACAAAATCCAAAACATCACAGAAACGTACACGCCGCCCGGCGACACATACTTCGCCCGGCGAGGCTAATAAAACACCAACTTCACCATTCACATAAATATTGCTCAATTAAATAAAAGACTCAATAACAAAACATCAATTAGCACAAAAATAGGGAATATCAAAAACAGACCGTTACATGGACCAGCTGGTGAGAGTTGGACTTGGGAATACGAAGATCAGATGAGGGAGTCAGATCCGACTCTGTTTCCTTCAGGTAATTTTCGAGGACGAAAATTCTTTAAGTGGGGGAGAGTTGTAACACCCCAAAACAATTAGAATATTTATTTAATTGATTTATTATAAATATTCGTGATTTTCGGTAAATTTTGGTGAAATATTTTGATGCCTGATAATTTGTGTTGGGGGGGTATAGATGACGTTAAGAGGGTGTTGAGAATATTTAGAAGTGTATGATTTATTAGAATTATTTTGATAATAATAATAGTGGAATAATGCGAATAATGTTATTTATATTATTATTATTATTATTTTAAATAAAAGGGGGGAACACTGAGGGTAAAATGGTAATGTTGGGTGGAATAAGTGAGGACGAAGTTGGGAAATTATAATAGGGGTCCAAGGGGTAAAAGTGCCAAAAGGGAAAAGAGAGAGCGGAGAAGTTATTGAGTACGATCGTATTTTGGAAAAAAGCTCTGAGGAAAAAGGAGAAGAGGAAGCTAGGGCTCAGAGAAATTCCGGAAGAACCTAATAGGAGGATCGAAATCGAATTGTGTAAGGTATAGGGAGTATCATTTGTCATTATAATTGATATAAGGGTAAATGTATGTAGGTAGTTGGGGTTTTAGGGGATTAAGACGAATTTTGTGATTTTGGAATGTGTAGAATGAAGGGAAATGATGTATATGTTGTCTAGTATGATTATGTTGTTGTAGTATGTTGCCTTGTGATTGATGTGCATGATTCTGACTGTATTGGATTGAAATTACAAGCTATTTTGGGTCTGAACTAGTGCAGAATCGCAACTGAGAAGTTGCAGATTCGCGCAATTTCGCCGGGCGAACTTCCCGTTTCGCTGGGCGAAGCAATTTCGCCCCAACCTCGCCAGGCGAAAGTAGAGGCGAAGAGAGGGTGGAAAATGGGTGCTCCTGGTTTTTGCATTAAGGAGGGGATTCGCCCCTGCTCCGCCGGGCGAAACCCAGGCGAGCAGAAGAAGTAGTTTTATTTTATTTATTTTCTTTCTTTCTTTGTTGTACTGCCTTGTGCCTTGTTGTTCGTATGCCTTGAGTAATTGATGTGTTGTATTTTGATGATTAAGACGTGATGATTTGTGATGTAATGTGAAGAATTTTGATGCATGATAATGACGTAATACCATGATGTTTTCGATGAAATATTTATGAATGATGATGCAACTTGATGATCCTGTGATGATGATGATTATGACGTTTTGCATCATGCATTCATAGCATTTAGGACTTCGATCCAGTGTTGATGATATGACTTCGGTCCAGTGTTGGCTTCAATCCCATTGTGTGGATTGAGGTGTTTATATTGTGCTCCGGTTCTTGTGTAAAATCGATCCTATTGGTGGGGGTCTTTGGAGGGTGATGGCCCAGTGTCCATCAACATGAAGATTTGATACCACATGCATGAGTCTATGTTGTTGCATTTCATGTTACGTGACATTGCAAAATCGTGAATGAATGATGTTATTGATGAAGTGATTTTAAATGATGTATGATGATGTTGACTCGATGATGATTATGTTGTTTGATGCACATGAACTGTTGATGTCGTTGTATTTATATATCTTATCTTTATATCGTGTATAATGATTTGTGATTACTCACCCTGCCTGTTTGAATGTTGCCTCCACGTGGGTAACGTGCATGTGATCAGGATTAGCTCTCTCGGTCCGTGAAGAACTAGTTTTGAAGTATTTTGTTATTTCTGTTGAGTAGAGGGTCTTGCTTTAATATGTAACATCGGGTCGGGGAGTTGGAGTCGAACCATTGTGTTCTTTTTTCTTGTTGACAATCATGATGCTATGAGTTTCTTGGTTTAAGACGTTTTGAATTATAAATTGTGTTGAGTTTTGAATTTCCGCTACATAGTAATTGATCGAATTTATGATGATAAAACCTGTGTTATGGAGTAGGACGTTATTGTGAAGTTTTATGTCGAAATGTGACACCTTTTTGGTGATGTACTATGATATATTTTCTTATATTCACCGTGAACGTTCTGTGGGGTAGAAGGGTGTTACACACCTCCTATTTGTAATTGGACATGCCTTTTTGTAACTTGAACATTAGGTACTTCTTTCTCCTAACTCCACTGCTATCTTCACTATCACACTCACTTTCTAGATCCTCACTTTCATCATTACTCCCTTTAAACTCTTCTTTATTTTCTTCCCACTTTTCTTTACCTTTTTTGTTGTTCCCCTCTTGATCATCATCTTCATTCACATTAGTTAATTAGATTAGCCTTTTCCTCATCCAATTCATCATCATACTCATCAGATTCATTATCAAATGCCACCTCCATTGCACTATCATAATTGAAGCTCTCATCCTCACTGTCATCAGAACTAACATCATCATTAACCTCACCACCCCTATGCCCATTATCATCATTTGTATTAGTTTCCATTACCTCATGTTCCCTTACATCACTTTCCCTTACATCATTTTCCCTAACATCAGTTTCCCTTACACTTTTCTTCCCACTTGCCTCACTATCCTTCAACTCAGTTTCCTTCAACCCCCCATTAATTGCTTCTTCATACATTGTAACAAGAACTTCTTCACTCTCATCTATAATGTCATTTTTCTCTACTACTACCTCATCAAGGGGACCATCATAATAATCAGGCTGTGACAATGTGTGTTGAATACAGATGTTAACACTAAGATGAACCATATAGAGATCAATAATCTCTAAGGCACCTTTGTCATCAACCAACACATTCATCCCAAACGTGGGATCCCTATAATATATCTTCACTGTGGCATTATAACCTAAATCCTTAAAACAACCTAAAAACTCAAAATAACCCCACCTATCAACTTCTATTTTCAAATCATCCACCTCACCCCCTTCGTACACACTAAAATCCTCATAAACAAATTCACCACTGTGATGGATTTTTAGGTGCAAATAGTCATCCATTTCAAACTATGTCCTAAGTAGAAGCGCATATAAAAGAAGGATTTCAGAAAGTTTCAATAAACATTAATAAATCAGTTCAAACAATTAAAGGATTCACTTTCGATTTCACCCTAATAAACTATGCCCTAAGTAGAAGCACAGATAAATTAGTTCAAACATACCTCTGATAAGCAGTTCTGCCTTCGATTTCACCTTGAACAAAAGTATTTGCCTCAACTCGCAGCTGATTCACTTTGAATATACGATAATAGTTGCGCTAGGGTTTGCTTCAAAACTTCTGAATGTCTCGTTTAATTCCCCTTTCTTTTTCAAGCTTGTAAAGTTATATTCCACATGGAAAAATACACATCAGCTACACTGTGCGCCACACGAACACTACCATTGACTTTGACTAACGGTGTAGACGGAAAGGATGAACGTGACATTATTTAAACAATTAAAGGATCAATTTGGAACTTTTTAAAATTAAGGGACCAAAATGTACCCCGAGGTAAACTTAAATAAACAAAAAGGGTATTTTGCCAATATTTCTTATTAAGAAAAACCATCTTTATCTTCAACATAACGTTTGAATAACTCCTCAATTGGAAGATCCATTTCATTGTGCAAAACTGCCAATTCCTCATGCCTTTCTTCTATAGTTACAAAAGCCTTGTCTTCTTCGAGGGTGTGCTCATCATCATCCTAGAAACATTAACATTAAGTTTATATCACTGGAAAAACATACATAATAATCAATTGAGAGAGACAGTGCCGGTGTTTTTAAATTTCCAAAAGAAAAATCAAGGTTGAGAAAACTTCTTTAGAGTGCACATATGAATATTCTCCATTGCGTGCTTAATGATTCTAAGAACCATATGCTTTTCTTGTGCATCATAAGAGAGTTAGTGAGCCTATAAACAATGAGATACTAAGCTTTCATGAACCTTTTCACAAAATATTTAAAGATTTGTTGCTTACTTGCTTCTTTCTTCTGAAATCAAAACCCCTAAAAATAAATAAATAAAAACCCCATAAATAAGAAGAAGCAAGCGAAAAATGAAATTATAACACCATAAATGATAAGAATAAATCTAAGGATATTAACTACAAGTTCAACATCTATTCGCGTAAACTCTTTCCCATAAACTCTTTTCAAAATATAAGAATATATCTAAGATTGAAATGAAAGATGAGTTTCTACGATACCATAGAATCGAGACAAAGATTGGCATGACTATGCGTTTATTCATTTGCGTGTTTGCTTCGTCTTCCATTTCACAATAATTTGTGACTCCGTCTTCCATTTCTCAGAAGGTGTTAAAGAGAGGGAACAAATAAGGAAAAGTTTAGGATGAGGGTCAATGCAATTCGCTATTTCTTCTTTGTCTTTGATATTGACATGGATTTTTGTTGGATTTCTTCATACTAATTTATGGATTTGATCCAAACCTTTTCCCATTCTCGGTGGGAGAGAAAGAAAAAGAGAGGGAATGAAGATTGATTAACCTCAAAACATGAATGGAATGAGCATTTGAAACATGTATTTAGAGGGAAATATAGTGGAAATGCTGACTTAATTGATACACGTGGAATGAGTAAAGTTGATTGTGAATAATTTTTAGTGGTGCATTTGTTGATCACCTAAATACCCTTATGATAGTGTAAACTAGTGGAATAGTAAAGGATAGTAAAGGGAGTTGTTGTAAATGTGCCTTAAAACCTTTGTTGATGAAGAGAAAGAAAACATATTTCGAGCTTTTTCGATTCGGTCCATGGATCCATGTGATTTTAGGTTTTGTTTATTGGGTATTTGCTATTATAAATATGTATCTCTTATATGCTTGGAGTGTGACAATCTTAGAGTTTACACCAACAAGGGAAAGCAAGAGTTTAAAGGTATAGCATAGGATTTTAACTATTCACAAGGAAAACATTAGAAAAGCAAAGGTTTAGGGAAACCTTTGGGGTTGTTTAAGGTTATTGTGAAACACTGTTACACCTTGGGTTTGAGTGATTCATATATTGAGAGTTGGAGAGGTTGGGAAACACTTGGGTAGAAAATAAGGTTGTTCTTGGGAACCTGAAGGCGAAGACTATTTTCTTGTAACTCATCTGTAATCACTTGTAACAACTTTTTGAGTATAGTGAATTAGAGAGCTGCTCTCCCCCTCAGAGTAGATCGTTTGATCGAACTGGATAAACAAACCTTTGGTTTTTTCTTGCCTTATTCTGTTATATTATCTGTGTACGGATTATTATTGTTGAAGACCATTTATTTTGGTTGCTATTGTTCTTTGCCTCACAAATTGATATTGAATTTTGTCGTAATTCACAACAAGATTCACAACAAGTGGTGCGGTGAGTTTGGAGCAAAGAGATATTGTTGATAAGTGAACACCATGGTTAGTAGATGGCCGATTGAGAAATTTTTCGGTAACAATGACTTCAGGTTGTGGAAAATTAAGATGCAAGCAATTTTAATTCTAGAGAAGTGTATCGATGCTTTGAAGAGTGAATCATTGATGCCTGCAGGGCTTACACAAGTACAGAAGACCGAGATGGTGGATAAGGGCAGAAGTGCCATTATCTTGTGCCTCAGGGATAAAGTTCTAAGAGAAGTCGCCAAGGAGCAAACTGCGGTTGCTATGTGGGCAAAACTTGAATCATTGTATATGACAAAGTCTTTGGCTCACATGTTGTATCTGAAACAACAACTCTATTCATTCCAAATTGTGGAGAACAAATCCATAGTTGAGCAGCTCATAGAATTTCACAAGATATATTATTGATGATTTTGAGAATATTGAAGTGAGGATTGATGATGAGGACAAGGCTTTGCTCCTGTTGAGTTCATTACCTAGATTCTTTGAGCACTTTAAGGACACCCTTCTTTATGGTAAGGAAGGTACTATTACTTTGGACAAAGTCCAGACGGCGGTGAAATCCAAAGAATTTTCAAAGTCAAAAGATTTGAAGATTGAAGATAATGGTGAAGGCTTAAATGTGTCAAGAGAAGGAGGTGGGCATAAAGGGATATCCAAATCAAAGAGGTCTGACAAGTCAAAGGTAAAATGTTTTAATTGTCAGAAAATCGGTCACTTTAAAAGGGATTGTCCTGAAAGAAAGGTCAATGAAGATTCTGTTCAAGCTGTAGTTGCATTGGGTGAGGAAAGTTATGAGGATGCCGAAGCACTAGTAGTATCGAGTTTGGAAACTGAAGATAGTTGGGTCATTGACTCAGGTTGCTCTTATCACATGTGTCCAAGAATAGAATACTTTGAAACTTTGAAGATGGTGCAAGGCGGAGTAGTTTGCCTTGGTAATAATAAGGCATGCAAGGTTTATGGTATTGGTACGGTCAGATTTAAAATGTTTAATGATTGTGAACTTCTTATTCACAATGTGAGGTATGTTCCAGAACTCAAGCGAAATTTGTTATCTATAAGTATGTTTAATGATCTAGGCTATTGTACTAGAGTTGAACATGGAGTGTTGAAGATTTCGCGTGATGAATTGATTATTGCTAAAGGGTCTAAAATATGCGGTCTATATATTTTAGAAGGTTCAAATGTTATTATTCATTCATCGTTAGCTAGTGGAGGCTTTCATGACAAGGAAGAGCTATGGGATTTAAGTTTAAGGCATTATGAATGCCTTGAGAAAGTTTCAGAGGTGTACAATGAATTTTGCAAAAATCAAGGGATAAAAATGCATGTTACCGCTGAGTTGTTATTGAGTTTTTGGGGAAGAGCTGAGGTTAAAACAACTTACTTGGTTGGTAGAGAATTTCTTCAGAAGAAGAATAGTGAAAACCAAGGGAGAAACCTGAGAGAAACTATAACGGAGAAAACTCAGTTTGAGGTGGAGTTTCCTACTATGGATGCTAGCAGTAGTGAGGGAACGGTTACAGAGATCTCTGATTATCATTTGACTCATGATAAGGTAAGGAGGATTATTGTAGCATCTCAAAGGGACGATTATGTTAGCCTTGGATATTATGTTTTTAATGTGGCTGAAGGACTGCAAAATAAAAGAAGAAAAACCTTCAAGGAGGCATTTGAAAATAGGTGGAATCAAGGGTGGTTGAAAAATCATACTTATAGGCTTGTTAAATTACCTAGGCAGAAAAGGGTAATTGGGAACAAGTGGATGCAAGTTGCGAGATCAAGATTCAAATGTTGCTTGAATTTGATCAAAGTTATTGATTAAAGTTTTAACTTGGTAGAGAGCAGTAATGTTGTTAATTGTTAAATTGGTATTAACACGGTTTAAAGTAAAGGTGGAGATTGTTGTAAATGTGCCTTAAAACCTTTGTTGATGAAGAGAAAGAAAACATATTTTGGAGATTACATTTACCGCGAAAATCGGCCGAAAAGTCGAGGGGAGAAAATCGGTCGGTGAATAGTGTCGTCCGTATGGTGAATAGTGCTATCCGTATGGATGAATAGTGACGCCCGTACGGTGAATAGTGTTATCCGTATGATGAATAGTGTTTTCGAGTTTTCAGGCTTTTTCGATTCGGTCCATGGATCCATGTGATTTTGGGCTTTGTTTATTGGGTATTTGCTATTATAAATATGTATCTCTTATATGATTGGTGTGTGACAGTCTTAGAGTTTACACTAACAAGGGAGAGCAATGGTTTAAAGGTATAACATAGGGTTTCAGCTATTCACAAGGAAAACCTTAGAAAAGCAAAAGTTTAGGGAAACCTTTAGAGTTGTTTAAGGTTATTGTGAAACACTATTACACCTTGAGTTTGAGTGATTCATATATTGAGAGTTGGAGAGGTTGGAAAACACTTCGGTAGAAAATAGGGTTGTTATTGGGAACCTGAAGGCGAAGGCTATTTTCTTGTAACTCATTTGTAATATCTTGTAACAACTTTATGAGAATAGTGAATTGGAGAGCTGCTCTCTCCCCCAGAGTAGATCGTTTGATCGAACTGGGTAAACAAACCTTCGATTTTTTCTTGCCTTATTCTGTTATATTATCTGTGTACGGATTATTATTGCTGAAGACCATTTATTTTGGTTGCTATTGTTCTTTGCCTCACAAATTGATATTGAATTTTGTCGTAATTCACAACAAGATTCACTCACAATCAAATTAATATCAATCTAATTATAATGGGTTGACAGTTCATCCAACTAATATTTTACCTTTTTTATAATATTAATACTAATAAAAATATTTACAGTTTATAGTTTGAATATCCATAAATTAATTTAAATTGAATCGCATAAAATTGGATCGGTTCAAGTCAATTTTTTTATTGGTCATTCAAGATCAAACCAAACTACAAATCATTTTATTTTTGAATTAAATAATTTTTTACCTTAAAACTGACCAAAACTGCATCACAAACACCTCTAACCCAATAATCCACAATATATAGATTTATGATACTCTAAAGAAATATATTGCACTTCACTAAAATACTAAAAGTCATACTCAACAAGATTCAGTTGGACATGAAGTATTAGTAAGACGTACCACTTGCTTAGAAGTGCCTTAGTTTTTAAACTCAGTATAAAATAAGTAACTGTGGAATTTTCTATCGTTGAAGTAAAATTTAGTGATTGGGAATTTAATCTTAAAATTGTTTCGAAGTGTGCGACGATCACTCTTAAACAAAATATATTGAGATTAAACATCATTTCATTATTGTCATCTCAAAAACAATTTGCTTATCATCATAATCTTAATTAATGTCAATAGGATGATCTAGTAACTTAGGATATAATTCATGACTATGTACACCATACAATATATTAAATGTTCAAACATTTTTTGGCGTATATCTTAAAAGGACATCCATATTTTCCTGTTTTAGTATCATCACGTTTCAACTTATCTATATATTTTTTATACTGCCCACTTCTTTCACATCTCATAGTAGCAAATAACAATCTTCTATCAAAACCATAATCAGACCTCCCGACACACCATCCTTTGATGCATTAGTTTGATTGACAATATTCGAGTGCATCATACCTACAACTAATAAAATCAAAATAGAGCTCAAATAACCATTTCACATGTCCGAAAGTTAAATTCAAAGGAAGTTTAAAAGATTTCGGATGATATCGTTTGGACAACTTACTTAATGCAAAACAAAAAGATTATAAATCAATAAGAAGAGATATAGATGTACATTACCAATAATTTAGGACGATTTCGAGATTGATGACGTAAAAATACGCATTGATAACATTACCCAACATAATAATTGAATAAAAAGGAAATAGTTTTTGAGAGAGTTTAAAAAAATATGTTATAAAGTCTTGAGTGAGAGAATTTACGAAATTTGGGTCTTGAGAATGTGCTCCTCTCATGGTCTCAGGTTCGAATCCTACTAGTTGCAATCAACCCTTGTGTGGATCAGTCCATACGGAGCTTTGCTCTGACTTTAAACGGAACTCCCGCTAGTGGACGGTGAGATTGATCCCTCTTAGATTAGTCAGTCGCAAACTCGGATACCAAGATTTAAAAAAATAAATAAAATATCAAGAGTATGTAAATTGATGTATGAAAGTTATCTTTTGAACATATAAATTTCATACACCCTTTTTACATTCCAAAGAAACAAATCATTGTTGATGGATTAAAATGCGTTCAAAAGACTTTGGAATATGACAAAAGATCACTTTCAAATTTTTGAGAGAAACCTAGGCTAATTAAATTAGCAACCCCTCTTTAAAATGGTGTTTCCCAATATTTTCCACATTAAAAATGCCTTAAAGCCCTAATTGGGCCGTTAAGGAAGAAGCGAATCAGGTACGCACAAAGCCAATCCAATCTTCTTCTCATTCTCTCACCCCTTCACTCTTGCTTTCCCCCGCCAAACTCTTCACCCTTCACTCTCTTACTCACTCAATTCACTTCACTTTTTTTCGCAACTGTGCTCTTCTTCGCTTTGCCATTTCTCCACTGGTATGGTTTCAACCTAATTTCCCATTCTCTATTTTCTTTTCAAATTAGCATTTTGTTTTTCTTCACAATTTATCTGTTACGAATAGTAATTCTTCCTAGTTCCCAATTTGAATTAATTTCAATTTAGGTTAGCTTTATTGAGTGCTTTTAGCTGGATCTTGTGTTCATATTTTTCATACATTTTGATTATTGATGTTTCTGGTTTCTTATTTGTGTTGCAGGTAATCGAATACGCATGTAGGTGCTGTATAATGTGTTGACCGTAGAGCAACGAGTTATCAATGGCGGAATGTGTGACTTCCCCATTCTGTTTTAAGCTGCATACACAGATAGCGCCTTTTAAAGAAAGAGGCTTCTCTCATCAGACTACAAATTTCAAGACTGTTCAAAGGTTTCATTTCATCATCATTGCTACTATTATTTATTATAGTTAGAATACCTGTGTCAAACTTAACATGCTTTTTTCGCTGTCAATTCAATCTTGAAATTAGCCAATCTAGCAGTAGAGTCTAGCAAGTAGACGGGTATGTAAACTATTGAATTCAAGAAGGGGTGGCTGAAATGGAGGAGGGTTTTTGGGATTTCATGTGACACAAAGGTATCACTCTAGATGAAGGGAAAATTTTATTGGATTGCTGTAAAACCTGCAATGTTGTATGTGACCGAATGTTGGGTGGTTAAGAATCAACATGAGAATAAAGTATAGCAGAGATGAAGATGTTGCGTTGAATGTGTGGTAAGTCTAGACATGATAAGATTAGAAATGACAATTTTAGAGAGTGTTGGAGTAGCACACCTATAGTAGAAAAGATGGTGGTACATAGGCTTATGTGGTTTGGACATGTAGAGAGAAGACCCGTAGATTCTGTGATAAGGGGAGTAAATCAGATGGAGAGAAGTCATACAACTAGAGGTAGAGAAAGACCTAGAAAACCTTTAAGAGAAGTTATTAAGAAAGATCCCGAGATTAACGTTTTGGATAAAAACATGGTTCTTGATAGAATATTAAGGCGAAAGTTGATCCATGTAGCCGTCCATTTAGTGGGATAAAACTTGGTTGTTGTTGTTGTTGTTGTATGTCAATATATGATATAAAATTATAAGTAAATGTGTATTATTAAATTGTATATCTACGGTTGTTTGAATCATTTAGAATGTTACATACATGATCATCATATTGCACACTATAGATTATGGTCATATTTATTATTGATCAATTAATAAAACAGTAAATTTAGAGTAAAAAATTTGTTAGAGAAAATGAGATGTGTTTAATTAATAGAAAATTTAAATTTAAATTAAATAAAATCCCACTGTTTGATGATGTTTGAAAGTACTATGTGTCGTGGGTTTTAGATTTGAAAAATTACCTCCACCCCACTGCCCCCCCCCCCCATTATTTTTTGTTGTTGGTAAGTCTTGACTTTTTAAAAGTGAAGGCCAAAAATTGGAATATTCTTAATTTTTATTTTTTGAAAATTATGCTTTCTTATTATTAGTGTATTTGTATATTGCAGTACTTTGCAGTTAACCAAAATTTCATTGTCTTGCATGGTTGGTTGCCATTACTAAGATTCTAAGAGTACAATCGATATTGATTATTCTGCTACTTCACCCTGTTTTCTTAATACATTGTTTTGATAGATAGGAAGTATGACTTTCCTGTGTCTATACTGCCTGGGGTGATCTTTGTTGCTTTTTATTCCTAGTATCACAAATTTGATGGCCCAACCTTTCAATATTTTCTTTTTGCTGCAGAAGGTATTCCAGAAATGGATGTGAATGTTTCCACTTCTCAACTCAGAAAACATTCGAGCCAAGTGTATTTAGGGCTCCAGACTTAAAAATGTCTCACTCTCTTCGGACATTCCCTTTAAATTGCAATGGTATAGGAACTTTGGTTGACTTTGATGGTTCAACAGCCTCTAGTTTGGTGCCTGTTGTTAATCAGGTTCTTTTGATGGGAAGTATATTGCTCACTTATATGGCCGGAGTAGTTCCTATTAACAAATCTTATACCAGTGATCAAAAGATCAATTCTATTAAAAATGTTTTACGTGAGAGCTCAGACATTTCTGGTAGGTAAGGGTAAGCAGGTCAAGATATCAAGGTTGAATTGTTTTTTAATCTTATGTGTAGATGGAAATACTGTTAAAGTATTTGGAGACAGATGATTGTTATTTCTCTAATTACTTGAGAACTTTTGTCTCTTTTGCAGTGCAATGAAGCAAAATGATCAAGTTGAGTCAAAGTATGTATTAGATGTGGTGAGAGAAAAACTTTTGAATTCACTAAAGGCATTAGAGAATGAGGCTTATACGGGGGACACCGTCCTTCAATATGCAAAAAGACCCTTGAGTTTAAATGCTGTGGTCGAGGGTCCAAAGTTAAGGTTACTTTGGGCTGCTTTTCTGCAAATTGAGGAAGAGGCAGGGATTGTTTTTATTTTCTCTTTTCATTGTTTGTCATATGCATATGTTATGTTATTTTGGTATAATTTGGAATTTTGACAAGTTGGAATGCAATAAATGCTTGAAATGTCTTCTGGCTTGGTATATCTTAGATATCATACCTTTCTTTACAAAACGTATTTGAAAAATATCTTTAAGAATGCTATGTTACTATTTTTTTTTTTTGCAATATCCCAGCCATTCATTGACTACATTACTTGCTTCCTTCTAGTATACCAATCAATCGGCAATTTTTTATTTAACTACTAGACTTTAAAATTAATTTGTTTTCTTGAAATTAAAAATCAGTCCAAAAGTTTGATTCTTTGTACATTTCATTGCTCCTTTTTTATAACTCATTTCCACACTAAAAAAATGCATACCAAAGTGAATAAGTTGGTGTAAGCTATTTTTACAATTATTCTAGCATCTATTTATTGGTTAGCTTTTTATCCAGGTTAATAATAACTCAAGCATTTCCAGATCTGTTGGCATGGATGATCTTTTCAAAGTTTTTTCTGAATTTATTCAAAGATCATGTCATTCTATCTGTGCTACATGGCTGGAAAAGGAGTTTTTCCTTGTAAAAGGCAACACTCACAAGGTAATTTTATAAAGTGCATATATCAATAAATTTATGTCCTTTATACTAGTACTAGTACATTTGAGTAAATTACTGAACTAGGTTGGATAGATTTGAGTACAATAAATTTCTAAGAGCTAGGTGTATGGGATGATATCTTATGTACATAAAACTTGTTAAATCCAAGTTATTAAATCATAAGATAAATCCCATTTTCATAATATTCTGATTTCAGGTTTTCAAGAAAATTCCATAAGGTGTATAAGGTAAGCTGGTTTGGCTTCTCAAAAATGGCGAATGCATCTTAAAGAGAAAATTATAGAATTTTATAAGGACCCGGTATTATAAAGCTCCTTCCCTGATGTGATCTAGTAGAAGGTCAAACCCATTGTAGGTCTATTATAAGCAGCCCCTTACCTTTCATCTGCGAGGGGTTGATTCTTAGAGTTATAACATTGATTGGAAAATCAATGGACGAGTTAGTGATAACTTACATGCACATGTATAATAAACGTTAATACGATTTCAGCCTTTCAATTTTTTAGTGCTGTTAAATAGTAGCTATAGCGGCACTAAACCGCTGCCGCGTAGCGATGTTCAGGCAAACCGCTATTGTTCCATAATATGCTATTTAATACAAAATGTTGTCAAATAGCTGCTATAGTGGCGCACTATAACACTATTGCTTAGCGGAATCTTAACCAATTGCTATTTTCTGCTATCTGAGATTGACAATGTTATGATTTTCCAAACAACTATTCCCTTTGTCTCATATTACTTGTCATAAAAGGTAATACACACATCTTAAGGAAGTCATTTATTATACTAATTGCAATGATAAAATAAGTTCTATTGACTACAATGCTTTATTGTGGTAGTTAGATAGATAATACGGATTACTTATAGTATTGTAGACCGAGATAGTGTTATCGATGGCGAACCATGGCGGAGAGCCAAAATTCCGCAATAAAGCTTGACATATGGCGTCGCGGCGCCACCATCCTTCACATATTTGGTCATAGCAGAGTGCCAAAAAACCGTCACCGATATCCACCATGGAATCCCGATGGCTGAAAATTGACAATACTGGGTTGAGATACCAATAAATGTAGTATTATTGACAAATAATTAATACTGTCTTGATATTATAAAATGGTAAGTAATTTGAAACAAATTAACAAATAATCCACCACATGTTTTTATTAACTTACCTGTATTATCTTGCATACATGATATGACAATCATTAAGAAATAATTAAATGCTTCATATGTACTGATTTTAGTTTTTTGGAATCGTTCTTAGGAGTTTCTTTCTTTGATACTTGAAAAAGTGAAAGGGGATAATGCTATTACTCAGAACATTACAAGGTCTGGCAAGAAGGGTCTGTATTCAGAATTACTTTGGTATCTTACTTTCGGTTTGCTTAGGTACTTTTCTTCTACACTTTTATGATTTTTTCTGGTTCCATTTTAATTTAATTTTGTTATGTATTGAATCATGAATAATTTTATTGATGAGTATGCTTGCCTGGTTATCTCTTGGAATTTACATTATCTTTAAATTTTACACATTTTTTCTAGTCTATGACTGAATGCTTTTCAACTAACTTAACTGCTACTTTTAGTGTGTTACCTTTGGGCACAAAACTTGTAGGTTAATTGTTCTCTTGTCATGAGAAGTTTGTCTTTTTCTTTTCTCCTTTTTCTCATAGGAACATAATGAAAGTACACAAAAGACTTTAGTTTCTCGTGCTCTCTTTTCTTGTACTGAAAAATATGTTTTTAGGCAAGAAATAATGGAGAAAGAGTGCTATTTATCAGAAGGAATATCCGATATATGAGCCACTTCGTAATTTTTAACATTCTCGGTTTACAATACTGTTGTTGCCTGGTTTACAAAGGAACATGGTTTGAATGAGCGATTTCTGTCTATATAGGAGTAATTAACCATTTTAATTTCTTTTTAGCCTATTATTGAGTCCAATGCCATCTCATAATTTTCTTTTTTCTTAACTTCTCAATTAGTATTTGATCCATGTCATAGAGATTCGACTAAATTTTAAGTTTATTGTCGACTACGTAACACATCTCCCTCCTTTTATCTGAGCTTGTGTAACACTCAAGGTAATGGAAAATTTTCCCGTACAACTGTAAGACCGGCAACCTTGTATGGGACGGAGTGTTGGGTGGTAAAGAACCAAAGCGATAATAAAATAATCGTAGAGGAGATGTGGAAGTTGCATAAGATGTGTGGTAAGACTAGACATGATAGGATATAAATGATAACATTAGAGAAATATTGGGGTAACACCCATCACAGAAAAAATGGTGGAAACTTGACTTAGGTGGTTTGTACATGTAGTAAGAAGATCTTTAGATTATGTAGTAAGGAGAGTAGGTCAGAAGAAGAGTAGTCAAATCAGTAGAGGTATAGGAAAATCTAGAAAAACTAGAAGAGAAACTATTAAGAAAAATTTAGAAATTACTGAGTTTGGATAAAGATATGATATACGATCGAACATTATGATATAGTGTAATCTATGTAGCTGACCCACTTAGTAGGATAAGGCTTGACCCATCTAGTGGGATAAGGCTTAGTAGTTGTTACTGTTGTTAACTTCTAAATTCATTTATCAGTGTTGTCTTTTGATTTAAGACACTCAGCAGTCATCCATTTTTGTCAGGGACGATTGCTGTTATGATTTCAGTATATTTGCTGCCCATGGTGTTTCCATATTGGAAGATTTAGTGATAGCTCTGGCAGACGGGGTTGCAAGCGTCTATCTGGAGTTTATATCTGTTGATAGTAAGGTGTCAAGTAAAACTAATAGCTGGGACATGTCATTGTGTGCTATGTCCACCAGGGAACTCCAAAAATTACGTAACGAGGTATAACTTTCAAGCTTATAAATATTGTTTCTGTTGTTTACCCATATTAGTCTATTTCACTCTATCTGGGAGCTCTAAGAACTGAATGTGATTCTTTTTAGTAAAAAGTTCTATGGTGGTTCCTCAGAGTGATGTTTTTCTCTAAAATAATATATAATTATTGACTTAAAAAATCCATTCTTCTTGCATTATGTATTAATGTGGTTAGGAGCCAAAGCAGAAATCTTCTCTTAAAAACAACTTAACTGTAATTGTTCATGTTGAAGTTGATATTTGTGTTGTTGGAGTTTGTTTGAAGTCTCACATTGCTTAGGTTTCCAGACCGTTGATTGTATAAATATGAGGGCAACCTCACCCTTTAACATGGTATCAGAGCCGGGTTAAAGACTGCGATGTGGGCCTTTGACCTAGGCCCAATTGCAGTCCTTAACCCGGCTCTGATACCATCCGTCCAAGAATTTTTTTCCTTATTGGCTCAAGGGTTGCCCAACAAATAACTGAGTATGGAACATCCAGGGTTGCCCAACAAATTACTGAGTATGGAACATCCAGGCTTTGAAGAATATTTGTTCCCTTGTCTATGTTGATCACTCCAAGCAATGTTTTCCATACACCTTAAGGTTTTCCGTTAAAACTAATTGCAATTGGGCCTAGTAGTGATGTCTAGCCTATTCTGTCTAAGTTTTGATCTGACCTACTGACAAATTTTCTCTTCTACAAGTGTGTGTGAGATAGGTGTATCTCACACACCTATCTCACACACACCCGTTCTAACTCCTTCTGAAGTGACGTCATCGTTATTGCACGGTGAACCATGTACCTGTTCTAACTCCTTCTGAAGTGACGTCATCGAACCATGTGTGTGAAAGAAGATCTGACCCGAATGAAAGAGTGAGGTAGAAGGGGAAATTTGTCATTATGTTGGTTAGGTCAAAACTTAGACTTAGACATAATAGGCCTGGTTCATTTAGATGATGTCATATCACTACTGTGCCCAATTGCAATTAGTTGTAACTAAGGGAAAACCTCGAGATGCATGGAAGATATTGCTTGAAGTGATCAACCTAGACAATGGAAGTATTCTTCAAAACTTACACAGCTACCGTTTCTGGTGGACTGAGTTTGGAACATAACTTTCTAGGGACGTTCCATACTCGACAATTTGCTGGGCAACCCAATGTGGGCATTTGACACAGGCCCATGCTAGGCGTGAGGGTGGGTCTTGAAGTTGGTAGCTGTGTTGTTGGAGTTTATTTGAAATCCCACATTGCTTAGGTTCTTGAGCTGTTGATTGTATAAATATGAGTGTGACCTCATCCTTTGAGCTAGCTTTTGGGGTTGAGATCCAATCATATTTAATCGCTCATTTTGTCCCTTTATCTTTCCTATCACTTATAATTGTTTAGTATTCTGTGGTATAAGGAGAGGGCAGATTTTCTTACAATTTTCTTGGCTCATTTTGTCATGGTTCACTTTGGAATTTTTTTTACCAAGCAAGTTAATCCATATTAGAGTTTGGAAATGTGGAGGAAACCATATAAAGGGTCATACCAGTTTTATCCTTCAACTAGCAGTTGTATAACTGTCGGTAAGCAGTTAGAAGCGAGGCTGTCAGTGGGAAATTAGTCTCCAAATAAGAAAATGTATTTTAGATATTAATTCATTGATGAATTAGAAATGTATTTGGGAGGTTTCAGATTCCTCGAAAATCTGTAAAGTGTTTTCCGTAAAATCAATAAAGCTTCATACTAACCCAAAGGGGAATTTCCTACTGTGATATTGTTCTTGATAAATCCCTAGTTTCAGTTCTATCACCTATATTACACATTTTTTCTTTAATAGAAGTTCATATCTTGTGCATCATTTTTAGTCAATTAATGTTAGAATACTTAATAAATATATTAATTAGCTTGGTCAATGCTCCGTTTATTAATAAAACCTCTTTAAGGGGCATCCTGATATTTTAGTACGTCTTCCTCATATTCGCTTCCTTCACATGATATTCTAGACATTTATGCTTGGAGAGAAGAGATTGCTTGAGCCCGTATAAGGCCTTCCTCATTCAACATTCCTTGTTCCCTCCATTAGTGGAATCATATCCTGCGGAATCTCTATATACACTTCCTCCCCAAGGTTCCTATGCAAAAATGCATTTTTAACATCAAGTTGTTTTAACTTTTAACTCCTACCCAAAGTAAGATGCTGTTGCCAAGGATAAAATGATTTTGACAGTATTTGTATTTGCAACTGAGGCAAATGCCTCCTCATAGTCGATCACATGTGTCTGATTGTCTGGGTATATTTCCTTGCAACTAGCCGTACCTTATATCAATTCAGTTACCATCAAATTGATATTTCACTCTATATATCCATTTGCATCCAAAGACTGTCCTGTATTTCAACTTATCAACAATCTCCCTGGTCTGATTTCTTTCTGATGCATTTATCTCTTCATTCATGAATCAAACCCAATTCCTGTTCATTGATGCCTTATTTCAATTCTTGTAATTTCCCTTTTCCATACCATTTTTAAATGGAGTTAATGAAAGTAATTTTGGAAAGTAAACCATACTTTTCATAACATCTACATTTCTTAATTCATGTGCCATTTGCTAAAATTACTTATATCCTAGGACAAAGGGAGTAAATACGTTTGGTGAAGCTTCTCCTAAATCTTCTAGTATTGGAGAAGACATGCAATGAAAGTTAGGGTTTCTCTACGTTGAAGAAAATTAGGGTTTTTCTGCAATGAAAGTTGCTAGTGTTTTTGGAGCAGATGCGGATTCTCCCAAAATGGGGAACTATGATACAACTTATAGGCTAGTGAACATATTGTAATTCATGAGATGCAAGACAATAAAACTATACACAATCAGATCCTAATTATACCTACAACACAGAAGAAATAAAATATCTTAAATTATTGTCTTTAAATCCAGTGTCAGCTGAACTGAGTATTCGGGATTCTACTATGGCACCCCAGAATAGGAGAGGGTCAAATGCAAAGTGTTCTGTTTATGTATACATACACTTAACCAGATGTACATTTTATAAAGTTTACTAATTTTATTACTAATTTTAAATTTGGATGAAATTTTGCTTAGACTTTCATGTATACTCTTGTTTCAGGTTGCCTTGAACCAGTGGTTGCACCACAACATGGACACAGTTGTGTCAATGTATGAGGATCGCTTTGACTTGTGTACACTTGAGAAACAACCCATTAATCTACCAGACAGCAGTCAGGCTGAAAAACAATCATGGTGGAGGAATCTTACCAAGCAACCTTCAAAAACCATGTCACATGAGTTACATTGTATTGTGATAAGCCATTTCTCGATGCCTGTAAAACGGACCAAGGAGTTAAGAGCCCTGATAGGATGGTATGTTTTATCTTTGCCATACCTATTTAGGATTTTAGAGACACTCACTTTATAAGAGATTCTCCCCCAATAAATCTAAATGATGTTAGTGCTAATGTATTGCAGGCGGTATTACTTCAGCCTTCTCCTTGAGTTGTCGGACATCGCGATGCCGATTGTTAGAAAAGTTATTAATAAAGCAAGTGAAGCAATCTCTTTCTTTTTGGTTAGCTTGATTGGTAGGTCTGTAGGACTCATTTATACGGGCATTAGGCAATCCCTCAAATGGAAGTGAGCTTAGTACAGTTTTGTTCAGCACTGTTATATTGTGTCATTTATGTTGTAATTGTAGTTTAGAATAAAATTAAATTGGAAATATAGCATTGCTTTCAGTTACTCATTTTTAGATCAAGCCAATTTTATCATCAAAATGTTCATTTTGGATTACTGGATTTGGATTTAAGCAACACTCAATTAGCAATGCAAACAAGGAACATTGCAAATTAGAATATATTTTTTCCTCACTTTTTAATGCAATTTTTATTATTGGGTAAATTTCATAAGAGACTCGATAACTAAGATTGGATCCAAACTATTTAGCGAGAATAATCCATTGAGCAGGTTAAAGGATAAATATCCTTAGCAACTAATCTAGCAAAATCCTTTGAAACCTATAAAAACAAGTTAGGAAGACAATGCAGATACTGATAAATTTTCCCATAAAATGTTTCTGGATTAAAAGCAAGCATTACATGCCTTGTAATAGTCTATAGCATGTAGATATGAACGTGAAGATTTTCCCCAGCACAAACACTGCTTTGTGTGTCTTGAATGTCCTCAAATTTACATTTCCTTAATCAAGCTGGAACGTATGTCATCATGTACACTAGCGTATACAGTTATGTTTATTGACAGTACTTCAATATGAAATTCAGAGATTTGTACTACACAGAGAGCAAAGTAGGTTTCAACAATGTTATGTCAAACAATTAAGATGCCTATTAAAGTTTTCATATAGGATGGATACATACTCGCATAAATTTTCTGACACTAACTTTATTAAAAAAGCTTTTTATTTATTTTTTTTGAATTTATTTCAAAATATTTAGTGAAAACAATTTATAACACATAAAAAGAAATTTAATATATTTGATCTTTTATTACAAAAAAATTTTGCAAACTTATTTATAAACACTTATTTTATACAGTTTAATTTAGATTGATTTTTGGATATCCGAATTACAATTTTTTTATGAAGATTATAAAAATGTTAATAAATAATAGATTTGATATAATATATAACGTATAATATATTAAAAATTAATATTATAAAATGATGATGAATATATAGATTAAACTAAATTAATGAATAGTATTAAAAAATAAATCTCATCAAATAATAAATTAATACAAAATATCATATTAATAAAAAATAAATAAGTATAAAAACATATAAACGCGTTCAGTTCAGTTTGAATTGATTTTGAAAAATCAATCAGAAATCTGATCCTAATTGAACGGTTTTTACAAAATGACATCTAAACACATTCATTAATATTAAGTTTTTTTTGCGGTTTTTGTTTTTTTTTGATAAATTTGTGATTTTTATTTGAATCAATTCGGATTTGAACACCTATACTTTATTAAAGTATAATCCAAATTTACATTTAAGTTGCATTTAGATTTTAATTTGAATTTCATTTAATGGCTCTGATAGTATATAAACTGAACTCAGATTCAGTTTGATGTAGAATCATTTCATTATAACTGTTTTCTGTTGCGAAAGATAGTTACAAAATTTCTCTCTCCCTCTCCCCCCCCTCTCTCTCTCTCTCTCTCTCTCTCTCTCTCTCTTTCTCTCTCATCTTCATCTTCAACCTTGTGCACCAACACTTGGTATCTAGAGTTCTGGTTCAGATTCATGAACGGGAAACACGAGTCTTGGTGAGTTTTTGAGTGAATTTGCACAAGAACAAAGATGAATGACGGAACTAGTAGCTTGAACACAAAACTTCTAGTCTTTGATGGAAATAATTGGAATAAGATGATTCAGATGCGTGTGTTATTTGGCGCTCAAGACGTTCTTGATCTCGTCAATGGCGGTTACACAACGACTGCGGCACATGCAACTGAAGCACAAAGAAACACACATAGAGAAATGAGGAAGAAGGATTAGAAGACGTTTTACATCCATCAGTGTGTGGATACAAATGTGTTTGAAAAGATCACTGATTCAACAATGACGAAGGCTACGTGGGACACACTGGTACGCTGCTACGATGGTGATACATCGGCGAAGAAGGTGAAACTTCAGTATGTAAGTAATATGAGAAACTTAACATGAAGAACAATGAAAAGGTACCTGATTACATCTCCAAAGTTATTCTGATGACAAATGAGATGAAATCTTGTGGAGCAACTCTCTCTGAACAAGTAATCATTGAAAAGGTACTGAGATCACTTACTCCTCAATTTGATTGCATTGTTGTAGCAATTGAACACTCTAAGGATCTAAACACCATGAAAATTGAAGAGCTGTAGAGTAGTCTAGAGGAACAAGAGTTGCGTTTGACTGAAAGAAACTCTGAAAGAGAGGTAGAGCAGGCTCTGAAAGTATCTTCTGGTAAGAAGAATCAGAAGTAATCTTGGTCAAAGGCCAATAAAAGATATGGTGGTGGTTATCAGAAGTCAGAAGCCTCCAACTCTGATGAGAAGAGACATCAGAAGAGAAAGGAGAAGTTTGACAAGAAAATGGTTCAATGTTACCATTGTAAGAAGTTTGACCACTTTGCTGATGACTGTTGGTCAAACATGGAAAGTAAATCAGAAGAAGCAAACATAGCCAGAGGAGATTCGGATGATGAACCCGTGCTATTGATGGATTCTGAATCTGATGGTGGATATTTAGTAGACTAGTGGTAAATGGACACTAATTGCTCAAATCATCTATCTGAAAACAAATAATGGCTGATTAATTTTGACTATAGAAAGAGTACAAAGATTAGATGTGCTGATAATAAGTATATGAATGCTGAAGGAATGGGAAATGTCAAGGTCAGAGTGAAGAATGGAAAGATTGTTTTGATCAAGGATGTTTGGTATTTTCCTGCAATGAGGAGCAATCTGATGAGTGTAGGTCAGCTAATTGAGAAAGGTTTCTTAATGGCTATGAAGGACAATATCTTGAAGTGGTATGATTATGATCAGAAGCTAATTGTGCAATTTGAATAGGGAAGCAACAGAACATTCAAGGTGAATGTGGAAATAACTAAAACTAAATGCCATAGTGTATAAGGTGCTGAAGGTGACAGTGAGCTGTGGCACAAAAGATTGGGGCATACGAACTTAAGAAGCTTAGTGCATATGAGTTATAAGAAGTTGGTACATGGCATTCCTAAGATTGTGAAGCTTGATAATTCATGTGAAATATGCATGAAAGGAAAGCAACCTAGATTGCCATTTGCATCAGAAGTGGCTGCAACAACTAAAAATGCTTTGAGAGTAATGCATTCTACTGTATGTGGACCATTTGAAGTATCTTCAATTGGAGGAAAAAAATACTTTGTGTCATTTATGGATGAGTTCACAAGAATGACATGGGTATCACTTATCAAGTTTAAGCATGAGGTGTTTGCTGAGTTTCAAAAGTTCAAGGTGAAGTCTGAAAGACAGAGTGGTCAAAAGCTGAAAGTTCTTAAAACTAATGGTGGAGGTAAGTATAACTCATCAGAGATCAAAAGGTTCTATGAAGACAATGGATTTTGAAATTCTGGCATAGCAGACAGCAGACGTCCTAACACATGTCAAGACATTGTTCAGCATAATCATTTAAACAAGAACAGAACAGCAGACTGATACCTTGAATATCAGTAACTGTAGAATCACAGATGTTACGACATCTGTTCTAACATGTTTATCAAGACCAATAACAGAATATGTAAATCTGCAGAGTAATAAAAGAACACAATAATTGTTAACCCAGTTCGGTGCAATTCACCTACATCTGGGGGATACCAATCTAGGAAGAAGACTCCACTATCTGTAGTAAACTTATAAAGTTAAACTCCTCCGTTTACAACTTTATCTCCTAAATACTACCCAATGAAATCTTTACCAAAGAACACCCTCTTTGATATGAGAATCACCACTCACTTCCCCTAATCACAATCTGTGATATCTAAACCATCCCTGTCAATACAGAATTCTGTCAAGCATACTTGACCAACACGCTAACTTGGATTTACTTTAAAGCTTCATCCAAGAACAATACACAATCCAATACCTAAAGGCTTATAGATCTATACGATACCTATGTCTACCACAGTGCATCAAACGATACAAAGGGAGACTTACAAACCTAGAGAGCCAACGACTCTCAAAACCCTAAACCCTTATTTTTACACAAGAGAACTAGATTACAAAAGGTATATTCAAGGTACATAGGGCTGACAATAAACCGAACCAACTCGAAAATAGTTCGGAACTCGGTTCGACAATTGATTTATTGAACATGGTTCATGAACCTAATGAGCTGAATATGAGCGGAAAACTAAGTTCGTTAACTAAATGAGTTGAAATTGAACTATACGTGGTTCGACTCGTTAGGTTCATGAACCAACTCGATTATATATGAGAATAATTATATTGTCGAACCGAGTAGGTTTAAAGATTTAATATAAATTTTAACCTTATATTTTATTTTTAATCTAACAGTTTATATTCTCAAGTAAGCAAAATATTTCTAAAAATAATTATACAAATAAAATTAGCATCATATAAATTAATTAATTTTTGAATTAGTATATTTTTTAGACAGTTAAATTTCAATCTAATAACTTTTATTTTACTTTAATACTTTTTTTACAATAATATTAATTTAAAATGTCAAATATATAAAAAAAAATATACTTTAAAAAATGGTTTTTAAATCCTGAAGCAAGTAAGCTGAACCTAATGAAATGAACCTAACGATTCGAATCGAGTTGCTCGTGAACTTATAACGAGTCGAACTTGAGCTTAAAAAAAATGTCCGTATCGAACTCGAACCGAAATTTGAGCTGAACAAATTCTTAACGAGTCAAGCTGAGCTGAGGCGAGTTCGACCCGACTCGACTCATTTCCAGCCCTAAAGGCACATAATCCCTAGGACTAAGTCTTCTTTTATAGTCTTCAGTTGGGCTTTAAATCTTTCTTTGATCCACTGCTGAGCGCGCCTAGGATTTTGGAACAGATTTGAAACAGATTTAAAATAATCTGTTATAGCAGTCCAGGATGTTGAGTCTTCAAGTTTAGGCATCTTCTTCGACATCTTTGTTCTTTGGCTTCAAATCATACTTTGATCCACTACTGAGTGCGCCTAGGATTTTGGAACATATTTGAAACAGATTTAAAACAATCTGTTATAGCAGTCCAGGATGTTGAGTCTTCAAGTTTAGGCATCTTCTTCGACATCTTTGTTCTTTGGCAGAATCCTTTAGCTTTGGTCTTCATGTTGGAACATCTTCTTCAGCACTGAGTTTTACCAAAATTTTGTCCAAATTATTTGAGCTTTCAATCTCCCCCTTTTGGAAAATTTTAGCTAAAACTCTTTGTACCCTAAGACCAGGATGTTCCTAACGTCTCTTCACCCTGAGTGTCGGCTATGATTAGAGTACTGATGTGACTCCTCCTGAAACAATGAGGTATCTAAAAGTACACATCCACATACACACCCAAGAGATTGAAGACTCCTGAAATTCCTAGGTATATATCTTAACTCAGGACACAAGATACAAAAGAGAAAGAGACTGAGGCTCGAACCTTTCTCCCTTTTTTTGCCAAAAATTGACAAAAAAATTTCCCAAGCCAACCCAGACACACCACAACCAAGGAATAATTCTGAATAACGCCATGAGAACACATAATAGATACATATCTTGAGACAAAAGTGACCAAGGCTTTCCTATAAATACCCGAACGGTCTTCATAGGAATTAATGAACCACGGGTCAATTCAATAAGGACATTTATAGCGAATGAGACTTCTCCAATAACGAGAGTGCACCGGCCAAGAATGCTTTGACAGTTTCTCCTATAAAGAACACCATCCAAAGATTTTGCAAAAACCGAAGAGCATGTTTTGCATGCGCATGTTTTCCACTGTCCAAGGTACACCGTACATAATGACCCAATAGAGAGCATGTCCTAAACAGTGTCCTGACATCAGACACAATCTTCTTCTAATTTGATCAGGGCTTCACATCGTTTTCTTATCAATCACAACTAACCAATAATGGTAGAATCCACCTTGAACTGTCAAGTCCCCCACGACCTTCAACAACTGTATAATGTCAAGACATCCTTCTTGACATCCCATCTCCAAAATAATCATAGTTTGCTTGTCCTCCAAACAATCTTGATTCTGAACTGCACCCCTGCAGTAATACATCTTAGATCAAGGAGAAACTCCCCCTATCTAAGATAACCAGTGTTCCTCCAATGAACACTTATGTCGATGAATGGAAAACATAAGACGCATCTTCATGTCTTCAAGAGCGCACTCTCTGTCCAACCCACCTACAGAACACAATCATCAACTGCACTTATTGCTTCTTTTGACAAGAAACAATAATCACTCACACATGAACACTATCATGCTTCCTGTGAGATCACATTAGGATCAACATCCTAAATCAACAAACTCTTGGATTGAGACCAAACACACCATTGATCCATCTCTTTTTGAACCCATCTATACACCACACGAATTCCTCTTGAATTCTCATGTACAAACCTCTATGTTCCTTGAGACAAAATCCAATTGACCTGGAATGCTCCATATTCCTCAAAGAGATCCCTTACCTCACTACTACGAAAAACCCATTTAGCAACGGTTGGGAATGACATATAATGACGCGGGCGAAGGCGTTGTTATGTAGATTGTTGTTGTAAGTTCGCCGTTTCTACAACGGTCTGGAAACCATTGTTGTATTCTGGAAGCGCGCGATATATTGCAACAGTTAGGTATTTTAACCGTTGTAATATCAATTAACTATCACAACGGTTATGAGTATCAACCGTTGTCATATATATTAACTAAAACAATGGTTATGTGTCTCAACCGTTGTGGAATGTACCCTTAGTTTATTAAAAACAAATGTTTATTGCTTATTTTACCATACACCTAATTAAAGAAATACAACCATTACAATTGGTAAAGAACTATATAATCTGAAAATTAAACTGTTCTTGAAAACCAACTTAAACACACCACTGTTTTCCGAATTGCATCCATTTCATTCCGCACATTTTATGTTCCTTAACATAAAACCTATGGTTCAATGGTCGGTTTCCTTCAATCCATCGATATCTTTTATTATAGTTTACCTCATCATCACCAAAAATCATCGCGATTTTATCATCATAACAATCATGATCTTAACAACCACGATGATTAGTGACGACGATGAGGTAAACTATAAGAAAAGATATCGATGAATTGAAGCAAACGGACCATTGGACCATAAATTTTATGTTAAGGAACATTAAATGTGCTGAATTAAATGGATACAATTCGAAAAACATTGACATGATAAAGGTTGGTTTTCAAATACATCCTAATTTTCAGATTATAAGGTTCTATATCAATTTAACTGATTGCATTTTCAATAAAAGGATAGTGAAACAAACAATATACATAGTATATAATAAACTAAATTTCATATACAATATCATAATGAATTCATATATATGTACCTTATCAGAATGAATTCATATGTATGTACCACCATCATCATCACCATGCGAAACAAACCCTAAGAAGTGGGAAGCAATGAAGAAAATTAGTTAGTATTCAATTTTACTATATAAAATATACATAGTATATATATAATAAACTAATATTCTATATCAATTTAACTGATTGCATTTTCAATAAAAAGGATAGTGAAACAAACAATATACATAGTATATAATAAACTAAATTTCATATACAATATCAGAATAAATTCATATATATGTACCTTATCAGAATGAATTCATATATATATGTACCACCATCATCATCACCATGTGAAACAAACCCTAAGAAGTGGGAAGCAATGAAGAAAATTAGTTAGTATTCAAAACAAAATAACCAAAAGTTGAAACAAAACCCTAAGAAGTGGGACTGTACCATTACAATGAAGTTCACCTTGCTTGCGAAACATTGAAGTCGAATCTGCACAAAATGAGAATAATCAACAAAAACAACATGAAGCAAACGAGATAATGGGAACTATCTAACAAAAAGATTCAAGTAGAAGACTACCTTATTTTCCATAAACAATATGTACAATACGCTTGCTACCGCCAGCATCATCACCATGTTCATCTAGTTTTAGATTATGCAAGAAGAAATACGATGAGGAAGAAGCTTAAATCAAAAGCTTCATACTTCTTGTATTTATTTTCACGGATTCTATAAAAATATGAAGTTTGCTGCCAAAAATGGGTGCTAGGGTTTCGCTGTGAAGGAAACGGCGCTACTGTCAAAAATAGAAAGTTAATTCCTTTATATAGGTAAATCTTTCACAATGATTTTCTAAAATAACCGTAATGATAAGTATATATATTATTTTAATAATATCATAACGGTTAGTTATATTAACCGTAGCGATAACCATTCTAATTGGTACAAGGTTCGACTCCAGGCAACAACATTTTTCTATAATTACGTAAAATAGAAAAATGTTGTAATATTATAAGGGGTATCGCTACGACTATTATTACTAACCGTTGTAATATTATAACCCTTGCTCTTCCCGGAGTAGAGAACACTCTGGCCATAATGATTTAAAATTTTCTCCGTTTTTCAAAAAATATTGTTCCAGAATATCAACCATTTACAAGTTATCATCATTGCAAGCATTAAACTATCAGACTTTTCATCTTCAACCTCATCTATAAATAGACAACTTTACATTTCTTCATAATATATTCTTCGTAACAATGAGTTCTACAAATGAGAATCCTAGAATCACCAACGAGGAACGTCAGACGCCAATAGAGGAGGTCCAACCAGCAGCCAGGGATGCCTTAAGGGTGAGGAAGGATAAGAAGAAGAAGAAGAAGAGGCTGAAGAAGAAAAAGATAAAAAAAGAAAAGGAGAACAGTTTATTATGACTCTGATGAGGGGAGTGAGGAGAGATGTCTGAATTATGAAGATGCATTTGCAGCAATGGGCTCTGACATTGATTAATATATGTAATATGATTATCAATGTACTCTTTTTAATGGAATCTTAATAAAATGTTATTTTATATATGCTCATCTCTTACAGTTTTATTTTTAAAGTTATATATACTATTCTGTTGCACTTAAAAACACTAACAAAAGAAATAAAATATATGTTTAAAAGAAAAACAATGAAGAATTTTGAGTTTTGAAATACAGTATATGTTTAAAATATATGTTTTTAAAATATATTTTGAGTTTTTAAAATATATATTTTTAAATTTATCCCTGTAACACTAACAAAAGAAATAAAATATATGTTTAAAATACAAAAACATGACAAAAAATATAGTTGATGGGAATCGAAGCTTGTTACATGTATTACAACGGTGTTTTAATACAACCGTGTTTAAAATGTAAAAATATGAAAAAAATGTAGTAGCTGGGAATCAAAGCTTGCTACACAGCTTGTATTACAACGGTTCTTTAGTACAACCGTCATTAAATATGGCGTTATAAATTTTTTAACGTATTACAACGTTGGGATACGATTCCGTGGTAAACCTGGTGTCGTTAAATGAGTTTTTCGTAGTAATGCCTCTTAGTTTGTTATCTTCTTAACGATGTAAGATATCGTATACATGCTCCAGAACTTCTCAGCTTGCCAAACTAATCCGCTTCTCTCTAGCATGACTCGTAGCAGGGGCGGTATCCCCTTCACAAGCTTTTCTACTGACCTTAGCAAGGCCAACTAATTAGATAGACACCCCATAATCCAAGACAGTCATTCCTTCATCATTCTCCTGTATGATAACCTGGAATACTTCTGATTCTCCTGGTGAATATCCACTTCCATATTTTGAATGCATCAGAATCCAGACCTTCATGCAATCAACTTGTGATCCACTACAGTCTTACCAAAACCTTCACATCAGACTTCCAAGAAAGCTCTCCAACTCCATCATTCTCCCGTATGACAATTGTAGATACTTCTTAGAAACGATGTAAGTAACAAGTTCCTCACAGAACTTAGAATCCTTCTCCAAGGATAACTAACCCAGAAGATGTTCTAACATCAGTTAGGACATCCTTCACATATCATAGACACCAACCAACATGGTTTTAGATATGTTCCACCACTGGACTTACTATCTGTATAGTAATCCAACTGAAAAGCTTCAAACAACACTGCGCCACCTACTTGATCAATAAGAACTCTAGTAACCAAAGAGAGAAATAAACTCTCATCCACCAAAAGAAGGTAATCTTCCATAAACTGAGAATTTCTGCCACAAGCTCCAAGATAGAAAAGACTCAATACCTCCTTAAGTCTCCAACCAACTACCCTTCTGCCCAAGAGTAATTTGTTCCAAGACACTCCTCATGAGTAATCAAATGCCACAGTTTGATTATCTTGATTTCTCAAATCCATATATGAGAACAACCAAATGCCACTTTTGATTGCCTCACCCTTCTTCAAAACTCCCACAAGATACATTGATCCACTAATGAGATATGATCTTCAAGTTACATGAACTACTTGCTCCATAACAAGACATCTTGGATCCACCAAGCCTTAGACATGTAACATCTTCTCCATCCACAGCTTCTGCAAACTGCATGAGATATACCTTTTTGAAGCATCCATAACTTCCATTCTCCTGTAGATCAACTTATCTTAAGCTGATGTGCCACATCACCAGCTGAGATCCTGATGTTAAGCTTGATGTCAAAAAATTTGATATGACATCCAGCTGCTGAATTCAGCTCCTCCTTCTGCCACTTAGAAGAACCTCCTCCCTATTACAGAACAAGAGTTCCATGCTCTCATAGACTTGATTCAACAATCAAGTTTGAGTAGACAACCTCCATCCTGCTTAATCTTATCACAGGTATTCCATTCAAGTTTGCACCTTGATGAATAACTGCTTTGAAGCTCCAAAGAATTCACACCTGCCACGTCTGATTCTTCAGAAGAGAAGTAGTCATAGACTACACCATAGCCATACCAAAGAATGCCACTTTCCTTAGTAGAGCAGTCTGTAGAAATTCAGAGATAACTGCCACTTAACCTTGACCTCCAAGATGAGCAAGATCCCATGCTCTTAAGTACCTAGATCAGAAATAAACTGATCCAAGAACTATCCATCAAGATTATGATGTCTTCTTCTTCATCTTCCATATCACCATTGTCTAGACCAGTTTCTTGCCAGGAAACTCTCCAGAGATCAGATGCTTCTGCCACACTAACTAAAGCAGATTCTTAGGTCAACACCCAAGAGAAAAAGATCCAAAAGCTTATGCAGTACCCCTCCCATGATTCTGCACAAACTCAGATGAAGAGATGTTTCAACATCGTGTTGAACATTAGTAATCTTGAACTCCACATACAAGAATAATCAATCAAATACTTGTGAGTAATACAAATAGCAATTGATCTTAAATCCTTGTTCAATAATCCTGTTTCACTGTTGAAGCCACACTCCACCAGATCACTTCATGAACACTTATCAAGTATTCAATCTTTTGCAAGTATTTTCTTTGACAAACAAATTATTGAGATACCAAGGCTGCCACCCTTGACTCAAGTAACTAAGATTCTCTCTGAATGAACCCTATTTACCTCAATAGTTCTGAAATCTCCATTCAGATTGGATCCACCCTTAGGATTAAGAGAGATGAATCCTTCCTTGCTGTTTTGGATGGTGAAAATAAATCACCTCCACTTTCTTCAGGTTTGTGTTTCACAGAAACACCCTCTAGTCAGAAGAATAACTAGAAGACTCTAGATGCACAACTGAGACACCTTTATGAGTGAACTTGAGAGAATTCTCAAGTATCTTTGACAACTTAGCCGATCAATAATTTATCAAACTCCTAGAGCAAGAATTTGATAAACCTAATCTCAACTCCCCTCCTCTTCAACTGACTTCAAACTGCACCGTGGAACCAAGCTTCGAAGTACCAAGTCACCATAATAGACATCTTCCAACAACTCTCTCCATTCCATTGCTCCCGACTTTGGAATAAAAAGATGCAAATATCTTCAAATATAGAGGCCGACGATTGAGATCTTCCACCATCTGTCTTCAACAACAGCTCCAGAATCCCATAAATTCCAGAGCTCTTCCATCAGAAACATATGCAACGGAACCACCAAGGAACAAATTCATCTTGCCCTAATAAGATGTCAAAACATCTTATAAGACACCCCAAAAAAAGAACTAGCCAATTCTCCTGCAGTTGTTGTAGAACCTCCTCAGCAACATGAACGACCACCGAGTTGTTACCTTCGATCCAGAACATCCATCCCATCCATTAATACCCTTGAGTATGTCTGAGTTGATTGATCTAATCTCTAAAACTCATCCTTGTTTAAATGCCAGAAAGTATCTCCCAAAGATCTCATCCAGAAACATACAGGATGCCTGCTCTGATACCAATTGAAATTCTGGAATAGCAGACAGTAGATGTCATAACACATGTCAAGACATTGTTCTGCATAATCATTTAAACAAGAACAAAACAAAAGATTGATACCTTGAATATCAGTAACTGCAGAATCACAGATGTTACGACATCTATTCCAACATGTTTATCAAGACAAATAACATAATATGTAAATCTGCAGAGTGATAAAAGAACACAATAATTGTTAACCCAGTTTGGTGCAATTCACCTACATCTGGGGGATACTAATCCAGGAAGAAGACTCCACTATCTGTAGTAAACTTATAAAGTTAAACTCCCCCATTTACAACTTTATCTCCTAAATACTACCTAATAAAATCTTTACCAAAGAACACCCTCTTTGATATGAGAATCACCACTCATTTCCCCTAATCACAATCTGTGATATCTAAACCATCCCTGTCAATACAAAATTCTGTCAAGCATACTTGACCAACATGCTAACTTAGATTTTCTTTAAAGCTTCATCCAAGAGCAATACACAATCCAATACCTAAAGGCTTATGGATCTGTGCGATACCTATGTCTACCATAGTGCATCAAACGATAAAAAAGGAGACTTATAAACCTAGAGAGCCAACGACTCTCAAAACCCTAAACCCTTGTTTTTACACAAGAGAACTAGGTTACAAAAGGTATATTTAAGGCACATAAACCCTAGGACTAAGTCTTCTTTTATAGTCTTCAGTTAGGCTTCAAATCTTTCCTTGATCCACTGCTGAGCGCGCCTAGGATTTTGGAACAGATTTGAAACAGATTTAAAACAATCTGTTATAGCAGTCTAGGATGTTGAGTCTTCAAGTTTAGGCATCTTCTTCGACATCTTTGTTTTTTGGCAGAATTATTCAGCTTGGTTCTTCATGTTGGAACATATTCTTCAACACTGAGTTTTACCAAAATTTTGTCCAAATTATTTGAGCTTTCAGATTTGAACATGAGGTGACTGCTCCATATAATCCATAACACAATGGTCTTGCTGAAAAAAGAAACATGAGTTTGGTTGATATGACAAGGAGCATGTTGAAGCCAAAGAAGCTCCGTCACACGTTGTGGGAAGAAGTTGTTGCCAATATAGCATATGTGCTCAATAGGTGTCAAACCAAAAAGCTGAAGGAAATCGTTCCTTTTGAGAAATGGACTCGAGATAAGCAAAGTGTGAGTCATTTCAGAGTATTTGGTTCTGTTTATTACAATCATGTTCCAAGTGCTACTAGAAGTGTGAGGCATGATTACCACAATACGGGTGCCCATAAGATCTACTGTCATATCACTAATAAATTTCAATTCAGCAAAGATGTCATTGTGAAGGAATAAAAAGCATGGGATTGGAACAAGTCTCAATCTAACTCTAGTGCAATGTTAACACCCGAGTTAACTTCTGAAGATATTTCAGATTCTGAAGGAGAATATTCATCTGAAGGAGATTCTACCTATGAAGATGAATCAGAGTCTGAAGGTGACTCTAATGCTAAAGATGATTTAGAGTCTAAAGGTGACTCTAATGCTTAAGTTGAGTTTAAAGGTGAGTCTGACTCTGAAGGTGAATCTGATTCTGATCCAGATTCAGATGAAGATCCAGACTCTGGTGGTAATCATGCCTCTGAAAGTGGTCATGCCTCAGAAGGTGGTCTAACCTCTGAAGGCAGTCAAACATCTGATACTATTCCAGCATATGAAGAAGATTCTGAACAAGTGCAGAGACAACAAAGAATCAAACAAATACCAAGAAGATTTGCAGAGTTTGACATGTTGCAAGATACTGAGATAGACTCTGAAGGGGAAGTCAATCAGTGTGCCATGTTGGTAGACTCTGAAATAGTTAGTACTGAAGAAGCTCTCAAGAAGAAAGTGTGGCTGAAGGCCATGAAAGAAGAACTTGAGCCTATAGAAAGAAACAAGACTTGAGAGTTGACTGAGTTTCCAAATAACAAGAAAGCCATCAGTGTGAGATGGGTTTACAAGTTAAAACTGAAGCCAGATGGATCAATTGGTAAACACAAAGCGAGGTTAGTAGCTAGAGGATTTCTACATAAATTTGGATTAGACTACTTTGAAGTGTTTGCACCTATAGCTAGGTATGCAACAATCAGATTGGTGATTGCTATAGCTGCTAATTGGAATTGGCCTATAATGTATTTAGATGTGTTATCTTCATTTTTGAATGGTCTTTCATAAGAGGAAGTTTATGTTTCACATCCTCCTGGATTTTCGAAAAAAAATCAGGAAGGGATGGTGTACAAGTTGCATAAAGTCTTGTATGGACTAAAAACAAGTTCCTAAAGCTTGGAATATGAAAATTGATTCATGTTTCAAACTTCAAGGATTCAAAAAATGTGAGATGGATTATGGTATTTATGTCCAGCATACATTTGATAGCAATATGATTCTAGCCCGACTCTATGTTGATGTCATATTGCTAACAGAGAGTTGTTCAGATGAAATAGTCAAGTTCAAGAAGGTGCCAATGAATGAGTTTGAGATGAATGGTCTAGGAAATAAGGTATAATTTCTAGGGATAGAGATTTTATACTCAGATAAGGGTATAGTTTTCATTAGCTGAAGTATTAACTTGAGCTAAGAGATTTGAGCTTATAAATTGCAAGTCTGCTATCACACATGCTGAGACAAATCACAAGTTGGCTTCTGATGTTGAGGGTGATGATGTAGATGCTACAAATTTTAAACAGTTGGTATGATCATTGAGATATCTCTGTAATACCATACATGACATATGATATACAGCTGGAATGGTGAGTAAGTTTATGAACAAACCAAAGTGGCCACATTACCAAGCTGGTGTGAGGATACTGAGTTATATTAAGGGGACTCTGGGGTATGGAATTTTTTTCCCTCTGATGCTAAATCTGATTCAGAGCTGATATGCTACTCAAACTATGATTGGTGTAGAGACAAAGTTGACAAAATAAGTACGTCTAAATATTTCTTCAAGTATCTAGGAGGTCCCATTTCTTGGTGCTCCAAGAAACAATCAGTGGTTGCATTGTAGACTTGTGAAGCTGAGTACATTGCAGGCGCTTTGTTTGCGTGTCAAGCTGTTTGATTTTGAACTTATTGCAGGATCTGAAGATCAAGGCGAGCAAGCCTGTGAAGTTGATGATTGACAACAAATCATCTATAAGTCTTGCTAAGAATCCAATGCTACATGGAAGAAGCAATCACATTGACACAAAATTCCATTTCCTACGCAATCAGGTTCAGAATGAAGTGCTTGAAGTTGTTCACTATAGCACTCAAAAGCAACTTGCAGATGTGCTGACTAAAGCTATCAAGACTGAGCATTTTATCCATTTGAGGGATGAAGTTTGTGCTTGACATCTATATCACAACAAAAACTAAATTTAATAACATTAAAATTTAATAGTTATTTACCAATCCTGCAAATGTTTTTAAATATGAATAATGTTTAGTATGACGAAATGGATTCTAAAAGAATAACACCAACCTTTACCCATGATTTATGTCAAACACATAACAAATTGATTATACTTTTATTGTACAAATTCTACATATAACTTATTGTATTTCTTATTCTAATTCCTTCGTGCCATATATACCATAGCTCTTTTAATATAAACATCCAATATGTTAAATATGTAATTTTTATGTCAAAATTGAAATAGTGTGTTTGCACTCGACGGGTGTCGAAATGGTTTTTTAGGTTATGTCGAAGCATGCAGTCGAATCATGTAGTTATCGACGAGTCGACAGAGTTGAAATAGTTAACTTAGTTTTAGTTGAGTTAGTTATTTTTGTGGTTACTTAGAGTGCAATTAATCTCATCTACATAAATAAAGGAGCCCTATTAAATTTGTAAATAAGTGAGAATCACTTTTGCAAGGAAGGTTTTACATTATGTAGATTTTGAAATCACAATTGTGTTTAACACACATTATAGCAAACACTTTGAGAGCAGTTTGCACAAAAAATACCTTTATCTTCTTCCTCCTTAATTTCCCTTTTCTCTCACTTTCAATTGCATTGTTTTCTTTTTTCAAATTTCTTGTGTAATGTAGGATCATCTTGCAACCAAGGAGTGGTTGTTTCACTTGAGTAAAGGGTGAAGAACAAGCGGGATGATCAATAAAAAAGATTGAATCTTGTTCATCAAGATTGATTCGGTTAACTTTAAGATTGTAGTTTTCCCAACATTTGGTATCTAGAGCACTAGCAGTGTGATCTTTGGTACACATTGAATCACGATGAATAATCTAAACGGGCATTTTTCGGCAAATCTCCCCATCTTGAATGGTAAGAATTATGAAAATTGGTGTAAGCAGATAAAAGTTGTTTTCTGTTATCAAGATCTTTAGGATCTTGTGAAGAATGAAGTAGCACTAATTGGAGAGAATGCTACAGCTGAACAAAAGGCTGATCACAAAGATTTGAAGAAGAAATATTACAAGGCTCTCTTTTTAATCCATCAATGCGTTGATCTAGACAACTTTGAGAAAGCTGGTGATGTAGATTCTGTAACGACCCAGTTTTCGTGTGCGTTTTATTTAATCGAGTCGTTTGATTATTATATTATTATTTTATTTTATTTTCGACTTTTATCTGAAAATATGTTATTTTTCAATGTTGTGATATTTTATCGGGTTTTGGGAACGTTTGGGAGATATTTGAGTGTGGGGGTATTTTGGACATTTCATAATATTTTGTTAAGTTAGAATAGAAAGAAAAATAGAAAGAGAGAAAAATAGAAAGAAAGAAAGGGGAAAGAAAGAAAAAGAGGAGAAAAAGAGAAGAAGAAGAGAAATAGTAAGAAAACTTGGAAAAATTAAAGAAATCAACTTCTAGAATCGGTTTAATCGGGTAAGGGTGCGAAACTCAATTATTGTATACTTGTGTATGATTATGTATGTGTATTTGTGATGTTTGTTGGATTGAAATGAATAAATTTAGTAAAACCCATTTTTGGTAAAATTGATTAGGAATTGATCAAATGTGTTGGAAATCATGTTTTTAGTGTTTCTTAATGTTGGTATATGATAGATACATGTTGCTGTGCATTGTATTGGTAATTTTTCTGGGTGTAGGTGAAATTTGGGGGGAGAAAATGCAGAACCACGTTCTGCAGAAATTTTTCTGGTTTTTCCAGGTCATACGCGTATGGGGCATGTTCATACGCGTATGGACCTTGGCAATACGCGTATGGGTGGGCGAGCCATGGGCCAATACGCGTATGGGTCTTCAATTTTCTCGGCCATCTGCCCATTTGCGTATGATACGCGTAGCATTTTAGGGCATTACGCGTATGGTTTTAGTCATTACGCGTACAGACACTTTAACTTGGAATTGGGGAAAAATGAGTCTCTGCTCATACGCGTATGGATCATGGTGATACGCGTATGAACATGACTTTTGCAAAATGGGACTTTTCAAAATATCGTTTTTCGTTTTCTTTCGTAACTTGAGTTTCGTTTGTCCGATTTTTACATTCTTGGTATCGTTGCGTAGCTATTGAGCTGTACTTTCTTATTATGATGCTTTTGGAATTGTTAGTCGATTTAATTATGTCGAAAAATTGGGAATAGTGTCGGTTGTCGACTTTTGTCGTTGTAGTGATGCGTAATTGATGTGTATTATGCAAGGTACTGTTGTATGACGTAATTGTATGTGTTTAGATGGTGTTGTGATGATTTGTGGCCGCATGGAAATTAAATGCATTGTTTTGGGCATAAGTGCAAAGTGTGATTTTATCGATGTGAATGAATATGTGTATGTGTGCATATTAAATGTTATGGGTCTTTGTAAGCCAAGCATCATGATATGCATTGTGGAAACGTCCTGAGTGACGGTTTGGATTCCAGAGGGAATTCGCTATAACTTCGTGTGCCCATGTGGGGTGTGACCGATGATTATAGACGATCGTGTGCCCATGTGGGGTGTGAGCGATCGGGTCGTGTGCCCGTGTGGGGTGTGAGCGATCCATAAACACCGTGTGCCCGTGTGGGGTGTGAGCGGTGGGGAACATCGTAGGCCCGACGGGGAGTTACAGTGATGTACCGAGTGATGATTCCAGCAGAGTTCCTGAGTGGACTAGTGATGAGAAACAATGGAAGTCGGTACCGCATGTGCATATGCATAGAGTCGTTGTGTCGGTCTCTTGCATTGCATAAATCATTATGGGTGTTTTAGATTGTGGAATTATGGATAAAATTAATATATGGATATGTGTTGGTGATGGAGATATGTATTATGTCTTGTAATGCCTTGTGTTTGAATTATGGCGTGAGTTGTGGTGAGAACCGTATACATGTGTATTTTTGTGTTATATATATAATTGTATGCAATTATATTATGGTTGTTTTTCTCACCCTTCTGCTGTTTTATCATGCTCTATGAGGCATTGCAGATTAGAGTTGCTGGAGGTATTTTTGTGAAGCTTTTCGTCTTCATTCTTTTGTCGGTCGGCTCTGATATGTGACACCGGGTAGTTAGGGAGGCCGTTTGTGATAATTGTATATTATGTATATGTATATCTTTTGGCTTGTGCATATATAACCTGATGTATGACAAACTTCTCATGATATATATATATATATATATATATGTTATTCAGTTTTAGATTTTTCGCTTTTATTCTAAATTTTGAAATATGGGTGTAAGGAACTGAGTTCCTCTGTTGATTGCTACCCCACGGTTGCATATCTTTATGAGCAGGTGTTGTATGAATTGTTTCAATTTGATGTGACCCCTCGGTCTATGCCATGATAATTTAAATATACTCTGACGAAAATTTGAATTTTCTTTTACTGCTTTTTATTAATTGGGGGTTGTAGATTAGGGGTGTTACATTAAGTGGTATCAGAGCCAGTTTGTGTCAGTCCGTGTCAGTTGTGTCAGTCCGTGTTGGTCGTTGTGGTTGGATGAGATATTTGTTTAACCATTGTTTCTATTATTGGAAATGAACAGAATATGGTTGGTAGGAATGATGCTGCTTTGGCTGCGGCTATGCAAGTTATGGCTCGTGCTGTGCAGGGTGCACCTAATGCTGCGGGTAATGATGAGTTCAGGAAGAAGAAACCGCCTATCTTCAAAGGAAGATATGATCCGGATGGTGCAAGATTTGGTTGAAAGAGATTGAAAGGATTTTCCGAGTGATGGATTGTGAGGAGGATCAGAAGGTGAGATTAGGTACTCACATGTTATTGGAAGAAGCTGATGATTGGTGGGTTAGTACTCGACGTGTGTTGGAAGCTGCAGAAGAGGAAGAAATCACTTGGGAAGTTTTTAGTCGGGAGTTCTTGAGGAGGTATTTTCCTGAAGATGTGAGAGGGAAGAAGGAAATTGAGTTCTTGGGGCTAAAGCAAGGTAATATGTCTGTTGGCAATTATACTGCTAAGTTTGTGGAACTTGTGCAGTTTTATCTTCATTATGCGGAAGCGACTGCTGAATTCTCTAAGTGTGTAAAGTTTGAGAATGGCTTGCGTCTTGAGATAAAGCAGGCAATTGGATATCAGAGGATTCGGAGGTTTTCTGATTTGGTAGATTGTTGTAGGATTTATGAAGAGGACAGTAAGGCTCGTTCTACTCATTACAAGAGTGTGAGCGAGAGGAAAGGGAAGCAACAGTTCCGTGGTGGTTCGTATGTGACACCAGCTGATAAAGGTAAACAAAGAGGGAATTTTGAGAAAAGGTCAGGTGGAGGAGGAATGTCTGGTCCTTTGAGGTGTTATAAATGTGGTGAGTTAGGGCATCGTCAGCTTGAGTGCATGAAAGATTTGAGGAAGTGTACTAATTGTGGAGGTGTAGGACATGTTGCAGCTGATTGTGCAAGGAAGAATGTGGTGAAATGTTACAACTGTGGGGAACCTGGTCATATTAGTACCAAGTGTCCGAAACCGAAACAAGCTCCAGCTGGTGGAAAAGTGTTTTCATTATCGGGGACTCAGACTTCGTGTGCAGATCGTCTGATTCGAGGTACTTGTTTTATTAATAGTACTCCTTTGATTGCTATTATTGATACTGGAGCGACTCATTCGTTTATTTCGTCTGAGTGCGCGAAGCGTTTGAATCTTGTGTTGTCTGTGATGGGTGGTGAAATGGTTATTGATACTCCAGTAATGGGGTCAGTAACTACTTCCTTGGTTTGTCTAAGATGTCCTTTGACCATTTATGGTAAAGACTTTGAGATGGATTTGGTGTGTTTACCGTTGGAGGGATTAGATGTGGTTTTGGGTATGAATTGGTTGCAATTCAATAGGGTTCATATTGATTGTTATCATAAGCTGGTAAGGTTTCCTTCTCTTGAGGAAGACGAAGACTCGAGTTTCTTATCTACCAAAGAGTTGAAGAAAATTTTGGCGGAGGAAGCTCAGTTGTTTGGATTGTTTGCATCTTTAACTGTGGATAGTCAAGTTTCACTTGAGGTGTTTCCTGTTGTGTGTGAATTTCCAGAAGTGTTTCCTGAGGATATTGCAGACTTGCCGCCGGAGAGAGAGGTGGAGTTTTCTATAGATCTAGTTCCTGGTACTAGACCTGTTTCTATGGCACCTTATCGTATGTCGGCATCTGAGTTGGTGGAGTTAAAGAAACAGTTGAATGAGTTGTTGGAAAAGAGGTTCGTGAGACCAAGTGTTTCTCCTTGGGGTGCTCCAGTTTTATTGGTGAAAAAGAAGGATGGAAGTATGAGGTTATGTATTGATTATCGCCAGTTGAATAAGGTGACAATCAAGAATAAGTATCCTCTTCCAAGGATTGATGATCTGATGGATCAGTTAGTTGGTGCTTGTGTGTTTAGTAAGATTGACTTGAGGTCGGGGTATCATCAGATAAGGGTGAAGGAGGAAGACATTCAGAAAACGACTTTTAGGACACGATATGGTCATTATGAATATTCTGTGATGCCGTTCGGGGTTTCTAATGCGCCGGGTGTGTTTATGGAATACATGAATCGTATTTTTCATGAGCATCTGGATCGTTTTGTCGTGGTGTTTATTGATGATATCTTAATTTATTCTAAGTCTCGGGAGGAGCATGCAGAACATTTGCGTATTGTTTTGCAGGTTTTGAAGGAGAGGAAGCTTTTTGCTAAACTATCCAAGTGTGAATTCTGGTTATCGGAAGTAAGTTTTCTTGGACACGTAATTTCAGGTAATGGTATTGCTGTGGATCCATCTAAAGTAGAAGCAGTTCTACAATGGGAGGCTCCAGATCTGTTACTGAAATTCGAAGATTTTTGGGTTTGGCCGATTATTATCGCAGGTTCATTGAAGGTTTTTCTAAGCTAGCACTTCCTTTGACCCAGTTGACTTGTAAAGGGCAAGCATTCATTTGGGATATTCGGTGTGAAGAGAGTTTTACTGAGCTGAAGAGAAGATTGACGACAGCTCCGATCTTGATTTTGCCGAATCCTAATGAACCATTTGTGGTTTATTGTGATGCTTCTTTGATTGGTCTAGGTGGTGTTCTGATGCAAGAACGTAAGGTGGTGGCTTATGCTTCAAGGCAGTTAAGAGTTCATGAGAAGAATTATCCTACTCATGATCTTGAGTTAGCGGCTGTGGTTTTCGTGTTGAAGATTTGGAGGCATTATCTCTACGGTGCAAGGTTTGAAGTCTTTAGTGATCATAAAAGTTTGAAATATTTGTTTGATCAGAAAGAGCTAAATATGAGGCAACGTAGATGGTTGGAATTCTTGAAGGACTACGACTTTGGCTTGAATTACCATCCTGGTAAAGCTAACATGGTAGCCGATGCGTTGAGCCAAAAATTGTTACATATGTCCGCTTTAATGGTTAAGGAGTGGGAACTTTTGGAATCGTTTAGAGATTTGAGTTTGGTCTGTGAAGTGACGTCGGATAGCGTTAGGCTTGGTATGCTAACGATTACTAATGATTTTCTGATGACTGTCTGTGAGAAACAGAAGTTAGACGTGAAACTGGTGGATTTGATGTTGGTTGGAGGAAAAGATGCGAATAGTGATTTTCAAGTGGATATTAATGGTGTTTTGAGATTCCGAGGTAGGATTTGTATTCCAGATGATGCGGAGTTGAAAAAGATGATTTTGGAGGAAGGACACCGGAGTAATTTGAGTATACATCCGGGAGCGAATAAGATGTACCAAGATTTGAAGAAGATTTTCTGGTGGTCTGGATTGAAAAGAGATCTGGCTCAGTTTGTCTATGCATGTTTGACTTGTGAGAAATCGAAGGTGGAACCTCTGAGGCCTAGTGGTTTGTTGCAACCGTTGGATATTCCTGAGTGGAAGTGGGATAGCATTTCCATGGATTTTGTAACAGGGTTGCCGAATACTTAGCGAGGGCATAATGCTATTTGGGTGATTATTGATAGACTGACTAAATCGGCTCATTTTATTCCGATTGATATCAGTTTTACTTTGGAGAGGTTAACAGAGATTTACATCAGTGTGATTGTGAAGTTACATGGGGTTCCATTAAGTATTGTTTCTGATCGAGATCCTAGATTTACCTCGAGATTTTGGGAAAGTTTACAGAAGGCTTTGGGTTCTAAATTGAGATTGAGTTCGGCTTATCATCCGCAGACGGATGGTCAGACGGAGAGGACGATTCAGTCTTTGGAGGATTTGTTGAGAGCGTGTGTTTTGGAACAAGGTGGTGCGTGGGATAGTTATCTTGCATTGATTGAGTTTACGTATAATAACAGTTTCCATTCTAGTATTGGAATGGCACCGTTTAAAGTATTGTATGGGCGAAGGTGTCGAACACCGTTGTGTTGGCACGAATCTGGTGAGAGAACGGTGGTTGGACCAGAGTTGGTGCAACAGACGACAGAGAAAGTGAAGTTTATTCGTGAGAAGACGAAAGCTTCTCAGAGTAGGCAAAAGAGTTATCATGATCGGAGACGGAAGGATCTTGAGTTCCAAGAGGGTGATCATGTATTTCTGAGGGTTACGCCGGTAACAGGTGTGGGTCGTGCATTGAAATCGAAGAAACTTACTTCTCGGTTTATTGGTCCTTACCAGATATCCGCGAGAGTGAGTGCTTTGGCTTATAGGGTGGCGTTGCCGCCGAATCTGTCGAATTTGCACGATGTGTTTCATGTTTCACAGCTTCGAAAGTATGTTCCGGATCCGTCGCATGTGGTTCCGATGGATGAGGTTGAGGTAAGGGAGAACCTTACAGTTGACGCATTACCAGTTAGGGTTTTGGATCGCGAGGTGAAGAGGTTGAGAGGCAAGGATATTGCACTTATGAAAGTGGCGTGGGGCGGCGCTGTTGAGGGCAATTTGACTTGGGAGTTGGAGAGTCGGATGCGGAAGTCGTATCCAGATTTGTTCGTCTCAGGTATATTTTCGAGGACGAAAATTTCTAAGTGGGGGAGAGTTGTAACGACCCAGTTTTCGTGTGCGTTTTATTTAATCGAGTCATTTGATTATTATATTATAATTTTATTTTATTTTCGACTTTTATCTGAAAATATGTTATTTTTCAATGTTGTGATATTTTATCGGGTTTTGGGAACGTTTGGGAGATATTTGAGTGTGGGGGTATTTTGGACATTTCATAATATTTTGTTAAGTTAGAATAGAAAGAAAAATAGAAAGAAAGAAAGGGGAAAGAAAGAAAAAGAGGAAAAAAAGAGAAGAAGAAAAGAAATAGTAAGAAAACTTGGAAAAATCAAAGAAATCAACTTCTAGAATCGGTTTAATCGGGTAAGGGTGCGAAACTCAATTATTGTATACTTGTGTATGATTATGTATGTGTATTTGTGATGTTTGTTGGATTGAAATGAATAAATTTAGTAAAACCCATTTTTGGTAAAATTGATTAGGAATTGATCAAATGTGTTGGAAATCATGTTTTTAGTGTTTCTTAATGTTGGTATATGATAGATACATGTTGCTATGCATTGTATTGGTAATTTTTCTGGGTGTAGGTGAAATTTGGGGGAGAAAATGCAGAACCACGTTCTGCAGAAATTTTTCTGGTTTTTCCAGGTCATACGCATATGGACCTTGGCAATACGCGTATGGGTGGGCGAGCCATGGGCCAATACGCGTATGGGTCTTCAATTTTCTCGGCCATCTGCCCATTTGCGTATGATACGCGTAGCATTTTAGGGCATTACGCGTATGCTTTTAGTCATTACGCGTACAGACACTTTAACGTGGAGTTGGGGAAAAATGAGTCTCTGCTCATACGCGTATAGATCATGGTGATACGCGTATGAACAGGACTTTTGCAAAATGGGACTTTTCAAAATATCGTTTTTCGTTTTCTTTCGTAACTTGAGTTCCGTTTGTCCGATTTTTACATTCTTGGTATCGTTGCGTAGCTGTTGAGTTGTACTTTCTTATTATGATGATTTTGGAATTGTTAGCCGATTTAATTATGTCGAAAAATTAGGAATAGTGTCGGTTGTCGACTTTTTTCGTTGTAGTGATGCGTAATTGATGTGTATTATGCAAGGTACTGTTGTATGACGTAATTGTATGTGTTTAGATGGTGTTGTGATGATTTGTGGCCGCATGGAAATTAAATGCATTGTTTTGGGCATAAGTGCAAAGTGTGATTTTATCGATGTGAATGAATATGTGTATGTGTGCATATTAAATGTTATGGGTCTTTGTATGCCAAGCATCATGATATGCATTGTGGAAACGTCCTGAGTGACGGTTTGGATTCCAGAGGGAATTCGCTATAACTTCGTGTGCCCATGTGGGGTGTGAGCGATGATTATAGACGATCGTGTGCCCATGTGGGGTGTGAGCGATCGGGTCGTGTGCCCGTGTGGGGTGTGAGCGATCCATAAACACCGTGTGCCCGTGTGGGGTGTGAGCGGTGGGGAACATCGTAGGCCCGACGGGAAGTTACAGTGATGTAACGAGCGATGATTCCAGCAGAGTTCCTAAGTGGACTAGTGATGAGAAACAATGGAAGTCGGTACCCGCATGTGCATATGCATAGAGTCGTTGTGTCGGTCTCTTGCATTGCATAAATCATTATGGGTGTTTTAGATTGTGGAATTATGGATAAAATTAATATAAGGATATGTGTTGGTGATGGAGATATGTATTATGTCTTGTAATGCCTTGTGTTTGAATTATGGCGTGAGTTGTGGTGAGAACCGTATACATGTGTATTTTTGTGTTATATATATAATTGTATACAATTATATTATGGTTATTTTTCTCACCCTTCTGCTGTTTTATCATGCTCTATGAGGCATTGCAGATTAGAGTTGCTGGAGGTATTTTTGTGAAGCTTTTCGTCTTCATTCTTTTGTCGGTCGGCTCTGATATGTGACACCGAGTAGTTAGGGAGGCCGTTTGTGATAATTGTATATTATGTATATGCATATCTTTTGGCTTGTGCATGTATAACCTGATGTATGACAAACTTCTCATGATATATATATATGTATGTTATTCAGTTTTAGATTTTTCACTTTTATTCTAAATTCTGAAATGTGGGTGTAAGGAACTGAGTTCCTCTGTTGATTGCTACCCCACTGTTGCATATCTTTATGAGCAGGTGTTGTATGAATTGTTTCAATTTGATGTGACCCTCGGTCTATGCCATGATAATTTAAATATACTCTGACGAAATTTTGAATTTTCTTTTACTGCTTTTTATTAATTGGGGGTTGTAGATTGGGGGTGTTACAGATTCAACAAAGGAAGCATGGGACATCTTGGAGAAATCATTTGGAGGCACTAAGAAAGTGAAGGAGGTGAAGTTACAAACTCACAAAAGAATGTATGAATTACTTCAGATGGAAGACAATGAAAGTGTGACTGATTTCTTCACCAGAGTAACAAAACTGGTGAATCAAATTAAAATGTGTGGAGAAGTGTTGACATCAAAATCTGTAGTGTCAAAGATTTTGAGGTCATTGGCTCCAAAGTTTGATAATGTGGTAGTAGCCATAGAAGAAACGAAGGATTTGTTAAGTATGACAAAAGAAGAGATTCAAGGGACTCTTGAATATCATGAACAAAAAATGGCTGAAAGAACTGCAAGAAGGTCGAAGACTGATGTGGCTTTCCTAGCTCAGTCGACTAAAGAAAAGAAAGACAAAGGAAGATGGTAACAATGGCATAGAAAGTTACAACAATTCAATTGGTAGAGGAAACCATTAAGAGGGTAGTTCATCAAATCCAAGATGATCTTCTAACCAAGGCAATCACATAGGTGATGGTGCAGGTAGAGGAAGAGGCGATGAAAGAAAACCTGATAAAATTCATATTCATTTCTACAACTGTCAAAAGTATGGCCATAATGCAAGTCAGTGTCGAGGAGGCAAGAAAGATCAAGATAGTGATGCAAAGCTTACAGAAGACGAAGTGGTGTTAACGGTCACAAAAAAAGAAGAAGAAAGATTCAAAGATCAGTGATATCTCGAGTCAGGATGTTCGTGGCACATGAATGGAAGAAAAGATTGGTTTATCAACATCAGTCCATCATTGAAGAACAAGGTAAAATTTTAAAACGACAATACCCTATATGTTGAAGGTATTGGTGATGTTCTGATAAGGAGAAAGGATGGTAAATGATCAGTAATTTCCAATATGTTGTACCTACCTGACATGAAGAGTAATATGCTAAGTATAAGCATGCTGATCGAGAGACATTACAAATTATGGATCAAAGATAGAGTGATGAAAGTGATCGACTTGAGAAATAGGTTAATATTGAAGGCTCCTATGTCTCAGAATAGAACCTTTAGGATTGAACTTGATGTGTTGGAACACAAGTACTTGGAGATTGCAGCTAGCAGAGATGAATGGCTATGGCATTACAGAATTGATCACTTGAATTTCAATGACATTAGTTATATGAAGAGGACAAACATGGTTTTAGGCCTACCAAAAATCCATATTCTAGAAGAAGTAGATAAAGAATGTGTTCAAGTAAAGCAACACGAGAATAGCTTCAGCAAGGATGCCAAAAACAAGTCGAAATCCACTCTCGAGATAATCTACTCAGACGTGTGTGGTCCTCTCCAAGTAGATTCACTTGGAGGTAACAAATACTTTGTTACATTTATGGATGATTACAACAGAAAGTTGTGAATCTAATTGGTCAAGAATAAAAGTGATGTGATAGAATATTTCAACAAGTTCAAAGCAATGGTCGAAAGATAGAATGGTCACATGTTTAAGGTTTTAAGGACAGATGGAGGTGGAGAGTACGTGTAGAAAGACTTCGACGCACTATGTACAAAAAGAAGGAATTATGCATAAGGTGGTGCCACCATGCACTCAACAAAAAGGTATTGCTGGAAGAAAGAAAATAACCATTATGAATATGGTGAGAAGTATGTTAAAAGGAAAGCATCTCCCAAATGAGCTATGGGTAAGGTTGTGTCGACTGCAACATACATACTAAATAAATGTCCGACAAAAAGGCTTAAAGGTATCACACCAGAAGAATGTTAGTCAGCTGTCAATTCTAGTTTAAACCACTTAAAGGTGGTTTGATCCATAGCACATAGACATGTGCCATATCTACTGAGAAGAAAGCTGGATGATAAGTCAATTCAGATGTTCCTAGTGGGATATCATTCGATCGGTGGATACAAAATGTTCGACCCAGTGAACAAGCAAGTTGTGATCAATAAGGATATAATCATAAATGAGCTTAAGGAGTGAGATATCAAAAAAGATTAAGTGAGAATCCTTTGTGATGAACTAACTAGTGAAGTTATTAGAAATGTTTGACAAATTGTTAGAGAACTTCGACAAGAAGCCGTCGAAATTCAAGCCAGCACAAGAAGACCTCATAGAACAAGAAACATGCATGCAGGGCTGCAGGAATATGTAATCATATTAAGTGATGTTGTCGAAGATGAAGGTGAATTAGTACATTATGCCTTCTATGCAGATATTAAGCCAGTCACTGTAGTTGAAGCATTAAAAGACTCAAGGTGGAGGAAAGCTATGGTGGATGACATAAAATCCATATAATACAATGATACCTGGTCACTAGTCAAATTTCTAAAAGGGAAGAAGATAATTGATGTGAAGCGGGTATACAAAGTTAAGTTGAATTCAAAAGGTGAAATAGTTCGATACAAGGCAAGACTTGTAGCCAAGGGATTTCTTCAGAAAGAAGAAATCGACTATGATGAAGTCTTTGCACTAGTATCTAGAATCAAAATAATCAGGTTGGTTATTGGTCTAGCCAATATACATAACTGGTCGATATGTCAGATGGATGTGAAATGTGAATTCCTGAATGACCTTCTAGACAAAGAGGTGTATGTGACACAACCAGTTGGGTTTGTGAAACAAGACCAAGAAAGGAAAGTATACATGCTGCATAAAGCCTTGTATGGACTGAAATAAGCTCCAAGAGCTTGGAACAAGAAAATAGACGTTTTTCTAAGAGAGAAAGAGTCTGAAAAGTGCATGACAGAGCATGATATGTATGTCAGAAGAAGCAGAAGTGAGCTGTTTGTACTATGTCTCTATGTCGACGACCTGTTGATAATAAGCAGTTGCAAGAAGGAGATCGAAGATTTCAAACATAACTTAAGTAAGAAACTTGGAATGTCAGACTTTATACATCTCTCATACTTCCTTGGTATCAAATTCTACAATAGTAGTAGAGGCTTGATGATGCACCAAAGAAGATATGCAGGCAAAATACTCAAGATATTTGAGATGCAAGATTACAACAATCCAACTTCGATCCAACGTAGTACATAAGACTCATTGGATCACTTCGATACCTCTGTCACACAAGGCCATATTTAACTTATTGTGTAGGCATGGTCAACAGATTCTTGCAGAAGCCAAAGGTATCACATCTTGCAGCCACCAAGAAGATACTAAGGTATCTCAAAGGAACACTCGACTATAGTATTTTGTTTCCTTCAGTTGATGAAGGAAAAGAATGCAAGCTTGTGGGCTACACTGACTCTAGTTGGTGTGGTGATGCTGAAAATATAAAATTGACAGTAGGATAAGTGTTCAAGTTTGGTGGTGTGCCAGCTGCATGGAGTTCGAAAAAGGAACCGGTGGTAGCTTTATCATCATGTGAGGCAGAATACATAGCAACTTTGCTAAATGCATGCCAAGCAACATGGATGATAAATCTAGTTGAAGAAATTATAGGGAATAATCATGGAGAAATGACCATGAAGATCAACAACATGCTGGCTATCAACCTAGCAAAGAATCCAATAGCACACAGAAGAAGCAAACACACCGAAATGAGGTTCCATTACCTGAGAGTGCAGGTAGAAAATGGAAAGTTGAGTCTGGAGCATTGCAGACCAGAGAATCAGATTGCAGATATAATGACAAAGGTTGTGCAGGTCGAATTGTTTAAGAGATTAAGAACAATGATGAATGTAGATAGCTTAATCAAAATGAATTATGTGGTGTGTTAAATATGTAATTCTTTGTGTCGAAGTCGAAATAATATGTTTACATTCGACGGGTGTCAAAATGGTGTTTTAGGTTGTGTCAAACAGAGTCAATATTTGCTATATTTTATAGAAAGTCAAATATAGCCAGTCAAGTATGCAGTCAAAATATGTAGTTGTCGAAGGAGTTGACATAGTTAAAATAGTTAACTTAACTTAATTTTAATTGAGTTAGTTATTTTTGTGATTACTTGGAGTGCAAGTAATCTTAACTAGAAATTGAGATGAGCTCTATTTCATTTGTAACAAAGTGAGAATCACTTTTGTAAGGATGGTTTTGCACTGTGTAGATTATGAAATAACAATTGTGATTAACAAACATTATATTAAACACTTCGAGTGCAGTTTGAACAACAAAGTACATTCATTTTTTTCCTCCAAAATGTCTCTTTTCTCTCACTTTCAATTGAATTGTTTTCTTCTTTTAAATTATCTATGTAGTGTAGAATTCTTCTTGCAACTAAGGAGTGGTTGTTTCACCCGAATAAAAGGTGAAGAACAAGAGACGTGATCAATCAAAAAGATTAAATCTTGTTCATCAAAATTAATTCGGTTAACTTTAAGGTTGGAGTTTTCAACACAATATTCATGTTTCACCATGATGATGTGGTGTTGTTGTTAATATATACATACACATATTTTTTAATTGTCTTCCACAACAATCTATATAACAATTGAATACTTATGTAAAATAATTTACACTAATTAAATTATAACTCCAAGTTCCATTCTTCATTGTAATCGTTGAATTGTTTATTTTCTATAATTCACTAGTGCATGTAATCAATTATTATTATTTGGTAAAATATATCTCTGTGAAAAAAAAAAGAAATGCACTGATTTTAATCACCTTAATATTTTTAAGTTAATTGTATGAAATGACTAAATAATAAATTTATATTGAATAACAATGTATAACTATTTTACATTATCAGTTCCCTACTTATAAATAATTAATCTAATTATTTAATGACAATTTTTTTATTATTTTATTTTAGATTAAATTAAAATAAAAAATATACTTTACTTACATGATACTCCAACTAAACGACATGATACTAAAGAAGTTACCACCTTTTCAATTTATTTTGCAATAATTATAGAAACATTTGGGTATTATATATAGGAGGCATGATTAAGGGAGTTGATGAAGCATCACTATCCAAAGACCCGAATCAAAACAAATAACAAAGATACCAATATTTGGTTTTGAGGAAATTGTTATCTTTTTGGGTCTCATCACCATAGTAACACTTTTGAGTCCCCATTATTTCCCAATGCAACATCAACATCTTATGTCGGAAATTATTGTGCTAAGTGTGGAGTGTGGACCACAATAATTACCTACTTCATTACTAGTATCTTAATTGCATGGTTGTATCGGATCATACTTTAGTTATTTGAGGTTTACTATAATTAATCTTGTTTTGGTAATGAAATGAAGTAATCTTGTTTTGGAAATGAAATCAAATGTGTTCAAGATAAAACGACAGAGCAAATTTTAAAAGTAGATCTTGCTTCTTTTTAGTAATTTTATATTGCCATTTAGTGATATGAAATATCTATTGACTTTATTGTTTGAAAATTTGTATGGTCATCTTTAGGGAGTCTTCCCTCTCTATCATTTTTCATCCACAAAATTTAAATTAATATAATATTGATTTATAAATATTTAAATTTATTATTATGGTAATTTATAAGTTTAATTAGTGGCGAAATTCTTTAACTTAATTTCAAAATTTTCTCTAATCTTTTATCTAATATAAGTTACTCCCTCCGGTCTTAAATATAAGAAAAAAAACTCAATAGTTTTAAATATAAGTAAAATTCACCTATATATATTATATTTAATGTCATTATTTCAAATATATCCTTACTTTTTTCACATATATATGTTTTTAATGATTTTCAATGTAAAAAGTAGGGGTAAAATTAAAAATAATGCGAGATTTAAATGTATTTAGACATTTTTCTTAAAGAGTGGGTTTTTTTTTTTTTGTAAAATTACTTATATATGAGACCAGAGGTATATTTTAGTCGTTTAAAATAATTTTGTTAATCAACTTAATCCTTTATGTTAAATTGTAAGAAAAAACGTTAACCCTTGATGATGTGGCAAGTTTCACAAGATGCATGATTTGAGTATGGAGTATGTGTTACAGTAGCAAGGACTTGAAGCATGGTAAGTGACAATATTTGACAATTACATTTTCTATTGAAGTCCCACATCGAATTTGTAGTAACTACAACTATGATTTAAAATGACCTTTTGTAAACATGCATTCAAGAATAATCATCTGGGATTTATCTAACTAGCGTCTTCGGCTTAAATTCCTAGCCTTAGGGCTAGGGGCCTTGGCAATAGAAGGATTTTTTTTGGATTATTTGTTTTGTTTGTTTGAGTTTAATAGTCAAGATCTTATTATTGTGTGAAGAACATCATTTTCTGCATTGATTAAGTTATAGAGTGAAAGGTTGTGGGGAGAAGGAACAATGGGAACAACAAGATGAAGGTTTCAATATGGAAAGAAAAAAACAGAAAACACGTTGGAAAACATGAAGAAATAACTTCTTTCTTTTTTACGGAATTTTTAGAGCATTATTACGCTAGAGACATGGCCAATGTGTTTATGGAGTATGGTATTCTGTTTGAAGTTTTCATTCCTGCTAAGAAAGATATTAGAGGCAAAAGGTATGGCTTTGTCAGATTCAGAAAAGTGGATGATGGGAGGAGTTTGGCAATCAGATTAGATAACATTCAAATCAATGGGAGGAAAATATTCGTGAATACACCCAGGTTCAATAGAAGGAAGGTGGAAGATGATAAGGTTGTAGGTAGGAAATAGTCTGTCATAATAGTACCAAAACCAAAAGTAACATTAAACAGGTGGAAGAAGGTCACTAGGGGAAACACTTATGCTGAGGTTGTGAATGGAGCTAAGCTTAACTGAGCAGGTTTAACATTCAAGATTGAAGAGAAGGAGTTGAAACGGTTCGAAGACGCCTATATGGGTATCATCAAGGAATCTGGGAACTCATATAACATACAAAATGTGTTTAGTAGATAAGGTTTTTTTCACGTCAAAGTTACGCCTATGGGAGCTAGAATGTGCTTACTGGAAGATCTTAAAGAGAACGCGGTGAAGAATCTAATAAAAGAAGAAGATGATTGGTTACTAAACTGGTTTGAAGACAATAGAGAATGGTCCCCAACTGAAGTGGATAAAGAACGACTCACTTGGGTGAAATGTTTTGGAATACCTTGTCATGCTTAGAGAAACGACTTTTTCAAATACATCTCAAGTAGAATTGGTGACTTCATATGTTCGGATGAGGAAACTGAGTCTCACTCAAAGTTTGATGTGGCAGAATTTTGATTAAGACAAGATACACGAGTAATCTAAATGAAGTCTTCAACATCGAAGTTAATGGCAGTCTATTCAATATCAAAATGGTTGAGGACAATCATGGACCTAAACGAATCATTGTTCATGCCAACAAGAAGTCTTTATCGGTGGAGTCAGATGAATCAATTATGGAGGAAACAGAAGAGGATTCTGAAGGAGAAGAAGAAGAAGAAAGACGATATATCAATAGTGAAGGAACAGATAAACAAGATGAATCAACTAAGGATGGAGAAGAAAACGAAGATCTTGGAAGATGTGTAGGCAGAATGGTGGCAGACTATGGGAAGAAAACCAGCCGGGCTAGTAATGAAAAGCAGGTGCAGAGTCATCATGACTCTGGCAACATGGGAAAGACAAAAACGTTATTGAAAAAGGTAAGTTTTTGAGAGAACAGGGAGGAATGTGATACCGTAGTAAAGTCAAAAGGGAAGGAGGCATTTAATGTTTGCGTATCCAAAGGTAGTTTGATGGGACAAGTTGAAAAAAGCAGGACTGACAGAGGGGATAATACTAAGAAGGGGGATTTGGAGCTAGGAAAAAATAATATGGAATTGCAGACTATTGAAGGGAATCAGACAGCAAACAATTTGGTGTTGGGCCCAATTAATTTATCTGGCAACTTAGATGGAGGAAGGCCCAAACCACTATCAATTATGGTTGCAAAATTGCTTATACAAGATATATATATATATATATATATATATATATATATATATATGTTGCTGTTTGCAAATTGTTTATACAAGAGAAGAACTATGAGCATCCAAACCCTCAAATGTCTTTGATTGTTGATGCAGAGTCTTCTCTCCCCTTGATTCAAGACGAATCAAGTGCCTCAAATTCGGTTGAACAAATCACCGTCTCACGCTACTAGACTGCAAGAAACCACCATTCTTCAGTCACCTTCACTCGGTCAATTTCGATCTTCCGTAATTCGATCTCCAAACCTTTCTTCTACGATCCTCCAACTGTAGCTACTAAACCGAATGAATACTCTGTTCTTCGGTTACCTTCGCACGGCTGAATCCCTGTAGAACGAAACGGTTTGTGCCAAAAACCCCCAAAATCTCCTTGATTCTTGGAGGATAAAACCTAAGGTTTTATTCAAGAAACACCTACCAATTCTCAACCCATAAATGAAGATCACACACTTCTTAATTCTGAACGTTACCACTTCAAAACAATGGGCGACACAAACAAAAATGATTATGTGTAATTGTTTGTTTACTCAAGGTTGAAGATGAAGATGAAGAGAAAGATTGGTATAAATTTTCACGTTTCTTGTTAGGTTGAAATGTGAGCTGACCCAACTATATATAATGAATAAAAAGACCAACAATATGAAGTAACAGAAATAACAGAAAAATTAGATGCAGAAAAATCAGTTCAGACAGCTTTGGGTCGACCGCTCCTTTAATGAGGGTCGGTGTGAGCTATCGCGTAGGATTGTCTACGCAAATTAACTGACCATGCGTCGACCCATCAACACCTTGCGTTGACGCACGCCTACAGATTTTGCAGAAATTCAAATGCCCAGAAGGATGCGTCGACCGCATGCAACAGGGGGTCAACGTGCGCTATCCCGAACTTTTCACAAGACTTGTTCAAAACAGCATGAGTTGACTCATGCTCACCTTGGGTCGACTCAAGATCTGCAGATTTTCAAAAACTCATTTTTCTGCACGTTTTTGCTGACCAAGACTCGAAACAAGTATACCAAACATCAATATTATGATTATGCACATGTAGAAATTATGTAGACTTCTTCCTATATGTTTAGACACATGAACATTGATGGTTAGATGCAATTTGCCCGACAATGAAGTGATACCGCTCAAATTACAATCTAATGACTATCTTATTTGTTGACATCATTAAAACCGAAATAGATGGAAGACCTTAGCCCTCACATCTACGATGCTCTCATCCTTTCTTGGATCATCTTAATCTTCTCAGTCGTCTCTTGCACAGTCTCAGGTCCGAGTACAACACTCTCGCCCGATTCATACCAACACAAAGGAGTCCTACACCTTCTCCCATACAAAGCTTCATAGGGCGCCATTCCAATACTAGCATGAAAACTATTATTGTACGTGAACTCAATCAACGGCAAATGGCTATCCCAAGATCCTCCATGATCCAACACACAAGTACTCAGCAAATCCTCTAAAGATTGGACAGTCATTTCTATCTGACCGTCCGTCTGGGGATGATAGGCAGAACTCATCCTCAACTTAGTACCCAACGCATCTTGCAAACTCTTCCAGAACCTCGATGTAATTCTCGGATCTCTATCCGACACAATACTCGAAGGTATCCCACGCAACTTCACAATCTCCTCAATGTACATCTCGGCTAGCTTTTGCATAGAATGATTAATCTTCATCGGCAAGAAATGAGCCGATTTAGTTAATCTATCCACGATCACCCAAATGAAGTCATTTCCCTTAGTAGTCTTCGGCAATCCCACCACAAAATCCATGGAAATACTATCCCATTTCCATTCTGGAATCCTCAACGGCTGCATCATACCTAAAGGCTTATAATGCTCAATCTTTGACTTCTAACAAGTCAAACACGCATAAACAAACTCCTCAACATCCTTCTTCATACCCGGCCACCAAAACAACTTTTTCAAATCCCGGTACATCTTCGTAGCACCGGGATGAATACTCAACCTACTTCAGTGTCCTTCTTCAAGTATGCTCTTCTTAATATCGGAGACATCTGGAACACACACCCTGTCTCTGAACATCATCACACCATTCTCGTCAATTCATAATTCTCCTCCGTTACCTTGGTTGATCAATAGTAGGTTGTTGGGAGTAGTCCTAACAACTGACTATTGATCAACCAAGGATTCTGAGGATCGTGGTGTAATCAATAGTCGGTTGTTGGGAGTAGTCATAACAATTTATGGCATATGATGACCACATTCAGATGATGCCCTTTGGGATTGTTGATGTCTGATGTGAGCAGTCGCATTGATGTCACTCTTCCCAATTGGGAGCCAGGGATTCTGAGGACCGTAGTTACCTTCACCCCACTTGGCCTTTTAGGATGTAGAGCGGTGTCTATGAGGGAGTAGTCCCAAGTAGTTGTTACGCGATACTACACTCAGACGAGTTTATCTTGAGAATATTATTAACCCACGTGAGTAGTCACATGGGCCGATAATATCCGAAGGATTTACGTAGACTCTAAGAACTTTTAGAACCCTGTTCTACAGTTGATGAACCTATAGTCCACACCTTGTTGGGATGGGTAGACCATGGCTCCATTCATGAGACCTCTAAACCTAGGACTTGTGTGCTTCGTTATATGTACATATGCCTGTGTTTATGTGTACCCATGTTTGTGCATTGCATACATCTCATTGCATCCATTGTTAGTTTCAAGGAATTCAAACATTCATTTCCTTTTCAAAAGATCAACAGAGCTTGGATCTTAAAAACAAAGACTTCTTCAGTTTTTCCACAAAATTTTTGCAACTTGCCTTTGAGTTCCTTGAAACCACTTGGCTTGTATTTACATTCCATGCGCATTTGCATCACATTTACATTTCTCGGTCTTGAGTCTCTTCCTCTATGTCTGAAGGATACCTAGCACCTATTCAAGGCAATGGCAACAATGAATAAAATTATGAAAAACCAAGAAGATTTAAAAGAGGAGGTCAGAATTCTCAAATGCCAGATGAATTGGGTTCTGAAAACTTTGCAAGCTCTGATGAAGAAAAAATAGTACATTCACCCTGTTACTCCCAAAGAGGTTGTCGGACCATCATCTCTTCTGGTTCCTCTAACTCAAGGACCTCCTCAGTATCAAGGATCAGATCACTGTCAACCACGTCAACATGCACGACCAAGGCCAAGAAAGCCAGAGAGGCACTTCTCTCCGCTACCAATGACTTACAGTCAGTTCTTGCCAGATTTGATCAAAGGAGGATTGATAGTACCAAAAGAATTGGAGCCAATACCATTTCCGTATCCACCGGGCTTTGACGCCAATGCCCGATGTGACTACCATGCTTGTGCACAGGGGCATTCAACTGAAGACTGTAAGGTGCTCCCGAGTAAGGTTCAGAATCTGTTGGACTCTGAGAGGATCTCATTCACGCCTCAAGGCATTCAAATCAACAAACCTTTGCCATCTCCCGTGGTTCTCCCATACCAAGGATCTGCCTTTGGGGAAACTTCACACCAGCCACCTTTGGTCTTAGTCTTGCACCAGAACATCATCGTCATCAGGCGTCTACCAAAAGGGCATCTCAGCAAGGTTCTCGAAACCAAGATAATAAGAAGCGCCCTATCAAAAGGGGCAAGGTTCACTACACACCTATCCCAGTGCCGCTGAGCAAACTATTTCCACTGCTGATTCAGAACAAGTTGGTGACACCTCGACTCCACAACCATGTGCCAGGACCTTGGCACAATCCAAACCTGACCTGTGAATTCCACAAGGGAGCTGAGGGCATGACTTGGATGATTCCGAGCCTTAGAAGCTACTATGCAAAATATGATCCACAACAAGGATTTGATCTTCGAAGAAGATCATCCGGAGATTGAATGCAAATTCCGCACTGGGACAATGGGGCATCCCATTGAAGAATGCAATGAGTTTGAAGCGAGACTGCTAAACCTGCTAAAGACACTGCAACCTCAGGAAAGTATATCAGATATCAATGTATCCACTCTTGAAGCAAAAGGCAAAAGACTTGTGAGGCCTCTCAAGATTCTGTATCACAAGGAGCAAGTGATAAGTGGAAAATGTGTTCCTCCATTTGGGCCCGGAAACTGAAATCTTCTGAAATCAATTCGCTAAAGCTGGCTGTATTTTGTTCATTTCAGCATTTTTAATTGTATTCCTTTGCGTTGAATTTGTTTTTGCTTATAAGCTTTGTTGTACTTTCAAATTGGCAAGATTAATGAAATGTTTGTGCACCTTTCGATTAAGTCCATTCGTTTCACTCATCTACTTTTACGTTCATGAAAGAATATATCTTTATCTTGTTTCTTTCCACTTATCAAACTGTTTGTTCAAGCAGAGATTGGGGAGGATGATGAAAACATTATATCCATAATTGCTGTGGTATGCTTTCGATTAAACCTTGCCGAGGATGTAAGGCATTGTTTCAATTCCCAAACACTGGAGAAATAAGGAAGATAATCCCTCGTTAACCCTTCGAGCCTAGAAGTAGGAGTTTTCTTTCCTTACACAAAAAAACCTTTAAATCTCAACCTTGGGGTGGGTAGTTCTCAGTTTAACTTGGTTATGCATGCGGATACAAGCGCTTCATACAAGACACCTGTCAGCTCTCTCAAATCAAATGAGTAAGTGTTGTTCCCAAAGTGATAAATAAGGAAGGATCGTTGAGAAATCCTAAATCGAAGGATGAGCCGAGTCCCTTTCAAGGAAAAAGCCAAGAAAGATGGGAAACCCAAACTTTGCCTTATACAAGAAGGCTTGCACAACATCAAAGACAAAAAGAGGTCTCAAAACCTCAACAAAGGCAAATAGGAGGTCTCATAACCTCAATCAAGACAAAGAAAAGAGGTCTCATAACTTCTATCAAGACAAAGAAAAGAGGTCTCATAACCTCAAACAAAGAAAAGAGGTCTCAAAACCTCAAAACAAAAGGAGGTCTCAAAACCTCAGCAATAAAGGATAACCAAATTTTGCAAGGGAGTAATGTCTACAAAGGTGTTTGAATCATCATCAACGATCATCAATTCATTTCCTAGCCTGTGGAAATCTGAATGTATAGATTGAGTTAACGAGTGTAGGTTTGGAGTTCATCACGAAGATTGGGCGGGTACCAATAAACTTTGAGCCTTTATCTTTTGTTTCATGAACCGTGAACCAAGCCACGTTACAACCCTTAAAAGACCTAATTGAGGTAAGGTTGTTTTGAAAGCATACTATAGCAAGGTTGATTAACTTGACTCCTAATGATCTTTGCTATTTGCGTGTGTTGATCATTTCATCTGTCATTCCGTAAATGGCTAGATCCACTTTTTTTTTTATTTATTCCACCGTGTGTGTTTCATCAATAAACTTTGTTTTCAAAAGCTTGCATGAATGTTGCATTAAAATTGCCAATTTTTAAATGAACAATACTTGTTTGCAAAATAATCAATATCAAAGGAATCCCAACAAATGCAGCCAGCTAAGGAATTTGACTTGATAAAGGAGGCTCAGTCAGGGGCAACCAAGTGTGAGGATTTACCAATCCACCATTCCTAGAGCTAGTGAATCAGGGGCAGAACTCTTCCAAAGTTTAGAATATTGGGGCAAGCCTTCTTGAGGCCATCTTATGACAAGTATGTTTCAAGGCAAGGATTCCAAGGACCCATCAACAGGGGCATGTTTGTTCCCCAGTTGTTTCTACTGCAGTCTGAGTACTTAGTATCGCGAGTACAGTTGAGCTGGGGCAACTATGTCAAGGCTCATTTCTCTTCAAAAGTTTGAAGATATTGAAGCATCTGGTATGCCAATTCTTCCGTAAAATCCTTTTGATGACCTATCTCTCACAGACCCGTCAATCAGAAGCAGTTAAGTCGAGATTCGGTAAATCTCTAAAAGTCAATGACAATCTCCTCTACAGATCGACCAAGCTGACAGGGGCAAGTTTTGTTCCCCAGTTGTCAACTACCAGTCTAAAGCACAAGTTCAAGGACTTTGTTGTGTAACTGCAGTTAATCTGGGGCAGTTATGCCAGAATTCATGAATCCCTCCCAGAGTTTAAAGATATTGAAGCATCTTGCATGCCCATTCTTCTGTAAAATCCTCTTGGTATCGTCTTCTGACAGACCATATAGCCTGGGGCAGATAAGTTTTGAAGATGACCATTGTACCAGCGGGATGCAGAACTACTCTGTTCTTGTGATATCCTTTGCCCGCTCCCCAGTAAGATGTTACTTCAGCAAATATCGGCAATTCTCCATGGATTTCCCTCCAGTAAAGAAATCAAGCTCAAGATGGCAATCCTAGTGAAGTCATGATGTAATCTTGAAAAAGAACTATTGATTCTGCAAATTCACCCCCATTGATAGTCCAATCTGATGAGTTTGGCTGGGTATCCTTGCCGAGATGTTTATTTCATCTCCGGTCTTGCTTATCTTTGTCTGTTTTGTCAGCATAAGCATAAGCATGGCATACATGCATTCACGTGCATAATATCTTAGCGATTTTTGCTTCCCTTTCTGGTGCTTACCTATTTCGGTTCACTTTGGTGTTTATCTCCCCAAGCGACTAGGTTTGTCTATTCTCTCCAATAGAGTTGTCAGCCCTAGGCATAAAGTACCCATCCTTCTGAATTCCCCATAGAGTTTGATTCTCTTAGATGATGGTTGGTTCAGTTATCTTTTCCATATTTAGATAAGATAAATCCCCATTTGAGTTCATTCCTCAATTGGAGTCTTGTTTGACCGTTTCTTTCTAGCTTGTTCTTAGATTGAACTTTGATCGCTGACAGGTGTGGTTTCTGAGCCCATCTTGAACGTGCATTTATTTTGTACTGTGTCTCGCAGGAAGAATCTTTTGCAGATCCTCATTAAAGACAATTATTTCTCCAACAGTGTTGTAATATCAACATCTCTTTGGAATTTATACCCAACAACAAGTGACAATCTCCTTGAGAAGATTGTTTTGCTATCATCACCTTTACAACAATAAGTGGCAATCTCTCTCACGAGAAGCTTATCCGTCCTTGGTTTTGTTCATACTTCTATAATTACCAATGATGTCACCTTCAGTCAGCCAATTTCCATCAACCCGTTTGATGTGATCCCTATTTGAGGTGTTCTTCCCATTAACCCTTTTTGACGAAGTTAATTTCTTCATTCCGTCAATCCTGTGATGTGGATGATGTTTAGTGATCCATTTATTTCCGTCAATTCTTTGACGAGGTGTCTCTTCGATGAAGTTAAATTCTTCATTCCGTCAATCCGTTGATGTGGATGATGTGATCTATGCTATTATTCCTTTCCGTCAAACCTTTTGATGAGGTGAATCTCCAGATATGCTATTATTCCTTGCCGTCAAACCTTTTAATGATGTGAATCTCCAGATATGCTTTATTCCTTGCCATCAAACCTTTTGATGAGGTGAATCTCCAGATATGCTATTATTCCTTGCCGTCAAACCTTTTGATGAGGTGAATCTCCAGATATGCTTTATTCCTTGCCGTCAAACCTTTTGATGACGTGAATCTCCAGATATGCTTTATTCCTTGCCGTCAAACCTTTTGACGATGTGAATCTCCAGATATGCTATTATTTCCTTGCCGTCAAACCTTTTGATGATGTGAATCTCCAGATATGCTTTATTCCTTGCCGTCAAACCTTTTGATGATGTGAATCTCCAGATATACTATTATTCCTTGCCGTCAAACCTTTTGATGATGTGAACCTTCAGATATGTTATTGTTCCTTGCTGTTAGCCCTTTTTGACGATGTGAACTTTGGTCAGTTGTGAACCTCAATCCAGGCCCAACTCATATTGGCATTGCAAAATCCAGCTCATACTAGTATTCAAAATCTAGCTTATACTGGTATTCAAAGTCCAGCTCATACTGATATTCAAAATCCAGCTCATACTGGTACCCAAAGTCCAACTCAAATTGGTGTATACTAACATGTCACTTCTGAGTCCAATCCTTGTTGGCACTTTAATCTGGTTCCCAGCAGAGGTTCAGTCATTATCAATATCTCTTTGAAAGTCCTTGTGATTGATCATCATTTGACACACACAGAGTTTGTCTCTGTTTTTTCTTGAAGATCCCATTTGAACTCTTCAGTATAAGAAATCCCCAGAAAATCTTGGTAGGATGTCTATCCTTTTATTTCAATTTGATCCCTAGTGGAGATCATATCTTCTTTCTGGTTTCATACCCAGTAAGAATGTGTTTTTTCCCAAGTGTCGTCCGGTCACCTATGAACCTGTCGTCCATCTCCCTGGATCTTTCCCCAGTGGAGAATACCTCTCTGGCTCATATCTCTAGTGAGGACCTGTAGGGTTTTCCCCTCAGACTTTTTCTATCCCCAGTGTTTCCTTGGAGTCTCCCCAGTTGAGTCTCTTTTGTTGGTTAGTCTGCATCCCCAATGAGTGTTTGCTCACGGTGTTGCTCTATCCCTGTTTGCTTTTGTTGTTGTCAGCATCTTGCATCTAGCATTCCATCATTCTCATCATGTTAGAATTCATGGCATGTTAGCATTATAGGTTAGTTTTGTCCATAACATTGCATATCAGTGTATCTAAGGGCAAAATTTTCGGTTATCTATATTTAAATATCTTTCACCATGATTTCATGAGGATTTTCATCTCTCATGTCATCCGGTGAAGATATTTAAATAGGGTCAACTGTTGTACCCCAACTTTTACCCTCAGATCCTCTGATCATTGTCATATCAGTTTAGGTCATATGTCTTAGCATTTGCAGTCATGTAGTCCGTTAATCATAGTCGCACATTTTCATCTAATTTTCGTCACCTTTTCTCTTTTATTTTTATTTAATTGTTTCATGAGATTTAGAATCTTTCTCTTTTAATTTAGAATTTTGTTTTTTTTGTTACTTTTAAATCACATATTTAATTTAAAATTTATTCCCTTTTTTAAATATATTTTGTTTTTAGTTATTTATTTCTTTTTATTACTATTATTTTCATTATTGTTATTTTATTATTATTATTATTATTATTATTATTATTATTTTGTTTTATTATTAATATCCTTTTATTTAATTATTATTGTCATTATTTATTACTTTTCATTTTTTATTATTATCTTTTTTTATTATCATTTTTATTATTATTATCTTTTTATTTAATTTATTTTTATTATTATGGTTTATTATTATTATTATTATTATCATTTTTACTATCTTTTATTATTGTCATTATTATTATTATTTATTACTTATTATTATTACTATTTTTAATTTTATTTATTATTATTATTATTACTGTTATAATCTTTTATTATTATTACTATTATTATCTTTTTTATTTTATTATTATTATTATTATTATTATTATTATTATTGTTATATTTGTTTTCTATTATTATTGATTTGCAACAAGTCCTTTCACTAAACTGTTCAAGCAACCAAATCCTGCAAAAATCTTGCTTTCACACAGCTATAGCCGCAAGGCTAGTACCTGCACACTGCAGAGAGAGGGAAGATATGAGGGGTTAAAACCTTACCTTAGACTACAAAACCAAAAGAAGAGGTTTCTTTGTCTCTGATATATCAGAACCTCTGCACGTTTAACACATAACCTTTTTTTTCTTCATTGTTCCACCATCACTAACAAAACACAGATCTTCTTCCAACCTTCATAAACAAAAGACCCTCCTCCGTGCGTCTATCAAACAACCCTTATGTATCACCCTGTTTTCATTTTTCCTAACACAGACCTTAAAACAAATTCTTGTCTAAACCCATTCAATCTCCAAATCTTCTTCAAAATCTCAAATCAAACACGTCTTCCCAAATCAATAACCTTATTCCAAATAGCAACCCAATCACACACCCAGAACAGAGAGTTGAGAAGGAGTGAGAAAGAATCAAAAGCCAAACCTCATCGAACTTGAGACGGACGAAGGGAAGTCGTGTTCGGAGAAGGTGGGACCTCAATCGATGCCGTTGTTGACCGATTTTTGTTGTTCTGGGTTCTGATGGATTTTACGATCTGTTACGACTCTTTGACCCGTTCACGTTTTCATTCCTCTGCTTTTTTCTCGTTTAAGATTATTTTTTTTCACATAAAAAAAATGGTGAGATGTTTTACTACGCGGTGATGAAAATGAACATCTTCTCAGTGTGTTTATTTTACGTTTTTTATTTGATCACATTTGTGTATTTATTCCTCTTTAAGGGTTTTTATTTCTTTGTTTAAAATATGTTTGATTTGGTTAAATGTGTTTAATGTTCCGTTAAAAAAAGAAATATACGATGATGAATCTAATACGGCCAAGAGTTTTCTGTTTCATTTCAGACTGGGGTTTGTTTGAATCAATTCACATACACCCACCCTTTGCTTTCTGATCCGCGTGTGGTTTTTCATGGAAGGGTGATGGGCCTTTGAGCCCATATGATCCCATTAAGGCTCTACATCATTTTTCTATTCTAAACCCCTTTTATTTTATTTAAAAAAAAATTAATTCAATTTGTTTTACTATTTATAATTAATTCTTATTATGTAACTATTAGTCTTTCTATTTCATTTCCTTTCCTTTTATTATTTTCATTTCTCATTTTGATTTTTATTTCATTTTCTTTCTAATTTTATTTGGGCCAATGATATTACACAAATCATGACTTAGTGGATCCATTCAAATCGCTAAAAATCTTGATTAGTATGAGGCCATATTTTTTTTTATTTTTTATTTTGTTGGTCAATGAAAGTCAAAAATTAAAAGATTATCGATTTATCGATGTAAATCTTGATTAAGACGAGACCAACTTTATTTTTCATTTCGATTCCATCTTCTTTATTTTGATCAATGATATAACAAACTTCATGGTTTGGTTGATCTCACTAAAGCGACGAAACTTTGATCAATATGAGACCACTTTATTTTTATTTCAGTTTCATTCACTTTTAGTCGATGAAAGTCAAGAATCATGGTTGTCAATTTTATTGATAAATTATGATTAAGATTAGACCATTGTAAATTTAATTTCATTTCAATTTTAATTGGACTACTAAATTTTCATTTCTCTCTTTGGTGAGACTTGTAAATATTTTCAGATGAGGCCTTGTGGAGGACCCTCCTGTTTTTGTTATGATTGTGGTTGCCTGTTTCATTTGACAACTTTTCAATACCCTTCCAAAGGAAAGTTCTTCTATTTGACTCATGAGTCATAGACAACTCACATACTATCTTGGCCTCCTAAGAGCCATCTTCCCCCTAGGCCTCCTAAGAGCCTTTATTCATCTTGGCCTCCTAAGAGCCATGAATCATAACTAAGAAATATGATAGAGTTTCTAAACTCTATGTGGGACTCATCATGTTGAGTATCCACTTTTCCCCATCATAACTTAGACTTAGAGAGTTTCTTAAACTCTATATGAGCTCATACTCATTTCCCCTTGGAACTTTGGCCATAGTCAATGGTTCCTCACCATTAGTTAGGTGAACTACGGTGGCTCTGATTCTTTAGTTAGATACGTAGGCACAAGATGCGACGCCTTGGCGAGCAAACTTAGTGTACATACCCTTAGATCTTTACCTCATACTTTAACAGATTTCCTTAGCAAGCAAACATAACATAACACAAACTAAACCAGAGGTTCCTGTAGAGTACTACAGATACTTAGGGTGTTAATACATTCCCTTTGTATAACCAACCCCCGAACCTTAGATCTCCCCCCTTTAGGTTTTCTCGATCTTGAACCTTTCCTTTGGATAAATCAAAGTCGGTGGTGAATTCAAAGAAATGTGATGCAAGTTAATCAATAGCTTGTTATCCGATTCTCACCGAAACAGTAGGCTTTCTTAGCTTCTTTTTTATTTTTCTTGAACTTTCTTTGATTTTTTCTTTGGTTCTGGTTCTGAGTGCAATTTCATTTTTTTGTACCCTTTCATTCCAAATAGATAATATGTAGGAACGAATGAATATCTTTATTTGTTTTTGTTGTGATCTTCTTGTTGCTTTTCATGCTTCATAACTATTTTGAAGTTTCAAACAATCAACATCATTTCTTCATCAAAGTCAAAATATTTTCTTCATATGCCTTGAGAGCTAGACTTTTTATTGTCACTTTCTTTGTAATCTACTAGTATTTTCACTCCATATTGTGTTCCCGCAATTTACTAAATAGTGTAGCCAAATGGATGACGAAATTCTAGCATAGCAGATAACAAATGTCCTAACACATGTCATGACATTGTTCTCTGTATAACTTTAAAACAAGGGCAGAATAAACAAGCTAATATTCAGAATATCAGCAACAACAACAAGAAAGATGTTTCGACATCTGTTACAACATGTTAATCAAAACTGAACAGTAAATTGCAGAATGATAAACAACACAAAATATGATGACCCGGTTCGGTGCAAATCATCTACATCTGGGGGCTACCAAGCCAGGAAGAAGAATCCACTCTCAGTAGTATAGTTTTATGTAAGCAACCTCTGGTTTACCTATTACTACCCAATGAAAACTTTATCATTAGAATTCACATCTAATTGATAAGAGAAACCCATCTCACTCCCTAAATCACAACCTGTGATTATCTAACAGTTATAGTCACAATAAATGTATCATCCTACTTGAAAGACACCTCTTTCAATACAAAGTTCAGTCGACCATTCTCGACTAACAACACAACTTAGATTTGCTTCAAAGCTTCATCCAAGAACAATACATGATTCATTACCTATAGGTTTCTGAATCTGTACAAGCATCTATGTCTACCACAATGTATCAAACCGATACAGAGGAAGACTTACAACACAAGAAAGCCTACGACTCTCAAAACCCTAAACCCTATTTTCTACTTTACAAAAGTGTTATAATAGGATTCCTAAGTCTCTGTCGTTCTCTCTCTCTCTCTCTCTCTCTCTCTCTCTCCCTCTCTCTCTCTCTTTCCCTAGGACTTGGTCTTCTTTTATAACCTTCTACTTCCTTGGGCTTCAAATCTTCTTTCCTTGATCCACTGTAAAATCGAGCCTTGAATCTTGGAACAGAATTAAAACAGCAAAACCTGCTCATGATGTCGAGTCCTCATGCTGGAACATTTCATTCGACATCTTTGGTCGGGGGCAGAATCCTTCATGTTGGAACATCTTTCACAACATTATGTTTTACCTAAATTTAGTCAAATCCTTGGAGCTTTCAATCTCTCCATTTTGACAAATTTTGGCTAAAACATTCTTTAGTTTGATGGTGCATGCAGTGGGTAATCCTAAAGCAAAACTCATGGAAGAGGAAGAAGATAATTTCTAGACACCTTCCTCATTCGCCTCGTGATACAGAGTACATAAAACATGTAACTCAGATCACAAAACACAACTTGCTTCATAACTCTAATCACAAAACACAAGCTTCCCAAGATGTTAGAACCCAGAACGTTAGAATATCTTTTAAGACATTTTTGCAGACCAACAATACAAATGCACACCCATACCCAACAGTAAACAAGAAGCCATTCTCCCCCTTTTTAGCCAAAAGTTTGCAACAAAAAAAAACCAATACAGACCTGTGCTCGGATAAAATCCATTTGCTCTCAACTCAACAAGGAAGATGTTCTGCAACTCACGCAGCATAGCCTCCTTAAATATTGAAGAAGCTACATAGGTGGTGACGATCCTTTTGGAAGAAACAAAAGACTAGTCAATGAAAGAAGTAACCACTGACCAAGTTAGTTTCGAAAGTTTCCACTTTTCTGACTTGTCCTTGAAACCACCATCCGTTTGATAGTCTTTATCTGAAACAGATTTTGTGTAATGTCCAGATACCTAATCTGACTTTGTCAGTTTTCTCAATAATGACTCAAAGACCCCACAACATTGTTTCATTTAGCATAGACAAAACAAGTTTACAAAGATAATCACAACCGTCCTCTCTTTATTCTAAATCAATTCCTTAATCCAGAATTATCAGACTTGATCACGACATCTTTAACATATCAACATTATGCTTCCATTGATCTTCGAATCTGCAAAGAAAAATAAATTCTCCCAGACATAAGCAATGACTCTCAGGACATTCCCTAGGCGCTTGAACAACTTTGATTCAATCTATTGACACACAATGACAAAACCATAATTAACCTGTCAAGTTCACCCAAAACTAAAAAAGTAACACAATGTCACGATATATTGCCTAACATTACACCCTCACCAGAGGTATTCAATCACAGACTGCTTGAAACCACAAACAATCTTGATAAACTAATGCACTACTGCAGTAATATATCCTAGACAGAAGTCAAAATCCCCTTATCAAGGATAACCAGTGCTCATTTGCAAGAAGAATACCTTAAAGTGAATGGAAAACATAAGACACATCTTCATGTCTTCAAGAGCGTACCCCCTTTTCAACACACCTGATGAACGCATTCACTCAAAGCTTGATCCTCAAGCAATATATGTACCACACTAGTACACTTATCAGACATAAGTTCTCCCCTTATCTTTCATAAACGATGCTTCTTCCAACAAGAAACATCCCAAAATCACCACATGATATCCCATGACTAACTTCATGATCATATAGTGAGAGAATACCAGGATCACATCCTTGTACCATAACCAATAAACTCTTGGATTGAGACCAAAATCACCATTGATCCTTCTCATCCAGAAACCATCCATACCCTGTACAAATCCACCTTGAATTTTACAGCCATAGATATCCTTGTTTCTTGAGATACAATCCAATTGAATATGGAATCCTTCACATTCCTCAAAGAGACATACATAGTCCCTTAGTTTCTTAGCTCGCCTAGTTGTAATTCACACTTGATGAAATTCTGGTACCAGATATGTGATGTTACGTGTGATGTCACAACAACACACTCTGCAATGGACAATATAAAACAACAGAAGAGTACACAAAGAATTGTTCACCCAGTTCAGTTAAACAACTTACTCTGGGGGCTACCAAGCCATGAAGGAATTTCACTATTAGTAGAATTAATTTACAGACTCAACAACCCAGTTGACATCTTCTAAACTTAATCTCTACCTAATGAACTTTCTACCTAAGAGACCACTTAGGTATGAGAACACTACTCACTTCCTAAAACACCTCAAAGATCACACTTTGAGAAACACCTTGATCCTGCTTACAAGCTTTGATCAAGTAACAACACTTTCTTGCTTCACAGCTCTAAGAGAGTACACCTTACAACTCACCAATTCAACCTAGAATGGTTTACAAAATACTCGTACAAAGGCAATGATTGACACTCAGTCTATGCTCTCTATCTTCTCTCCCTTTTCCTTCAGGATTGATGCGCTTTATATAGCTATTTGATTTGGGCTTCGACCTACTACAATATCTGACCAGATTTGTTATTTAAAACTGAATCTTCAAAACAGATTTTCTCTCAAAATCTTCTTAAATCTTCAGCCTTTAAACACTCATACAAATCTGCATCAAATCTGTTTACAACAGAAAATATCTCCTCCAAGATATTCGTATCCAATAACTTTAACAGCTCTCCCAAAATCCAGCTAATACGCTTAACCATAAAAACATCTCAGACCTGATGTTTTAAAGATCTGCATATCTGATGTCATGACATCGCATGTGACATCAGACTTCAAAACTTCAACAACTTAAACACTTAACATTATCCAATGTTAAGACTCAATGTTAAGACATCACCCATGTGACATCAACATTGAACAACTTTGTTTTACCAAAATTCTAGCCAATCCAAGAACTAACAATCTCCCCCTTTGGCTAATTTTGGCTAAAACAATCTCTGCAACATCAGAGACTTCAGCAGCGGATAAAAATTGAAAAATGTTAAAAACTCATAGCAGCACTCCTTCAAAACAGATCATACTTCAAAATACTGCACATACTCCATCAGCTCAGCAAAGGGTCAAGCTCCCCCTCAAAACCAGAACCAGCATATAGCTGCACAAACACTCACTCTCCCCCTTAACTTCTGCACCACACCAGAACTGAGATAGGTCACACAAAGGCTAGGCTAACTCTCCCCCTTTTTAGCCACAATTTGACAAACACCTACTAACTACCAGTTAGTCCTAAGCTAGTTCTCATTGTCAGTCTAAAGTCAGCATTCAAGACAAGACAAATCATAGAACAAAAACATAAAAAGTGCTTAAAACATAATATTCAGGTTACAAACCAAACACATCAAGTGCAAAACAACAAAAGCAAAAAAAAACTACTGTTTAGCAGAAACAACAAAAGAAACTTAATCTTCATCAGAGCTAGGCCCATCTTCATCATCCTCATCATCTTCCTCAGAATTGACACCTTCAGCATTGACATCATCATTATCATCCTGTTCCAAGGACTGGATCAGCTTCTCAATTTTCTTCTTTCTAGTCATGCTGGTACTGATCACAATATCCAGATCCTTGCAAGTAGCCTTCAATTCTGCAAGCAAATCAGCTTTGGTACTTTTCTTCTTGACACCAACATCTAATGTTGAGACAATTTCTGGAACATAACTCCCAACAAATAATTTTGGATGCAGAGATAATGTAGACTCCCTCTTGCAGGCTGTGTCTGAACTTGTCAATATGCCAGGATGTTGTTTCAGAATTATTCCACAAATGAGAGATGGGAATGCTATAGGCATTTTGATAGCATTAGTGGTGGTATGTTTCACAGTCTGTTCAAAAATATATGATCCATAGTCAAATTTATTCTTAGTGCCAACAGCATAAATGAACCTTCCTAATCCTACAGCTATTGTGGTTTTATGATTAGTAGGCACCCAATTTGCAGCTCCAATTCTGTGCAAGATAACATACTTAACACTAAGTTTGCTAGTTGTCAATTTTCCTTTCAAGGGCCACACCTTTACTTGACCAGCAGTTATCTCCTTGCAGACATCATTATCAGTAACTTCTAACTCTGTACACTCTTCTTCTTTTCTTCCTAGGTAATTGTTGATAACCTCAGGAGAGAACTCAATACATTTGCCTCTAACAAACACTTTCATGAAATCCACACTTCTTTTGTCAGAAATATTCACAGGAATGTTAACCATAAATTCCTTAACCAGACTGTCATAACACTTGGAGAACCCACAGACAGTCTTCATCAATCCAACAACCTTTATCACCTCTATGACTTCTTTAATTTCCATAGCCTCTTTGCCAATCTCTCTTTCAAGAGCAAGTCTTCTTTGACAAACAAATTTCCACATGGAAGCACTGCATGCATAATGGAATGAAATGTTGTCAACAGGAACATCAGGTATCTTGTCAGCAATTCTCTTTAAGATTGACTTTCTCACAGGAGTGATGTCTTGAACATCGTCCTCAACATTATACTCTGATTCAGATTCTTCCAACAACTTCCTCTTTATGGGATTCATAGCAACTTTACTCCATGTTTTTGTTGGACCAACAACATAAGTCTTTTTCTTCTTTCCTTCAACTGACTTCTTCGGAGAAGATTCCACATTCTTTCCTTTTCTAGTTTTAAGTCTCTTGGCAAGACTAGGTACATCATTTCCAATCACTTCATCATCAGACAGGTCAACAACATTGACCACATCTTCATTCTTCTTTCCACCAGGACTAGTTTCAACATCCCTATCCGGCGATGTTCTGACATTTGTTTCAACATCAGCTTCTTCATGAACACCTTCTTCTTCAACACCTACTTCAGCATCTTCAATGACAGATATAGCCAGTCGGTGAAGGTTTGTATCAATACTTTGCATGTCCTCCTTTTCAGCAGCCATTTGTCTAAGGGGAATAGAAATTCCTTTTACAGATAAACCCTTATCCAAAATTTTGGTGGCAATCTGATTAAGACTTCGATCAACATCAAACCTCTCTTCAACATTTTGAGAGGTAGATGACCTAGATGCAGATTTATCACTAAAGAGTACACTAGTGACTAGCCTCTTAGTTTCATTATCATTAAACTTAGTTGCAGCCCTTTTTGGTTGAAGTTTGGAAGGTCTTGACTTACCAGATTCAGGGACCATCATGGAGATGGGTGCTATATTCAAAGCTTCTTCAGCAGAGCCCTCTTCTCTAGAAACCCTAGCTTTTTCGCGCGATGAACTTTGTGAAGCAGATTTCTTAGATGGAGATGATATCTGTTTTGACATTGTTCCTGTAAAGCACTTTAGATTCAGAGATGAATGGCAATTTCTGTTGAAGGAGAAGGAGATGAACAGATTAGGGATATGAAGTTTGATGAAGCGTGAGATGGCTATAATAGGAAATGATGGCCTAAAGTATGGAGCCTGATTCCGAGTATCACTTAAAAGCCAATCAATGAGTTTCTCCCTCCAAAAAAACTTTCCTTTTAAATTTTTAAAAGAATTCACACCATAAGTTATTAACCCTAATTGACCTTTCAACATGCTCAGACTTTCACACTTAATGTTACAGTCTGATGTCACAACATCAACCTTAACATCATTAGATGAGCTGACCTCTTGAGGTACCCATTGATAACAATTATCTCTGGATCTGACTCCCTTCATAACAACCTCATTCTTCTCATTAGTCACCAAACACTCATCCTTAGTGTAGCTGACCTTGTGTCTTTCATCACAAAGCTGACTTATGCTAAACAAATTAGCACTCAAACCTTTGACAAGAAGCACATTGTCAAGATCAGGTCCATCATGACACTTCACTTTTCCAACACCTTTTACCACCCCTTTCTCTCCATTTCCAAAAGTAACATCAATTGAGGAGCAAGAATTGACATCCACCAATTGGTTTTTGAATCCAGTCATGTGCTTTGAACAACCACTGTCAAAGTACCATCCATCCTTAGCAGAGTGTCTATCTGAAATGTGAGCCAATAGACATGTAACCTCAGCTTTAGGAACCCACTGTTTAACAACCTTGGGCCTGTTATCCTTCTGTCTAAGTTGAGGGATAGACTTGGGATAACCATGAAGCTTGAAGCAAGAAAATTGCATATGGCCAAATCTTCCACAATAGAAGCACCTTACTCCTTCTTCTCTGAAGTTGTTAAACTTCCTGCCACCTTGATGATGAAACTGCTGTGGCTACCATCCATAGTACTGGTGCTGTCTTCATCCATAGTTTGCATGTCTTCTGTAGTGAGGATTCTGTCTCTTAGGCTGTCTTCTGTGATGATGTGGCTTCCTTCTACCATAAAAATGAGGCACTGCATTATTAGGTTCAAAGCCATACATATTCCCTTGATGTTGAGACATCTGATGAAACATGTTAAACCTAGAAGCCTGCATGCTCCTATGGTATTGAGGAGGCATATACTGCCTAGCTTCAGAAGTATGAACCTTCTTTTAATGAGGACCATGAGCATACCTTTTCCCAACATTTTGAGGCTGTTGGTGAGCACCCTGCTTGGGTTTAGGATTATGTCTCTTTTTGTTATGTTGAGACATTGGTTGAGACATGTCCTTTTTGGTTCCTGAAGTACTAGCTTTAGCAGAACCCTTCTCCTCAACAACAAATCCTAAGCCAGATCTGTCTCCTGCTACCTTTTCTGCCTGAAGGATCTTATCAAGAGTATCAGATCCACTGTTCAACATTCTAACAGATTTTGTCATTTGATCAGTTGAGATTTAACCAACAAGACTTCATTTTCAAGGTGAGCTTTAACAGTCTCAAGCTGAACAATTTGTTTCTTTTGTTTCTCACTTTCTTGACAAATCTCTGTACTCCTCAGACATAACTCTTGATAGGAGGCTGCTTACTCCTCAAAAGTCAGTTCCTCATCACTTGATTCTCCATCAGACACACATGTCCCTGTCAATGCTCTGACATGCTTGGCTGACTCTTCTTCACTTTCACTGTCAGTATCAGACCAGGAAACAGTCATGCCCTTCTTCTGCTTCTTAAGGAATGTAGGACATTCTTTCTTGACATGTCCATAACCTTCACACTCAAAGCATTGAATCCTTTTGTCTTGAGCAGTCTTCTCTTCATCCTTCTCTTTTGACTTGCTGATGTCAGAGGAGATGTTCTTAACATTAGGTTTGTAGTTCTTATTCATCCTCTTGAAAACCTTGTTAAACTGTCTTCTCAGTATAGCAATGGCCTGAGACAGCTCCTCCTAAGATTCAACACCATTCCCTTTCTTCTCTTCTTGAGTATTGGATACCAAGGCTATACTCTTGGTCTTCTTTTCAGGTTCCTCCTCATTCAACCCTAACTCAAAAGTTTGAAGAGATCCAATAAGCTCATCAACCCTCATTTTGCTGATGTCTTGAGCTTCTTCAATTGCAGTCACCTCCATCTTATACTTCTTGGGAAGGGATCTAAGGATTTTCCTCACCAGCTTTTCTTTAGTCATCTTCTCTCCAAGAGCACTAGAGGCATTAGACAGCTCAAGAATACTCATATGAAAGTCATGAATAGTTTCATCTTCCTTAATCTTTAGACTTTCAAACTTTGATGTCAAAAGTTGAAGTCTTGACATCTTAACCTTTGAAGTTCCTTCATGAGTAGTCTTCAAGATGTCCCAAGCTTCCTTAGCAACTTCACAGGTATTGATCAACCTGAATATGTTCTTATCAACTCCATTGAAAATAGCATTTAAAGCTTTGGAATTACCAAGGGCAAGCTCATCTTCTTCCTTGGTCCATTCTTCTTCAGGTTTCAGTTTTGAGCTGCCTTCTTTTTCTTTCCCAGCATCATCTTTCTCAACAACAACAAGTGCTTTCCATTCTTTTATGATAGCTTTCCAAGCCCTGCTATCCAAGGATTTCAAAAAGGTAATCATCCTTGGCTTCCAATAATCATAATTAGAGCCATCCAGAATAGGGGGTCTATTCACAAATCCACCAACTTCCTTGTCCATCTTACCAGAAAGTATCAGCCCTAGATCTCACCCAGATGCAGAACATGATGCCTGCTCTGATACCAATTGAAATTCTTGTACCAGATATGTGATGTTACGTCTGATGTCACAACAACACACTCTGCAATGGACAATATAAAACAACAGAAGAGTACACAAAGAATTGTTCACCCAGTTCAGTTAAACAACTTACTCTGGGGGCTACCAAGCCAGGAAGGAATTTCACTATTAGTAGAATTAATTTACAGACTCAACAACCCAGTTGACATCTTCTAAACTTAATCTCTACCTAATGAACTTTCTACCTAAGAGACCACTTAGGTATGAGAACACTACTCACTTCCTAAAACACCTCAAAGATCACACTTTGAGAAACACCTTGGTCCTGCTTACAAGCTTTGATCAAGTAACAACACTTTCTTGCTTCACAGCTCTAAGAGAGTACACCTTACAACTCACAAATTCAACCTAGAATGGTTTACAAAATACTCGTACAAAGGCAATGATTGACACGCAGTCTATGCTCTCTATCTTCTCTCCCTTTTCCTTCAGGATTGATGCGCTTTATATATCTATTTGATTTGGGCTTCGACCTGCTACAATATCTGACCTGATTTGTTATTTAAAACTGAATCTTCAAAACAGATTTTCTCTCAAAATCTTCTTAAATCTTCAGCCTTTAAACACTCCTACAAATCTGCATCAAATCTGTTTGCAACAGAAAATATCTCCTCCAAGATATTCGCATCCAATAACTCTAACAGCTCTCCCAAAATCCAGCTAATACGCTTAACCCTAAAAACATCTCAGACCTAATGTTTTAAAGATCTGCATATCTGATGGCATGACATCGCATGTGACATCAGACTTCAAAACTTCAAAAACTTAAACACTTAACATTATCCAATGTTAAGACTCAATGTTAAGACATCACCCATGTGACATCAACATTGAACAACTTTGTTTTACCAAAATTCTAGCCAATCCAAGAACTAACACTTGAAATACATCAAATCCATGCTCCAGAAATTCTCAGCTTACTTGCTTCACAAGCACCAAACTGATCCACTTCTTTCTAGAGTTACTTGCAACAGAAGAAACCACCTCTCCATAAGCATTCTGACCTCAACAAGAGTCAACCTTCCAGATAATCACCCCATGATTCAAGACAGTCTTCACTTCATCATTCTCCCATATGATAAGTTAGAACACTTCTGATTCAAGTGGCGAATATCAGCTTCCACAATCTGAACTTCAAGTTCAGAAAGCATGATGATGTTGTAACATCAGTTAGGATATCCTGATTATATCATAGACACCATACACTATGGTTCTTGATACAATCACCACTGGACTTACTATCTGCATAGTAATCCAACTGAAGATCTTCAGAGAACACAACTCCACCAGCTTGATCAATAAGAACTCCAGACACCTAAAGAGAGAAATAAACTCTCATACATCTCCCAAAAGAAGGTAATCTTCCATAAGCAACTTAAAACTTCTACCACAAGCTCCAAGATATGAACAGAACCAGAACCTCCTTTGATTTTCAACCAACTACCCTTTTGCACAAGAGTAATTAGTTCCAAGCACACTGCTTGAATTCACATTAGAGATCAACCAAATGCCACTGTTTGGTTAATATTATCTTTCTTCAGAGCTCCAAAAAATCTTCTGATCCACCAATGAAACCTAATCTTTAAGTTACATATTCCACCTACTTCATAGCAAGCCATCTTAGATACACCAAGACTCAGACATGTAACATCTACTCCTTCTTGCAGCTCCCGCAAACTGCATGAGATAGACCTTTTTGAAGCATTAATTCCATTTATTTCTGAGAAGATCAACTTATCTTACGATGATGCACCACAACATCAACTAAGACCCTGAAGTTTCCGCTTGATGTCACAACATCTGATCAGACATCCAGCTGGAGAGTTCAGTTCTTCATTCTGCCACTTAGAAGAACCCCCCTATAACATAACAAGCGTTCCATATTCTCATAGACTTGATTAATGATATCAAGTTAGAGTAGACAACCTTCATCCTATTTTATTGTGCTACAATAATCGCCTCATCTTCAGAGAAACCAAATTTGCCAAAGCTTGATTCTTCATAAGAGAGCAGTCACACAAGATCTTTACAAAAGGAATTGTGTTTCCTTAAGTAGAGACTTCTTCAGAAAGTCAGAGATAACTACCACTTAACCTTGACCTCCAAGATAAGCAAGATCACATGCTCCTAGAGTGGAGACAGGAACACACCTGCTGCACTCCAATGCACCTAAACTGATCCAAGATAAATAACTCCATCTTCACTTCCATCAACACTACATTCTAGCCAATTTTCTTGCCAGGAAACTTTCTAGTCCGATTACGTGCCTTTGCAACACCAGAATAAAGACAGATCCTACCACACACGTGTATGGTGTCAAGATCATCAGCTACAACTCCTTTGCTCCAGAGATTCACTCATTGAATCAACAGGATTCTGCACATACTCCATTGTCAAGATGTTTCAACATCTGATAGAACATCAGTTCCTTATTTTGACTTTACCCATTCTCCAAAGAACAGATCCTTGAGCAGATGCAACAAGAGATGTTGCACTTCCTGATGTACCAACTTGTCACCAGTAAACTTGTACTCCAAAATACAAGGATAATCAATTAAATATTTGTGAATTCCACAAATAGCAATTGATCTTAAATCCTTATCGACAAAACCATACATCCTGTAGGATATATGATCTACCATATATCAACACAAATCAAGGATTTTTTTTTGTGTCAACATCTTTCTAGTCAAACAGCATGTTGAGATATCAAGTCTGTCACCCTTGACTCTACCTGCTTATGACTTTCCTTTGCTAATAGAATCCTTGCAAATCATGAATGGTGAAAATAAATCACCTCTCATTAACTCCAAGTTGAGTAACATCCATAAGCACCAGAGATCTTCAGAAGTCCATCTTTAGCATGAGAACCAGATTATTATTCTGAAAGAGCTCTTAAACACGACCAGAGATGCCTTTATGAGTGAACTTGAGTGAAAAGTTAAGTATCTTTGGCAACTTTGTTGAAAAGAATATTTACCAAATTCATAGATTATGAATTTGATAAACACGATATCAACTCACCTTCTCTTTAAACTGACTTCAAGATACAAGATGGAACCAAACTTCCAAGTACCAAGATAGACACCAACCAACAACTCTCTCCATTCCATTACTCCCGACTTTGGAATTACTATAGCTTATAATTGTAAGATGTTGATATCTTCAAGAAGAGAAGCCAACAATCAAGACCTTCCACCATCTTTCTTCTATCATAACTCCATAATCCCATAAATACCAGAGTTCTTCCATCAGAAACATATGCAGCGGAACCACCAAGGAACATCTTCAACATGCCCTAATACGATGTCAAAACATCTTATAAGACACCATACAGGAGAACTAGCCACTCCTTCTGCAGTTGCTGTAGAAACTCCTCAGAAAACTTGAACAACCATCAGTATTTGTTACCTTTGATCCAGAACATCCATCTCATCCATTAATACCCTTGAGTATGTCCGAGTTAATGATCGGATCTCCCAAACTCCTCCTTGTTTAAAGCGCCAGAAAGTATCTCTCAGGATCTCATCCAGAAACAGACAGGATTCCTGCTCTGATACCAATTGAAATTCTGGCATAGTAGATAGCAGATGTCCTAACACATGTCATGACATTGTTTTATGCATAACTTTAAAACAAGGACAGAATAAACAAGCTAATATTCAGAATATCAGCAACAACAGCAAGACAGATGTTTCAACATCAACATGTTAATCAAAACTGAACTGTAAATTATAGAATGATAAACAACACAAAATATGATGACCCAATTCGGTGCAAATCACCTACATCTGGGGGCTACCAAGCCAGGAAGAAGAATCCACTATCAGTAGTATAGTTTTATGTAAATAACCTCTGGTTTACAGTAAAAAACATCTAGTTTACCTATCACTACCCAATGAAAACTTTATCATTAGAAGTCACATCTAATTGATAAGAGAAACCCATCTCACTCTCTAAATCACAACCTGTGATTATCTAACAGTTATAATCACAATAACTGTATCATCCTACTTGAAAGACACCTCTTTCAATACAAAGTTCAGTCGACCATTCTCGACTAACAACACAACTTGGATTTGCTTTAAAGCTTCATCCAAGAACAATACATGATTCATTACATACAGGTTTCTGAATCTGTACAAGCATCTATGTCTACCACAATGTATCAAACCGATACATAGGGAGACTTACAACACAAGAAATCCTACGACTCTCAAAACCCTAAACCCTATTTTCTACTTTACTAAAGTGTTACAATAGGATTCCTAAGTCTCTGTCATTCTCTCTCTCTTTTCTGCCCTAGGACTTGGTCTTCTTTTATAACCTTCTGCTTCCTTGGGCTTCAAATCTTCTTTCCTTGATCCACTGAAAAACCGCGCCTTGAATCTTGGAACAGAATTAAAACAGCAAAACCTGCTCATGATGTCAAGTCCTCATGTTAGAACAATTCATTCGACATCTTTGGTCTGGGGCAGAATCCTTCATGTTGGAACATCTTTCACAACATTATGTTTTACCAAAATTTAGTCAAATCCTTAGAGCTTTCAGATGACAAGTCCCTAGATTAAAACATCATAGTGACTATAGGTTGCCAACTTCAGTTTAAGAATCTAAGGAATTTTGCAACAAAATTCTTATTTTGAAATACTTTCCCCAGAGTTCTTATGTGATTCACAATGTGAATGAATCGGTTTTGCATATAATAAATGTTTTCTTTAGATTTAGTATGAAGTGTTTATACTCATGCATTAATGTGTTTATTCTTGATTTTTTAAACTCATATGTTACTTAATGGGTAACTTGAAGGGTTTCTCACATTTCTTTTGCAGTCTCGTAGTGAGAAATAGACAAAAAATCACCAAGATCAAGAGCAGTATTGATGGTAATTTTACATTTCAAATTGAGTGGCACTTTCTCTTTTTTTTTATATGGTTCTATCATTGGTATCTTTGGTTACCATTACACCATTATCTTTTTCACAAATTAAACATTGAAATCATTAACTTATTTAAATAAAGGTGGTTAAAAATAATTTCATTAAGCTTATTGTCTTATAACATTAATTCTAAAACAAAAAATTGGGATAAGGCACAAAAGGGTTATCAATAGATAATTATAATAAAGGGTGTGTTTAGAAAGGCTTAGAGTACCAAAAAATAGTATTTCTTAGTGTGTGTTTGTAAAACATGACAATTGACTTTTAAAGAAAAGTTGCAAGTTTGCAAGTTCTCAAAATTTGGCTCAAACTTTCACGAGCTTAGATATCTTGAAGTTAATCAGATCATCGGATGAAGTTATCCTCTTCCTAATCCTTCAATGTGTTATATTGAATGTACTTATCTTTGAGAAATAATTTATAAGATAGAAGAATGAATGTGTTATGATATTCAAAATTCGTGAATAATTTAAAAATTCTTTTTTCTTTTTGAAAATGTTTTTGTATGAGGTCAATAAATAAGATAAAAGAATGAATGAAATGTAGAGACAAGCACATCATAATTCTAGTGAAAGAAAATATGAAACCGAGATAGTAAAAAAATGGGTTTCTATTTAGAACGTCGATGTAAAATGAAATTAGGAGAAAACTTCTTTATATAAGAAAAGATTTATCTCAAAATGAAAATGATTCATGGTTCCTTTATTGACTTAATCGAATAACCCTAGCTTGTAATGGATTAAGGGCTTTCAAAATACCGCAACCCTAATCCAAAAATGAATACCTTAAATTGGCTATATGGTTTGCTCGATTAAAATCTGTTTTAATCAATTAAAAGGTCATTTACCTTGCTCTAATTGGCTGGACTGAATCCTTAATTAATTAGGCAATGTAAAACTCTCCTAATTGATTAGAAATACTTCTTAATAAATTTCATACAAGCCTTGATAGGTTTTCAAGAAGTTTTATAAAATCAGAGAGGGTTTGAAAAACTTCTGCGTGTGTGTGATTGCCTTAGTACTTCAAGACTTACTCCTGACCTTTTATATTTTAACTGATCGCTCTAAGAAGATAAGCCTAGGATCAAGAGATTTTTCACACTTTCACAACTTCAGATCTTCATGTTCCCCTGCTTGATACTATAATTACTTAGCACTTTATATGGAACTTGGATCTTCTGACTAACAAGGCTTGAGATATCTTCTTGATTAAGATCCATCATTAGACGCTTTACTTGACAATTGAAATTAAAATTTTCTATCAAAGGGAACTCTCAACATCAAGTGTCATCTTCAAAGTTGCTGCATCATCAATTGTCATCATCAAAATCAGTCGATGATAATACTTGCAAGCACATATATCCAAAGTGTTTTGAATGCTACTCAATCAACGTAACTTTAACAAAATATAAGAAAAATGTTTGAAATTGAAATTAAAAACTAAGATTCAAATAAATATGATCATCACCCTTAAATTTTCTCCTAAACAACACCTGTTTAACACCGTCTTTCATTTTTATTTAATTAAAGAAAGATATATCACTATGGTTCTTTAAACTAACCATTGTGCTATATATATATATTAAATTAAAATTACTTAAAACCTAGCACTTTTAAAAAAAAAAATATCATTAATGTCAATATTATATCACCACGTTTTTCTTAAAAAACCGTTGTGATATATATATATATATATATATATATATATATATATATATATATATATATATATATATATATATATATATATATAAAATTTTTATTTGCTCAAGACATAACACTTTTTTATGAGTTTAATCATATATCACAATAGTTTTGAGAAATAACCGTGATGGCATCATTTAATTGATTTACACAGAGCTAGCTAACTTGTCTATTCAATTGCATATTTTCATTTCCATCAAGAAATAACCCCTGGCGAAACAACGCGATTTTCAACCCTAACGAAACGTACATCACCATTTCAACCCCAATGATACAAAACCAGTTTCAACCCTAACGAAACGTTCAACACCATTTTTAAACTTGAAGAAACAACAACATTTTCAACATTTTCATATGCTTTCGTACCGTCGAGGAGGGAGCCGACATTGTGTTCTTCGTTCTTGACTAGCCTTCGGTTTAGCTGTCGAAGAGGAACTTTTAGATTCAGACAATTTTTTTTACTTATTCATCATGTTTCCAGTAAGTAAACTTTTTCATCTCATGCATCTATAGTACTAATATTTCCTATTGTTATTTATGCTTATGTATTTATTATTGTTGATGCTTATTTATTGTCGTTGATGCTTAATGTTGTTGATGATGCTTAATGTTGTTGTCGATGCTTGTTGTTGTTGATGCTTATTTTTGAAGATGATGCTTATTGTTGTTGATGATGCTTGCTTATTGTTGTTGATGATGCTTTCTTATTGTTGTTGCTGCTTATTGTTGTTGTTTATGCTTGTCATTGTTGTTGTTGATGCTTGTTTATTGTTGTTGTTGCTGCTTGTTGTTGTTGTGGCTGCTTATTATTTTTCTTGATGCTTATGTATTTGTTGTTATTATGCTGATTGTTGTTGTTGATGCTTGCTTATTGTTGATGATGCTTATGTCTTGATAGATGGTCTCTTCTTCATCTAGTAACGACGAAGCTACGCATACAAATGAAACCATAACAAATTATTCGCAATCTATAGTAGGAGAACAAAAAAAAACAACAAAGAGGTGCCACAATGATGGCTACACTAACACAAGTCCGCAATTCAGGTGTTAAACTTTTGGTCGAGTTTAGTGTTGTTGATACTATTCTTGATGGTCCTAATTATTTGATGTTTAAAAGTTATGTTGCGTTCCTTCGACGTAGCAAAGTGAGCATATTGTTAGATGATTGGAAGGATGTATCAGATAAGGTGAACAAAAGCATATGGATAGACATTCAGGTAATAATTTCAATTGTTATCGATTTGATATTACGTTAGGTAAACACTAATACATACTTAATATTTTAAATGTGCAGTTGACATTTGAATTTAGTGATGATTAGAAGTTGAAAAAACTGGATAACTTATGCTGGTACGACTTGGAAGAGTTTTACGTCACGGCTCACAGGTGAATACATTATGAAAGCAAATCCTAATATTGTGCGCTCGTGGGTGAAATATCCTTATCTTGACAAGAAGGTTTGGAAAAAGTTTGTGAAGTCTCGTAGTAGTGAGGAGTTCATGGTTAGTACTAGTGGTATTTTATGATAATTTTACATATAAACCATGGACGTTAATATTTTTCCTATGTTTATAACAGACTAAAACTGAAGCAGAAAAGCTGAACAAGTTAAAAAAAAAATACCCTCATAGATTGTCTCGTGTGGGATATAGGAAACTTGAGAAAACCACGATTACTGAAAAAAGACAACAACTAGGAGACGGGGACTCCTTGAGTCGTGATCGGGAACCATCTCCACTGTTACGACATGAGAAGTGAAAAATGTATCGATTGAGACCAAATGGAGACTACACTTCCGATGCCTCTAGATTAGTAGCTGAGAGAATTATAAGTAGGACTTTTTGTGCATATGTTTACTGTTATTTAAATCACTTTGGTAATTAAAAATGTATGTTTTATCATATTGTGTAGGATTTTTTGGTTAACTCAGCCCGTGAAGGTACCTTTGTTCCAGACAGACGACATGATATATTAGAAGAAACGATCGAAACAAAGGAACATTGTGGGCAATTCTGTGGGGTTAGAGATGACATCGGCTTGAGAGTTTTTTTTTGGTGCGTCTAAAAAAAGCATCGGACAGGTGTCAAATGAAATGTTGGAAGAGCTTCAGAGGAAATAAGAAACTCAAAAGCAAGAATTTGACGAGAAGTTAGAGCGGAGCGAGAAACTCGAAGGAAAGAATTGGAAGAATTAAAAGAGTTATATGGGGTATGTGATAGTGAGAATTATGTTATCTGAAATGTATGATATATATTGTGTTAATTCTGTTTTGTGTTACTTTGTGTATTTTGTGATGTAGAGAATCAGTGGAACCATGCCACAATGTACAAATGAAGAGGATGATGTTGGTGATCAATTGCCTGGTAGAAATGTTGTATGTGGTGCAAGCACAGAAGGAATTTGCTTAGCCGCCCTCACCAGTAGAGAGATCCAATATGGGTTATTGGCTCCTTCTGAAGAATCATATTCCAAAATGATGGCTTACATTGTGTACAACGAAGAAGCTGTGTTTACTGTTCTGCTAGAACATGATCATAAGATTGAGAGGTTAAAGGAATTCTTTATAATTCCTAAAGATATAAAGGATACGATTGGTGGAAAACAGTGGCTGGAGATAGGGATACTACGAGTTTAGGGCATGTAAGTATATCTCATTATATGGTACACTTATTGTTTTGTATATAATTAATTCCTCACGTGTTTTTTGTATTTTGTTTAACCATTTAGGTACATTCACCGTGTATGTATAGAATTAAATAAATTGAATACTTATGGATTGTTGGATCAAGTTAGAGTACGATTTACAAATAATTCTGCTAAAAACATTGAAGAATACTTAACATCACAGATAGCAGATGAAAAAGAATGTTACTTAGCACCATTACTCAATAAGTGAGTAGTTTTAAAATTATGGTTTCTCTATTATATTTAGTTTTCATGTTTTACCAAATACTAATTATATATGCTTGTATTGTTCATTCAGAGAATATTATCAATTGATCATCATATCTCTTCGGACGACTATGATAACTACACTGTGTTCGTTACACAAAGAGCTTGATCCTACGATGAAACAAATTATTACTTGGTATCTTTACATTTATGAGAATTTTTGTGAAATTTTAGCTTTGACTTTGTAATTATCTTAGTGTGAAATATTTTTAAGTCATTTTCAGTATACAGGGTTGTCGAGAGGCAATATAGGTTGAACAACTCTAAAAAAAAGCTCGCATTTTGTGAGACCAAGATAAGTGGATTAATTGTAACATTCACTAATATATATATATATATATATATATATATATATATATATATATATATATATATATATATATATATATATATATATATATATATATATATATATATATGTTTGTAATATATGAAAAAATAAAATAAAATAAAAAATTAATTAATTAATTAGTCACAGTTATTTATACCAATCGTTGTTATATATAGAGTGCAAAATATTATTAACCATACATTCAATAGGTTTCGAACCTATGACCATTCGTTTTATATCACAACAGTTTTATATATAACGCGATATCTAATTTATCACAACGATCCAACGTTCGTGATGGAAATCATCATACATACAATCACACCCTACGTCACAACAGTTGATCGGACGTTGTTGTATATCTTTTCCAACCGTTATAATAGGTATTTTGCGTAGTAGTGCAAACAACAAACCTAAATAAATTTTGCAAGTTAGGGTTAATATATACTTATGCAAAATTTGTAGTCAATTGAATTACTCCTCAAAAAATTAAATCGTTAAGCATAAACTTTATTGAATCATAAAAAGGATTACGATCGTATGAAAGAGTAATCAACTAATTACATTGATCAAATAGACAAATTAATTTAAAGGGCCTACCAAAGGAAACTAGTCACCATTTTTACAAATAGTTATAGAAAAAGAGGAAAGAGAAGTGAGAATCCACATTAAAATCAAATGAATTAATTTGCTTATTAAAAAAAAACTCAAAATGTGATTGATCATAAATCTCAGACCTCCTAGAGCTAGTACTCCAAAAAACCCGTCTTCTTGTAAAATTTAGAAACTTGCATTTGGAATAGTTTTGAGAATTTCTTATTACACCACCCATGTTTCTTAGGCACCACGCGAATTTTTCGTTTTTGCCTTTGATTCCGGATGTGCACATCCGGATGCACCATTTTTTTTTAAAATTTTGATTTGTTCCGGATGTGCATATCAGAAAAAATTCCTGATCTGCAGATCCAAAAAAATAGCAGAACTTTATTTTTTTAAAAAAAATCAGTTTTGTTGGTTGGTCGCATATGTTAATATATCGTTGCAACTTAATATACATTCGAAAACATCCAATATAAAATAAAATGATATATATACATAATAATACTCCTGTCAAAATACAGTACATAAATATAAAACATAACATCGGTGTCAAACATTATAATGAATATAGAAAGAAAAGAAATGAAAAAAAAGACTTAGAATATAAGATTGTTACCACGTATAGTGTACACCTGCCTGCCACAGTCTTGGCTGCCCAGCGGCAACCATCTGAGAGCCTAGAATAGGTGAATGCCAATGTAGCTACCCCCCAGTTGTACCCATGGATCTCTGTGGGATCCAAAAGGCACCTGAGGTAAACGATATCAACGTAAGTGGCGCTGGTGTCCACAAACAGCTGCGTGCCAAGCAAAAACAGATAGTAGCATCTCAGGGCACGCTGCCTGTGGATCGCCACCTCAGCTGCATCACATGCTGCCCGTCCTGCCTCTGCAAGCTCTGCACGAAATCTGCATGTCAGAAAGGATAACCAGACGTGTGCGCCTCTCAACTGGGTCACCTCCGCAAGTGCCTCATCTGGGGTAGCCCTAAACTCCTCAGTCAGCATCTCAATCGCCTCCACCTTCGACATCTTACCATGACGGAGAAGGGTACCCGTGATCGGTAGATGTAAAAGGCACGAGATGTCGTCGAGTATAATCATGAGCTCGCCGTACGGTAGATGGAATGAGGATGTCTCAGGGTGTCATCTCTCAACAAAGGCCATCAGCATACGTACATGATCTGGGGATACCCAATCCTAGAAAGGCCTCCGAGACCAGAGGTAGCAAGTGCAGACTAGAACCACTTATCCCCTGGCAGCTCCGCCTTCATGTCTATAACCTTGCCCCCATGGTTATAGAACTTCTGGGAATCCTTCTCCTGAAAATTTCCAAATAAAACAATGTTACAAATGAAAATATTTTCAACGAAAACAATTCTATAAATAAACCGAGAAAGGTTACCTGTCCTAGCCAGACATATCTGGCAGTATGCTCAGAGTACCCCACGAGTAGGGACATATCAGATGGTCCCTCGGGGTAACCATCCAGCTCATCGAAATCGTCATCGCCGTCACCACCCTCATCTGCTGGGTGATCACCTTCAGGAACAGGAACATGGGATGAAATAGGAGCAGTTGATGGAACTGGAGTCTCCTGACGGCGCCTGAATGGGGGCTGGGACCCTGATGAACCAGCAGTAGGAACCCGACGCCTTCGAGATGTAGAATCGGCGGCTGACGGGGGAGTGACCTGAACCTGTGATGTGGAAGGTTGTGGTGTAGGATGTGGTGTAGGTGTAGGATGTCCCTCAGCTGTAGGGGCTACCCCAACTCTCTCTGCGCCGGAACCCTCAGCTGTAGACTGCGTCCGCTCACGTCGGACGGATGCATGCTGAGTTGTCCATCCATGTATGATACGATCGTCTCTGCCAGCCATGTAATCTGCAAAGCATAATAAATAAATTAGAATTTTTTAAAAATAATTAAAAAAATAAAAATAAAAAATAGAGACCAAGTTTCTTCCGGATTTGCACATCCGGAAGTACTCAAAATATTTAACGTTGGGTTTTTCTGGATTTGCACATCCGGAAGCACTCAAAATATTTAACGTTAAAATGTTTCCGGATCTGCACATCCGGTACGTATTTGAAGTTCTAAAAACGCAGCCATGACTATTGTACCATAGAAAATGAAATTTTAATGCCCTGATCGTCCGTTTGAAGCAGCAAAAATACCTATATTGGCTCTAACCTATGTTATTCATACTACCTAACAATTTCTACACCTAAATGTCTACTCTAAATCGATTACTCGAAAATAACTCCGAAACTATAAAATTCTAAAACTTACCGATTAAATTGAGGTACAGAGGATTTGGAGTGTCTTGATCGTTGTAGAAGTTGCTCTGCGCCAAACTCGAGTGAAAAAAGTCGGGATATGTGGGATTGAGAATTTGAGAGTTTGAGAGAGTTTGGTTGTTTGGAATATGAAAATATAAAGAATGAGGGGAGGGAAAAGGCCTGGCGCAAATTAATAAGAAATGGTTCTGGATCTGCAGATCAGGGATTTTTCCTGATATGCACATCCGGAACAAATCAACGTTTTTAAAAAAATGGTGCGTTTGGATGTACACATCCAGAATCAGGGGGCAAAAAAGAAATTTCGCATAGTGTCTAAGAAACATGGGTGTTGCATTAAGAAATTGCCATAGTTTTCCTTTCTAAGAAAAAATAATGAATAAAAATGTGTCACGTTAAGCTTCCTACAAGGCACAATATTTTCAGTAGGTTCATTGTAATTTGGCTTCAAGAATTGCAAGGTAGAATTGTTGATTTCTTCATAATTATTCTTTTCTTTAGTTTTTGTGTTTAAGTCTCATTTCACTTCTTGTCACCATAACTCCCACCATGAAAACTTCGTTAAATTTATCATGTTAGAGTCATTTTGAATTGAAATGAATTTTTCAACAATATCTTAAATCTTTTAATGTTTTTCTCTATTTCATGCAAAATTAACTTAAGAAATAATTATAATACTAGAAAAATTACTAGAAAAATTGAAGTATGATCGAGTGATATAAACTTGCAAACACTCTGATATAATAACCATAGATAAATTGGTTTCTCTAACTTTGGAGGAGGACATACGAGCTTGGATATGGAATCATTAGGTCATGTTGAGTCTATCTTAGGTAACAAACTTTAAATTTGAGAATTTCTTAATACACCCCATAAGTTTCTTAGACACCGCGTGAAATTTCACTTATGCCCCCTGATTCAGGATGTGCAAATCAGGACGCACCATGGCGTTAAAAAAAGATATTTGTCCTGGATGTGCATATGCTGAAGGTTTTCGTATATGCAGATCCGGAAGAATTGTTGATATATTTGAACCTGCATGATTACTCCCCCCATTCTTCCCATTCTCAACCTTTCTTCTTCCACACTCACCCTCGCCAACCTAAAAAACCCTACTTCATCAATACCATTTCTCACTCAAAACTCTAACTTTTTGGTGCAACAAATCAAAGGGAGCAAGAGAAGATTGAATTTTAGGTAAATATTCAACTTCATTCCCTACATTGCTCACATTATCAATCTACTTTTTGGAAAAAACAAGTTACGCGGCTTCCGGATGTGAAAATCCGGTACGTATTGAGCATGAACTTGTCCGGATATGCACATCCGAAAAAATGTCTGGAACTTATTAATTTTAATTTTCAGTAATTTTTAATAGGTTTTAGTTATATATATATTTATTGTTCTATTATTGTTTATAAATAGATATGGTGCACCCCGATAACATCTCAAAAGAATTAGTTTCGACGATTTCTCTGAAAGTTGAAGCGATTATCGTAAAGTCGGTTGATGTCGACGGTGACTTTAATAACAAGCAAGAGTTTGATGATCGTGATAGCATGCTCACATACATTTGTAGGATGGCTATTGGCCTTGGTTTGTCACAGGTGTCTCCTACACCGACGACAAAACACGCGGTCGCACGTTTAAGCTAATGAAGCACACCTCCATCGGCGAGATCATTGACGAGATCGAACATCTCCTACCTTACCGAGACAAACGGAAGGTTGCGAAGCTTGAGTATCGTTCACCTTCGGTTGACAACGAAGGGAACGTCGCTTACAGCATTGTTGAGCTCAAGAATCAAGAGGATGTTAGAGCGATGTGACAAATTTTTTTCGGTTACAAAGAACGATTCCCGCTCGAGTTCGAGGCGACCGTCAAAATCCAAAGAACGGTTGATGACATCGTAGAGATGTGCAAGCGTCCACCGGGCTATTGATCTTGTAATATTTAAATTTCTGTCGATGTAATGCTGAATTTTTGAATGTAATATCGATTTTATGTTATGAATGTGAGAAACATTGTTGGATTTTTGGTATTCTGCATCTGGTTTTATTCCGTATTTGCAAATGCGAACTTTTACCGGATGTGCACATCCGGAAAAAAATGAAAAATAAAAAAAAAGGTGCGTCCTGATTTGTACATCTGAAACAGAAGGATATTTTTATAAGCACACACAGAAGGATATTGTTCAAAGCCCAAGACGTGAAGCTAAAGTTGGTTTATATCTTGTTCGAAGCCCAAGATGTGAAGCTGAAAAGGTGTTGTCTTTAGAGAGAATTTGTCATCTCTAAAGGGGGTTTGTTTGTCACAACTGTTGGGTGACTGACTATAAAGGAGGATTACTTTAACTGGGATATGTGAATCCTAGCAATGCCATAATTTCCTTTATAGGGGATTTTAACCTGAAGGAGAAGACTTTAACTTAGTATAGAGAAATGCCATATTTCCTTAGGAATTTCTCATGCTAAAAGAGGGACAGTGGCGTGGATGTAAATAATCCAGAGGCTTGCCGCTTACAGCGATTGGATGAAAGGAATTGTTGATGTTTGTATCCTGTGAACGAGGCACAGTTTTGATGCTAAAAGGTTAATTGACTCAACCGGGGTTTTTCTTATACAAAGCCTAAGAGGAGGCTATTGACCCAACAAGAGGACGCTTTTTGTGTCTCGTACGAAGCCCGAGAGGGAGGCTAAAAGGAGTTGACTCAACAAGAGAGTGCTTTTAGATGTGTCTTGTACGAAGCCCAAGACGGAGGCTAAAGGTTGACTCAACAAGAGAGTCTTTTATACTCAACAAGAGAGTGTTTTTGTATCTCGTACGAAGCCCGAGAGGGAGGCTAAAAGGTTTGACTCAACAAGAGAGTCTTTTTGATTTTCGTACGAAGCCCGAGAGGGAGGCTAAAAGGAGTGCTGTTTCAGTTGAGTGACAGGTCCAGTAGGTTGGTTAAAAGAGAAAATCAGTTCTTATAAAGAGACTGATTAAAGGTAAGGCTATGCTTTGGAATTGATCAGAGGATCAGGGTTATTTCCTATTTTTTAAGGAAATGGGGAATCCAGAGGGTATTAGAGACTGTCCGAGTCTACTGGTGTTTTCCTTACTTGAGAATACCTTCGAGACTCAAGGAGATTAGACTGTCCAAGTCTAGAGTTTTATCTTTTGTACTACACTTAAAGAAACAGTAGTAGTACGTTCACGGTAGAAAGATTTAGACTCTTTGAAAGATTGTTCTATTAAGATGACTAATTTCTGTTCCTATACCTTTAGGAGGTCGCCGGGACAATTTGTACGAAGCCCAAGAGGAGGCTGGAAACTTTTAAGAAGCCGAGGGATAATTTGTACGAAGCCCAAGAGGAGGCTCTCTTCCCGAAGGAAGAATCCTTATACGAAGCCTAAGAGGAGGCTGTGAATACTTCTAAGAAGCCGTAGGGTCCTTGTACAACGCCCAAGATGAGGCGGGGATGCTTTTAGGAAGCCTGTGGGTCCCCAAACCCCGAGAAATTCAAGACAGGCTATTCACAGAGAACAGATCAAGCCAGGAAAGTTCGAGAATTTGGAAGAAACTCAAGAGATGCCATTCACGGAGAAGATCATCTCTGGGGAGTAGAGTTTCTTTGACAATTTCTAAGGGTGACAGTCTGAGAAAGGGTTCACCGAGAATGCTGCCTTTCACTTCTCCATATTGCTTAACCCCAAGAGGAGGGAAGACTGTATCTGGTAATCCTATGGGGATCTAGTTTTGACTGTATTTAAGAGTGACCAACAAGGCTTAGTGCTAGACATAGTTGTCGGGGAAACTCTAAATATCTATACTAGTATTACATAGTTGATATGAGTTTATGAAAGAAGACTTACAGTGAAACAGCCCCACAATATAGTTTATATGTATATGAAAGCGGATAAAAAAAGCATATAAACACTTACTCGGTTGTAGAGCTTCCATGCTCTTTGGTTAGTTGTTCAACAAAGAAAAATTGAAAACAATAGTATATTCAAAATTTAAAGGAGAAAGTATTTTGAAAAGGTGTTGGGGCTTACAGCTCAAGGAGAGGCCCAAGGTTTATCAGTGATCGCACTGTCGTTTTGTACAGAGGGACTTATACAAGTGACTGAGGCCCAAGAAGTCTTATGTACAAGGGGATGGGTCTTACACTCTCTCAAGAGGCCCAAGTGATTTATTTTTATACAAGTGGTGGGGCTTACAGCTCAAGGAGAGGCCCAGGGTCATTTGTTTGAAAATGGCGATCGCGCCGAGATTTTTGAAAATGCGGTGGGTCTTATACAATGCATTGAGGCCCAAAATGGTTTGGTTTTCAAAGGGGGTTGGGTCTTACACTCTAATAGAGGCCCAATGATTTTGAATGGGTCTTATAGCTCGAGGAGAGGCCCAAGGTTTGTTTTTCAACGGACGATGATCGCGTCGAATTTTTTGAAATACAACGGGACTTATACAATAAGTGAGGCCCAAAAATAGGTTTGTATTTACAAAGGATTGGATCTTACACTCTATTAGAGGCCCAAAAGTGTTTGAAATTGTTTGATGAGGGTGAAAATCAAAGAAACCCTAATTTGTTATTCTTTAAAAGTAAATATTTAAATAAAATCAAATAAAATACCAAATAAGTTTGAATAAACCATTTGTGATTTTTGTTTAAGGTTTGAGAAATGAAGGATTAATCACAAGGTTAATTAAAACTCACTTGGTTTTGATTTTCAAAGTAAATAGTTACTTTTAAAATGTTTAAAAACATTAAAAAGGAATTTATTTACAAAAATACTAATTATATTAAATAAATAATATAAACTTAATTTTTTTGTGGAATAAAATATTTCAACATTCTTGTGATTTTTTGCAAAAAGAACCAATAAAAAATAATTAAAATTGAAGGAGTTATTAATTTTCCTATTAACTAATAAAACATGAAAATATTGAAAAAAAATAGCAAAAATGTGAGAAAACACAAAATGGCATGGGTGGGGTTTGAACCCATGACCTCAAGGTTATAGGGCGCGCGCCTTACCACTGGGGTGGTGATACATCCATTGCTTGAAGTGAAACCACAAATATATAAGGCTTGCCTTGTTTTCTAGGCCTGGCCAAGGCAAGGCAAGACAAGTTTTGCCAAGAAACGGGAAGGTCCATAACTTTCTCATTTCTCAATGGTTGGGGACAAAATTTATATGCATCTGGCCTAGAATTTCACAAGGAATCCAATGGCGGTGGTGTTTTTTCAGATCATACTCCCTCCTCAAAACCCGATAGTGGTTTTGAAAAAGGCCTATAATTGCATTTTCTATGCTACACTTTGATACAGGCATAAATTACATGATGAATTTGTTTAAACACAACATATATAACATGTGTGAGGTGTGTATGATCAGTGGACTTCAAAGCAATGCATATTTTGGAAAGTTCAAGTCATGATGCTTACCTCTTTTTGAGCTTTTGGAGTTTTTTGTGCAATCTGCCAAACTTCTTGTTCCAGAAATGGTTTGATGCTTTGGACACTCTCAAATGATCCCTTAGAAGCTTTGAGGATGGTTGGAATCAGCTGGAACATGCAAAAACACAAACTGGCCCTTTCTTGCAAAAGGGGTTAAAATGGCCAAAATAGCAACTCCCTCAAATGGTGTTCCAGATGGGGGGAACCATTTGGGACAGTTCAAGGATGTTATTTGGAGTGTGTTTGAGGTTTTATCTGGTTTGGAAAGTGACTGAATCATGACATGGCTTGAAAAATGCACAAAAGGCCTATTTTGAGGTTTTGAGAGGTGACTTTGTGATTTTAGTGTTACAGGTCACTTGTGATAGTTTGGATCACCTACATATGATGTTTATGAGGTGTTAGGATTATGAGATGTGATGGAAATTTTCTCTAACTCAAAAACTCAGAGTTACCTTGCTAAAGAAGGTATTTTGCCTAAAGAAAGTGATTTTAAGGAGAGCATCTGTTTGATGGCTTTGGTGTACTCAAACTGAGCACAAATGAGCTCTATTTATAGTAGATCAAGTTTGTTTTGGGATCAATAGTGAATGGCAACTGTAGCAGAGGTTTGGCCAATGGTTGCACTTTGGAATCCAAGTCTCCTCTAGCCATTGACTAGAGGTTATGGCACAGGGCTGTGGTTCCCTTGGTCTTGGATAAGTCTTGACTGAATTCAGTTGCAAATGGCTCAGTCCATGCCACCTTGGTGTATGCATTCAATGCTCCAATCCAAAATTGGAGTCTTGTCCCTCTTTTAGGCAATTCTAGGTTTGGTATGCTACTTCTTGTTCCAAGGACTTTGGAGGCTTGGCTCAGTGTTTGTTCCCTTTAGATTTGATCCTCATATGTGTCCAAAGTAATGACAAGGCTTGGAATTATCTGATTTTGCCAAATCGAGCAAAAAAGCAAAATTCTGCCTAGCCTTGGCAGTTTTCAGCAAGGCATATTGCCATTGTCATATCTCATGGCCCAAGTGGAATTTGGTGATGTTCTTGGCCATTTTGGAAATCCCTCATATGATACAACAACTGTTTGATCATATTTGGTTTTGATACCTTCTGGATCCAAGTGAAAAATCCCCCTACATTTGGAAAAAAGTGAAGGCAGATTCTGACTTAGTGAAAATTTCACCAAGTGTTGGAAAAAAGTGACATTTTCACTTTTTGTGATTTTGATCACTCCATAACTCAAAATGCATGAGGAATTTGGAGGGAGGTCAGTTTAAAGCTTTTGTAGAGGGTAATGAGGTCTACAAATCTAGCTTTGGATGGGGAAAAATGGCCTTGTGGTTTAGGAGTTATGATCCTCCAAAGTTGGTACCCTTGCCACTTTGTTCATAACTTTAGAAAATTTTGTAAGTTTTTATGGTTACCCCTTTTACAAGTTATCCCACTTTTCTTGATTTTTCTTGATGAATGATGATTCAAATCATACATTAACATCATTTTAGGGTTAAAAAAACCATTTTTGTGAAAAATCTCAAAAAGTCAAAGTTGACTTTGGTGCACAGTTGACTTTTTATCAGATGATTTCCAAACTGTGCGATCCTTTAGGAAATCATGTCCTTGACCTAAATCAAACTTGATGGACATGTTCCATGGGTATTATAGGGTATATTGAATCATGTCCTAGGGTTTAGGAGCATGTCCTGGTCAAAAGTCAAAGCTACAGTTGACTTTTTCCACGAAACCCTAACTGTGGTACTGATGAAATTGAGACTTGCTGCTCAAGCTTCCTGGATTAATCCATTGTTACAAATGGATCAATGTGGTATACTGGAGACCCTCAAATCCTCTCTTGAGGTCTTGGCTCATGATTTGTCCCAAAAGTCAACTTAGGGGGGAATTAGGTCAAGAAACCCTAATTCCTGATTTTTGATGTATGCATCCCCTGAGGTCAAATTGACTTGATGCTTGGGCCCATGAGGTTCCATGGAGTATTTTAGGATATGCTTTGAAGCATTGGCTCATGCCCAGAGGAAAATTTTCATCTGGAGGCCCTGGTCGACCAAACCCTAATTTGGTGACACTGGCGATCTTGAGGCTTGATCCACCTGAAAGGGAGCAGCCTTGTGCTTAATACTTGAAGTGGCAGTCCTCTTGATCCATTGTAGATGTTTGAGAGGCTAGACAAGTTGAAGATCATGTCATTTCTTGATTGATCCTTTGTCTAAGAACTCTGAGAGGGCTTGAAACCCTAATTTTGATTGTAGTGGATGCTCACCCATCTTTGGGGAGACTGATGAAGCATGATGGTTCATCCATATTGTGATGATGATTTGCACAATGATGTGAAATCTTAGTGGTCAAAATTTGGGGTATGACAGATGCCCCTATTTAATCTTCTTGGACCCGAAGGTGTGAATGGCGAAGGTATTCAGGCATTCAGGGTGCAAGAGGATTAAATATCGGAATACCCGAAATTTTGATGGTGATTATGAATGGTAGCTTACACATTCATCCTCTTTTGTTAAGCAATGGTGCTTAGAAAAAGTAAAAAATTCCCCTCGATCCTAGTTTCCTATCAAGTAACTGGTCTTAGTTTCTGATGTAAACTTCCCCTCGATCCTGGTTTCCTACCAAGAATCTGGTCTTAGTTTCGGATGTAAACTTCCCCTCGATCCTGGTTTCCTACCAAGGAACTGGTCTTAGTTTCTGATTTAAACTTCCCCTCGATCCTGGTTTCCTACCAAGGAACTGGTCTTAGTTTCTTTTGTCAATAAACTTTCTTGACAAGGGACGCTATTCGTAGCGGTTTTCCTCAAACTTCTCGTCGAATTTTCCTGGGGAGATGCCATTTGATAGAAAAATTTTGATGTCAGACTCGCTGGGGAACCCATCTGTCTGAATTGTAGAGGTGCACAAACTTCTCTGTTGGAGACACCATTTGTCGACTCTACTGGGGAAAACGAGTCTCTTGAGAGATTGTTTTCGCTTGGGGATATTGCATCATACTTTTCTCGGGATCTTCTCGGAGAAACGCCATATGATGTGATCCAATTTTGAGGTGTTGATGACCATTTCATCAGCGGTTTTTTTCGGAGAAAAACTGCTGTATTGCCGAATCTCTACTTAAGAGGCTTCCTCTAGGGATTTTTCTTAATCCGGGAAAGCTAAAATATCATCTTCAATGGCAAAGAGTGACATCGATTAAAGGTTCTCTGGTCTTTCAGAGGTTCAAGTTATCAAAGTGGTCAAGGGCCAATTCTGATCCAGAAATAAACTGTAGGAGAGAGATTGTTCAGACACAACCTTTCCTGACGAGGAAAGAACTTGACAACTCGATTGAGAAGACTGTCATCACTAGGGGACAAGACCGACGGGAGTGATAGTGATGTAATATGAATGTGAATGCAAATCAATAATTCATGATGTATGTATGTATATGCTGACAAAACTGACGCGCCATACAGACTAATAGATGAGCATGACTGGATATTCGGCCATCGCGGGGCGAAGAAGTACCGCTGGTTCAAGATAGCAATTCTGCCTTGCTTAGGAGAAACGGTCCCTACAGGGAGCGACACTGGTCGGGCTTAGGAGATGAGAACTCGGCCGAGGATGTCAGATGAACCATGGTCTGTGACACAGTTGATCCTTTATTCAGGTGTACTGGTTTAGAAGGAGTACTTTGATTCTGCACTTTGAGGCTCGAATACCTTTGGAGAAGCGATCGATGTTCTTTCGATGTTCAACCGTCAAAAGAAATTGCCATTTTTATTTTAAAAGCAGAAAAATTTTTAACAAGTAAATTCATTTTTGTTTCATTTCAAGAATCGTTGATCATGTTAAAATGTCGTTCTGTAAAGCTAAAGCAAATAAGAATTACAAACAAAAGCACAAGGGCTCATTTTTATTGATAGGATGGAGATCAGTCAAACGCGTGATTCCATAGAGTATTTACAAAGTTAGAAAATAGTAATTAATAGGGAAAAGGGCTACGTTGAAATATAACGACCACTATCCTTCTGCCAACTTTGAATTCGGGGCATCCTGAGTTTCTGTCGAAGATGACCTTGACTGGAGTTTCTCTGATGGATGACATAACTGCTGAGGAGTTGAACTGATCAAACGTAGTTACTTGCCATTATCCCTAACTTTTGCCTGGATTATACTTTGAGATTTCCAATCCACCGGGATGATTTTTGATCATGTCTCTTATTTTTGCCTAAACCGCCCTTTCGGGTTTTCAATCCACCGAGACGTTTTTTTTAGGCGAAGTATTTCTTGACTACATCAACATTTGTGGGGTAGGCAAATTCCTCTCCGTCCATGGTTGCAAGTCTCAAGACGCCGCCTGAGAAGGCTTTCTTGACCACATAGGGGCCATCATAATTCGGAGTCCATTTGCCCCGAGAATCAGTGAGAAATGATTGTATCTTCTTGAGTACAAGGTCTCCTTTCCTGAAGACGCGAGGTTGAACCTCTTTGTCAAACGCCATCTTCATTCTTTGCTGATACAACTGACCGTGGCATAGTGCCGTTATTTGTTTCTCTTCGAACAGGTTGAGTTCGTCGTGTCGACTTTGACACCATTCAGCTTCTGTAAGCTTAACTTCTATCAATACCCGGATTGGTGGGATCTCTACTTCTATGGAAATCACTGCTTCTATGCCATATACTAGAGAGAAAGGGGTTGCCCCTGTTGAAGTGCGGACAGATGTGCGATAACCGTGAAAAGCAAAGGGTAGCATCTCATACCAATCTTTGTAGGTTACAACCATCTTTTGAACAATCTTCTTGATGTTCTTGTTAGCCGCTTCTACCGCTCCGTTCATCTTTGGTCGGTAGGGAGCTGAGTTATGGTGTTCGATCTTGAACTCTGCGCATAACTCTTTCATCATCTTATTGTTCAATTTGGATCCATTATCAGTAATGATCTGGCCTGGAACACCATAACGACAAATGATATTGTTTTTGATAAATCGGACCACCACTTGTCGGGTTACATTAGCGTACGACGCTGCTTCGACCCACTTAGTGAAGTAATCAACGGCTACCAGGATGAACCGATGTCCGTTTGTAGCTTTGGGCTCAATTAAGCCAATCATGTCGATTCCCCATATGGAAAAAGGCCATGGGGAAGAAAGAACTTTGAGATGCATTGGCGGTACATGAATTTTGTCGGAGTATATCTGACACTTGTGACACTTCCTCATGTACTTGTAGCAGTCGGATTCCATGGTCAACCAATAGTACCATGCTCTTAGAATTTTTCTCGCCATTGTATGTTCGTTGGCATGAGTGCCAAAGGAGCCTTCGTGAATTTCTTTTATCAGCATGTCTGCTTCTGGTCTGTCTACGCATCGGAGCAAGACCATGTCAAAATTTCTCTTATAGAGTGCATCACCGCTTAGAAAGAAACTACCTGCCAGCCTTCTGAGGGTTTTCCTGTCTTTCCTTAGTGCCCCAGGTGGGTACTCTTGTTTATGAAGGAAGCATTTGATATCGTAATACCAAGGTTTGTCGTCTATGACTGCTTCAATCGTGAAGATGTAAGTGGGCCATTCAAGATGCATTATGTCGATATTAGGTAGGTCGTTCCATTGACCTACACTAATCATGGAAGAGAGAGTGGCTAATGCATCAGCCATGTGATTCTCTTCACGAGGGATATGATGAAACTCAATTCTGTTGAAGAATGGTAACAACCTTCTCGCATAGTCTTTATAAGGAATCAATTCGGATTGGTATGTGTTCCAATCTCCTTGGATCTGATTGACGACCAAAGCTGAGTTGCCATATACATCCAAGTTTTTGATCCTTAAATCAATTGCTTCCTCGAGACCCATAATACAAGCTTTGTATTCGGCCTCGTTATTTGTGCACTTGAACGTAAGTCTGGCGGTGAAAGGAATGTGTGTACCCTGAGGGGTGACAATGATTGCCCCAATTCTGTTTCCGTAATGATTAACTGCTCTGTCAAAGATAAGTCCCCATTGGGAACCTGGTTCTGGCCCTTCACTGGGTAGCGGTTCATCGCAGTCTTTCATTTTTAGATACATGACATCTTCGTCTGGGAAGTCAAACCCGACTGATCCTTGATCGTCAATCAGTTGATGAGCCAAATGATCGGCTAAAACACTTCCTTTAACGGCTTTCTGAGCGTGGTACTCTATGTCATATTTTGATAACAACATCTGCCAACGGGCAATCCTTCCCGTGAGAGCAGGTTTTTCAAATACATACTTGATTTAATCCATTTAGGAGATCAACCAAGTAGTGTGACGAATCATGTACTGGCGAAGACGTTTGGCTGCCTAAGCCAAAACGCAACAAATTTTCTCAAGCATAGTGTACCGAGTCTCGCAGTCGGTGAATTTCTTGCTCAAATAATAAATGGCAGACTCTTTCCTTTTGGTTTCGTCTTGTTGGCCAAGTACACATCCCATTGAGTCCTCTAGGACTGTGAGGTAGATAATCAGTGGTCTTCGTTCCAGTGGAGGTGATAAAATCAGAGGGTTCAACAGGTATTTCTTAATACTGTCGAAGGCAGTTTGGCAGTCTTCTGTCCAAACACAGTCCTGATTCTTTTTGAGTAATTTAAAAATCAGTGCGCAGGTCGCGGTCATGAGGAATATGAATTTGGAGATGTAGTTCAAACGTCCCAGGAATCCTCTGACTTGTTTTTTAGTTTTTGGAGAAGGCATTTCTTGAATGGCCTTGACCTTGTCAGGATTAACCTCAATTCCTTTCTGGCTGACGATGAACCCTAAGAGTTTCCCTGAACAGGCACCGAAGGTGCATTTGTTGGGATTCAGCGGAGTTTGTACTTTCTCAACCGCTCGAATAGCTTTGACAGATGGGTCACATGCTCCTCTTCTGTCTTAGATTTGGCAATCATATCATCGACATATACCTCGATTTCTTTGTGTATCATGTCATGAAAAAGAGTAGTCATGGCCCTTTGACAGGCTGCCCCGACGTTCTTCAAACCGAACGACATTACCTTGTAACAAAAGGTACCCCAAGGGGTAATGAAAGAAGTTTTCTCCATGTCTTTCGGTGCCATTTTGATCTGGTTATAGCCCGAGAATCCATCCATGAAGGAGAAAACTTTGAACTTTGCTGTACTGTCTACCAACATGTCAATGTGTGGTAAAGGAAAGTCGTCCTTTGGACTAGCCTTGTTTAGATCTCTGTAATCCACACACATTCTGACTTTTCCGTCCTTTTTTGGAACGGGTACGATGTTGGCTAACCATTGAGGATATTCTGATGTGGCGAGGAAACCCACGTCAATCTGTTTCTGTACATCCTCTTTGATTTTGATGGCCATGTCCGGGTGAGTCCTTCTCAATCTTTGTTTGATTGGCGGACATTCCGATCTTAATGATAGATGATGTTCCACGATGCTGGTATCCAACCCTGGCATATCCTGATAGGACCAAGCAAATACATTGGGGAATTCTTTGAGAAGCTTTACCAAACCCTTTCTGGCAGTTGGACTGAGCAGTGCCCCAATCCTGATTTCTTTTCTCTCTCTTTCCGAACCTAAGTTTACCGTTTCCAACGACTCTTTATGAGGTTCAATGGACCTTTCCTCCTATCTGAGTAATCGGGAGATCTCTTCTGGAATTTCTTCGTCATCTTCTTCTTCAGACTCAAATACCGGGAATTCAAAGTTGGGAGAAGGCATTGGATCGTATGTTTCAACGGGGTTTAAAATAAGCAATCTGCATGGCGGTATGATTTGTGTTTAGAAGAGATTGAGAGAATGCAAGAGTGTGTGCAGTGTATTATTTTGAAAAACTGCTTGTTTTTATTAGTGAGTTATTTTTTAGGATTACCATTTTCTAAGAAAAGCAAAAAGAGAAAACAACAATTAATGCAGAAATTACAGAACGACGTTATTTTATTAATGAACAAGTCAATTCTTGAAACTAGAGCCCTATAAAACAAAACTCTGTCGCCTTGGGCAAAACGAAGAGGGAAATTTACAGAAAGTGAGCCCTATCAAAACATCCGTTTCACCTGGGCGAGCCAAAAGGTTAAAGACGGCAATTACTTTGACTTATGAACAATCTTCGAAACATCGACAGCAACCCATTGGCGGCGAACTCCTCGGTGAATCACAAAGTCCGACACCTTCCTTGATTTGTCTTCAGAAATAACGCTGATTTCTGGTGGAGTAGGATCATTAGAATCTGTCTCCCAAGCAGAGTTGTCGTAGGAGAATTCCTCTGTTGCATTTTGCATTGTATTTGTGCTCTCAGGCAAATCTCCCCATCCAGTTGGCTGGATGTCTTCGAGCTTGATACGAGAGCTTTCAGGAGCAGTGTACTTGACCCTATAGTCGTATTTCCCACTTGGTTGTCCTAGGGTGTCCCACACTTCTTTGGAACTGGAGGAGTCATCCTTCTCGATGACGTTGACCTCGGGAAAAGCATAGTTGATGAATTCAAGTCCTGTAAACGTTGCAAATTCATCATCGTACTTGACGTTTTCTGAATGACCTGAGTGTTGATCCCATGACATGGTGGGGACGCAGTATTCTGTTCAATGATGCTCAGCTGATTTTCATTGTCCGGCTGATTTCCTTGCCCCAAGTCTCTTGGATACGGCTGCCACATTGGCAGGCCATCCATCGGGCCATAATAGTTGTGGTCAAAGTTGTCCTTCATCAGAGTGTCCTCCTCTAATGAGTTTGGTGGAGCACGACATCCTTCCGGATCATAATCTCCGTATATCATTTCGACATCTGACCTGGGTATAAATCTCGGACTCTATGTAGGAAAGCAAAAGGGAGTTTGCGTTTCGTCCTGAGACATATAACCGTCCTTGTTAATATAGGACTCCCATTCTTCCTCCATATCAGAGGAATCATCTTTATTGATGGTATGCACTTCTTGAGGCACTGGGTGAAGGAAACCTCCACTATGGAAGAAGTCTTGAATGGGATGAAGAATTTCATTGCTGGTAGTAGCTGTCTGGGTACAGGTTGAAGAAAAACCAAGACCTTTCTTTGTTTTATTGTCAGTAGGAATGACTAGCTGTCCCCATCCTGTTGTATTGGTACTCTCGACCACTTTGATAGCATCTTTGTATGAGGAAATGGAAGTTCCCTCTTCAGATTGATTGTCCTTGCTCACCGACAGTGCTTGGAACTGAGTTCCAATAACCTCCTCGGGTTCTACACCAGTAGATGATGATAAGTTACTCACGAGCAAAGCTTGTTCTCCACAGACCGTGACGAGCTGGTTGTTCTGGACGAACTTTAACTTTTGGTGGAGGGTCGAGGTGACCACCCCAACCTGATGTATCCAAGGTCTTTCTAATAAACAACTATACGTTGTCCGGATATCCATGACCTGGAAAGCGACTTGGAAAGTGTGAGGACCAATAGTTATGGGAAGGTCGACTTCGCCGATAACCATTTTTTTGGACCCGTCAAATGCTTTGACGACGACCTCACTGGTTCTCATCGGGGGTCCTTTGAAGGATAATTGCATCAAAGTGAACTTCGACATAACATTCAGGGCTAACCCTGTGTCTACCAGTACGCTGGCTAAAGCATCGCCCTGGCAGCTGATCGTGATATTGAGCGCCATGTTATGACGGCGACCCTCTTCAGGTAATTCCTCATCACTAAATCCCAAGTTATTGTAGGAAGTGATGTTAGAGACAATGCTATCGAACTGTCTGATTGTTACATCCTGTTCCATAAAGGCTTGCTCCAAGACTATCTGTAGAGCCTCCCTGTGCACTTTTGAACTGAGTAAAAGTGACAACACAAAGATCTTTGAAGGAGTTTGTAACAGTTGATCAACAATGTTGTATTCACTCCTTTGGATGAGCTTCAACATCTCATCATTTTTTGAAAGGTCGGGATTATTGGATTGACTGACTGGTGGATTGGGAACTTCTGTCTGAGGTTCCTTTTCTTTGTTAAGTTCTCCAACTCCTCGGTTGAAGATTCGACCACTCCGTGTTACTCGACTGATGTCTGCAATATTCACGACGGAGGGTAATGGAATTTCCTTTCCATTCTTGACTGTTGTTGCACTGTATTTGTAAGGGATATCCTTAGTTGATTCATACGGTAATGGTCCTGGTAGATAGATGACTATGGGAGCCTTCTGATTTTTCTGACTGTCGTAAGCATTTTCGATTCGTTCCTGGTTGGGAACTCTTGATTCGTCAAGTAGAGGAATGATGGTACAAACATCCCTAGCCTTCTGATGATCAGAGATTACGACAACGTCCTCAATGTGGCCAGCGAGGTAGTCCGGCGCCCAGTTGATTGGTCCAGAACCCGGATATGGGCGAATCTCTCTACGATCCACCTGACCCTGAAGAGCTACTCGCACAAGGTAACATCCTGGGTTACTTTCCGAACAGACTCTACAACGTTCATAGTTGTGTGGTGGCACCTGGCCACGCCCGTTTTGAATACAATGTAACCTCACTAGGTCAGTTTCCACAGATCGAACGTCCCGACTTTGATGCCGAGTAGGGTTCCCGTTGGTAATACTAATTTGCTGGGTGTCTTCATCCATATAGATTGGAAGCCACCAGTGGTTCAACAAGTGCTGAAGGGTTTCCTGGACAAGGGCACAACCTTGATCATTTTTGCAACCCGCCCTACAGCTCTGATAATCATGTGATACCAAGAACCCGAGCCAGACCTGTTTAGCATGTAACTCCACCAGGATGGTATTCATTAAGCGAACATCAAAGATTTGAATCATGTTGATCTGATAGGGATTCCTATCATGGTAGTCCTGGATCCATCCAAGATCCATCTGACGCTAGAGGGCCTCTTGTACAAAAGAGCATCCCTATTTGTTTACCGAGCAAGTCAGACAGGAATTGTAATCGTGCCGCGGCAGATTGTGCTACTGGCTTTGCCTGGAGTACATCGCCACCAAGTTGACAATTATACGGATGTCGTGGTTCTGAATAATGTTATAATTCGCGTAAACCATGTTAACTCCACGAACTCGGTTCTCTTGGATCCATCAGAGATCCATCTGTTCTTGTAGATTTGATTGCACCACAGAACATCCTCGATTGCTTTTAGAGCAGATATCACACTGGTGATAGTTATGAGGTGGCACATGGCCATATCCACTCTGTTTACAATGTATCTTGACCAGATTTGTCCTTAACAAGAGTACATCATGAATCTGATAGACGTCGTTAGTCTCTCCCTCTACCAAATTGACCGTAGTTTTCTCGTGTTGAGGCAGCAGGTTTGTGAGAACATTAGGATTTGTATCCTTGAAAGATAAGACCCTGCTCCTAACAAGCTTTTGCACGTCGGATTTGAAATTGAGACAACTCTCTATGTTATGCCCTGGTCCTCCTTGATGGTAAGGGCAAGTCTGATCCACCTTAAACTAAAAAAGAGGATTTTTCGGTACTGTAAGAGGGGACTTAGTCTGGACATGCCCCTTAGCCAGTAGTAACAGAAATAGTTCTGCGTATAATACGGGTATAGGATCAAATCCTGGTGTCCGCTTTATACGGTTGTTATTGTATGGAGGACGAGCCTGCTGAAGAGGCTGTTGAGTCCTTTGCTGATTAGGTTGGCTCTATGCAACCTGAGGTTGATACGTAGAAATAGGCGCAGGATTGATAGCAGGAGTCACAGCCGCTACTGGCTGATAACGTCGCCTTTGCTTTCCTAGAGAGATATTCCCAATATCTTGCCCTTTTTTCTTAGGGAGAGCATTACCGTATCGCTTTGTACCACTTGATGATCCAGTGTCTTTGACTAGACGTCCTTCTCGGACGGCTTCCTCAAGACGAACTCCCATACAGACCATCTCGGTGAAGTCACTGGGCGCACTGGCAACCATTCTGTCGTAATAAAATGAGCTTAAGGTCTTTAAGAAGATCTTTGTCATCTCTTTTTCCTCAAGAGGTGGATAGATTTGAGCGGCAATTTCACGCCATCTCTGAGCATATTCCTTAAAGGTTTCTTTGTCCTTTTGTGACATTGATCTGAGTTGATCTCTGTCAGGTGCCATGTCCAGATTGTATTTATATTGTTGGACGAAGGCAGTGCCAAGATCTCTAAAAGTGCTAATTGTAGCACGGTTTAAACCCATGTACCATTTTAGTGCGGCACCGGTTAAACTATCTTGAAAGTAGTGAATCAGTAAATCCTGATTCTCTGTTTGAGCTGACATTCGCCGAGCGTACATCACCAAGTGACTCTGAGGGCAAGAGTTACCCTTGTACTTTTCAAAGCCGGGCACCTGGAATTTGTGCGGGACTTTCACATTAGGGACCAAACAGAGGTCCGCGGCGTCCTTTCCAAATAAATCCTGACCGCGAAGGGCCTGCAGTTCTTTCTGCATTCCCAGGAACTGTTCCTGGAACTCATTGATTCTTTCGAACATGTTGTCATTTCCACCAGAAGGTATCTGTGGAATCTGTCTTTCTGGGACAGTGTGTACCACGGGCGGTGGTATAGTCATTATGTCCGAGACTCTCGGTGCCTCCCGAAGTTTGTAACCTTCGGGAGTTGCTGTCATGCCCCTGGCATCTTCGCTTTCCCGAAGTTTGTAACCTTCAGGCCCAGCGGTTCCTGCTGCGGTCCCCTGATCCTCATTGATCGGTGGAACATATCCTTCCAGGATATAGTTAAGTGGCATGCCCCAGGGACGATCTTTTGGCATTTTGTACCTAGGGTCGGACTTTTCCACTATGGGCGTTGAGGTGATCTCCGAGATCACAGTCCTTTGTAGCTGAGCTTCTGCCATGGCTTGCATGTCGTTACGAAACTTTCTCATATCATCTCTCAGAGCGACAATTTCTTCTCTCAACTCTCTGTTCTCTTCCTCGAGATCATCCATCTTTTTCTGACGATTAGCCCGAGTATTATACGAATGAGACAATTTGACTCTAGAACCGAGACACAAACGTGAGATTCGTAGGTAAGAAGAATACGTGACGTGAGAATGATGAATGCAATGATTATATTAATTGTTTTTTTCTTTTGGTTTAATCAAAATAAATTAGATTGCAAATATCAAACAGCGGGGAAACCCCATTTTATTGAATCCAAAGGATTGCAAAAATAGAAATACAGTAGATTACAAGGTGCGGAAACAGAAACCTAAGCTAAGGGGTCCCGAGTCCTCTCTAGGGAGAAACCGGGTGCTGATTCTGGTACTTTCCTTTTCTTGGACCGGGGCTCTTGGGCCGTTGTCGGGTTGTCATTCCTTTGCCAAGTGAAAGGAGTGAGCAAATTCCTTTGGTCATCCTGATTATCCACAGCATGTTGTTCTAAAATCTCGATCAGAGCATCCTTATCTTTCAGCAGTTGCTGTATTTTGGTACACTCTACATTGAGAATGCGGTACTTGTTCTTCCAAGACCTCCTCTCCTGTTAAACTTTGTTGAGAGTAACCTAAAGTTTTTCCGTTTCAGTCATGAAGTACATGACAGATTCCCGGCGGAAGAACTCCGTGACGAGGATAAGGCATCTTTATCTTGAGAGCTCTAGTTTGTACCCAGTGGAGATAAGGCTCCACCGAGACACAGCCCGGTTTTCCTAGAGACTCTCGTCCTTTCTTATGAACATGTTTCCAAGCGTGCACTATTTCCGTCTTTAGTGCCCTGTCATTTTCTCCTTCCTTGAAGAAAAGGCCCTCCAGATGAGTATTACGCGGGACATGCCTCATCGGGTATCCAAATTGACGACGAACCAATACTGGATGGTAGTTGATTCCTCCCTTAGTTCCTATGATGGGTACGTTGGGGAAGTTTCCACAATGGTCGATGATCCTGATCCCGTCATAAATCCTATTGCACCAATCTATATCAGAGTTGGTAAGAGACATGATTTTCTGCGACCAACGCAAGGCACTCTTATGATCCCAAAATGCAGCAGACTTGGGTAAATGGGAGATAAACCATTTGTATAGCAGGGGTACACAACATGTGATCATCCCTCTGCTGTACAAATTTACTAAGTGTACAGAATGATACGCGTCCGCGAGCAAAGTTGGCACAGGGTTTCCAATGAGAAAAACCTTAATGGCGTTGATATCAACGAAGCTATTAATGTTGGGAAACAGAAATAACCCGTAAGTGAGTAAGACAAAGATGCTTTCAAAAGCAGTAATGTTCCCTATACTAGCAAAGTATAGAGCCTTCTTTGTCAGGAACTGGGCTGGAAAACCTGGGAGCCCACCCTTGGTGGTCATGTGAGTCTTGATTTCTGACTCATCCAAATAGATTGTTCTTGCAAAAGACTGATCCTTTGGAATTTCTTCCAGTCCAGAAAATGGAGCTCGATCAGTAATGTGTAGATTGGTTAGGTGAGAATACTCCTCCAGCGTTGGTGTGAGCTGGTAATCCGGGAATGTGAAATAGTGATAGATCGGATCGTAAAACTGAACGAGTGCCTCCATGATTCCTTCAATCACATGGACTCTTAACAGAGGTAGCAGACCTCCGTACTTGGCTCTAAAAGCTTCAGGGTTAGTGATCATCCTCGCTAATCCTCTCAAATCTTCTAGTTTTGGAACCCTGAAGGTATACTTATGAGTTCTCCTTCTACCGAAGTCCATGAGCGCAATCTTTTTCTCTGACATTTGCAATCATTGTCTTAGTTTAATTTGAAAAAGAAAGACTAGAAGAGAAGTTTTTCTTTGATGTAATGTTTTTTAGATGAATGCATGAATGCAGCACACAAAAACATAGAAAAAACATGGGGTCAAAGGGTCGGTGTCATGAAGTCAAAGCTCTACCCCCCCCAAAGGTTTATACTAGTGATTTTTGTACCTGTCTCTCAAAATCATCAGTTCTTGTCGAGAAAACACCAGCGGGCTGGGAACCGTGCTAGGTGATGTTTTTCGAAGAACCATCAGATGAGGGTAGTATCGCGTGACAACCATTTCCAACAGTTTCTGCACTACTACAAGAGGTTTTTCCTAGGTGTATACTCAATCTTTCCACATGCGGCGTCACACGCATTCCCATTAGCAGAAAAATAAACACAGATATCAATTAGGAAAAGCAGTATATATATTTGTCCTAAATTCCTAGACTTTAAAGAGCTATGAATCCTATGTTCCTGACAAAAATGGCTCCCCGGCGGAGTCGCCATTCTGTGGTACCTTCCCAACTTTAAAGGGTTTGACCTAAGATACTAATGAAGTAAAAAAAAAGTCCTATCCCAGTGAAATCCCCAAAGAAAGAAAGAAAAGAAAGGGCCCCACGGTGGCGCCACTTTTCTGTGGCATTTTTTTATAAGGTTTCTACCTAAGAGATGGGAAGAGAACAAGATCTCGTTGTTCCCAGTGAAGTCGCCATTTTTCTGTAGCACGAATTTTTGGACGTGGTTGCGAAGCACTATCGCTTTGGGGTACTACAGCTCGATTCATTTTTTATCCTATTGAAGCTGATGAAGGAAGGGAAATAGATGTCTCCAATTAACCCTGCTTGCAAACTGAGTTTGAACAGATGACTGTTGGTATACAGATGCTACAAAGATTGTGGGTCTCTTTTAGGTTATTTTGTTAAAATAGTGCCTGGGCGATTGGTGGGAGGTTTAAGACTGATGCCTTTCGTTTGATATGTGAAGGTACGTGATTTGGGTTTTTGGATTAGTGTGCTCGCTAAGATTTTTCTTTCAATCTTATACCTACGTATTCTCGTTTACCAAAACAGGGAAATCAGAGCGATCGTAGTTCCTCCTATTCTATGGGAGGAAATGGTGTTTTGGTGTCTTGTTCAAAGCCCAAGACGTGAAGCTAAAGGTGGTTTATATCTTGTTCGAAACCTAAGATGTGAAGCTGAAAATGTGTTGTCTTTAGAGAGAATTTGTCATCTCTAAAGGGGGTCTGTTTGTCACAACTGTTGGGTGACTGACTATAAAGGAGGATTACTTTAACCGGGATATGTGAATCCTAACAATGCCATAATTTCCTTTATAGGGGATTTTAACCTGAAGGAGAAGACTTTAACTCAATATAGAGCAATGCCAACTTTCCTTAGGAATTTCTCATGCTAAAAGAGGGACAATGGCGTGGATGTAAATAATCCAGAGGCTTGTCGCTTACAGTGATTAGATGAAAGGAATTGTTGATGTTTGTATCCTGTGAACGAGGCACAGTTTTGATGCTAAAAGGTTGATTGACTCAACCGGGGTTTTTCTTATACAAAGACTAAGAGGAGGCTATTGACCCAACAAGAGGATGCTTTTTGTCTCATAGGAAGCCCGAGAGGTAGGCTAAAAGGAGTTGACTCAACAAGAGAGTGCTTTTAGATGTGTCTTGTAAGAAGCCCAAGACGGAGGCTAAAGGTTGACTCAATAAGAGAGTCTTTTATACTCAACAAAAGAGTGTTTTTGTATCTCGTACGAAGCCCGAGAGGGAGGATAAAAGGTTTGACTCAACAAGAGAGTCTTTTGTGTTTCGTACGAAGCCCGAGAGGGAGGCTAAAAGGAGTGCTGTTTCAGTTGAGTGATAGGTCCAGTAGGTTGGTTAAAAGAGAAAACCAGTTCTTATAAAGAGACTGATTAAAGGTAAGGCTATGCTTTGGGATTGATCAGAGGATCAGGTTTATTTCCTGTTATTTAAGGAAATGGGGAATCCAGAGGGTATTGGAGACTGTCCGAGTCTACTGGTGTTTTTCCCTACTTGAGAATGCCTTCGAGACTCAAGGAGATTAGACTGTCCAAGTCCAGAATTTTATCTTTTGTACTATACTTAAAGAAATAGTAGTAGTACGTTCACGGTAGAAAGATTTAGACTCTTTGAAAGACTATTCTATTAAGATGACTAATTTCTGTTCCTATACCTTTAGGAGGTCGTCGGGACAATTTGTACGAAGCCCACGAGGAGGCTGGAAACTTTTAAGAAGCCGAGGGATAATTTGTACGAAGCCCGAGGAGGCTCTCTTCCCGAAGGAAGAATCCTTATACGAAGCCTAAGAGGAGGTTGTGAATACTTCTAAGAAGCCGCAGGGTCCTTGTACAATGCCCAAGAGGAGGCGGGGATGCTTTTAGGAAGCCTGTGGGTCCCCAAACCCCGAGAAATTCAAGACAGGCTATTCACAGAGAATAGATCAAGCAGGAAAGTCCAAGAATTTGGAAGAAACTCAAGAGATGCCATTCACGGAGAAAAGATCATCTTTGGGGCGTAGAGTTTCTTTGACGATTTCTAAGGGTGACAGTCTGAGAAAGGGTTCACCGAGAATGCTGCCTTTCACATCTCCATATTGTTTAACCCCAAGAGGAGGGAAGACTGTATCTGGTAATCCTATGGGGATCTAGTTTTGACTGTATTTAAGAGTGACCAACAGGGCTTAGTGCTAGACGTAGTTGCCGGGGAAACTCTAAATATCTATACTAGTATTACACAGGTGATATGAGTTTATGAAAGAAGACTTACAGTGAAACAGCCCCACAATACAGTTTATATGTATATGAAAGCGGATAAAGAAAGCATATAAACACTTACTCGGTTGTAGAGCTTCCATGCTGTTTGGTTAGTTGTTCAACAAAGAAAAATTGAAAACAACAGTATATTCAAAATTTAAAGGAGAAAGTATTTTGAAAAGGTGTTGGGGCTTACAGCTCAAGGAGAGGCCTAAGGTTTATCAGTGATCGCACTGTCATTTTGTACAGAGGGACTTATACAAGTGACTGAGGCCCAAGAAGTTTTCTGTACAAGAGGATGGGTCTTACACTCTCTCAAGAGGCCTAAGTGATTTATTTTTGTACAAGTGGTGGGGCATACAGCTCAAGGAGAGGCCCAGGGTCATTTGTTTGAAAATGGCGATCGCGCCGAGATTTTTGAAAACGCGGTGGGTCTTATACAATGCATTGAGGCCAAAAATGGTTTGGTTTTCAAAGGGGGTTGGGTCTTACACTCTAATAGAGGCCCAATGATTTTGAATGGGTCTTATAGCTCGAGGAGAGACCCAAGGTTTGTTTTTCAACGGACGATGATCGCGTCGAACTTTTTGAAATACAACGGGACTTATACAATAAGTGAGGCCCAAAAATAGGTTTGTATTTACAAAGGATTGGGTCTTACACTTTATTAGAGGCCCAAAAGTGTTTGAAATTGTTTGATGAGGGTGAAAATCAAAGAAACCCTAATTTGTTATTCTTTAAAAGTAAATATTTAAAGAAAATCAAATAAAATACCAAATAAGTTTGAATAAACCATTTGTGATTTTTGTTTAAGGTTTGAGAAATGAGGGATTAATCACAAGGTTAATTAAAACTCACTTGGTTTTGATTTTCAAAGTAAATAGTTACTTTTAAAATGTTTAAAAACATTAAAAAGGAATTTATTCACAAAAATACTAATTATATTAAATAAATAATATAAACTTAATTTTTTTGTGGAATAAAATATTTCAACATTTTTGTGATTTTTTCAAAAAGAACCAATAAAAAATAATTAAAATTGAAGGAGTTATTAATTTTCCAATTAATTAATAAAACATGAAAATATTGGAAAAAATAGCAAAAATGTGAGAAAACACAAAATGACATGGGTGGGGTTTGAACCCACGACCTCAAGGTTATAGGGCGCGCACCTTACCACTGGGATGGTGATACATCCATTGCTTGAAGTGAAACCACAAATATACAAGGCTTGCCTTGTTTTCTAGGCCTGGCCAAGGCAAGACAAGGCAAGTTTTGCCAAGAAACGGGAAGGTCCATAAATTTCTCATTTCTCAATGGTTGGGGACAAAATTTATATGCATCTGGCCTAGAATTTCACAAGGAATCCAATGGTGGTGGTATTTTTTTCAGATCATACTCCCTCCTCAAAACCCGATAGTGGTTTTGAAAAAGGCCTATAATTGCATTTTCTATGCTACACTTTGATACATGCATCAATTACATGATGAATTGGTTTAAACACAACATATATAACATGTATGAGGTGTGTATGATCAGTGGACTTCAAAGCAATGCATATTTTGGAAAGTTCAAGTCATGATGCTTACCTCTTTTTGAGCTTTTGGAGTTTTCTGTGCAATCTGCCAAACTTCTTGTTCCAGAAATGGTTTGATGCTTTGGACACTCTCAAATGATCCCTTAGAAGCTTTGAGGATGGTTGGAATCAGCTGGAACCTGCAAAAACACGAACTGGCCCTTTCTTGCAAAAAGGGTTAAAATGGCCAAAATAACAACTCCCTCAAATGGTGTTCCAGATGGGGGGAACCATTTGGGACAGTTCAAGGATGTTATTTGGAGTGTGTTTGAGGTTTTATCTGGTTTAGAAAGTGACTGAATCAAGACATGGCTTGAAAAATGCACAAAGGGCCTATTTTGAGGTTTTGAGAGGTGACTTTGTGATTTTGGTGTTACAGGTCACTTGTGATAGTTTGGATCACCTACATATGATGTTTATGAGGTGTTAGGATCATGAGATGTGATGCAAATACTCTCTAACTCAAAAACTCAGAGTTACCTTGCTAAAGAAGGTATTTTTGCCTAAAGAAAGTGATTTTGAGGAAAGGATCTGTTTAATGGCTTTGGTGTACTCAAACTGAGCACAAATGAGCTCTATTTATAGTAGAGCAAGTTTGTTTTAGGATCAATAGTGAATGGCAACTGAAGCAGAGGTTTGGCCAATGGTTGCACTTTGGAATCCAAGTCTTCTCTAGCCATTGACTAGAGGTTAGGGCACAGGGCTGTGGTTCCCTTGGTCTTGGATAAGTCTTGACTGAATTCAGTTGCAAATGGCTCAGTCCATGCCACCTTGGTGTATGCATTCAATGCTCAAATCCAAAATTGGAGTCTTGTCCCTCTTTTAGACAATTCTAGGTTTGGCATGCTACTTCTTGTTCCAAGGACTTTGGAGGCTTGGCTCAGTGTTTGTCCCCTTTAGATTTGATCCTCAGATGTGTCCAAAGTGATGACAAGGCTTGGAATTATCTGATTTTGCCAAATCGAGCAAAAATGCAAAATTCTGCCTAGCCTTGGCAGTTTTCAGCAAGGCATATTGCCATTGTCATATCTCATGGCACAAGTGGAATTTGGTGATGTTCTTGGCCATTTTGGAAAGCCCTCATATGATACAACAACTGTTTGATCATATTTGGTTTTGATACCTTTTGGATCCAAGTGAAAAATCCCCCTACATTTGGAAAAAAGTGAAGGCAGATTCTGACTTAGTGAAAATTTCACTAAGTGTTGGAAAAAAGTGACATTTTCACTTTTTGTGATTTTGATCACTCCATAACTCAAAATCCATGAGGAATTTGGAGGAAGGTCAGTTTTAAGTTTTTGTAGAGGGTAATGAGATCTACAAATCTAGCTTTGGATGGGAAAAAATGGCCTTGTGGTTTAGGAGTTACGATCCTCCAAAGTTGGTACCCTTGCCACGTTGTTCATAACTTAGAAAATTTTCTAAGTTTTTATGGTTACCCCTTTTACAAGTTATCCCACTTTTCTTGATTTTTCTTGATGAATGATGATTCAAATCATACATTAACATCATTTTAGGGTTAAAAAAACCATTTTTGTGAAAAATCTCAAAAAGTCAAAGTTGACTTTGGTGCACAGTTGACTTTTTATCAGATGAATTCCAAACTGTGCGATCCTTTAGGAAATCATGTCCTTGACCTAAATCAAACTTGATGGACATGTTCAATGGGTATTATAGGGTATATTGAATCATGTCCTAGGGTTTGGGAGCATGTCTTGGTCAAAAGTCAAAGCTACAGTTGACTTTTTCTGCGAAACCCTAACTATGGTACTGATGAAATTGAGACTTGCTGCTCAAGCTTCCTAGATCAATCCATTGTTACGAATGGATCAATGTGGTATATTGGAGACCCTCAAATCTTATCTTCAGGTCTTGGTTCATGATTTGTCCCAAAAGTCAACTTAGGGGTGAATTAGATCAAGAAACCCTAATTCCTGATTTTTGATGTATGCATCCCCTGAGGTCAAATTGACTTGATGCTTGGGCCGATGAGGTTCCATGGAGTATTTTAGGATATGCTTTGAAGCATTGGCTCATGCCCAGAGGAAAATTTTCATCTGGAGGCCCTGGTCGACCAAACCCTAATTTGGTGACACTAGCGATCTTGAGGCTTGATCCACCTGAAAGGGAGCAACCTTGTGCTTAATCCTTGAAGAGTGAGTCCTCTTGATCCATTGTAGAAGTTTGAGAGGCTAGACAAGTTGAAAATCATGTTATTTCTTGATTGATCCTTTGTCTAAGAACTCTGAGAGGGCTTGAAACCCTAATTTTGATTGTAGTGGATGCTCACCCATCTTTGGGGAGACTGATGAAGCATGATGGTTCATCCATATTGTGATGATGATTTGCACAATGATGGGAAATCTTAGTGGTTAAAATTTGGGGTATGATAGGTAGTAGATATAGAATAGTCAAAAGACTTGTCAACATTGACAAAGGAAGAGCTTCAAGGGACGCTTGATTCTCATGAACAAGGAATGGCTGAAAGAGCTTCAAGCAAGTCGAAGAGTGACGTGGCTTTGCAGTCGTGATCAGCAAGCGAAAAGAAAGGCAAAGGAAAGTTGTTGGACAATAAAGGTAGAGAAGGCTACAATAATTTGACTGGTTGAAATCAGAAAGGAGGCTGGTCAAATAAGAGAAAGTCCTCATACCAAAGCAACCAAAGAGGTGGTGTTGCGGGTAGAGGAAGAGGTGGTGGTCGAAATCCTGACAAAAGTCACATTCAGTGTTTCAATTGCGAGAAGTATGGTCACTACTCTAATGATTGTCCTGAAAAATAGAAGAATCAAGAAAATGATGCAAAGTTTGCAAATCATGAAGAAGAAGAGATGTTGTTGATGGTCACAACAAGAGATGGAAAAATATTCTAGGACCAATGGTACTTGGACTCAGGATGCTCATCACACATGGCTGGTAGGAAATATTAGTTTATCAACATAAAACCCTCAATGAAGAATATGGTGAAATTTTTAAATGACAATACTTTAGCAGCCGAAGGTATTGGTGCTATTCTGATTACGAGGAAAGATGGCAAAAGGGAAGTTGGTCGAAAAGAACTACAAAGTGTCAAAAAGTAATTTTCTCAACAAAGGGCAGTTGGTCGAAAAGAACTTCGAAGTTTGGATTGAAGACAAGGTGATGAAAGTTTTTGACTCTGGAGGAAGGTTGATCTTGAAGGCTCATATATCTCAAAATAGAACCTTCAGGATTGAACTTAATGTGATGGAGCACAAGTGCCTTGTAACTACAGCTAACATGGATGAATGGATATGACACTACAGACTTGGCCATCTCAATTTCATAGACATTTGAGATCTGAAAAGAAGAAACATGGTTTCAAGGTTACCAGAATTCGACATTCCAAATGAAGTATGTGAAGAACATGTGCAGGTGAAGCATTATAAGAATAACTTCAGCAAGGATGGAGGAAACAAGTCGAAAGCACTTCTTGAAGTCATATACTCTGATGTGTAGACCTATCCAGGTGGATTTGATTGGAGGTAACAGATACTTTGTCATGTTAATAGATGATTTCAGTCGAAAATTATGGACTTAATTGATCAAGAAGAATAACGAAGTGATCGAGGTATTTTTGAAGTTTAAATCTATGGTTGAAATACAAAGTGTTCGGAAGCTCAAAATTCTAAGGGCTGATGGTGGTGGAAAATATATATCGAAAGACTTCGACATACTATGTAAGAAAGAAGGGATTGTGCATGAGGTGGTGTCACCTTACACTCCACAGCAGAATGGAACCGCAGAAAGGAAGAACAGAACCATCATGAATATAGTTAGAAGTATGTTGAAAGGAAAGCATCTACCTAAAGAATTATGGGGAGAAGCTATATCGACTGCAACATATATTTTGAACATATGTCCGACGAAAAGGCTAGTAGGAATCACGCCAGAAGAATGTTGGTCTGGTGTCAAGCCTAGCTTGAGTCATCTAAACGTATTTGGATCTATAGAAAATAAACATGTTCCTGATCGGTTGAGAAGAAAACTTGATGACAAGTCAAGTTAAATGATCCTGGTAGGATATCATTTGACTGGAGGACACAAGTTGTTCGACCCAGTGAACAAGCAAGTAGTGATCAGCAGGGACATGATCATAGATGAACTTAAGGAATGAGATATGACTGAAATTGTTAAGAATGATTCAGTGAGAATCTTATGTGAAAAAATAGCAAGTGAAGTCGAAAGAGAAGTTCGACAAGACGAAGTCAGAGGTCAAGCAAGCACAAGCATACCTCAAAGAACAAGACACATGCCTGCACGGTTGCAAGAATGTGTGATTACATCAAATGATGTGCTCGATGACGAAGGTGAGTTGGTACACTATGATTGCTATGCAAATGTCGAACCGGTCAATGTCGTTGAGGCATTGTAGGATTCGAAGTGGAAGAAAGCGATGAATGAGGAGCTGAAGTCCATCGAAGTCAACAAAACTTGGTCACTAGTCGAATTGCCTCAAGGAAAAAAGGAAATAGATGTGAAGTGGGTATACTAGGTGAAGTTGAATCCCAAAGGAGAAGTAACTCGACATAAGGCAAGACTTGTGGCGAAAGGATTTCTTCAGAAAGAAGGAATTGACTTCGATGAAGTCTTTGCACCTGTTGCTAGGATAAAAATAATCAAGTTAGTTATTGGTCTAGAAAATATAAATAACTTGCAGATGTGTTAGATGGATGTGAAATGTACTTTCATGAATTTCCCCTTAGATGAAGAAGTTTATGTTGCACAACCAGTTAGATTTGTGAAACAAGGTGAAGAAAGCAAGGTATACAAGCTGCATAAAGCCCTGTATGGACTCGAACAAGCTCCAAGAGCTTGGAATAAGAAAATAGATAGATTTCTAAGGGTGAAGGAATTTTTGAAGTGCACAACTGAGCATGGATTATATGTAAGAAGAAGCAATAGTGAATTGCTTATAATATGTCTCTATGTCGATGACCTATTGATAACAGGAAGTTGCAAGAAGGAGATTAAAGACTTCAAACATAACTTAAGTGAGGAATTTGAAATATAAGACTTGGGAAATCTTTCTTACTTCCTTGGCATCGAATTCTACAAGAGTAATAGAGGCTTGATGATGCACCAAAGAAGATATGCAGGAGAAATACTAGAAAGATTTGAGATGCAAGATTGTAACCCAACTTCAACTCCAGCTGAGCCTAGAATGCAAATGTCATAAAACACAGATGAAAATGATGTCGATCCAACGCAGTACAGAAGACCCATTGGATCACTTCAATACCTTTGTCACACAAGGCCTAATATATCATACAAAATAGGTATGGTGAGCAAATTCATGTAGATGCCAAAGGTATCACACCTAGCAGCGACCAAGAGGATATTAAGGTATCTAAAAGGAACTCTCGACTATGACATTTTATTTCCTGCAACTGATGAAGGAAAAGAATGCAAGCTAGTGGGTTACACCGACTCAAGTTGGTGTAGTGATGTTGAGGATAGAAAATCCACAGTTGGCTATGTGTTTATGCCAGGTGGTGCACTAGTTGCTTGGAGTTTAAGAAAGAAACCAGTAGTGGCACTATCGTTGTGTGAAGCACAATTCATAGCTTCTTCTCTTTGTGCATGTCAAGCAACATGGATGGTGAATTTGGTAGAAGAAATTACAGGGAAAAATCATTGAGCAATTACCATGAAGATCAATAATATGTCTGCTATCAATCTGGCAAAGAATCTGATACCACATGGACGAAGTAAGCACATCGAAATGAGGTTCCATAATCTTTAATAGCAAGTGGCAACGACGAAGCTGAACTGGAGCACTACATAAATGAGAATCAGATTGCATATATCATGACGAAAGGAGTGCAGGTCGGTGTGTTCAAGAAACAAAGGTCTATGATAAATGTAGATAGCTTAGACATAATGAATTAGGTGGTGTGTTGAATTGTAATTCCTTGTGTCGAAGTAGGTTTCTTGACAGAAGCAAGGAAGTTTCAAAATCGTATTAGTGTTGAAATGTCGAAGTATGTCTCGACAATAATTTTGACTTAGATCTAATTTTGTAGTGTTAGCAGAATTAAGTATTTTAGGTCTTGCTTAAGGAGAAAGGAAGCCTAAAATATATAAATAGTGAGTAATCATATTATGAATTGTAATACACAACAGAAGTGCAGTTGCACTGTTGAATAAAATTTTCTTAGTTTGAGAATCAGAGAGAAACTGTGCAGAATTCACAACTCTTTCTCTTCTCTTCCCTATCAAATTGAAACCCTAACTTCTTCTTCTCAATTCAATTTTCTTTTCTTCTTTCATCATTATTGTACAGCAAAATCTTGCAACTAAGAGTGGTTGATTCACTCGAGTAAAGAGTGAAGAACAAGAGTGATAATCAATTAGAAAGATTATTCTTGTTTATCTAGAGTTGGTTCAAAATTCATCAAGTTGCGTTGAAATTCTTGAACGGGAATTGGTTTAATTCCTACAAAAAACACTCACCCTGTGTTGATTTAGAAACATGATAGGTTTTTCCATCCAGACTGAGAAGACACATGAGTTGTCCACTGACCTACCAAGATACCATTTCCAAGCTAAGAAGATGCACATCTTCCAATTCTTTTTTATTCACCGAAGATCTTGAAAAAACTATATCTTTCAGAGATTTCCAAATCAACCAAGCCAAGGCATGCCAAACCATCATTAACCTTCCTCTAGACCTAAAAACACTAGACGATGAGCTAAACATCTGAAAGAGTCAGGAGATCGCCAGGGAAATAACACACCACTCTAACCACCTAAAGATCATATACCAAATAGAAGATACAATCTCAAAAGTCACAAAGAGGTGAGATACAGACTCGACGTGCAAGGAGGAGAAGGAGTAGGAAATGGTCTTTGAGGTCTGCGGGACCCCGGGACCCCCCTCTGAAGTAAGTTAAGACTAATTGGGGTACAATCCTAAAGCAACTTCCAAGAGAATACTATGACTTTAGAAGAAGCCCAACTAGACCAAATGGACGAGATAGCTAAATCTACAATAGAGATATGGTAATCTGGGGGGAACACACAGACCAGGAGGTGAGAATAAGCAGAAGACACATAATAAATCCCGGCACTCGACTCCCACCACCTCCACACATCCTTCTCAAAAATAGGGGTGAAGCCACTAATCACATATTAAAAATAAACAAAAGGGCCAACTCATAATCAAAGAGAAAAGGTCTCCTTCATTTGAGATCCCAGATCCAACTCTTCCCCTCCCATCTAACAACCTCCCTTATAGAACTAGAAGACTGGTAAGAAATCGAGAAAAGTATAGAAAATATAAGGTTTAGAGGAGAATCTCCAACCCAAATATCCTTCCAGAAGAAAGTAAGAAGACATGAACCGACTTTCAGAGAAATCACTTCCCTGAACTAGTCAGAGGTGTCACCAACTCTAGATCCCAGAAGGGAGGTCCCTTTCCACCTAGACGAGGCTGATCTGAGGGAGCCAACTCTCCCACCCAGGATACAAGAGGTAACAAAAACACCATATCTAGTAGTGAGAATATCGCACCAAATGCCAAAAGCCCCAGAAAGAAGACATGACCCCCACTTACCCAAAAGGGCCATGTTGACCAACTAAAGGTCACGAACACCAAGGCCCCCTAACTTCTTTTGAATACAAACATCCTCCCACTTGACTCAGGGAATCTTAGACTTCCCTTTCACACCTCCCCAATGAAACCTCCTATGAATCTTCAATATTTTTTTCCAAACCTTAACAGGCATCTTTAAGAAATATAAGGAAAAAAATAGGAATGGAATTAAGAATAAAGTTAAGGAGTATCGCTTTACTACCCAAGGAGACATACCTATGCTTCCACAAAAGAACCCTTCTAGAAAGGAGATTGACTAGAGGTTCCCATGTAGCCACAAAATAGGAGTTAGCTCCAACCAGGAGCCTAAGGTACTTAAAGGGGAGGGGCTCTTGCTTACAATAGAGGAACTCATATGCAAGATTTAAGAAGGTCTGGTCAGAATTCACCCGAATAACAAAGCTCTTAGCAACGTTCACATGAAGGACAAAAGCAAGCTCAAAACCATGGAGAATAGCCTTGTTGGTCCAGATATTATCAATAGTATCATCGACCAGGATAATCGTGTCATCTGCATATTGAAGATGAGAGACCATCAAGTTTGAGGAACCTAATCTAATACCAGAAAAAAGATTCAGATCAACCCCCTAGAAATCAAACCACTCAAGCCTTCAGGTATCGGGAGAAAAAGGAAGGGAGCTAGGGGTTTGCCTTGCTTTAACCCACTTTGAATACTAATTTCATGGGTTGGACAACCATTGACCAAGACGACCATATTACCATAAAAAACACAAGCTCTAATCTAGCTCCTCCATTTATCATTAAACCCAAATCTAGACAGCATATAGTCAAGAAAGGACTAGCTAACAGAATCATAAGCTTTCTCAAAGTCCACATTAAAAAGGAAGCAAGATTTTTTCCTACGTTTGACAAGGTCTACAAGCTCATTCATAATAACCACCCCATCAACTAAAAATATACCTTTTGAGAAAAGTAAACTAATTAAGGGAGACCCCACCATGGAGCCTAGAAACCAAGCCTTTGGAAAAGATCTTATAGAGAGACCTCACCATCGAAATAGGTCTCAAATCCCCTAAATGATAAGGGGAATCACTCTTAGGGATCAAACTGATAAAAAAATGAGATAAATCTCCGAGGGATAGTGGCATGGTGATAGAACTAGGAAAACGTCACCCCAAGATCATCTTTGAGAAGGGACCAAAACCTCTTACAAAAGGATAAATTACACCCATCAGGGTCAGGGCTCTTGTTACCATCACAAAGAGCAACTACACGGAGGAAAGGGGAAGTAAGGTTAACATTATCCTCAACAGAAATAGAACATAAAGAGACACCATCTAAGTGAGGACAATCAACAAAGGGTTCACTAAACTGATTAGAGAAATGATCAACCACAACCTGGAGGATCTCATAAACCTCTTCAACTCAAACATCCCCAACTTTAAGAGCAAGGATATCATTCCTTCTGCTCCTACTCTTAACACATCCATGGAAGAAGCCCTATTGGCGTCTCCTTCTTTGAGCCACATGGCCCTAGGTCTCTGCAGAAGCTGGGAATCCTTGATCCGGAGGACGGACCAAAGGTCCAAAGAGGCCTTACTCCTCCCCTCCACCTCCTCCTCAGAGAGACCGTCTTGCTCAACTTTCAGATCAAGGGTACTCACCACCTCCTTATGAGAATCAATCTGGGAATCGAGAGACCCAAACACTTGATGGTTCCAAGATTTCAAGACCCCTTTGAGGGACTTAAATTTCTCTTTAAGGACAAAGGCTCTCCATCTCGAGGAAAAAGAGTTAGACCAACTATCAGACACCGCCTCAGGAAACTGGGGATGAGAGAGCCGATGATTATTGATCCGGAATGGTTTATGCCCCACAACTAGTTGGAGTACCTAAGAATGATAGAACAATGATCAGAAACATCTCTTGTAAGAGCCCACTAGGAAGTCATCCCCCACAACTCCCACCAACCATCAGAAATAAGGATCCTATCAAGACGACTAGCAATCATACCTTTCGGCTGGAACCAAGTGAAACTCCTTCCTAAAATGGGAAGGTCCCAAAGATCTATATGGGAAATGAAGTTATAAAAATTAACACAAAAAGGGTCCCCAATCCTAAGCCCAGAAGAGTCACCACCAACCCTCTCAAAAAGGAAGCAAACATAATTAAAATCACCCATAACACACCACACAAACCCCTAAGGGAGGTCCTTTTGGTTAAACGTGACGATTATGTGGAGGTTTTTTATTAGAGGCTTCCCGAATATTGCACTAATTGCTTTTCATTGTCATTCTATAGTGTTTTTTCGTAAGTTACACCATAAGGAAAAATGTAGAGAAAGATAAAGGTAAGATAACCGTTGCCAATGGACACCCTTCGAAATAGTATATTTCTTAAATAAACTAGTCCACATAGTCATAATTCAAATACTATTATGCATAGTGTTGCACCCCAAAATTTGCCCTCTCCTTTCTAACCCTAACTGGCTCCCGCTTCGCATTCATCTGCATCTTCCATTAGGTCATAATTATAATCATACATTGCATTGAGCTCCTAAGACATGGGATCAAGAGATTCTTTGAATCAGAGTTTCCTATTTGCTGTGAGATTCTTTCATTTAAGTTTGAACCAAGGGTTTAATTCTCATCATCATAAACATCTTTGTCAAGATCATCAAGCATCAAATTTATCTCCTTCAAGATTGCTCAAGAGTATCAGGTATTTATGGTTTCTTCATTAGTTCAATTAAGAAGGCTATGGATTAGGGTTTTATTTCCTTTCAACATCTCAGGCTGCTCTCTTCATCAGTATTTATCTCAGGGAGAATTATGGTTTCTTATTTGCTTGAGGATATTTCATTAGCTGAGGTTCATTGGATTAAGTTACTGCAAGTTGATATGGATTCGTTTCTTTATGGAGCATTGATTCAAGATTATTCAGAGTTCATCAAAGTTCTTAAGAATTGACTTTGTGCAAGGATTTGATTCAAGTTCATTATCATTTATCATTCAAGTTCAAATCCGATCTCCACTTTTTAACACATTTGTCCATGTATAAACCTATTCATCTTCCTAACCATAGCCATTTCAGATGCCTAAAAATCCATTTCATCAAAATGCATTTTTATCCAATTTTTAAATCAAGTATATTTATTGTCCAAAAACCGATTAACCCATATTTCAAACCATTTTTACCTACATTTTCAAAATTTTTTTTATCCATATTCTTAAGCCATTTTCAATTGTTAATAACCAAATACATATCCACATATCCATCTTCTTCACCCTTGTTGACTCATCCTCGTGCCACCCAAAGGTTTTTGAAGGATCATTCTAGTAAAGAAGCTTAAGAAGAAAATTGTCGTTGGAAGGGAGGATTTAGGGTTGTAAGCTTTTAATGTTGTGAGTAGACATGAAGTAGTTACATATGCGGATACACTAGGAAATCTACAACAACTTGCATTCCTATCTTTGAATGATAATAAATTTAGTGGAATAATTCCAGCTTCTATTGGTAATTTCTCAAGTATTAATTGGCTAGATTCAACAGAAAACCAGCTTTAGGGTCCTATCCCAATATCTAGTGGAACTACTCCCAGTCTCGATACTCCACAGCAAGAAATAAAAATTTGTGTGAGTAAATAGTTATTTTCCGGTTAACTCAGGCCCTGCGGCAAGCCGTCTTCGTGAATTCTTCTCGCATTAATTCTGTGATGCTAAAATAGATACAACATAAAATGCATTCATAACAGAAAGTTGTGTAGAAGTAAATTGGTGGTAACAGGATTATAGGGATAGCAGTGAGAATTCACAATAGAAAATTGTGAAGAAAATTACATAACAGAATCAAAAAATAAACTCTAACAGATTTTTTTTCACTTGCTCTAACAAACTCTCTCTCTCTCTCTCTCTCTCTCTCTCTCTCTCTCTCCATCACTCTCTCGATTATTATTTTCCTCCATATATAAGACCTTCACCCTCTCAATATTCATTCTGCTGATTTCCACTCCCTTCGTTCTTTCACTTTGTTTTTCACAGTTCTTCAATCTCTCTTGAGGCTTCTCGAAAGTATCAAGAATTCACATCACCACATCAAATCAATCCTGCAAGAAAATCACAACAACACGACAACTTCAACCATCCAATTTAAAAACCGTAACAACAACTCGGCGAACCACAATTCACAACACGCACCAGAAGAGTAGAAGAAGAATGCAACGCGAAGAACGATTTTGACTTCAAAGATTCGAAGCACGACGATAACAACAACAATTTGAACGCAACAGAACTGAGGAAGAAGAAGAAGCCAAACGCAGGAAAAAGACTCGGAGTTTTTTTCATACCAGGAGCTTTCAATCTGTTTCCGTCAGTATTCCATGTTGGCGCGTCGCGATAGGTAATCGTTTCTTTTTTGTTTCTGCGGTTAGGTTTCTATTGGAGAGTGTGAAATCTGTGAGAGTGAGAGACCGTTAGCATAGGATTTGGAGAGTTGAGGACCTCTCCGCCGCCACCGTCACGAAGGCAAGGTGTGGCAGAAGCAATCGTGTGACCATCTTCTCCGAGGTCGAATGAGGAGCTTGGAGGCTGGATGCCGGTTTCGTTTTCGTTGTGATGTTTGTTCGTGGTGACTCGAAACGGAAAGACGAGAAAAACGTTGACGAAGGAGAAGCAAAGAGGATGATAACATGAAGCCACGACTGAGAGTAAGGAAAGGCTTTGAGATGGTTATCTTATTAGGTTAGGCTTTGATTTGGTTATCTTATTAGGTCAACAAGGCATCGGATTGGGCCTCACCCCCATGGAACTTCTGTTCGCACCATTGAAACTACTACTGCACCCTTGTTTCACGTTAGAATTTTGGTTTTAATTATATTTGATTCTAGATTTTAGTAATTAGATTTTAGTTTAATTGAATATTATTTTTGTTTTAGAATTAAATTTTTATTTTTTATTTTGAACTTTGATCTTAATTTTGGATTAATTTTGGTCTTAGTTCGATGTTAGTTTTTTGATAAAGTTTTAATTGAATTTTAATCATAGTTTTGATTAGGTTTAACTCTTGAGGTTTAAATTGTGAGTGATCTTGAATATGGACTAATTCTTGATAACACTTGTGAATATTTCTTGATGAAGTCTTATGAATTTCCTTATGGTTTTGTTGCCATTGTTTTGATGCATGTCTTGATTAATTCCTGATTAATTGTTGATTTTGATCCTTGATACACGTTGTGGTTATTTCTTGATACCTTTGTTATTGGTTAATTCTTGAGGATACTGGTTTAATCTTGAGGCATGCCTTGTGCTTGATACTTTGACATGAGTTTCTCTATGTACTTGAGCCTTGTTTAGTGTCCGATTTCTCTTTGTGATTGAGTTGTCTTGTGTTTGCTTGAGCTTTGTTCACATGCTCCCTTAGGGCTCCTAGTTTAAACTTAATTTTTGATTAAGTTTAAAGTAGGATAGACATTAGGCTCTCAATCCAAGCATGATAACATTAGGGTAGATTTTCGTTTCGCATCCCAGCCTTTGGGCCATCTTGCATGATAACATGTAAGACCGAGGTCCCCTTAGACCTTCCGCGCGTCTTTCTCTTCTCTCTAGAATCAAATCAAAACACGTAATTAATATGATGAGTATTGTCTGCCACGAGCCTTAAGCACATGGGAAGTGATAAGAGGGAGTCTCTCCTTACCTTGTCTAGAGTGCTTTGTATATGTCCCGTCTTGGGTCGATCTTACGAATCATTCGATCCTATGTCATAGACTTTAGTGCAATACGCATCTCAAATAAAGTCAATTCACTTATGTTGAAACTCTTAAACAAACTGCAAATCATTTTGTCCCTTGGGATGCTCCGTCAAACATTTCAGAAAGGGCATGTTACTTCCGTTCTACCACAAACAAACATCGACCCTAACTGCTGGAACGCGAACTTAGCATCACTCATAAAAGACACTTAACCACCCTTGGTAAGCCTAACTACAAGACGGCGAAGTCTTGGGGAGCAACCTTCCCCCATTCCCCCGTAGTCTTCTGAACTACAATGACTCTGACTTTCCCATTGCACGAGGGAATACATAGGCATAGGGCGGAGAAATCCTACCGAGTCTCCTTTTGTTCTCACTTTTCGTTTCTGTTTACCAAGTAGGCTTTAGACAAACACACCCTTTGATTATAACAACAAGAGTGGATCCCGTTGAGTACAACGGACGTGAGGGGGTGTTAATACCTTCCTCTCGCGTAATCGGCTCCCGAACCCGAAATTTGATTGCGAGACCATGTTCTTTTCCTTTTTGAGGTTTCTTCGATTGTTTCTTTTCCCTGTCGGGATAAATAACTTTTGGTGGCGACTCTGTTATTCCGCCGGTTATTTTTTGCGTTGCGACTCATATCTAAAGGGATTCGAAATGTAGAGAAGTTCTCAGAACATATAGTTAACGAGTGTAGTGGGATAATTGAGGAAGGCCCTGAGGAAAAGGCGTGAGACGTATACTTTATCTTTTTAGAGTCGTCCCTCTATCATCTCGAGCACCTTTCATTTGGCTCGATCGTCCCTTAATTGGATCTGTCGTCTCACTTTTCATTCCCGTGTCCATAACATGCGTTTGTGGGTGTAGCATGTAATAAGTCAATAAAAAACATTATGATGATCTTCACCAAACACAATAGTGAAGTAAGTCACACTTGATTTTGTAGAGAAATGAAGAACTTATGTTGGCTATACAATAATTAGATTCAAACTTTGATTGATGATTCTTATCAATATCACAACTCAAATGTATGACACATAATTGTTCAGATTCTGTTTTCATTTATGAAACTTTATTTTGTTTATGAAGGTTCACATAGTTTCAAACCATTTTGAAAATGAATGTTTCTTAAAACTGATCTTTGAATTGTGTAAATGATTATGTGAAAGTTGTTATTTCATTTTCTATGTTAAACCATCATTTATACACAGTTAGAGACTCTACGAAGGACCGCATACCTTTGAAAATGTTTCATAAAACATTGCCAATCAAATAAGTGATTATGTATGTTGAAAAAACACACATGTTCAGCATGCAGTTGGCTACCAATTCTGGTAGTCAACTACCACTTTCCAATGCTTCAATTTTTCAAAATAATCACATTAGTATCAGACTATCATATTTTGGTAGCCGATTATCACTTTCCTGACAACATTAAAAACAATTTTTTAAGGCATGGTTTCCATGAATTTTTATACGTTAATTTTTTAAAACAGTTTAGCTTAAGTTTGAATAATATTTTCTGAGCTTTTTAGTGATATATAAGATGAATCATGATATTTTAAAGATCAAGACATTTAAATTTAATATTTAATATATTGATGACTTTAACCTTTTTTTTTTACTTATGTATTTGTCATCATCAAAACTCTAACTAAGATTAAAGAGAGGATTTTTTTCATGGTATATATTTCTTTTCTCCTTTTCACATATATTTTTTTGAAGATATGATGGAGAATGATAACTTTTAAAAATGCAATATGGTTGGGATGTTAAAAATTCTTTGTTTTCTGCTATTCTATTAGTTAATCCTAAAAAGAATTGAAAACTTTCATGTTTGAATCCGTACCTCATCATATCATTCAGAGCAATAACCTTTTACCATGTGAGTTAAACTTATGACACAACCTTGCATAAGTTTCAACCTCCACAGAAAATGAATAATGGACTTCTTGTTTAAGTTTTAACCTCACAGAAAACAAATAATGGACTTCTTTATTTAATTTTGTCAGATAGATATACATACACATTACTTTACCTACTATGCTCCATTTCTCATCTTTCCCTTCCTCACTTGAAATAAAATTTGTGGAAAAAGTGCTAAAGTCTAAAAGCAACAATAAAACAAATTAAAGCAATATACATAAAGTGGTAGTTGAATGGTAAAACTCTCTACGACAGACCTTAACGTACTATCGCTCTCCATATCTGTGCAACAAGGATAGGTTGTAGGGACCATAACACACCCTTCATGGGAGATATATATGTCTCTACCTTCTTTGGCTTCTCTCACTCTGAATTCATGACAACAATTGCATATGCAAATATATTTCATAAAGAGTATATATGCATTATTTTCCATGTGTCTACCTATTCTTGTTTATTTCCAAAAGCCAAACTTTATTAGTACACCAATGCTACTCTCATTTTAAGCGTTTGCATGCACGTTAAGTTTTGGTGGGGTTTAAGATGTGGCTCATTGACTTGGTTATTATATCAATAGTGTTTCTTACTACACCACCCTTGTTTCTTAGGCACCACCTGAATTTTCGTTTTTGCCCCCAATTTCTGGATGTGCACATCCGGACGCACCGTTTTTCTAAAATTTTTCAGTTTTTTCCGGATGTGTACATCCGGAAGAATTCCTAATCTGCAAATCCGGAAAAAATCAAAAGAATTCCATAAAATCATTTACTTCTAAATATAATTAAATCCAATATAATTAAAATCCAACATAATTAAACTTAATATGATTTTTTCAATATAATTAAATCCAATTTAATTAAATCTAATATAATTAAAATAAATATGATTAAAATTAATATGATTTTTTCAATATAATTAAATTCAATATAATTAAATTAATTTTAGAAGTAAATACCATATAATTTTAATTATAATTTAGAAGTAAATACCATATAATTTAGAAGTAAATACCATATAATTTTAAATACCAATATAATTAAATCCAATTTTAGAAGTAAATACCATAAAATTTTAAATACAATATAATTAAATTAATTTTTTCAATATAAAAAAATCATTTAAAATTAAATACCATATTAATCATATTAATTATATTGAAAAATATTAATCATATTAAATATTATATTAATTTTAATTAATATAGATTTTAATTATATTGAATTTAATTATATTGAAAAAATGATATTAATTTTAATTATATTAGATTTAATTATATTTAGAAGTAAATGATTTTATGGAATTCTTTTCATTTTTTCCGGATTTGCAAATCAGGAATTCTTCCGGATGTGCACATCCGGAACATATCAGCGTTTTTTAAAAATGTGGTGCGTCCGGATGTGCAAATCCGGAATCTGGGGGCAAAAATAAAATTTCACATGGTGCCTAAGAAACTTGGGTGGTGTATTAAGAAATTCCCTTATATCAATGTCATGCATCGATCAAACAAGCTCTCCCTTCTATTCTTTCTTTCTCTCACACACACACACACACACACACACACACATATATATATATATATATATATATACACTCACGTGAATGAAAGAGTTTACCCTAATAAAATTGACATTTTTCAATGTTTTTAAGAGGATGAACAAACACTAGATTGAATCTTCAATTAAATTTAGTGTGAGACATTGACAAAAAAAATAGTTGTCTTTTTCTTGTTTTGAAGCATGATTAAGTCTAAAAAAGAGTAAAATATAATAAACGATGATTATATTTTATTGTATTAAAAATTGATAGGCAATATATTCAAGCTTGGATAATCAAATTCGATTTAAATTCATAGTCTTACTAGGGACCTTCTTGAAAGTCTCAAGCAGGAGTTTTTCGAACATGAACAATAAGAATGATGGTTGAAAAAAGGTTTATGCTAAAGGCAATGTTAGAAGGAAGAAAAAAGTTAGTAGGGATGAGGCTACTTTGGGAAAAGGGATAGAGACACTAAATATACCACCTTCTATATCACTGAATTTAGTGAAAGGATTAGAGCAAGAGACTTGTACAATGCTTTCAAGCATTTAGGCGAGGGGCAAGAGATACGGTTTTGTGAGGTTTTTTAACGTGAGAGACATTAGAATGCTAGCAATGAAGCTAGACAACATTTTCTTGGATGGTAGGAAGATCTTTGCCAACGTTCCTCGTTTTCAAAGGAAAGGCGAGGAGAAAAAGGAAAAGAGGGAGTCTGATAGAAAAGATAAGTGCGAGGAAAAGAGGAAGGGCAGGGCAAAGCTTGTTAATGAGGAGGAAAGAAGGTTCGCTTCATCTGGTAGTCATAATGTTAGTGCTAAAAAGTTATCTTATGATTTCGACATCCCCCGGCTCACTACAACGATCACACCAAGATACATTTGAAGTATGAGATGAAGGCAGAAGAATATAACAGATTTAACAAAGCTTTTATTGGAGTGGTTGAAAACCCTGGTCAAGCTTACACCATGTAGGGATTGTTCCACTTGGAGGGATACTTTTCTGTAAAATCTACTCCTATGGAGGGCAATATGTGTCTTTTGGAAGCACTTGTTGAAGGAGAAATGGAAACCTTGGTTGAAGATGGCATGGTGTGGCTAGGGAAATGGTTTAAGGAGGTGAGGAGATGGAAATCTAAAGATTTCGACCCTAAAAGAGTCACGTGGATTAGATGCTATGGTCTACCTTGTCACGCTTGGAATGCTAGGTTTTTCGAATTTCTGTCATCAACTTTAGGTACTTTTATTTGCTGTGATGATATGACAAGTAAGGAATCAAGGATGGATGTTGCTAGATTAATGATCAGAACGATATGTGTTTTGGTGATCAATGAGGTTCTGAATATTGTGATCAATGATCAAGTTTTCAGAATTAAGTTTATGGAGGAAGAACAAGGTCCTGTGGAAAGGTTGGATAAGAAAAACATGTTGGAAGATTATGAGACATATAATAGTGATTCAGACTCAATTACCTTCCACGGTGGTCCGATCAACACCGCTGAGAAAGATCCTCTTGTTGACACAAACATTGAGAAGGGTGAAGAGGCCTGGACCGTTGATGTGACAAGTCCTCTATCCCTATGGGAGAAGGATACAAAGGCTTTTATTAGGGTTGATACAATTTTGAGCACAATGGAGATGGAAAAGGAAGCTTTGGTTAGGGAATAGGATGATCAATTTTCACCATTTTTATCTTTGTTGGGTTCTCCAACCAAAAAGGTACTCCCTGAAAATCCTATTAGCATGTTAGTTGTGAATGACGTGAGTGAGACGGATAAGGTCATACCTGCTGAAGTCAACGAGGGCACGTGCCTCGAGCTGGTGAAGTTTTTGGAGGAGTCTGAGGATAAATCAGGTGTCAGAGATCTTGATAGATTGGGGGAACCCATGATATTCTAGTCAAAGGCTCGAGTGTGGATGGGCCTAAGGTTTTTTTCCATTTCGTCTAAGGGCCCAATTTCATTTGACGAGGCTTGTGTGGAAGCTATGAGAACTAAGCCCCAAAAAATAAAATGAAAGAAGTTCGTGACTTGGACAACTCAACTATAATCAATCCCTATTTTGCTTGCTTATACTCAAAGAATAGCACTGTTACGAGTTCTGCAGCAGAATTAAGGGAACATATTAAAGGTGAGAATAACTTCTCTAAGGGTACGATGCTTTGCTGTGAATCTTTAACAGACTTTGATATCGTTTGCTGCAATAAACGCACTTTGAAGAATTTTAATTCTAAGGTTAGTAGGGTCGTGTGTGATAAAATATCTAAATTGGGGATTTCGTGCAGCTCAAAGAATGTAGAATTAGTGTTAGCAATTAAGGAGATGGAAAGAAGAGATAAAGAAGGGAAAGCCATGATGGAGGAGAAAACTAAGAGGTTTCCATGAATATAATATCTCTTAATATAAGAGGGGGCATCAGTTCTTCGAAAAGAAAGAGGATAAACTTTATAATCCACTCTGGTAAATTCGAAGTCTGTTTCTTGCAGGAGACAAAAATTAAGGAGTTTGAGTGTTGGAGTGCTTGGGGTCTGTGGGGTAATAGGAACGTCGAATGGACATCTTCGGACTCAGTAGAGGCTTCTGGTGGCTTGGTTATCCTTTGGAGGAAAAATTTGCTTAATCTCATTTATAGTTTTAGGGGTGTTGGTTTTGTGGGGATTAACGCGGAGTGGAAGGGTGTTACTTGCAATTTCGCCAATATTTACGCATCGTACAATAGACAAGCTAAAAGAGATTTGTGGTCAGAGTTGATAAAGATGAAGAAGAAGAGGATATTGGAGGAATGGTGCTTAGGGGGAATTTTAACTTTATTACTGCTGAAGAAGAAAGGCTTGGCATCAGTCCTTATTGCAGACACAGAGACATGGAGGACATGCCCTGCTTGGGTGGCCGTTTTACTTGGTTCAACGGTGGAGGAAATGCCATGAGCAGACTTGACAGGTTCCTTCAATCAGATAAGTTGATTTCTTTGTGGAATATTTCAGCTCAATGGATTGGCCAGCGAGACATATCAGACCACTGTCATATTTTTCTAAAACCTTGTTTGTTTGATTGGGGTCCAAAGCCCTTTCGTTTCAATAATTATTGGTTTAAACATGCTGATTTTGTCAAATTTCTTAAAGATGAGTGTTCCAAGATTGAGGTGGGGGTTGAGGAGATTTTAGACTTTGCAAAAAGTTGAAAAGGTTGAAAGATAGGCTTAGACGGTGGAATAAACATGTTTTTTGTTGGATTAACCTGAGCATGGAAAACCAAGTGAACGAGATAAACGATCTGGACAACTTGCTGATCGAAAACTTTGGAGGACCTGTCAGTAACCTGGTCGAAGATAGATCCAAGAGTATTGAAAATCTATGGAGGGACTTGGATTTCAAGGAAGGCATGCTGAGGAATAAATCGAGACAATTGTGGTTGAAAAAGGGGGATAAAAATACCCGGTTCTTTCACAACTCTTTAAAGGAGCGCTATAGGAGAAACTTTATCAATGTGAAGAATCCTGATAGAGTTTTTTTGGATGATGCGCAACAGGTTAAAAGCGAAGTTAAGCGCCATTTCGAGATTTTTTTAGCGAGTTTTGCAATGATAGGCCGGTGCCTGATGGGGTGCAATTCAATCATCTTAAGGAGGAAAATAGTAGGCTTTTGGAATAAGAATTCTCAAAGTAGGATATTAAATATTCTATTTGGGGCTGCAACGACGAGAAGAATGTTGGGCTAGATGGATTTACTTTAGAATTTTTCAAGGTTGGATGGGATTTCTTAAAGGAGGACATCATACTGTTTGTGAGAGATTTCCATAAGAAAGCTAGACTCATTCAGGCATGTACCACGTCATTTCTGGCCCTTATTCCTAAGGTTTTGAACCCTCAGAATTTGTCCGAATACATGCCAATTTGTCTTGTCACTTGTCTCTACAAGATCTTGGCAAACTGCTTGCTGCTAGATTAAAAGTTGTTATTGGAAAAATCATCTCTAGTAAGCAAACCGCTTTTATCCCGGGGAGAAACATCTTGGATGGGTTTTTGATGGTTAATGAAGACTTAGATATTGCAAAGAGAAATAAGAGAAGATGCCTTGTGTTGAAGGTAGATTACGAAAAAACGTACGATAGTTTCAATTGGAACTATCTTATATCCTTGCTTCGAAGGATGGGTTTCAGTTTAAATTGGCCTAGTTGGATAGAAGCATACATCTTCAATAGCACAATGTCGGTTTTGGTAAATGGTAGAGTCACGACTGATTTTAAGGTTGGTAAGGGGATTCGGCAAGGCAACCCATTATCTCCTTATTTTATTTGTCATTGTTATGGAAGGTTTGACAAGGTTGGTGGACACTGCAGTTACGCATGACATTTTCAAAGGTTTTAATTTTAATGAAGAGTTTTCGGTTGATATCCTCCAATTCACAGATGATACCGTCATTATTGGGGATGGAGGAAGTGACAACCTTTGGAGCTTAAAGGTTATACTTAGAGGTTTCAAAATTATTTCGGGACTACGATTTAATTTTCATAAAAGTCATCTTTATGTTGTTAACATTAGTGTTTGGGACTTAGTAGCAGCATCTTCCTTTCTTTCCTGTAGGATTGATGCTATTCCTTTCAAGTTATTGGGAGTTATGGTGGGAAGCAGTCCTAGAATAATTCACATGTTGAAGGAGGTAATCAACAATAATAGGAATATGTTTTCTTCTTGGAAAGTAGATTCCTATCTCTAGGAGGAAGGGTTGTGTTGATCAACTCTGTTTTGAATGCTATTCCCACGTATACATTGTCTTTATATAAGGCACCGAGTAAGGTGTTAGGTGAAATTCAGAGCTTTTTAAGTAAATTTCTTTGGAGAGGTTTAGAAGACAAGAGAGCTATTTATTGGGTGAGTTTGGATAACATCTATAAATCAAATGAAGAAGGTGGGCTCGGTATTATCAACCTCAAAATCTTCAACAAAGCTTTACTTTTGAAGTTGAAATGGAGGATTGTTAAGGATTAGGGAGCTATTTGGAGAGGTGTCTGAAGGTGCGAGAAAGACACAAGAAAGGGGGGGGGGGGGTTGAATTGTGTATTTGCTCTTTTGACTACTTTTTGTTTCTTGTTGTTGAATAACTCGAGATTACATCAGAGTACGTTGAGAGACTCTGACTGGCAACGTTACATTCAGACTAGCTAAGCATGAGGCTTCAGAACTAACGAGAGTCTGAATATAAGATCCACTTCTCAGAACTTGCAGAACGGAAGCTTATCAGAGTTAAGCTGCAAGGTTCTGACTTACTTATGTAAGGTTCTGATACTCTATATAGAAACATAAATAAGAACATTAAGCATAAGAGTAAAGAACACACGATATATCCTGGTTCACCACAAAGGCTAATCCAGTCCACCATCCTCAGGTGATTTCGCCTTGAACACAAGGTCTTAATCCACTATAATCAATCTCGATTACAGATGCACGGGCAACAGCCGGTGACTAACCACTTGCACAGCCGCACTGTGACTAACATACAATGAACCGTTCAGGGATTCAACTTAATGAATATAACGAACATTGACCTGCAGGTTCCAATCTTGAAAGATCTACTGCTAGGCTTTCATAGCCAGATGTTCAGGGATTCATCGCAATGAATATAATGCTACTGACCCTATTTCAGGCTTTTCCCAAAATGACATCTCGCCATTGTCTTCTCAAGTCTCCGGTCATACTGACCACTCAAGGAATCCTAATTCACCAAGAATTAGTTTAACTGGAGATTACAAAGGCACTTCTTAACAAGCAGATTACTCCTAAGTTTAAGTACAAGAGAACACACAAGTGTTCAAGCAAGATGTGAGCAACAACTCCTTGCTATCCTAAGAAACTACAGAGATGTATAATGATTTGACAGTTGTTGACATCTTGTAGATCTTCTTCTTCTTCGTCTTCGGGGTGAGCAAGCTTTGAGCAACAACTCCTTGCTTCAGATCTTCAATGTAGCACTGACAAGAAGGTGGTTGATGACTTGACTGATTTGCAATGTTATCTTCTTTATCAACAACTTCTATACCAATTCATTGTTGTTGTGTTGAATGATGATCTTTGAGCTTCAACAACAATGGCCATGTGTAAATGGTGATAGCTGTGGATATTCTAAGAGTTACAACGAGAACTCATCATTGTTGCTATCTTCACACAATGACTTGATCAATTCACCTTTGATGGAATGAATCGATTTTTGGACTGTGTCGTCGTCGACGTCCTCCGTCGTCTCTCAGTCATACATTAGAAGCGAATACTCTTTCCTTTAAATAACCCAGTACAAATATAGCCGTTTGAAATATTGTTGGTTGTTGGAAAAGAGACGTTGTGTAATAATTAGCTGTACTGACACATCCCCTTTTTGCTGTGGGAGAAGTGATGGGATATATCTTTCTTGGGCGCCGTGTACAGTTACTCAGAATGGTAACATGTGACTTCTGAACTTTAGAGGCTTCTGATGTTTAATTGATGAAACGTGAGTAGAGTCTTCTTAATCAGGATATCTTATACGTCAAGTCTTCAGTCAATTGAAGAAGTCCATTAGGAATCAGTGTTCAGAACTTCAGCACTTGTCTTTAAGCACGTTATCCTTTACTTCTTCAAGTCTTCCGAAACTTCAGAACTTGTCCATTAGGAATCTGTCTTCAGAGTCTTCAATACTTGATCTTCAGAACCTTAATCTTCAGAACACATAAGTCTTCAGAGTCTTTCTGCACTTGGTCTTCAGAGCTTTCCGCCTTCAGAACTTCAAGTCATGAGAGTCTTCAGCACTTCAGTTCTCTTCTTCAGAAGCTTCGCAACCTTCAAAATCTTGACCACTTTCAGAGAGCATCCACAAGAGCATTGCATCCACAATATCGGCATCCTTGGATCTGTCTGATCACGATCAGATACAGAAGCATTCTTGCTTCTTGCGACTTGTGTCACACATAGTAACTTCGCATATTATCAATTTTGCTCCTCTGGCTGGTGCTTGTTGGATCTGATATATTCTATAATTATGATCTGCACACAACACACGTTAGAACATAAAATGGTTCTTTCACAAATACGTATTGTTATCATCAAAACATAGATTGACTTGTAGAGACAATTCTTGCTCTCACAATCTCCCCCCTTTTGATGATGACAAAACCAAGTATTTTGATTGAACATTTTATACAGGGTAATCACCAAAACAAACATATTCAGAGTCTGAAACAACAGCTCCCCCTGAATTTGTTATCCTCGAAGTTTTTGCTGTGATCATCTAGAATCTTATATGATCCAAAGATATATAGAATAACAACTTGAGTTGCCAGACGAAGAATAGGAAAACACTGCTTCTTCAGAGCTCAGTTCCTTTGTAGTCTTATCAAAGCTTGTAATCTTCAGAGACTTCTGATGCATTTCTACTTTTCAGCAGATCCATTTAAGCACAAGCAGATCAGTTCTTATCTGATAACATAGCCACACTATTCCTCAGAGACAGACACTGTCTTTTAAGACACTCCCCCTAAGTTTCAGACTTTGTGAAGATTATAGGATTTATCATTTGAATCTTATGGGTAGTCTTCCCCTAATTTATATAAGTCAGATATTGGGATCTTTCAGAACGTAGTTCAGGGATATTAAGTTTTAATCACCAATAAAGTTCATAACTTTTCAGAGTTTGACTTTTGAACATAGGTCTTCATCTCAGAACCTTGTTATTGTCACAACTCAGTGGTTCATCAAGGCTTGATTTTTGATCAGATACCAATTGAAGGTTAATATTTGTAATCAATCAACGCTTGATTCTGAATCTGGTACTCATGATTTGATTCTAGTCTGAATCACGTGATGTGCTGAGTCTTATACCAGAGTATGTTGAGTCTGATACCAAGTGAAGAATTTCTTCTCATACCACTTGAGAGGTATTTCCTTAATGTGCTGAATTGATACTAGCGAAGGTATTTGATAATAATTCATAGCTTTATTCTTATTGATGAGTCTGATACTAGTCTTTGTGTACTGAGTCTGATTACCAATTATTGATTTAGTCTGATACTAAATCGTTTTCATTTCAATTGGTTCCTGGTAAACATCAGAACAACTTCTTTCTTGGATCTTCAATCCAGATCTTCAGACAGCTCTTGACTTCTGATTTGCACAGTTCCTCTGAGTAAGCATCTTGATAATGTGTACTTTGTCTTGATTGCTTTCAGAGTTTTCTTACTTCTTCTGATTCTTAGACAGCTTCTATTATATGATCGGAGTTCTTCATTCTTAGCTTGTTCCTGTCTTTAGAATGCCTAGTGAACTTGTTTAGAGTTTCTCAGATAACATCAAACAACAAACGTTAGTAGTAACGCATTTTTATGTGAGTACTTTGTTTGAGTTCTGCATTCTTTTAGATTTCCTTCTCTCAATCAAAATCATTATATTTCTCCCCCTTTTTGACATCATCAAAAAGTGCTTAGAGCATAAGGGCATTTAAGCATATAATTCCTTTTTCCAATGAACATCATATATATTTCTTTCTCATTTGAGAATTTAAGCATTTAAGCATATTAACATCATCATATATATATATATATACTGGATATGTTAAACAGCATAGAACCATAGAGCCAGCATTTGAGCAGTTAAGAGCAATCCAAGTCATTTAGTGATAGCCATCTTTAACCATAATAAATTCATTTGAAGGATTTTTAGATGGAATCAACTGATTACTAATTTGAAGGTTTTGGATCATCTGTAAAGATTAATTACAACATTTCATTTGTGAACAAACAGATAGAAGCATCAACATAAAATAGCTTTAAGATGCATAGGTTGATCTGAAACTTGAAAAATTCGAGATAGTCAAAACATAGATACTTCAAGCACAGATTCCTAATTAGAAACGTTTTAAGTAATCGTAGACCTAATAGAGCTAGGTTTTTATGGGTCCTATTGAGTTAGACTAGAGCGAGCCTAATGATGATGAAGAAGATGAACGAGAGTTTTCAGAATCATCATTTCTTGAGCCATGCAACTTCTCTTCTACTTGAGTAATTGTCAATTTCTTGCTCTTCACAATTTTTACTGAGATCCATTTATGGAAATCAGTCCAGATATTCCTTATTTCCATGGAGTCCATACAGGAATTAGAGGTTTCTACTAAGCTTTGAATCTTTGAGATTGCATTATCCTTGAGGGATGCTAATGCATTACTGTTTGATTCTATCAGTTATTATAATGTTTTAGGTATTTTAATCATTTGTTTGAGTAAAGTAAGCGTCTCAGATTATTATGAATTTGATGTTGATATAGGCATAGAAAACAGAAGACATCACATTTTCATTGATTAAAAAGAGAGACAAAAACATCAGCACAAAATAGAACGATAAACAACAAGACATAGCACTATTTGACACTACATCAGGTTTTGAAATTTTAGTCATCAAATTCTTCAACGTTGTCCACCCTATCACATCTTGTCTCAGTTACTGAAGGTTCTGGTCCAAGTCTGTTAACTAACCCCCAGAATTTCTCTTTTCGCATAATTTCAGATATTATTCTCTCGTAAGGAACGTAAGAGTTCAACTGAGTTCTTGAAACTCTGATAGAATGTTTCAGGTGATTGAAAATAGTTTTGGGAAGATTGATCCTAAAGTGGTGTGTTAGGAGGAAGATGAATACTCTGTCATCTTGGGACAGCGTGCTCCTTGCAGTTGCACGAGGTCGAAGGTTGGTTAGAGAGAATCTGAACCATGTTCTGGGGTGAAGGAAGAAGTTTCTCAGGGTTGTTTGGTTCACAAGGAACCAAATCATCAAATAAAACCTTGCATCTCTCTACTAAGCTCAGGTCAGATTGAAAGTCTTCAACATTGACTCCAGAGGCGACACAATTTATGATCTTTTCTAATGAGGGAATGGAGATAGTGATTGGAAGGCAATATACTTCAGACCAGATAGTGTTTCCATCATTACTGATTCTGGCGTATTTCCAGAATTCTTTCACAAGAACTGGAAAGACAGGGCCGTTTAGCAGTGAATAATAACCATGCCAAGATTGAATCTGCATGCTTATTACAATTTCCAGACCATTATTTTGAAGTCTAGCTAGATTTGGTCTTTTCTCTGGGATAACTTTTAGGGTTTCTATATTTCCTCTAAATGTTGGAGAAGCCATTTGTTAACACACAGAATATTTTAAATGAAGATTAGTTTAGATGAGGATGAGCCAGGATGAAGCAGAATCCTATTATTTATAGGCGAATGAGAGTGAGGAGTGTAATGACTAAATTGGTACACAAGGATTTGGGTTAACTATTTCCTAGGTGGTCATGATTAATTAGGGTATGCTAAAAGGCGTGAACGTGTGGAGAGGAGAACAGAGCAGTTACTTATTCATTTTGAGAGAAGTTAATATGTTAACAGCTGCTTTACAGTGAGTGGCCATTGGGGCTGCTATATTAATGATGACGGTGCCTTGAGCCACTAAAATATTTCCAAGATCTTTCAATAATTACTATCAATTAGTGTTTTGTCAAATATTTTTATATTTAAGAATTAATAAAAAATGATTCATGGACACAGTTCATTAATCTTTAAATATCTCAAGATAAATTGATACTATCGATTTGACCTAGAGTAACTGCAATTTCAAAACATACACTCTGCATACATAGTTAAAACACAGACATGTTTAAGTTTCCTAGTCACTGAAGATCTCACACTTAGTATTCAACAAGTAGTTATCTGGAAGGTCTTCAGGACCATCTTCTTTAATTCTCTCTTTGATCATGTCCATAATTCCATCTCTAAAGAAAATCTCAGACAAAACTCTTCCATAAGGAATGTAGGACTTTGTGAGGTTTCTGGACTCAGAGATGGTTTTCCAGAGACAGTTGAAGATAGTGTGTGGTAGATTTATTTGAAATCCATTCATTAGTAAATAAATGAATTCATGGACATGAAATCTGATTATGTCATGGCTTTCTCCTCTGGGAAGGAAATTGGACAACATGAGCTTGTACCAAGCTTTGGGGATAGGTAGGATATTTTCAGAATTGAAGGGTATGTATCCTAAAGTTAGGTTATGAAGGGATGCAAAATTTTTAGCAGCAAAAAATTTGTTTTTGTCAAAGTCAACAGGGATTCCAACATTCACACACCCAGTTGCAAGAGTGACTGAGAACAGGTTGATGATGATTGGAACTTCAAAAACAAAAGAGGTGATGCATTTGCTTTCAAGATCAAGATCGGCATGTTTCCAGAAATCTTTGACAAGACTTACATAGATATGTTTTTCTAGCATCATGGAGTATCTAGTCCATTGTAGAGTGTAAAGCACATCTGCTAGACTACAAGCAATACAACTTGAAAGTGGAGGGGTATTGATTACAAATTGTTTTTCAGGAATGATCTCAAGAAGATCTTAATTTCCAAGAAAGGTTAGTGGAGACATGATAGCAGATGGACAATGAAAGTTTTGACAATTAAGGTTATGTGATAGAGAGGCTTGAAAGTGAATTGTTTTGACATAGATAAGTGATTTTTATACACATATTTAGGTAAGTTAGGTTGTGCCTAGTCTAGTAAAAGCATGTAGGATTTTAATAAGATTTCAAACGTGCTTATGTTGTCAGAGTTATGTAATGATTTCCAAAGATTCGCAATTATGATTGAAGTTGCTTTTAAGTGCACGCATAATTAAGAAGTTTTCTTGTACCGAACCAAATTTATGCATTATTGTTTAAATATTTAAGATAGAGAAGATCATACATTTTAGTTTATATGAAGGAAGTCGTACCTTGGATATTTGAATTCTCTGTTGTCGTACTTTGTATTAAGTTCTGACTCAGAAGTGCTGATCATAATTTTCATTTCTTGCTTCCTTTTGATGCTTGAGGAATAGGTGTCTTCTGAGCATGGATTTCTAGACGAGAATAGGAGTCGACTATTTCTTCAGATGACTACTACGTTCTATTGTTCAGGAGTAAACATTTAGTTTCTCTTCTGACTCTATTTCTTTGGACAGATGCAGATCAAGTATTATCAAGCATGTGTGTAGCACAACATATAATTTGCATGATACTTCTTGATCTCACAATGCACATAGTTAGCTCATAAGAGACTAACAACATATTTACTTCAAAATAGGATGTTGATTGATTTCTTCCCTCCGAAGTAACTTAAATTCTTTTTGGCTTGAGTAGAGAAATCCAGTGTCTGGTTTGACATCTTCAGGTTCCAGTGCTTGAAGGGTTCTGAACAACTTGTCATATAGTGATCTGATCACTAACATTTGATTCACTTGAGAGATGATTTCAAGTAATCAGAACTAAGTTATGCTGATTCAAGCAAAGCTTAAGAGTTCATTCTTGATCAAGTATTTGATGAATCCTTGACATTCTTCTTCCTGAATATTCTTTCAGTTTTCTGCATAGACTTCATGAATGTTCAGTTCTTCAATGAATCTTTTAACTTCAAGATCATTCAAGATTCAAATGTTGAATCATTTCTAAGAGTTTGAATTCTTCAGATTTTCTGACTTCAACAGACTTCACTCTGAAATTCAAAATCATAGAACAACAATCTTTCTTCTTTACATGAAGAAGTTCTGAATGAGCTTTAAACGAGAAAGTCAAGGGTGAACCTAATCCGTTTCTTGAAAACATCTCAAAAACTCAAAAAGAATTGATCTTCAGCAAACAAGACTTCTTGTTTTCTGATGATTTAACCTTGAGCACATACGTGGTTCATCCACACGTATCTTCCAAGATAGGCATTCAGCGGATACTACTTCTTATCTGATGAGTCTATCTTTATCAGTTGATTCTTCAATCTTTGTTAAACTCAAGTGAGGAAGATTTTTAGTTGTTTGACAACTACAAAATTTACAGAATCAGTGATTTCCTCAAGTAGTCAGATTGATTACAGTTTTGTACACAGTCATCTTCTGAACTATTACAGAAATTGTAAGTGGATTTCAAACTCACCCAGAGTATTCTACGCACCTCATCTGGATCTTTTTCTGACACTGTTAAGTGTTTGATATCCGTCAATAACAGAACCAGAGCTCTGTTACCAATTGAAGGTGCGAGAAAGACACAAGAAAGTGGGGGGGTTGAATTGTGTATTTTCTCTTTCGACTACTTTTCGTTTCTTGTTGTTGAATCACTCGGGATTACACCAGAGTACGTTGAGAGACTTTGACTGGAAATGTTACATTCAGACTAGCTAAGCATGAGGCTTCAGAACTAACGAGAGTCTGAATATAAGATCCACTTCTCAGAACTTGCAGAGCGGAAGCTTATCAGAGTTAAGCTGCAAGGTCCTGACTTACTTGTGTAAGGTTCTTATACTCTATATAGAAACATAAATAAGAACATTAAGCATAAGAGTAAAGAACACACGATATATCCTGGTTCACCACAAAGGCTAATCCAGTCCACCCTCCTCAGGTGATTTCGTCTTGAACACAAGGTCTTAATCCACTATAATCAATCTCGATTACAGATGCACGGGCAATAGCTGGTGACTAACCACTTGCACAGCCGCACTGTGACTAACATACAATGAACCGTTCAGGGATTCAACTTAATGAATATAACGAACATTGACCTGCAGGTTCCAATCTCGCAAGATCTACTGCTAGGCTTTCACAGATAGACGTTTAGGGATTCATCGCAATGAATATAACGCTACTGACCCTATTTCAGGCTTTTCCCACAATGACATCTCGCCATCGTCTTCTCAAGTCTCCGGTCACACTGACCACTCAAGGAATCCTAATTCACCAAGAATTAGTTTAACTGGAGATTACAAAGGTGCTTCTTAACAAGCAGATTACTCCTAAGTTTAAGTACAAGAGAACACACAAGTGTTTAAGCAAGATGTGAGAAACAGCTCATTGCTATTCTAAGAAACTACAGAGATGTATAATAATTTGACAGTTGTTGACATCTTGTAGATCTTCTTCTTCTTTGTCTTCGGGGTGAGAAAGCTTTGAGCAACAACTCCTTGCTTCAGATCTTCAATGTAGCGCTGACGAGAAGGTGGTTGATGACTTAATTGATTTGCAATGTTGTCTTCTTCATCAACAGCTTCTATACCAATTCATTGTTGTTGTGTTGAATGATGATCTTTGAGCTTCAACAACAATGGCCATGTGTAAATGGTGATAGCTGTGGATATTCTAAGAGTTACAATGAGAACTCATCGTTGTTGCTATCTTCACACAATGACTTGATCAATTCACCTTTGATGGAATGAATCGATTTGTGGACTGTGTCGTCGTCGACGTCCTCCGTCGTCTCTCAGTCATACATTAGAAGCGAATACTATTTCCTTTAAATAGCCCAGTAGAAATATAGCCATTTGAAATAGTGTTGGCTGTTGAAAAAGAGACGTTGTGTAATAATTAGCTGTACTGACACATCCCCTTTTTGTTGTGGGAGAAGTGATGGGATATATCTTTCTTGGGCGCCGTGTACAATTACTCACAACGGTAACATGTGAATTCTGAACTTCAGAGGCTTCTGATGTTTAATTGATGAAGCATGAGTAGAGTCTTCTTAATCAGGATATCTGATACGTTAAGTCTTTAGTCAATTGAAGAAGTCCATTAGGAATCAGTCTTCAGAACTTCAGCACTTGTCTTTAAGCACGTTATCCTTTACTTCTTCAAGTCTTCCAAAACTTCAGAACTTGTCCATTAGGAATCTGTCTTCAGAGTCTTCAATACTTGATCTTCAGAACCTTAATCTTCAGAACACATAAGTCTTCAGAGTCTTTCTGCACTTGGTTTTCAGAGCCTTCCGCCTTCAGAACTTCAAGTCATGAGAGTCTTCAGCACTTCGGTTCTCTTCTTCAGAAGCTTCGCAATCTTCAGAATCTTGACCACTTTCATAGAGCATCCACAAGAGCATTGCATCCGCAATATCGGCATCCTTGGATCTGACTGATCACGATCAGATACAGAAGCGTTCTTGCTTCTTGCGACTTGTGTCACACATAGTAACTTCGCATATTATCAATTTTGGTCCTCTGGCTGGTGCTTGTTGGATCTGATATATTCTATTATTATAATCTGCACACAACACACGTTAGAACATAAAATGGTTCTTTCACAAATATGTATTGTTATCATCAAAACATAGATTGACTTGTAGAGACAATTCTTGCTTTCACAGTGTCTTGAATCATAGATACATTAATCCAGAAGCGAAGATGGTCATCAATGACAATAGTGTGTTTAATCATAACGATTCCATTTGGTGGAGGATGGTAAGAGCAATTCCTTTTGGTTTAGTAGGTGGGCTGGAAATCAGACTCTGAGGGAGGCCTTTCCTGAGTCCTATGCATTGTCTGTGGACCGATTTTGTAACGTGGCGGATGCGGGGCAGTGGGACAATGGTTCTTGGCGTTGGTTTCAGCATGATGCATGGCTGACAAACATGGCTGATGGCTCGACACTAGGGGATTTCTTGCAGGAATGGTTTGAGGACAACACATTGACGCAGGATGAAGTCGATGTCATTGAGTGGACGCCGGAGAAAAATATAATTTTTTCATTGTGCTTATAATAAACTTGTTGCAAGACTGTCAACCATTACTATATCGCATGAGGTACGTAGTGCTCTAGTGTTCTATGGAAAAGTCTGGTTCCGCCGAATGTGCTGCTGTTTGGATGGAGTTGGTTTCTTAACAAATTGCCTACTAGAGACCAATTAGTGAAGAGTCTGCTTGATAACAGAGATAAGTGTTGTGTTTGGTGTTTCAAAGTTGATAATCAAAACAACACGTATTTGGAAATTATGATTTTAGCATGAGAATTTGGACAGCAATAGTGTATTGGCTAAGACCTAGTTTTGTGTTGTCTAGGGAGGACTTTTCTATGTTACCTTTCAAAGTTAAAACTATAAAGGAGGAGAAGGATCGGATAGTGTTAAGCATTATTTGGCTGACAACAATTTGGACTATATGGACAGAGCGTAATGGTGTTTTGTTTAAAGGTAACATTCCAAAGTTTGAGGAAAGCTGGATAAAAATAAAGCTTTTGTTGTGGGAATGGCGATGTTTTGTGAATAACTTCCTTACCTATTGTATTTATTCATATTGGAGTGTATGTCCTTTGTATTGTACTTTTTCAAATGGTTGAGTAGTCTTTCTGTAAGGGTTTCGAGTACCCCTTGTACTCGGGCGTTCTTAATTTAATCATTGTCTATTAAAAAAACATCGTTTTGTATTGATTCAATAGAAAGATGATTATTACAATGTATATATGATACACTTTATGTTACGTTGCGGAATTAGAAATAGAGGAGATTGCGGAAACTACGGTGAGATGGAGCTTCGTAAGTGATTTTCCAATGTGATATCGTGGATCGAAAGTTGTGGTCACAATGTTTCTTGAATTGGGAGCGTTGATTTTGAATCAACGACATTGATAGGTGTTGATCTCGAATCAGTGTTTGTTATCTTCGATATGTGAACCTAGGGGAGGTACCTGCATGGTTAGCACTCTAATGCCCAAGTTAATTAGGGTTTCAGATAAGGTAATGGAAGTGGAGATTAGACATTGTGTACCTGAAAACCCTTTGTGAAGGTATTTATAACTTGGGCTTGGTGGAGCACGTTAGATAATTGGCCTCGTGTTATTGGTTCTTTGGTCGGCGCATGGCGTTAAGTCCTAGGTGTTTGACTGAAACATAACTGTTTCCCTCAAAACTCGTCAGGTAGTTTGGATGTCGAGGGAGTCATTAGTAGTCATGGTTGACCCTTGAGAATAGTTGCACAGGTGTCACCTGACATGTACTACTTTGGTTTTTCCAAAGAGTAATAGGAATTCGTGAGCATTAATTGCATTCCCATCATTGAAGCGTTTAACCGTTTTCTCTTGACATAGCTTTTATCACCTTCGACCTTATATTTCAAGGCACCTTTCTTCCTTTCATCTTTTTATTCCAATATTTTAATGTGCTTTCGTTACGATGGATAATAACCCTATTGTTATCGAGAGTGATTCAAAGGGTAGTGTTTCTTCTCTTTCGAGAAGGGGTATAAAATTTGAATCTCATTCATTTTCCTCTATCAGTGGGGATTTCCACCGACCTATTCTTTTTTACCATTCCGGCCTAACTCCTTTATCTCCCGAGGAAGTAAAAATGAAAGATGATTTTATACACATGGTACCAAGGGCTCGAATATCAAGAAGGATTTGGTCCCAACGAAGTACTTTCTTTTTCTGCAAAAGAAGAGGCGGATAAATACTGGCACCATTATTAATGCGTCTAATCTTTCCGAGAAAAAAGAACTTTTGGTGGGGATGAGGGTCCGGGGTACCTTTTTTTACACGCTACTCATGCCTTGTAGAGAACATGTAACAGTTAAATAAGGATCTCTTGTTTGCTAAGGATAAGGGTATGATGATCGTCTTGTCTTTCCAAATGTCAGTAGCTCTTGTTAATGTTGTTACTTTTTCCCTTGCGGTCCAAGTTCCTGTTCTAGACGACGACTACTATCCCGAATACAACTCTTGAGGTGGAACGACTGACTATTGCGGCAGATGATTTTACTATCCATGAGCTTCTCCATCCCACTCTTCTGTCAAAAAAACTCGAGACGATAGTATGCTGACTTCGGTTGAAGAAGATTATTCTAAGTGGATTCGCTTGTAGGAGGGTACCGAGAAGGAGGCTCTCGCCCCTTTCTTATAGCTTCTTGCTATTCTTCCCTCTCGATTTCCTATCACCCTAGAAGAATTTGTTGTTGCCATGGAAAATAAGGATCTAGATTTTGTTCAGGGCTTATCTACAACTTATAGGTGGAGTCTTTTTGTAGATGTTTCCCGTACTTTTCTTCAGGGTCGGATCACTGGTTTCTATGGTGGTTGTTGGCCATGATGAGGTCTTAGGATCAGGTAACCTTTCTAGGGGTGGGATGAGCTGAAAGAGAGATGTGAGGCCCTTGAGCAGGGAAATTCTGAAACTGAAAAGGAGTTGGCCTTGCTGCGAGTAAAAGCTGAGGCTGTTAACTCTTTGTATGAACAAGTATATTGGTACGTTCGTTTGCTTACTTTGTCTTCTCATGTGACAAGTTTAAAGGCTTATCTTGTTGATGGAAATGAATGCTTGAAAAAGGCTTTTGTAGAGGTGGCTGAGATGTGTCAAGTGTTTGAAGCAGATAGGGAAGATCTTTAATAGAAGAAGGATGATCAGATTAGTGCATTGAAAATCCTTGAGGAGGAGGTGACAATTGCACGACAGAGATCCCAAGAGTCTATATGGCGGGTTGTGGATGTCGTGTGTAGGGTATGAGAGTAAATGTTGGAGAAGGCACGAGAGTTATGTCCCAGCCTTGACATCACTACTGATCAGCTGAATCCTTTCTTGGCGGTTCTTAGCGAGGATCTTAGAGGTGGTCAGAGCGCTTCGGAGCTGAGTGGTGATGTTTGAAGGCTTTTTGTTTTCCTTCTTCTTACTCCTGTATAATTTTTACGGTGCCTTCAAGCCTAGGTTTGTAAACAACGTTTAATTTTATTTATATTTTTACCTTTGGCATGCTTGTGTTTTTTATTTATTTTGTATTGTGCTCTTTTCAACTGTTGTTATTATTCGGCTGATATCTGAGGAGAGTTAGGGCTTTCTTTTGAGCCATGCAGTTTGCACAACATGTTTGCTATACAAAATAGTAAATAATATTTGCTTAAAGTGTAAATGACCACCTTAATATTTTTGCAAAGTCGTATTTGGCTACTTTTTTTAGAGTGCATTGCGTTAAGATGTACATGGCATTTTGGCAAAATTCCCAGCCAATCGGATGCGGTTGTTATTCAAGTGTACTTGCATGAAGGAAGCATTCGTACATCATGATATGTATGTATATCGGATTATAACCAATATGATCTTGGTTCTGGTCGGTTATGCCTTCAGTTATACTTGTAAGCATTTTGTGTAGAACTAACTAGATGCAGCTATGCCTTAATCATGTTTTGCATAGATAAGGCATGAGTCCGATTGAGTATGGTTATGCTTAGAATTGTACATACAGACAATGGACATGAAATCGTCTACATGCAGCCATGCTTTTTTAAACCATGCTCCGCGTCACAGAGGACCATATCTAGAAATGGGTAGAGGACCCTCGTCCATACCCCTCAGGTAAAAGCTCGGTTCGAGGTGGACATCTCCAGGCTCCACCAATCTCACCCTTAGATTGGCTAGATCTTAAAAGGGGTACGCTAACTACGCGTAAATGTGTGTATTTCTTTGACAAGGGGTATTTGAATTTTGTATTTAGACATATAAAGCATCTCTGATAGTACCTTTGGGGAAATTGATTATTGTAGTCAGAGGTATAAATTGTCTCTGACAGCTTCCCTAGATTCTAAAGGCACGCAATGGCGCTTTAGAGAATTGATTGCTCTAGTCAGACATGAAAAGTGTCTCCTACAGCACCCCTAGACTTTGAAGGCGCATCAACGCTAAGGAGTTTTGATTGCTTGGTTCGAACGGGAATAGTATCTTCGACAGAACCCTGGAATATTTAGGTGTGCAAGGCATTGAGGGGTTTTAATTGCTTGGGTCAGACGGGGGAAGTGTCTCTCATAACACCCATGGAATCTGGTGTCAGGTGTCAACAATATTGATTGTATTCCGGTTTTCTGAGGTATGCATTCGTGTCTTCGTGCCCTGAAGAAAGAACAAGGCAGAAAGCAGAACAACAAGAGTGTAATAACAATGTATATATATATATATATATATATATATATATAGTGTGAATGCGTAAGTTATATGAGAATGTGAGAATGAATAACAACCATCAAATTTAAAAGAAAAGGTTGAGATTAAATCATATCTTTCATTGAATCATGTGCCAAAAATCAGAAAAATCTGGCACTTTTAAAAGGAGAGAGAAATTAATAATCAATTTTAAAAATTTATTTTAATTCAATGGTCTAGATTCATTCTCATATATAAAGATAACATTCTCATATGATATGTTAGAGAGAGAGAGAGAGAGAGAGAGAGAGAGAGAGAGACTATAATTAATACATTATACTTTAGAGTTGTTAAAAGAGATTACAATAGAGTTACACGAAAATAGATTTCCAAATTTCCAGAACATCTTCTATTTGTTTTTTACCAAAAATTTTTATCAGTCTCTTGAACTCTTAATATATGAATCACAAAAATTTAAATATTTTAGAAATATTTCACAATCGCCTTAGATATCTCTAAAAATATTACAGTTCTCAATCTTCAATCCTAAGAATATCTCTTTGTCTCTCTAAGTTTCTCTTACTAGGATTTCACAACTTCTTCCCTCATGTACGTGAAAAAGATAGAATGGTGCCTTTTATATGTGCTAGGGGACACACATTGTGTTTATAAAAAATGCACGAACACACATTGTTCCTTCAACATGCATTGCATTCTTGGAACATACTATGTTTATGACAAACACAATACATTTTAACGAATTCGCCAAAAATTGATTTTAAAGCTAAATTTCAAAAATTCTCCGTGTTGGCTTTAAAGAAAACGATGATTCCATTATAACCATTAACCACCTTTATGCTTTCTCTAAACCTTGGAATCATTATTCAAAAATCTTAATAAAGTCTAAGCAATTCTTGAACTTTGATATAGGCATTTGCATCTATTGCACCCAACCAACCTTTCTTGCTTAGGTAGTATAGAAATACCACAAGTATAGTGTGAATGTCTTTTATCATTCATTGAATATTCAATAATTTTTTACTCTTTTTGCTTTGAATACCTCCCTTGAAGAGAAACTACAAAAAGAGCAAGAAATGCGTTGAACCCATCCTATAAAGCACTGTGAGTGGATATGGGAAAGATCAAAATCAACATATGAAGAAGTAGCTCAGCGCCAATGGCAACACAATGAAATATTTATCCAGTAGAAATATCTCGACACTCTCTCAAAGTAAATGTGGTATGTTTATTACGATTATAGAATGCCATGCCAGACTTATCGTAAAAATCGTGGTGTGCCTACAAGACATAGTAGAGAGATTCTACGATTAAATTTTTTATTCTATAGTTTAAAACATATTTAGTCATTAACGTCTCAAATTTTATGATCAAGGAGGAATATTGTGAAGAATTGTAGCACGGGAGAAGACAATACATCATTAAAGAATCATCCCTTAAGGATGAGTGACAAATCCTCTTAGGTTAAGTCCCCTTTAGATGAAATTCTCCCAATAATATGAGACATATAACACGCTTAGATTTTCTATTTATAATGATACACTTATTATTTTTATTCAATATTATTTTGTATTAATGCTTTTTTTCCGTCTTTAGAATTGGAGGAATTAATCTATGTAAAAATTAATATCCAACCTTAGATTTTGTTATCGGAACTAAATATTGGTGTGGCGGATTATGATCACTAGTAATATGGCATACTCAGTCAAGGTATTTTATGCTTTATAAAACCTTTATAGGCTGAGACTTCTTTTAAGACATTGGGGGATTGTCAATAAAATAAGCAGCTCAGGCAATGAGAAATTGTGTGAAACTATTTTGTAAAATAATCGTGATATATGAAGACTTATTATCAGGCCGTCTCAAACAATTTGGAGACCCTGTTTTAATATTTTATAAAAAATTCTAATAAAAAAATAAAAAATTCCTACATCAATATTAACCAACATTCATGTTTTCAAAAAAATTATTGTGATTTTTAGAAGAGTTTTTATTTGAGGTTAAGTTAACTTATCAATTTTTTTATATATATTTTTTTATGTTTTTCATATTCAAAATTAAACTTTCAAATCTTAAAAGACAATTTAGGAGGCATTAATAAAGAATAGAAAGAATAACATAAATTACAACCTCATTTTTTTGTATTTTTGATCAAATTTGCAGCATTGAAATTTAAACTAAATAGACAATGCTAAGTTGAGCCAATAAATACAATTAAGATTTAATTAACAATTAGTAAATAAAACTACAAATTAAAAATTAAAAATAAAAGAGAAGAAAATGCTAATTAAAAAGAGAAGAAAATAATAATTAAAAAGAAACTTATAGAATAGATACAATGAAAATTTTCATTATAGTATACATCTAAAATTTTAAATTAAATGTCTACGCAAAATAGTAAAAATATAATATTAAAATATATAATCGTGGAATCCATCTTAAATATTCACAATTTAAAACATATTAATAAATTAAATTTAAATAAAGTATGACATATTAATTAATTAATGAGAAATGAAATAATTAAAATATTAAATTGATATTCATAAAAAAAAATTACAATTAGCTAGGCACACAAACTTTGTTCTTTGTTCTTTTCAATTTTAATTGGACTGACTTATTTGGAGGCCCTGTGCAGTGGACCAGACACTGCACAGGTGTATTATTTAGTGATGTTTAAACACATGTTTTTGTAGAAAGTCAAAATTAAATTTCACTGAATTAGCTAGGCACACAAACTTTGTTCTTTGTTCTTTTCAATTTTTTTTTAAAGGCAATGAGATTAATAAAACAGAGTATAAGGGGTACTCGAACCCTTACAACGAATAAAACGTTAAGAAATACACTTTAGAGGGTTAGATGTCTAAACCGACCAATTACACGAAGAAGACAACTTAAGGTCCTTCCCTAACCACAACCACGCAGACACCTTGACAGCTTTCACGATACCTTCAATAGAGAAACCTCCATTATTAAAAATGACTTCGTTACGACTCAACCACAAATGCCACACGGCTGCACACCAGACAAACATACCGTAGTTATTACGACTACTACGCCTAAGGAGGGAAAAGGCTTCTGAAAAATTTGAAGTACAAGAATAATTAGTAGAGAGTTTTATCTTCAGCCAAGCACTAAGAGAATCCCACACTGCAACAGCCACTGTACAACTACAAAAGATATGGTCTACATTTTCCAGGTGGTCTTTACAAAAGGGACATAAAACTTGATCACCTGAAAATTTCACACCTCTCAAATTGAGCAGCTCCTTGGTTGAGAGACGATTTTGCAACAGGCGCCACACAAAACATTGAATCTTCGATGGGATTGCTACCTTCCACACCTTGCTCAACAACTCCGAATCCACAATGTCAGAAACGTTACCTAATGCAACCTTAGATAGAGCTTCATAACCACTAGATACTGAGTATTCCCCATCTTCATTCCACGACCAGGTAATAACGTCTTCAACGTTTTCCTGCAAAAAACCAACACCTTGCAACGCAGCACGCAAAGGGAAAAAAGCGTTACTGCTGAAGCCAAGATCAGAAGCATTGGCAGGACAGTCCAATGACCAAGAATCAGGAGAACTAAATCTGGTTAATCCTTCTGCAACATTATCATAAACCAAACTGTTGGCATAGGCCTGCAGAGGAAAACACTTGTTTAAAGCAACATCATTCTTCCACTTGCTATACCAGAAAGATAACCTCTTTCCGTCTCCTAATTCACAATATAAGTTGTCTCCAAACCAGTCTACAGCAGAGGTTTTGTCATACGAGATAAGCGCAATATCTCTCCACCAAATCGACCCTTTCCTTGAAGCACGATGGTCCGGATTATTAAACACAACCAGGGGATTACAACGATTTAAATACCTGAACCAAATTATACGCTTCCAATTTTCTTGCGATACCGACAGTAACCTCCACCTCCACTTGAACAATAGGGCCGTATTAAACCGAAACAGATTTTTCACCCCAAGGCCACCATCTTCCTTAGACCTACACACAGAATTCCAATTGACCCAGTGAATATTCCTGACAGAATCCGTTCCTCCCCACAGGAAGTTTCTCTGAATGCTAACAATTTCCTGAAGAACTCGGGCCGGAGCTTTATAGAAGGACAACGTATATATAGGGAGAGTATTCAAAACAGAGTTAATGAGAACAACACGACCTCCTATCGAAAGAAACTTCCCCCTCCACACTGCTAACCTCTTTCCTAATATTGTCAATGACATGCTTCCAGGACTCATATCTTCTAGGGCTAGAGCTAACTAACACACCCAAAAATTTAAATGGTAGACTCCCCTTTCTACAGCAAAGGAAGTCCTCTGCAGCCTGAATGAAACCACCAGGGGAATTAACTCCTAAGATACAACTCTTGAAAAAATTTACCTTCAATCCGGACACCATCTCAAACCCACGCAGGATTCCCTTGATGCACCACAAGTTATCCCAAGAACACCTTCCCAGAAACATTGTGTCGTCCGCAAACTGGACAATACTAATGCTGAGATCTTCAGAGAAATCAAAACTGCTAAAAGCTTCAGTATCCACAAACCTTTTATAAGGAGTGAGATACCCTCCATCACTATCAAGAAGAGAAAAGGCGAGAGGGGATCACCTTGACGTAATCCACGAGAAACAGTGAAATCTTTAGTAACACTACCATTGACCAAGACAGAGCAGGAACCTTTAAAAACCAAGGCCTCCATCCACTTTTTCCATTTAGAACCAAAGTTCATCTTGTCAAAGAGGAACCGTAAATAACTCCAAGAGACGCAATCGTAAGCCCTTTCGAAATCCACTTTAAACGCCAAACAATCCTTCTTATCTCTTTCGGCATAATCCAAGACTTCGTTGACTATTACTACTCCATCACCAATGCTTCTACCCGACAAAAACGCAGACTGTTCATCAGAAATCAGCCTACCAATGACTATCTTAATACAGTTTGCCAGCATCTTAGACAGAATTTTTTGAACACAGCCAACCAAACATATAGGACGAAAATCAGTGAGGGATAGAGGGCACTGCACCTTCGGGACTAAGGTTAGAAATGTTGCTGTAGACGCTTTAGTTAAAGTAGGATTGGTACTAAAGTCACTCACCATCTTAATAACATCTTTTTTGACCACCTCCCAACAATCCTGCAAAAAAGCAAAAGATACCCCGTCTGGCCCCGGACTCTTGCTACCATTACACTTCCACACAGCCGCCTTGATTTCATCAAGATAGAAATCCCTATCCAAAGCTCTCCTCTCCTCCTCCGAGAGAGACGCAAAGACCAACCCATCAAAAACAGGTCTATTACACTAAGATTCAGAAAAATTAAGCTTAAAATGATCGAAAACCGCTGTTCTAACCTCATGAACTCCTTCTTTCCTTCCTTCCTCCGTAAGAACCGAAGCAATGAAATTTCTCCTTTGCCTCCTTTTCAACACCCTATGGAAATACCTCGTGTTTAAATATCCTTCTTTAATCCTTAACTGCCTCGACTTATGCCTTATAATACACTCCTTTACTTTCAAAATATTCCATATCTCTTCTGCGGCTTTTACTCTTTTAAGTTGCAACTCTTCGCTATCCTGCACAGAGACCTGATTCATACTAACAAACTTATCAAGTTCGTGCAGGGCATCCACGTTTTCTTCCACTCTAAGGTCAAGCCACCCGAAAACATCAATACTCCACTTACACAAACTCTTCTTCAATAAGTACAATTTCTCTTTTAACACAAAATCACCTCTTCCCGCTACTTTAAAAGATTTCCACTCATTGGTTACAAACTCCAAAAATTGAGGGTGCTTAAGCCAACCGTTGAAAAACTTAAAGGGTTTAGGGCCCCAATCTTCACGATTCGACTTCAGCCATATGGGGCAATGGTCAGAAAATTCCCTTTTCCCAACTGATTCACCCATAACACCCCACTCCTCCAAAATGTCACCTGAAACAAAGAAACGATCCAGTCTGCTCATCGATGTCCCACTACTATTGAACCAAGTAAAACAACCATCAGAACACGGTAAGTCTACACAATCAAATTCGTCAACAAACTCCCTGAAACTCTGAATTTCGTAATTACTACTACCTCCTGACTTGCCTTTCCTCTCGCTCTCTCTTAACACCGCATTAAAATCTCCTCCCACTATCCATCTGCTACCACTAAACCTGACTTTAACTTCAAGAAACCCTTTCCAAAACTTCCTTTTCAGAGCTAAGTTGCAGGGGGAATACACATTGACGAAGAAGTACTCATTACCTTTCCAAACTGTACAAACCCCAGACCTCTAAAGCTATAGAGAAGATTGAGAAGGCCCTTTCTCCACAATATACAATACCACCAGACGCCCCCATAGCTCCAGAGTCAAACCACTCCACCTCCTTATCACCCCACAAAGATTCTGCAGTAACCTGATCAATGGAAGCCATTTTCGACTCTTGGATGAAACACATATCTGCCTTCCCGGATTGGATTAAATGTGCGACTCTCTTCCTTTTGATGACACTTCCTCCCCCTCTAATGTTAATAGAAACTAAATTCATTTTTCACCTTTGGATTTTTCCGCCTTCTTGACACGTTCCCTCTTATCTCTGAGTTCCAACGCCCTAATTTCTTCAACAATGTCATCTGAGTTTCCCCCTCCTGAAACACCAAGAGAAGAAATCATTTCCTTCACCTTCGCTGCCACTTTAGATTCCAACTCTGCCCAGAACCTTTTGTTACCCTGAAACACTTCCGAATCCGTAACCGAATGGCAACGGGAGACAGAATCCTTCAATTTTCCCAATACAGGACTGGCTTATTTGGAGGCCCTTATATGTTTTGAGGCCCTGTGCAGTGGACCAGACTGCACAGGTGTATAACCGGCCTTGCTTATTATAGGTTCAAGAAATTAGTAATCCTATGAAAATGAAAAAGGTTTGAATGGGGATTAATCGTTTATATCATTCGTTAGTTAATTTACATTCGTTAAGTGCCTAAGAAAGTTGGGTGGTGTGCCTAAAAAGGTTTGAATGGGTATTTTACATTCGTTAGTTAATTTTATCATGTTTTATAAATATTGTTCAACCAATTCAATCGCGTTAGGTGCACCTCGCATCTACTTAATCTAAATTTAAGATTGTCATGATGGCAACCCTAGACATGTGTCATCATGATAGCTACTCTAACATCAACTCTAAATTGATAGCTATTCTAACAGCAACCCTAATTCTATTTTTTAAAATTTATTTTACGTAAATAATAATTAATAATAATAATAATAATAATAATCATATATTATTCAAATAACACTATTAAAATAATAATACTAATAATATAATCAACTAATATAATATTCAATTACCACTATTATATCTTATTACTCTAATTCTCATTTTTTTTATATACAAAATCCATAATCATATATTATTCAATTAAATCTTTTAAAAAAAATGAGTAAACACATTGTCACTAATTCTAGATTGATAGCTATTCTAACATCAACCCTAATTCTATTTTTTAAAATTTATTCTACATAAATAATAATTAATAATAATAATAATAATAATCATATATTATTCAACTAACACTATTAAAATAATAATACTAATAATATAATCAACTAATATAATATTCAATTACCCCTATTATATCTTATTACTCTAATTCTCATTTTTTATATATAGAAAATCTATAATCATATATTATTCAACTAACACTATTAAAATAATAATACTAATAATATAATCAACTAATAAAAATAAAAATAAAAATAAAAATGATGATAAAATTTAAATTTAAACTTTTAAAATGTTATTAATATTATTATTATTATTATTATTATTATTATTATTATTATTATTATCATCATCATCTCTGTTACAATAAATAAAATTAATAAAAATTATTACTATATTACTATATTACTATATAATCATACAAATAAAAATAAAAATGATGATAAAATTTAAATTTAAACTTTTAAAATGTTATTATTATTATTATTATTATTATTATTATTATTATTATTATTATTATTATTATTATTATTATTATTATTATTATTATTATATAGTAACAATTATTATTATTTTTCCTTAGAATTATTAAATCTTTTTAAAAAAATGAGTAAACACATTGAATTCTAAAATTATCTAGTAAAATAATTCGTCCAATCAAAGAATATTTTTTAATGAACACAAATTGTTTTTTAATAAAAGACATTAAAAACTTCAAAACTCAAAAAATTACTTTTCAATTTTGAAATAAATTAATAAAAATATATAATCATACAAATAAAAATTTTTACTGTTCAATTTCTATAAATTGGCATTTGAGTTTTTATTACAAATTTAAAACTTATTAACTTAAAAAAAAAAAAAAAAAAATAATAATAATAATAATAATAATAATAATAATGTCAGTTACTATTATAATTGTTATTCTTATGTCAGTTACTAAACATAAAATTAGTAACAATTATTATTATATTTCATAAGTATTTTGTAACTCCCATATATATATATATAAATTCATTATTAAATCTTTTTTAAAAAATGGGTAAACACATTGAATTTTAAAACTACCCAGTAAAATAATTTGTCCAATCAAAGAATATCTTTTAATGAACACAAATTGTTTTTTAATTAAAGACATTAAAAACTTCAAAACTAAAAAAATTACTTTTCAATTTTGAAATAAATTAATAAAAATATATAATCATACAAATTGATTGTGAAGGCGAATCAGATCCTGTAGAAGTCGGCCACCAAGTGCGTCAGGGATGCTGGTCGTATGGAGAGGAGGGGGGTGTACCCGCAAGGTACTCCGACGCTCAAGTAAGAAAGGGTCAGAGAAAAGGGGCAAGTACAAAGTATGAGTTCTTATGGTGAATATTGGATACCTGACCCTCTCAAGCGAGAGGGTTTATATAGAGCCCCCAGCACGTGGCCAACGGTCCTATTTTCGGGGCGAAATAACCGTTTTCCCGAAAAATAGGTAACTGCCCCAACTAGCCGTTATGTCGGGCAGAGGTGCTTGCAACTAGCCGTTATGTCGGGCATAAGCGTGGTTTCGGGCATCTGCCCTTACTGTTCGGGGAGCAGTGAAGCCGTGCGTGACGGGCAGTAACTCCGGGGAGGAGCGATGTGTTCCTTGCCCGGTTGGAGGGCAGAAAGGTAACTTTCTCCCCTTCGTAGATTGGACTTAGGCAATTTGGGCCGCTTTGGAGCAGAAGCGGATTGGGCCACGTCTAGCCATTGGTCCAGTCCAGAACAGGAGCCCCCCAAGTCGTTGCTCCCGAGCATGAGAGTGATGACTTAAGGACAACTCGTTGCTCCGGGGAGCTAGCATGGAGTCGTCGTTTGGAGACGAGGAGGATTGTCTCGATGTGCTCGTGGCCCCTGGTGTCCGTGAAATTCGTGGTCGTGACCTTGTTGCCCAGTGCCCGGGGGGACTAATGGTCAGACAGAATTGGAAATGTTGGGTCGCCACGTGTGCCTAGAGCTCCGTGTAGCAGTTACTAGGTAACGATGGCTAGTTGATAGCCATCATGGCCTACGAGCGCGTGTTCGCACGTACCCCTTTATATAAAAAGGGGAAATTCGTTCCATTTGGAACTTTTTGCTCTGATTTCTCTTCGTTTCCTTCAGCATTCCTGCCCGTTGCCACCGTTTGCTTGCTCCGACCACCGCTCCAAGCTTCGAGCAGCCACTTTCATCTTCATAAATCAAGTAAGTTTTTTGATCCTGTGCTTGTTCTACTCCTTTTGGTTGTCAATGGTAGATTGCATGTGGTTACGGCTAGGTTTAGAGGACGAAATAGGTTGATTTTCGGTGATTGTTGGTGGTGGACGGTGGTTGTGCCATTTTTCCACTTCTGACATGTCGCCGAACGTGTTAGTATGTTCTAGTGGGGAGGGCGGTTCACGGCGTCTCTGTGACAACTATGCATGTCTGACCGCCGTGTTTGTTCATCTTCTGAGTGGGTGATGATTTTTCCGGTAGAACATTCCCAGATTCCGGTGGATCTTTACGATTTCTGGCGAAACTTCAACGGAAACTGGGTACGAGTGCGAGGAAGCTCCTGCTTGGGGATGACTTGTTTCGAGTGTCTCCTCGCGGGGAGGTTTTAGTTTTCCCTTTGATGTTAGGGCTTAGGCTGGGGACGTCGTCCTTAGCCCTTTGTGCGCCCTTTCACTTGACTTAGCGGTGGAAAGGTGTATTTGATTTGTTGTCGAATTCACTTTCTTCTCTGCTTTTCAGGTGATTGTTATGGTGACGGGGCCAGATAGAGATGTTATCATAGATACGTCCGAGGAAGAAACAGGCTCCGAGGATAATAGTAGCTCGACGGCCACGAGTTCGACGGCTTCGAGTTCCCCCAGTGATGTTGGGAAGGAAGAGGAGATGGACGACATGGACGAGGACGCCGCCGTGGACTCTGCCGAGGAGTGGGAGGTGGCCGAACCTGCTGAGCATGTGTCTTCTTTTGCGAGGTATTCGGGGGACGCTTTTACGGAGGTTGGACCGGAGGGAGAGTGGAAGGTGTACCTTTCTTCCGAGGATGAGCGGGTCTGCACGAGCTTCGGGGACCGTTTTACGATGTATGAATATGCCTTTAAGGAGTTGGGCCTGAGGTTGCCGTTCACTGATTTTCAGCTGTCAGTGTTCGTGCATTTGAAATTGGCCCCCACGCAACTGCATTCTAACTCGTTGGCCTTCATCCGGGCGTTCGAGCTGGTATGCGAGCATCTCTCCTTAGGGGCTACTCTCCCTTTGTTCTTCAATGTCTTCCATCTTCAAAGGCAACTATCGGGGAGGAAGTACGGTTGGGTGTCTTTGAAGCAGTCCCGCATGTTGTTTAAGCCATTCTCAGAGTCGATACGGACGTTCAAAGAGCGGTATTATGTCATCGAGCCCTTGTCCGAAGCTGCCCAGGATAGTACATACGTCTGGAAGATTGAAGTTGACGAGGATGGGAATGACCTGCGCGACGAGGATGGAAAGTTTATTGGGCGGAGGATCTATAAATTCCCCATCCATTGGGCGCCCGATCATTTTGCCAAGAAGCCCATTGACTATGTTCTCCAACCGAGCGAGCTACGCGGGCAGGACGCCGTGGCGTACGAGGTGCTGGTGAAGTGGGTCAACTCCTTTCGGCTTGCTGAGTGCTGGACGGGCAAGGGTAATTCGGTCTTCGAGGAGGACGGGAGTCAGAAGGTTGAGCGTCGATTTATCAACATTAAGGCACTGCAGGAGTGCAAGACTCCTGAGGATGCCGAGAAGCTGCTTGGTAGTCTTAGTTATTTAGATTTGTTTGCGTTATTTCTTTTCCTCGTATCTAACGTGCTCGTATTTTGTTCGTGCAGGTGAGATGCCTCAGGCTCATGACCGCGTTGTGAGGAATACTCTTACGAGGAACAAGGCCGAAGCGGCTCCTCCAAAGTCTCGGTTTGCTGGTGCTCATGCTCCTCTTCCGGTGCAGTCTGCTGCGGGGACCTCTTCCTCTCCTACTCCTACTCCCCGTGGGTCTCCTATTCCTTTGACCGGTCGATCCAAGCGGCCAAGAATTACTGACGCTGTGGATCTCACTCGGGTACTTGAGAAAGAGAAGTTCGAGCTTCCTCCTTGTATCCTTGACAGGAAATTCTTCGAGGGGAACTCTCTGATCGTGCCTCGGGTGGAGTCTCTTCGCTTGGAAAGCATGGACCGCCCGAGCAAGAGGGCGTTGGTGGCTCAAGATGCTTCAGCTTTGGTTAGGATGCTTGAGATGGCGGCCGTTTACGCTGAAGGGGACTCCGCAACTGAGGCCGAACTTAATGATGCCCGTGCTACCATGGCGTCCCTCAAAGAAGAAGTCAAGGGTGCCGATGACGCTCGGAAGAAGGCCGAGAAGGAGGTAACTCAGTTAAAGAAGGAGAACTCCACGCTGGCGGCGGAGAAGAAAGTTGCTGAGGAGCTGGTCCAGCGGCTGAGGGTGGCCAATGTCCCTGGTGACGATGAGCCGGAAGATGTGAAGGAGTTAAATATGAGATCCGAGCTGGTTTCCCGTTTACTGACGGCCGAGGATGATGGTATTGCCGTCGCGGAGGAGTCTTTCGGAAATGCCGTGGCTCAACTGCGGGCGGTGAACCCTGAGCTTGACTTTTCTGTAGAGGGTACCCACTATCTGGCGCACTTTAAGGATGGCCGGATCGTCATGCCCGATGCTCTCCTTGAAGGGAATAACGAGGATCAGCCCGCGGAGGACCAGAGGCCTCAGTCCGAGCCTGCCGAGCACGTGGATGAGTGAGGAGTTTGTGTTTTTGAAGTTGTTGTAATCTGTCCAGCCTGCGTGCCGAGTAATTGCTTGTAATTTATTATTTTTGGGGGGCGTGGCCCCCGTTTGATGTAACTTAGTACAATCGTGGTCCTTGTGGCCACTTATTATGTTAAATTATTATATGTTTGATTCTGTTATCCGCATGACTTTACTTGCTTTTATTTTTTGCTAAGTGTTGTACTCATGCTCGTTGTGAATGTATGTCTGCCCGTGATTGGGAGTATTTGACTTGTGCAAATATTTAAGGGGGATTTCTCGTTTTAGATGTGTTCGACAGTGAGGGGAACTGGTCGAACGACCGGGGAATATCCTGGCGGGGGTGCGGAGCTCAGGTCGCGTTTGAGGCCTGAGTTCGCGGCGTGAACGTCCCATCGCGAGCTGGGGTTCTGCCAGTCATGGTACTTTGACGACAGCGATGCTCGATCGAGGACCGCTGTCGAGCAGTTACCCGACTCGTTACTGAGCGGGGTTCTGCTTTATTAGTATGCGACGCTTGTACCTAGACGTGCATAGTGGTCGGTAGCTGACGTTTGTCGTCGCGATGGGTCGAATCGAGAATTTAGTTGTAGTATTGTTTTAGCTTTTCAGCGTTCCATGGTCGAGCAAGTTCTTCCCAGGTGAGATGTTCTAGGTAGTAGGCCCCATTTTCCATTTTTGCTCGGACGCGATAGGGTCCTTCCCAGTTGGCTGCTAGTTTGCCTTCGCGAGAGTCTTTGTGGTTTCTTCTTAGAACAAGGCTTCCTACGTCGAACTCTCGTCGTATTACCTTGGCGTTGCGCCTGATGGTAATTTTTTGTTTTAGTGAGGCTTCGCGGAGGGCTGCCTCGATTCGGATTTCCTCGACGAGGTCGAGTTCTTCTCTCAACGATTCGTCATTCATCTCCTCATCTAGGGGCGACTCTGTCCTCCTGGAGGGCACATGAACTTCGACGGGGATTACAACTTCGGTCCCGTATGCTAGATGGAAAGGTGTTTCCCCGGTCGTTGAGTGTGGAGTTGTGCGGTATGCCCACAGTATGCTGTGCAGTTCCTCGACCCATGCCTTCTTTGTTTCATCCAGCCTTCGCTTGAGGCCTCGAAGAATGACTCAGTTGGCTGCTTCAGCCTGTCAGTTTGTTTGAGGGTGCTCTACGGATGCGAAGTGCTGCTTCGTGCCCAGTTGGGCGACGAAGTCTTGGAACTTCCTATCCGTGAATTGCGTCCCATTGTTCGTTACTATCGCTTGGGGGATGTCGAAACGTGAAAGGATGTTTCGTTTGTAGAAACGCAGGATGTTGAGGGCAGTTATCTTGGCTTGAGCCTCCGCTTATATCCATTTTGTGAAGTAGTCTACGCCCACTATTAGGTATTTGTTTTGACTTGATCCTACCACGAAGGGTCCTAGGATGTCTAGGCCCCACCAGGCGAATGGCCACGGGGAGGACATAACCTTGAGCTCGTTAGGCGGAGCCAGGTGCATGTCCCCGTGTCGTTGGCATTTATCGCATTTCTTCACGTGTTCTTTCGCGTCGTGTTGCATGGTCGGCCAGTAGTATCCTGCTCGGAGGGCCTTTCGAGCAAGGGACCTTCCGCCGAGATGTTGGGCGTTGATTCCCTCGTGGATTTCGTGCAGGATGTGTGCGACCATTTCCTCCTCGACACATTTGAGCAGTGGAATGGAGAATCCCCGCCTGTAGACTTTATCTTCGACCAAGACATAAGAGAAGGCTCTTCGCCTGACTATGCTGGCCTCCTTTGGGTCGAACGGAAGTTCGTCTTTTTTGAGATAGTTGTAGACTGGGGTCATCCAACAGTTGTTGTCGCCGATTACCTGCATGTCGAGGGTCGGGGAGGTCTTCTCGATGCTTGGTCGAGGAAGTACTTCCTGTATGACGGATTTGTTTCCGCCTTTCTTCTTTGTGCTAGCTAATTTGGATAGCACGTCTGCTCGCACGATATGTTCGCGGGGAACGTGTTTCACTTCCACTGTTGTGAACTTCGCCATCTCCTTCTTGACTAGGGCCAAGTATTCGGTCAGGTTGTCGTTTTTGGCTTGATATTCTCCCCGGACCTGGAGGGCCACGAGTTGTGAATCCGTGCAAATGACGACTTCTTATACGCCCAGGTCCTCGGCAAGGCGTAGCCCAGCGAGGAAGGCCTCGTACTCAGCCTGGTTGTTGGAGGTTGGGAAGGACAGGGTGAGTGATACTTCAACGATGATTCCTTCATCGCTTTCCAGTATGATGCCCGCACCGCTTCCTGCCGAGCTGGAGGCACCATCCACAAAAATGGTTCATTTGCGTGCTTCGCTCGCGGAGGAGTCTGCGAATGTCATTTCTGCGACGAAGTCTGCCAGAGCCTGGGCTTTAAGAGCTTTCCTGATTTCGTATTGAATGTCAAATTCGGATAGTTCTAGCGACCATTTGAGCATTCGACCGACCATATCTGGTCGTCCGAGCAGCTGCTTTATGGGTTGATCTGTTCGAATCACGATCGTGTGAGCCAAGAAGTAGTGTCTTAATCTTCTAGCTGCATTGATGAGGGCCAGTGCCACCTTCTCTATCTATTGGTATCTTAACTCTGGTCCTTGTAGCACTTTGCTCGTGAAATATATGGGTTTCTGCCCGTCAGGTGTCTGCGGATGAGAGTGGCGCTCACTGCTTTGGTTGCTACGGCCAGGTACAGGTATAATGTTTCGCCATTGTCCGGGCGAGAAAGGACCGGCGGCTCTGAGAGCGCTCGTTTCAGATGGAGAAGGGCCTTGTTACACTCCTCGGTCCATTTGAATGCTGCCTCCTTGCGGAGGAGTTTGAAGAATGGTAGGGCGTGCTGGGCGGACCTGGCCACGAAACGAGATAGTGACGCGAGCATTTCGTTGAGGGACTGGATGGATTTTTTGGACCTGGGCGTAGGAAACTCGGAGAATGCCCGGAATTTGTCGGGATTGGCTTCGATTCCTCGTTCCGTTAAGTAGAAGCCGAGGAATTTGCCTGCCCGGACACCGAACATGCACTTCTCTGGATTAAAACGCATTTTGTATTTCCTGGCCTGTTCGAAAACCTTCCTCAAATGGGCTGTATGATTGGTTTCATCGTGGGATTTTACGATCATGTCGTCCATGTAGACTTTGAGCATGTCGCCTATTTCTCCCCTGATTACTTTATTCATCATTCGTTGGTACATTGCTCCGGCGTTCTTCAGGCCGAAGGGCATTATGTTGTAGTAATAGTTGCCCGATTCGGTCATGAAGGCCGTATATATTTTGTCGGACATTGCCATCGGAATTTGATTATAGCCCAAGTAGGCGTCCATGAACGATAAAAGTTTAAAACCAGCCGAATTATCAACGAGTTTATCAATATTGGGGAAGGGGTAGGCATCCTTCGGGCATGCCTTATTGAGATCGGTGTAATCAATACACATGCGCCATTTTCCATTAGATTTTTTAACTAGTACAACGTTGGACAGCCAAGTGGTGTACTTGGCCTACGAAATGAATTTGGCCTCGAGGAGGTCCTTTACAGCTCTTTCAGCAGCCTTCATTTTCTCCAGAGACTGCTTTCTCCTACGTTGTGCTACAGCCTTGACGGCCGGGTCGATTGTCAGCTGGTGGCAGGCGACGGACGGATCCAAGTTGGGCATTTCGGCATCGCTCCATACGAAGAGGTCGGCATTCTCCCGGAGGCATGCTTTGAGCTGCTTCCTCACAATGTCGGACAAGTCTGCTCCAATCTTCACTCCCCGTTGGGGGTCTTCGCCGAACAGAACGATCTTGAAGTTGCCATCTGGGATAGGGCACATCGGATGGGAGCTGCTGCTGGACGATGTAGACGGGTTGGGAGAAGCTGCTCGTTCCTCCGGTTGGTCTTCATCGGGGAAGCGACTATCGAGGTCGATGAAGTCGACCTGGGGTAGAGGCTTGGCTTCCTCAGAGCTGCTTGGCAATGCTGGCTTGCTCGACACTTTTGGCTTGGACGTAATGGCGTTGAGCCCCTTTGTAGCTGCCTCAAAACACCGTCGTGCAGTTTCGATGTCGCCGTGGAGGGTGGCGACCATTCCCTTTGAAGTGTAATACTTCATCTTCAGGTGGACTGTTGAGGGCACCGCTACCAACTCGGCCAGAGTTGGCCTTCCGAAAATGCACTGGTAAAGCGACGGGCAGTCGATTACCAGAAATTGCACCTTGATGGATCTAGCTGTCTCAGCTGATCCGAAGATCACGATCAGTTCGACGTATCCCCATGGCTTGGTCACTGACCCGTTGAATCCCTGTAAATCAGACCCTACATAGGGGGTAAGGTGTGATTCGTCCAGTTGAAGTGTTGAAAACAACTGGGAGTACATGATGTCGACCGAGCTACCCTGGTCGACGAGTATTCTGTGAACGTCGAAGTTCGCCATTCGGGCTCTGACGAGCAAAGGTATGCTTGAGTTCGGGGAACCCTCGAGGAGCTCCTCCCAGTAGAAGGTGATGGGGACGGAGCCCTTCTGGGCCTGAACGAGCGTGGTCACCTTGTTGGAGCTTGTGTTGATCAGGTGCTCGAACTTTCGTTTCACGGAGCCCACAGTGACTTTGTTGAAACCCCCGCCAGAGATGACCATGGCAGAGGGAAATGTCTCTCACGGGCCGTTGGCCGCGAAATAAGCAGGGGCACTGAGCCCGTCCGGGACGTAGAAGTTCTCTGGTCGTGATATGGACACAGCGACCTGTACATTGGCGTCTTCCAAGGAGGGTACCTCCTCCTCTATCTTCTTGGACTCCTGGACGTCCTGCCGAGGAGTGTCCTTCTTCTTCGCGAACTATTTCAGGTGGCCGTCCCTGATCAGTATCTCAATGGCATCCTTCAGATGGATGCAGTCCTCTGTAGTGTGGTCGTGACTCTTATGGAAACGGTAGTATTTTGATTTGTCCATGTTTGGTCTGTTTGGCAGTTGCTTGGGGAACCAGACCCCTGCCTGCTTGAACTCCGAATTGGCACATTCGGACAATATCTTTTCCCTGGAGACACTCAGGGGGTGTAGTCATGGAACCGCCCGGAGGGTCCCTTGTTGTCACGGGAGTCACGAGGACGGTCCTCGCGCCTCCGTTCTCCCCGACGAGATGTCGAGGCTTCCTCTCCTCTGGATGCTCGAGCATTCTCCTGATGGCGTGATGCTCGGACGTTGCTGGCCGCAACCTTCTCTTTGTACCGAATGTGTGATTGGGCTTTGAGGAGGAGGGCGTCTAAGTTCCTCGGTGGTGCGAGGCCAATGGCTTTAGAAAACTCGGAGCCTGGGTGGAGCCTTTGCTCGAGCAGAAACTTCTTCATTTCGTCCGTTGTAGGGACCTGTACAGCTTCCTTGTTGAACCTCTCGATATATGCGCAGAGAGGTTCGTCTTTTCCTTGAATTATGGCCCCAAGGGAGGCCTCAGTTTTGGGGTGGCGGCGAGATGTTGTGAAGTGCCGTGAGAACATCCTGTCCAGTTGTCTCCATGAGGTAATGGACTTGTCGGGCAGTTGCTTGTACCATGTCATCGCTCCCTTTCGGAGTGTGGTCGGGAACAGTCGGCATTTGATGGCGCCTCGTGCCCCGTGGTAGTCTAACAGCGCATCGATGTTCTCGATGTGCTCGTCGGGGTCAGTGGTTCCGTCGTACGTACCTAGTGACGGGGGTTTCTCCAAGCCTTTTGGGAGATGGGTAGCCAAGATCTCCTAGGACAGTGGGCCGCGAGGCTCGTCGTCGCTGTTAGAACTGGTGTATGATGGGGACCGAAGGGGATGCTCGTGGCGGCGGTTCCTCCGGGGAGAAGGGGAGCGGTTCCTTCGCGGAGAAGGTGAGCGGTTCCTTCGAGGAAAAGGTGAGCGGGCCCGGCCTTTAGACTTGACCGGGGGAGATTGCTCGTTCCTTCGAGTCGTCTTGTGGTCGTGAACGTGCTGGTCACGCGGGGAGATCTGGTTGCGCTTTCGGGCTGCGCGAGAATCAGGCTCTTGGCGCAGTCTTCGGTCGATGTCTCTCCGAGGCTGCGGGCTCCTTGATCGTCGCTGGTTCCTCCGCGGAGGAGGGGATCTTGGACGGCTGGACTCTTCTAACGCCCCGATCCTCTCGTTTTGCTGTAGGATCGGGGTGTTGGTTTTATTGATCGCCTCCAGGAGGGCCGCCACGGCCGAGTCGGCGTTGGGCGGAACAGGAACGGGTTGGACGTCAAGTGAAGGCTGATCGTTGTTGTGATCTACAGGAGTAAGGGAAGGAGAAGCGGTGGCTCCGTCCCTGAGGAAACGGGTATCTCGAAGGAGAGATGAATGGCCGTCAATGTCAGATTTGCTGACGGGGAGGATGGTGGTTTGGAGAGCATCCTTGGTGCGATCTTGGGAGGTCATGATCGTGATGATCTTTGAGAATTGTTTTGATCTTCGGTTTCCGAGGAAAGAAAGATGGGGAGAACAATGGTTCCCACAGACGACGCCACTGATCGTGAAGGCGAATCAGATCTTGTAGAAGTGGGCCACCAAGTGCGTCAGGGATGCTGGTCGTATGGAGAGGAGGGGGTGTACCTGCAAGGTACTCCGACGCTCAAGTAAGAAAGGGTCAGAGTATAGAGCCCCCAGCGCGTGGCCAACGGTCCTATTTTTGGGACAAAATAACCGTTTTCCCGAAGAATAGGTAACTGTCCAACTAGCCGTTATGTCGGGCAAGGGTGCCCAAAACTAGCCGTTATGTCGGGCATAAGCGTGGTTTCGGGCATCTGCCCTTACTGTTCGGGGAGCAGTGAAGCCGTGCGTGACGGGAAGTAACTCCAGGGAGGAGCGATGTGTTCCTTGCCCGGTTGGAGGGCAGAAAGGTAACTTTCTCCCCCTTCGTGGATTGGACTTAGGCAATTTGGGCCGCTCTAGAGCAGAAGCAGATTGGGCCATGTCTAGCCATTGGTCCAGTCCAGAACACAAATAAAAATAAAAATAATGATAAATTTTAAATTTAAACTTTTAAAATATTATTATTATTATTATTATTATTATTATTATTATTATTATTATTATTATTATATAGTAACAATTATTATTATTTTTCCTTAGAATTATTAAATCTTTTTAAAAAAATGAGTAAACACATTAAATTCTAAAATTACCCAGTAAATATGACTGTTTGATTTCTAAATAAATAAAATATTAATAATAATTACATAGTGATATTTTCTCAAATTTATAAAATATAAATATTTGGTATTTTTTTTTATTAGTTGTTTTAAAAATATTAATATTTACATAAAATATATTGTTTAAAAATATTAAACTACACTTATATTGATATTGATGTGTAATCTGTAAATTTTTTTTTTACAATTTGTATAAATCAATAATTCAAATGATATTTTATTTAAAGCATTATAACTAATTATTTTAATGTGTAACGTTTTTATATTACTAGAGCTAATTATAACTAATTTATTTTAAAGCATTATAACTAATTCATTTTAAATCATTATAACTAATAATTTTATGAGTAACGTTTTTAAAATTTTAAATATAATTCATTTTATTTACTATTATATTTATAACAGACTAATAATTTACAACTATTGAGTATAACTTCTATAGTAAATTATATCGAAAATAAAACGGTCCCCCCATTAAATATTTTTATTGTGTAAAATATAATTTGTGTTGTTATTCATAATGACAATTTTTTTAACCTTTTCAATTTCTTCCATTAATAAAAAGTTTTATTCAATATAAATAGATTACATCTGCCACCCAATTCATATAGAATTGAGATATGCTTTTTCTTTTGTATTGATATTTTGATCACTTTTCCTGAACTCTCACTTATGTTTTAAATATTTTTTAATTTATGTTACAGGCTAATGACTTTGATTTATGTTGCAGGTTAATGACTCAACTTAATCTATCCTATCAATTATTTAAATATTTTATCTATGGTGTTTTGTAATAATTTGTTTTGAGCATCAATATAATATTTCATTATCTACTTTTATACTTTTCTTTTCTGTTTATTGTTTATTTGAATATAATTATTTTTATTATGTGAACGAAAAAGAAGACGTAAAGAAAACTCCTATTATTTCTACTTTTGCGTCCTTATTACTTTAAAATCCCTGTTACTTAAAAAATTTTAAATAAAATTTATACTATTTATATAAATATTATAATTGATCGTGAAGGCGGGATCAGATCCTGTAGAAGTCGGCCACCAAGTGTGTCAGGGATGCTGGTCGTATGGAGAGGGGGGTGTACCTGCAAGGTACTCCGACGCTCAAGTAAGGAAGGGCCAGAGAAAATGGGCAAGTACAAAGTATGAGTTCTTAGGGTGAATATTGGATATCTGACCCTCTCGTTGAGAGGGTTTATATAGAGCCCCCAGCGCGAGGCCAACGATCCTATTTTCGGGGCGAAATAACCGTTTTCCCGAAGAATAGGTAACTGCCCCAACTAGCCATTATGTCGGGCAGGGATGCCCGAAACTAGCCGTTATGTCGGGCATAAGCGTGGTTTCGGGCATCTGCCCTTACTGTTCGGGGAGCAGTGAAGCCGTGCGTGACGGGCAGTAACTCTGGGGAAGAGCGATGTGTTCCTTGCCCGGTTGGAGGGCAGAAAGGTAACTTTCTCCCCTTCGTGGATTGGACTTAGGCAATTTGGGCCGCTCTGGAGCAGAAGCGGATTGGGCCATGTCTAGCCATTAGTCCAGTCCAGAACAATAATAATTAAAAAATGTAATTGATGAAGTAGATATTAATATACCAAATAATTGTTTAAACTACATTTTTTTCTGTTTTGTAACTTCCATTATATGATAATAATAAGTAGAATAACAATGAATTGAAATTAATAAATGACTTGAAACACCTTTAAAATATGAAAAAATGAATAATAAAGATAGAGAAAGCTTACAGAATTAAATTTAAAATAATATCATAATAATAATAATAATTTAAAAATATCATTGATAAAATAATATATAAATATGATACATAAATCTTTAAACTATATTTTGTTTTACTATTCCGTAATTTTAATATTTAGTTACGATTATTTACTCACTTAATATATTGATATAAATTTCGATTAATATTTTAATTAGTTATTATTTTTATTTTAGTTATTATTTTACGCATAATCACGTCACATGTATATAAATATGTTATATTAATTTATATTTTTTATATTTTATAGTAATAATAATGAATAAAATAGAAATGAATTGAAATTAATAAATACACTGAAATTCATGAAAAATAAAAAGTAAAAGATATTGAAAGGTTATAAAATAAGAGTAGATAAAATATCACAAAAATAATAATTTAGAAATTTAATTATAAAATAAATATATTAATATACCTAATAAATATTTGAGCTACACCTTTTTATATTGTGTAACTACTATAATTTAATTATGGCAATTCACTCATTTATTATATTGATATAAATGTTAATTAATAATTTGATTGATTATTATTTTCGTTATTTATTGTTGTTCTATTCATGTTTACGTGTGTGTGTGTGTATATATATATATATATATATATATATATATATATATATATATATATATATATATATATATATATATATATATATATAATTTTTGTTAGTCTCATATTCTAATTATTTTTATAATTTTTTATTGGTTGATATAGATATGATTTTTTTTCATGTGAATCAAAAGAAGGTGATGATGAAATTCTACTATGTTATTGTTTCTTGGAAGTCTAATATAAATTAAGGTAAGTACATGTTAGGAGTGTTCGCGGTTCGGTTTGGATCGGTTTTGTAGCAAAATGTCATCCGATCCAAAGATATATTTACTAGCGGTTTGGTTCAGTTTTGGATGATTGGTTATAAAAATTAGATTCGATTCGATCCAATTTCTTGCGGTTTGATTTGAATCGGTTTTTTGGATATCCACATTACAAATTATAATTTTATTAATATTGTAAAAACACTAATAAATAATAAAATTTATATAATATATAACATATGAAATAAATGAAATAATAAAAGTTAATATTACAAAATGATAATGATCAGTTGTGATTGAAACAAATGAAATAATAAAAATTAATAGATTAAATCAAACTAATAAATAGTATTTTATAAAAAAATATCAACTAATAATAAATTAGTACAATGTATTATACTAATAAAAAATCAATAAGTATAAAAATATATACATGCGGTTCGGTTTGGTTTGGATCGGTTTTGAAAAATCAATCCGAAATCTGATCCGAACCGATCGATTTTTATAAAATAACATCCAGACACATCTAATAGTTTTCGGTTTTTTGCGATTTTCGGTTTTTTTGGATCGGTTTGCGGTTTTTATTTGGATTGGTTTGGATTTGAACACCCTTAGTACATGTCCATAGGCCTATTATTTTCCTCATTTAAAATTCTTCTTTTTATTGATATACCTTTTTGTTAGTGGGTTATTCTACATTTCTTTATCATTTTTGTATTGGTTAACATAAGTATAACTATTTTTTCACATGAAACAGGAGTACAAGATATACGAGACTTTTACTTTTTTTTTAATTCTTGCATCATTCCTGCTCTGGAGGTCTATGAGATTGTTGTTGACATAAATACATCTATTTTTATTTCTAATATTTTTTCATTTCTATGACATTACTATTGTTACAATTATATTCATTTGTACTAAAATTAATTTAAATTATAAGTTAAATGTTAAACTTAATATAGTTCAAGTAGTCATATTTTTATACTCATAATGTTTAAAAATAACTTACTTATTTTAATATATAAATGTAACCATAGTAGATCTTCTGATAACCTAAAAAACAATAATATAAAACACTTTTTGTATTATTGTTTCCCATTAAAAAATTAATAGTATAATTGCAAACATAATCTAAACGGTCTACAAAATAATATAAAAAATTAAATATCAACTATTATAAAATATTGTAATTTTATTTCTAATATACCCGTGCGGAGCACAGGTGGGCATTCTAGTTTACATTATGTCTTTTACGTTTCTGATAGAAAATATAGTTTTTGTAATCTTGTCAAAATATAAAAATATCAATGGAAACAATATAAAATTTTCTTATCACATGTAATTGTTGTTGGCACAATGTATACTACACAATGATTTTTAGTCTAACAAAACGGTGCCGTTAGAGGATTTTTTATTCTTTCAACAAGGAAATATTAGGCGACTATATTTGATATTAGGTGTATTTAATTTGTATTTTTTAGTTTTTTTACTTGAAAGGAATCAACTATTTTAGTTTATGCGTATTGCAGAAAATTTGCAACTTGATCCAGAAATTAAAGGAATTTCAAACAAAATTCCAAAAGCGCTTTAGTGTAGCTAAATAACTAGAAAAAATATGTCATTACACAATTCTAGTACTAGTGAATCACCTAAAACAAATCTCACCTATGCATACTGATCTTGACGGCTGATCAAAACTTGAAGTAGGCCAAGAATGACGTCTGTGATGTTAGGTGTGTGAGATGAGGATGGGGTGTACCTACAAGGCACTCCGATGCCAAAATAAGAATCGGGATAGGAGAAAGGCAAGTACAAAATTATGTATTTCGTAGGATGATTTTAAATAACTGACCCTCTCAAATGAGAGGGTTTTTATAGTGCCCCCAATGCGTGGCCAACGGTCCCTATTTTCGGGGCGAGATAACTATTTCTCGAAGAATAGGTAACTGCTAGAAACTAGCCGTTAGGACGGGCAAAGGTGCCTGAAACTAGTCGTTGCTACGGAAAAAGATGTAGTTCCGGGCACGGGCGTCGTGACTGTTTCTGGATGGTGGAGCCGTGCATGACGGGCATGAATTACCGGGGAGGAGCAGGTGACCCTGGGGGTCGTCCGAGCATATTTGCTCGGTAAAGGGGGGGGGGGGCAGAAAGGTAAAAGTTGCCCCCAATTGGCTGAACCTAGACAATTAGGCCGTTCTGGGAGCAGAAGTGGATTGGGTCATGCCTAGTCATTGGTCTAGTCCGGAACAGGAGCCCCCCAAGTCGTTGTGCCGAGTATGAGAGTGATGACTTAAGGGTAGTTCGCAGTCCCGGAAAGATCGGGAAGGGGTTGTCGCTTGCCAATGAGGTGGAGTTGTTTTACGATGCCCGGGGGAGTTGGTGCCCGCAGGACACGTAACGTTGTTTGGTGTGCCCGGTGTACGGAGAGCCCAACGGTTGATGTGATCTGAAGAGGTTGGACGCCACGTGTGCCTCGAGCCTTGTGCTACATTAAATGCGTCATAATGGCTAGGCTAGGGTCATGATGATGCCCCTAGCCACGCGTGCTCGTACACGTGTCTTCAGAATGCCTATAAATAGAGGGAGAAGTTGCTCATTTGCACTTTTCGCTTCTCTCTCCTCCTTCACTCATCTATTTGAGTTCTCTAGTTCGTCGTCGTTCAAGCCGTCGTCAAGCGCCGTTCCGCCGCCGTACGAGCTCCGAGTACCGTCTTCGACCCTTTGAAACTTCCTCGACCACGTAAATTGTTCATCTCTACTCTAGTTTATAGCTTTTTTGCTTCCTGTTTTGCTAGAATGCATGCGGTTAGGACGATTCTAGGTAGTACAGTAACAGTTTCCAGTGACTGTTGGTGGTAGACGGTGGTTTGGCCACTTTCTGCTGCTGTCGTGGTCGCCGAAGCTTTAGGAGGCCATAGATTTAGGTTGTTTTTGACGCCGTTGCGACGACGAGCGTGCGCGTTACCGGCGGAGCTCATGAATTTTTCGGTGTACCTATGAATTTTTCGGCGGGTTCATAAATTTTCTGGTGGAGCTTCAAATGGAATTCTGGGTAGTGAACCTGGGAGAATCTCCCTGTGCGTGTAAAAGGGTTGCCCCAGGAAACTCCTCGCGCAATACTTGTGCCATCTGATTAGAGCTTAGGCCGGGGATGTCGTCCTCGGCCCTTCGCGCGCCCTTTCACTTGACTAGCGGTGGAAGGGTGGATTTGATTTTATCATCGAATTCACTTTTGTCCTCTGCTTTTTAGGTGAAAAAGATGGCCCGCGAACCTGATCAAGAGATTCTTATAGACTCGTCCGAGGAGAGCTCCTCGGAGAGCAGCGACACAAAAGTTTTGGCCAGTCCCATGATGTCGGCGAGACTCCCCCTAAGAGGACCTCCGCGAAGGAGTGGACAGTCGCAGAGCCTGCAGAACATGTCTCTGTTTTTGCCTCGTTTACTGGGGATGCCTTCATGACCATGGAGTCTGAAGGAGAGTCGAAGGTGCACTTTCCGGGTGAAGACGACCATATATGTACGAATTATAGGGAAAGGTTCCCGATGTACGAGTACGTCTTCATGGACATTGGGCTGAGGCTGCCCTTCACCGACTTCCAGAGTTCTGTCTTCGTGTAATTGGATCTGGCCCCCTCACAGCTGCATCCCAACTCCTTAGCGTTTATCCGTGTGTTCGAGCTGACGTGTGAGTTCCTGAAAATAGGAGCTGTAACACCCTTCTACCCAACAAGCATTCACGATAAATACAAACAAATATATCAGAGTAAAATCCCAAAAGGACGTCATATTTTATCATAAAACATCAAATGGTAACATCCTGCTCCGTAACACGGGTTATAATCATCAAAATTAAATCATTTACTATGCAACGGAAAACTCCAAAACATAAACATCATAAGCTATAACATAAAAAGGTTTTTAAAACAACCTTAAAAAGCATCATAACATCATCAAATAAAATAACACTATGGTTCGACTCAAACGTCCCGACCCGATGTTACATATCAGAGCAAGACCCTCTACTCGACCAAAATAATCAAAAGTACTTTAAGTAAGCAAGCTCTTCATGCACCAAAAAGCTAAACCTGATCACCTACATGTTACCCACGTGGAGGTAACATTCAAATAGGCAGGGTGAGTAATCATAAACCATTATACAAGATATAAGATAATAAATAATAAAGTAGCATGCTTCGTAATAAAACAACATCGTCATTATACATCATCATCATCATACATCATGGAAATCATGTCACCAACATCATTCATTCACAATCATGCAATGCCCCATAATAAGAACTACACAACACAGACTCATGCATGTGGTACCAATTCGTCATGTTTGATGGACACTGAGCCATCACCCTCAAAATATCCCCACAACAGGATCGATTCTACACAAGAACCGGGGCAACCTCATACACTCCAATCCACACAATGGGATTGAAGCCACCACTGGACCGAAGTCCTAAAATCGTCACTGGACCGAAGTCCTAGAATGCTATGAATGCATGATGCAAACGTCATAATCGTCATCGTCATAAAATCATCACATTGCATCATCATTCATAAAAATCTCATTAAGCATCATGGTCACGCATCATTATATACATCAAAAAAACGTCATAATATGTCACAAACATCATGTTAATCTCGTCATCATCATGCACTAAAAGTCATCATAAAACATCAAGACACAAAGCATCACAAGATAGGAAAGAAAAAACTTAAAACGAACCCACTGCGCCTGCTCGCCTGGAGCTTGCGCGGCGAAGCAGATCGCTTACCTGGGTTTTGCCCGATGAAGCAGGGGCTAAACATCTTCCCTATACAAAATCCAGAAACTCCACTTTCACTCTCCCTTCGCTAATATTTTCTCCCGGCGAAGCAGCTCGCTCGCCTGGTCTTCGCCCTACGAAGCAGGGGCGAATACCACACTCTCATACAAAATCTAGTAGCACCCTTTTTCCACCTTCCCTTCGCTTCCATTTCTGCCCGGTGAGGTTGGGACGAATTCGCTTCGCCCGGCGTGCTGGGAATTTCGCCTGGCGAACACGTACGCACAACAACTTCTCACTTGCGATTATGCACTATCTCAGACCCTAAGAGGTCTGCAATTCCAGCACCAAACTAACCAGTTTTCATCAGAATTCATCATAGAACAACACATCAATAACAATACATCAAGATAGGTTTATTCCTAACATCGAATACGTCCCAAAAACTCGAATTCCGACATGAACTCATCAAATTCCCGGAAAACCTACTACCTACATACTTCTACACCTATATCAATTGTAATGATGAATAATACTCCCCATACCTTAGAAAAATGCTTCTGATTCCTCCTCTCTGAGTTCTTCCGAAACTTCTCTAAACCCTAGCTTTCTCCTCCCTTTTCTTCAGAGCTTCTCTAACTTTCACGATTGCACAAACTGACTTCTCATTCTCCCCTTTTCCCTTAAGTCACTAATACCCTTTGGACCCTTAATATGATTTTCCAACATTGTCCTCACTTATTCTCGCACAATTACCACTTAGCCCTTCCTTTTATTTTAAAATAATAATAATAATTTAAATAACATTGTCACATTATTCCATCAGTATTATTATCGAAATAATCCCTAATAAACCATATACTCCTAACTTCATCAATACACCCTTAACATCGTCAATACCCCACAACATAAATCATCAGACATCACAATAATTCACCAAAGTACCAATATTTAAAATAAACCAATTAAATAAATATTCTCCTGATTTCAGGGTGTTACAACTCTCCCCCAATTAAAAAAATTTCGTCCTAAAAAATTACCTGAAGAAAATAGAGTCGGATACGACTCCTTCATCTGATCCTCGCGCTCCCAAGTCCAACTCCCACCAGCTGGTCCACCCTATAACACCTTCACCAGAGATATATCTTTACCCCGTAGTTGATTCATTTCTTTTCCATCTATTCGCATAGGTAATGCTTCAACGACCAGATTATCTCTCACATGTACGTCATCCATCTGAATCACATGCGATGGATCCGAAATGTACTTCCTCAACTGAGACACATGGAACACATCATGTAAATTCACAAGCGACGGCGGTAAAGCAATCTGATAGGCTACCTCCCCTATTGTAACATCCCACTTTCCCATTTTTAAAAATAAATCAAAGTATTAAAGATAAATCAGAGTTTTCACCAAGTGGAATGTCACATTAAGAGCCAATAAAACAAATCTCCTTTATTTTAATAAAATCAAACAGCGGAAATTTTATTCAATTATTCGATTTACGACCATCTGCCAATAACACCAAAACTCCACATAAAATCGTGGTTCACCATAATGTTCATAAAAAATAAAGATACGTAACAAAAAGAATAACAAATAACAAAATGAATGAAATCCCCAAAATCCCGTGTTACGTATCAGAGCACTCCTATGGACTCGATCAACAACACCAATATCCAAGCTATCTAAGTACCTGGATTATCTGTACTTCCGAAGAAGCACAGACACAACAACAACAAAGGGGTGAGAAATCACATTCAATATTATCGGTGAATAAATAAATGATAACAACGTAGCATTCACATATATAAGTCAACAACACACCAACATGACCTACTGTCCAATATCATCAACAACATCAAATAATAATGTAATGTAATGCAACACGACACCATGCATGCGGTACCGACTCAGTGGTTCATTCAATCGAACCCCGGATAGATCACATACACCTCTACTTGGCAATGATCTATCCCCCACCATTCTCCATATAGGAGTACAGATGAATCACATACACTCCTCCTGAGCAATGATTCATCCCACCAATCACCATGAATATGCAAGACTCAACTATGCACAACAAAACATGTATACAAGCGTAAATACATGCACACGATCCTCCTGATCACATCATACATATCATCAACACCATCGTCATGTAATTTGATTTATATACACCAAACACCCAATTAATTAATTAATTAATTAAAATTATTAAAATTAATATTTTCATCACCCATGTCTTATTTCTCAGCACCTGACACCTATTCCCAACCTCTCAAACTAAGAGAAAACAATTCCGAAGCGAAGACGGAAAAGAAATCGCAAAAATATGAAATCTTGCACCACTGCTGTCCATACGCATATTGACCTGAGTCATACGCGTATGACTTGCTCCCTCGCCCTTCCTTACGCGTATGCCCCCATCTGATACACGTAAGGCCTCCTGCCCCGCCCTGCCATACGCGTATTGCCCAACTTCATACGCGTATGGGCAGAGACCCATTTTTCCTTCAATTTCCAACTCTCAGATCTACATACGCGTATGGCTATTCCGTACGCGTATTGCCTTGCCAATCATACGGGTACCAACCGCGTATGGGCAGAGGGCCATGCCAAACCCTCCCCTTACGCGTAAGGCTCCCTTTCCTTGACTCCCATACGCGTATGGCCTAGCCTCATACGCGTATGGCCAGATCCATTACACAAATCACCAGAGGCCTCACCATTCTGCACTCTGCTACAATTTCCACACTTCTTCACTTCCAACCAGTCCTATAATCGTTTCTACATGAATTTTAGGTCCAATATTCATCTTTTCTCTTGTACCTAGAATTACTACATGTATTACAGGTCTATAATCTCAAATCGTTCTCCCAATTTGAATAAAAAACAATAGATCCGTAACAGATGTTCACACAACAGCATCAACAACAAGAATTCATGGAAACACACATCAGTTCATGCACGATTTCAGAATCATAACAGGCATATACAACAGATCAACAACACAACAGCTTGCATACAAATTCCTACGGGGTTAAGGACTCTCCACTACCCTATCATGAATGAATCACCAATATTAAACCCGTTTCTCCCCCTTACCTCGAATTTTTCAGAAATCTGGAAAAAAATTGAGAAGAAATCTTTGCCCTAGCACCCCTTCTTCTTCCTTGTTCTTCTTTCTCTCTTTTTCTTGTTTTTCGTGAAATTAACCTCCTCTCCACTAAACCTCTCTAATTCCCCTTAATTAGATTTTTAATTAAATTTTCTTAATAATAATAATAATAATAATAATATTCTCATTATTTTATCTTTACTAAATGCATCTCTTAATTATCTAATATTAATTTACTACTCCAACACCTCTATTAAAGATATACCTTCCCCTGCACTCAACCGCACACCCTTAACAAAGCCCAACAAACAGAAATAATAACACGACGATTAATAATTTAAGTTGGGGTGTTACAACTCTCCCCCACTTAAATTATTTTTGTCCTCGAAAATATAACGGAAATGAATCACTCCGGGTACAACTCTCACGTTCGACAACCAACAATCATACCAACAAAAGGTACACCATGAATAACACAAACTAACAGACGACCTTGCTAACAGCAACTACAACAATGACAAGATGCAATGCCCACACAATGCCCTTGACGACTAATTCACGACCCAAAGAATACTCAAGTTACGAACACGCAAAGATCGTTACCCTCACCATAGGTAACCCTCTCCTAATTCCCCACCATAGGAATTAGCCACTCGCACTCGAACCATCACCATAGGCAATGAGGCAACAACAAAAACAAGAACATAAAGTTCCACGACACAACATCGTTTCAACAACCTCTACATAACCATGATATCAACATCCTTGTCACACAATATTATTACAACAATGCTATAATTCACCAATCAACATAAGACTAAAACATTCATCTACTTAATAGTCCAAGAATAATATTTAACCTTTTCTACTTCCATTCTGAAACGTCCAATGGTCTCATCGCTCCTACATATTTCCACTATTCAACCTATGAACTCTTACCAGTTACGCACACACATACGAAAGGTATCATATCACGCTTTCGATGCGCACTGTGATTACTCGCAACAATCAAATTTACCAAAGTCATATCCAACTTTTGACTCTCTCTAATCTTCACCAGAAAAATCATAGTTCATTACCAATATACCCAACCTCACACTCTGCTGTGTTATCTCACACACCAGACTTAAGTCTCTGAACTGCTCAAATAATTCTAATCCATCTGGCCATCAAAACAGACATGTATAAAAACTTCCAACTTAACTCATCTGGCACGACATTAACTTCTCCAATAGGATAATTCTAGCTAAGGTCATAACTCATCCGGAATCTCAACCGTCCTCGTTGTCTCATACTCTATCATTTTCGACCAAACAGGTACTCAATATTCTTGTGATTACTAAACAATTTGAACTCAAAACCATAAAAATAATATTGCTAGATCCTCAACACAAAAATAACCGCAGCCATCTTGAAATCATGAATTCTCAATTGTCGTAAAGCATAAGCGACGACTTTACCATCCTACATTAACACACCGACTAAATTCATCATGGACACATTCCAATACCTCACAGTGGTTTATTAGGATCACGAAGAAGCAAAACTAGAGCCGCAAACAAATTCTACTTTAGCCCTCTCAAACTTCTTCACAATGAACATCCAAAGCAGACGACTTACCCCTTGTAAGTCAACTGAAGTAACAAAAATTCTAACTTGGAAAAGCCTTCCATAACCTCCGGTAATAACCAACTAAAGTCCAAAAGCTTCTAATCACCTTAATCGACTTCGGAGCCTCTCATTGTAGAACTGCATCTACTTCCGATGGATCCATAACAATACTATAACATATCCAAGAAAACTAACCTTTTTAACCAAAATCCTCACTTGAATAATTTAGCATACAAATCTCTTTCGTTTCAACACTTGCAACTCAATTTTCAAACACCCTACAAATTCTCCTTCTGATTTAATAATAGATCCGAATATTCCTAATGAACACCACCTTGAACTTATCCAATTAAGTATGGAATATACGATTCATATACTACACAAACATTCCAGACGCATTACTAACACTGCACAACATCATTGTACATTGTAATGCTCAACCACATTCCAAAAGATACAAATCCTTAAAGTCTTTGAACAATCTTTCACTAGGTAGCCCTAATACTAATATCCAAGATTCCATCCGAAAACACCTCTGGAAATCACGAGCAACTGGCAGCCCTTTACTGTGGCTTTCCTGTCAATTCTAGAACGATACTATCACAAACGTAGCAAACATCTTGGTTTCATCGCCTAAGAGTTTTTCCCTCAGAGACATCCCGACCTGACCAATTTACCAAAACCTCTAATCCGCCTCATTTTCTGATATAAGAATCTTCAATAATGACCTACTAAGCCCAAGACACTCTTAATCTCCGTCACTGTCTTCAAAGGTTTTCCACCGAAGCACTGCCCTAATTTCCCGATGGATCTACCACAATACCCTCACCAAAAATAACTTGTTCCAATAAACCCACCGTTTACAATCAAAACTCCCAATTCGAAACTTGCGAACAATTCATTATCCTTATGCACCTACAAAACAATTCTCATATGCTCTGCGTGATCTTCCTCCGATTTGGGATACTCAAATATCATCAACAAATCCTGACGGTTTAATTCATATACTCCACAAATACACCCTGCATCTACTTTCCGTACAGAGTCATTGACATCAGACTCGTACCAAGTGTTGGATCAATAATCACCTCTATCTTCTTAACGTGCCTATGATCCACTTATCTCGCCTGAAAATAAATCCAAAAAAAAAGTTCACAAACAACCAGAAACTCGACACGTGCAACTTCACTACTAACTCGTCACAACGCGAACGTTAATACACTGAGGCTTCGCATGATAAATATTCACCCGTTCGCTCAGCACACAATAATACCAGTTCCCTACCATTATCCAATTCGGATCCATACCTCAGAAAGACATCAAGGATTACCCAACACCGGCATCTCTCTAGCCATCACCTTGTTCTCTACTCCTTGACAAACAATCACTAACCATACCTGATTGTCCCTCCTCGGAGATATTCTTCAACTTGACCGACAAGTACTTCTCTTCTACATCCTCTTTTAGATAATAAAGATCTCTACCGACTCAACACAACCATCTTCCACATCCCCTGCTATCTTAACCGTCAAGGTGCATCTATCCCTTCATCTTGATTTCTGACTACTATCAACAAGAGATTGAGGCTGATCAGTTCCCCAATTTGTTCATAGATAGCTGATCATCCTGATGAAGTATAGACCTTTCCTTACCAACTATGATAGCACTCCAATACTCCCCGATTCATCCTTCCATAGTGGAAGCACCCTAGAGGAGCACCAGCTTCTCCCCCACTTATCTCATCCTCAACTCCTGTAAACAAGCGGTTAGAAAACAAACAGTACCGACCGTGTTCTACACACGTGTCGTGTACCAAGACACGGACTATACTAAACAACCTGGCCGGATGGACCGACCTGCTCTGATACCAATTGTAACACCCCACTTTCCCATTTTTAAAAATAAATCAAAGTATTAAAGATAAATCAGAGTTTTCACCAAGTGGAATGTCACATTAAGAGCCAACAAAACAAATCTCCTTTATTTTAATAAAATCAAACAGCGGAAATTTTATTCAATTATTCGATTTACGGCCATCTGCCAATAACACTAAAACTCCACATAAAATCGTGGTTCACCATAATGTTCATCAAAAATAAAGATACGTAACAAAAAGAATAACAAATAACAAAATGAATGAAATCCCCAAAATCCCGTGTTACGTATCAGAACACTCATATGGACTCAATTAATAACACCAATATCCAAGCTATCTAAGTACCTGGATTATCTGTACTTCTGAAGAAGCACAGACACAACAACAACAAAGGGGTGAGAAATCACATTCAATATTATCGGTGAATAAATACATGATAATAAGTTAGCATTCACATATATAAGTCACCAACACACCAACACGACCTACTGTCCAATATCATCAACAACATCAAATATTGGTAATGCAACACGACACCATGCATGCGGTACCGACTCAGTAGTTCATTCAATCGAACCCCAGATAGATCACATACACCTCTACTTGGCAATGATCTATCCCCCACTATTCTCCATATAGGAGTACGGATGAATCACATACACTCCTCCTGAGCAATGATTCATCCCACCAATCACCATGAATATGCAAGACTTAACTATGCATAACAAACATGTATACAAGCGTAAATACATGCACACGATCCTCCTGATCACATCATACATATCATCAACACCATCGTCATGTAATTTGATTCATATACACCAAACACCCAATTAATTAATTAATTAATTAAAATTATTAAAATTAATAGTCTCATCACCCATGTCTTATTTCTCAGCACCTGGCACCTATTCCCAACCTCTCAAACTAAGAGAAAAAAATTCCGATGCGAAGACGGAAAAGAAATCGCAAAAATATGAAATCCTGCACCACTGTTGTCCATACGCGTATTGACCTGAGTCATACGCGTATGACTTGCTCCCTCACCCTTCCTTACGCGTATGCCCCCATCTGATACGCGTAAGGCCTCCTGCCCCGCCCTGCCATACGCGTATTGCCCAACTTCATACGCGTATGGGCAGAGACCCATTTTTCCTTCAATTTCCAACTCTCAGATCTACATACGCGTATGGCTATTCCGTACGCGTATTACCTTGCCAATCATACGCGTATGGGCAGAGGGCCGCGCCAAACCCTCCCCTCAAGCTCCCCTTACGCGTAAGGCTCCCTTTCCTTCACTCACATACGCGTATGGCCTAGCCCCATACACGTATGGCCAGATCCATTACGCAAATCACCAGAGACCTCACCATTCTGCACTCTACTACGATTTCCACACTTCTTCACTTCCAACTAGTCCTATAATCGTTTCTACATGAATTTTAGGTCCAATTTTCATCTTTTCTCTTGTACCTAGAATTACTACATGTATTACAGGTCTATAATCTCAAATCGTTCTCCCAATTTGAATAAAAAACAATAGATCCGTAACAGATGTTCACAAAACAGTAGCAACAACAAAAATTCATGGAAGCACACATCAGTTCATGCACGATTTCAGAATCATAACAGGCATATACAACAGATCAACAACACAACAGCTTGCATACAAATTCCTACGGGGTTAAGGACTCCCCACTACCCTATCATGAATGAATCACCAATATTAAACCCGTTTCTCCCCCTTACCTCGAATTGTTCAGAAATCTGGAAAAAAATTGAGAAGAAATCTTTGCCCTAGCACCCCTTCTTCTTCCTTGTTCTTCTTTATCTCTTTTTCTTGTTTTTCGTGAAAATAACATCCTCTCCACTAAACCTCTCTAATTCCCCTTAATTATATTTTTAATTAAATTTTCTTAATAATAATAATAATACTAATATTCTCATTATTTTATCATTACTAAATGCATCTCTTAATTATCTAATATTAATTTACTACTCCAACACCTCTATTAAAGATATACCTTCCCCTGCACTCAACCGCACACCCTTAACAAAGCCCAACAAACAAAAATAATAACACGACGATTAATAATTTAAATTGGGGTGTTACACCTATCCTCTGCAAAATATGATACGGACCAACAAAACGTGGAGTGAGCTTCCTAGACTTCAAAGCTCGACCCACCCCAGTCACCGGCGTAACTCTCAAAACACGTGATATCCCTCTTGGAATTCGAGTTCCTTCCTTCTCTTATCATGTTAACTCTTCTGACGACTCTGCGAAGCTTTCACCCTTTCTTGGATCATCTTAATCTTTTCAGCCGTCTCCTGCACAATTTCAGGTCCGAGTACAACACTCTCGCCCGATTCATACCAACACAATGGAGTTCTACACTGCCTTCCATACAAACCTTCATACCGCGCCATCCCAATACTAGCATGGAAACTATTGTTGTATGTTAACTCAATCAACGGCAAATGGCTATCCCAAGATCCTCCTTAATCCAACACACAAGCCCTCAGTAAATCCTCCAAAGACTGGATAGTCCTCTCTGTCTGGCCATCCGACTGCAGATGATATGCAGAACTCATCCTCAACTTAGTACCCAAAGCATCTTATAAACTTTTCCAGAACCTCGACTTAAATCTCAGGTCTCTATCCGACACGATACTCGAAGGTGTCCCATGCAACTTCACAATTCTCTCAATGTACATCTCAGCTAAGTTTTGCATAGAATGGTTAATCTTCATCGGCAAGAAATGAGCCGATTTAGTCAACCTGTCTACAATCACCCAAATAAAATCATTCTCTTTTGCAGTCTTCGGCAATCCCGACACAAAATCTATGGAAATACTATCCCATTTCAATTCTGGAATATTCAACGGCTGCATCATACCCAAAGGCTTCTGATGTTCAATCTTGTACTATTGACAAATCAAACAGGCATAAACAAATTCAGCAATATCCTTTTTCATACCTGGCCACCAAAACAGTTTCTGCAAATCCTGATACATCTTCGTATCACTGGGATGATTACTCAATATTCTTCGATGTCCTTCTTTAAGAATACTCTTCTTAATTTCGGGAACATCTATGACACACACTCTGTCTCTGAACTTCATCACACCATTCTCGTCAATCTGGAATTCACCTTCGTTACCCAGGTTAGTTAAAACCAACTGATCAACCAGCTTCAAATTAGATTGCTGCCCCACTCTGATCTCTTCTAGGATACCACTAGTCAACTTCAACATACCCAACTTCACACAGTCAGGAATCTTTTCACATACCAAACTCAAATCTCGGAATTTCTCAATTAAATCCAACTCTTTCACCATAAGCATGGACATATGTAATGACTTCCTGCTCAATGCATCAGCCACCATATTTACCTTACCAGGATGGTAATTCAAATCGAAATCATAGTCTTTCAACAATTCCAACCACCTCCTCTGCCTCAAGTTCAACTCTTTCTGATCGAATAAGTACTTCAAACTCTTATGATCGCTGAACACTTCAAATTTAGAGCCAAAAAGGTAAAGTCTCCAAATTTTAAACACGAACACCACAGTTGCCAATTCTAAATCATGCGTAGGATAATTCCTCTCATGCACTCTCAATTTTCTCGAAGCATAAGCAACAACCTATCCATTCTGCATTAACACTCCACCAAGACCCATCTTCGAGGCATCACAATACACCACAAAAGATTTATTCAGATTAGGCAAAATCAAAATCGGAGCGGTCGTCAATTTCTTCTTCAATTCCACAAAACTCTCTTCACATGCAACATCCCACACATAAGCCTGACCCTTTCGAGTGAACTGCGTCAACGGTAACGCCAACCTAGAAAAACCTTCCATGAACTTGCGATAGTAACCTGCCAACCCAAGAAAACTTCGTATCTCAGTAGCAGAATTCGGAGTCTCCCACTATAACACAACATCAATTTTAGAAGGATCAACAGCAATCCCACCACTTGAAATCACATGACCAAGAAAACTCACCTCTTTCAACCAAAACTCACACTTCGACGATTTTGCATACAACTTCTTCTCCCTCAATACTTGCAACACAATCCTCAAATGCCCGACATGCTCTTCTTCAGATTTAGAGTATATCAGGATATCATCAATGAAAACCACCACAAACATATCCAAATACTTATGGAAAATCCGATTAATATACTCCATGAACACACCAGATGCATTGGATACACCAAACAACATCACAGTGTATTCATAGTGACCGTACCTCATCCTGAAAGTTGTCTTTGGAATATCATCTGGCTTAACACGAATCTGGTGATAACCAGACCTCAAATCAATTTTACTGAACAAACAAGCGCCTACAAGCTGATCCATCAAATCATCAATCCTCGGAAGAGGATACTTATTCTTGATAGTCACCTTATTCAACTACCGATAATCAACACACAACCTCATGCTACCATCTTTCTTCTTTACTAACAACATAGGAGAACCCCACGGAGAAACACTCGGTCGAACAAACTTCTTCTCAAGCAATTATTCCAGTTGTTTCTTTAATTCACTTAGCTCAGAAGTTGGCATCTGATAAGGAGCCATTGACACCAGACTCGTACCTGGTACCAAATCAACCGCAAACTCTACTTCACGTTCTGGAGGTAAATCACTTATGTCATTCAGAAACACATATGGAAATTCATGGACAACAGGTAATTCGACACTCGCAGTCTCATGATCAACTTGCAACGATGCAAACAGCACAAACATCAAGGCTTCATCTCCTACGAGTTCGTCTACTTGCTTAGCAGACAAGAACATCAACTCTCCATTATCACCAAACTCAGGAAACTCCACAGTCTTATTATAACAGTTGATGTGAACATAGTTGAACTCTAACCAGTTCATCCCCAGAATCACATCGATTTGGTGTAAGGGCAAACACACGAAATCCATCACAAAACTCTTTACAAAAATCGTCAAAGGACATCTCGAACACACAAAAGTAATAGTAACAGAACCATTAGCAGAAGTCTCTATTACCATACTACCATTTATATCAGACAATTTTAAACCCAATCTATTAGCACATTCAAGCGAAATAACGAATGAGTAGCACCAGTATCAATAATAGCGACCAACTCAACATTGTTAATAAAACAAGTACCTTGAATCAAGTTATCCTTCTTAGGAACTTTTGAACCACTCAAAGCAAACACTCTGCCATTAGTCTGAGCCGCAGTAGCAGTCTTTTTTGGCTTCTGACACTGTGTACTGATGTGATCGTGTTCACCACAGTTGAAACAAGTCAGACCCTCATCTTTGCAGTCAGTAGCTCTGTGACCTCTCTTACCACATCTGTAGCACCTCATCACACTATTGTTGCAAACTTCAGCACGGTGGCCTTGCTTGCCACACCTGCAACACTTCACAAAAGTGGGAGCTGCTCCCCCACTTGTCTTTTTCCCATTTGAAGCCTTCTGTTTCCCTTTGTCAGCTGGAGTCACATAAGGCTTTCCTCTGAACTGTCCCTTCACTTTCTTCTCACTAAGATGCTTGTAGTGAGCAGATCGAGCTCGGCTATCCTCATCATAGATTCTACTCTTATCCACAAGCTCAACATACCTTCAAATCTGTTGGTAACTTATACCCTGCTTGATCTCTCGTCTCAGCCCACTCTCAAACTTAAGGCATTTGGACATCTCAGCATCAGCACCATTATAATGCGGACAAAACTTCACCAGCGCCTCAAACTTTGCCACATATTCTGCCACAATCATGTTTCCTTGCTTCAACTCAAGGAATTCTACCTCCTTCTTGCTGCGAACATCTTCAGGAAAATATTTTCCCAAAAAATCTCTCTTAAACACAACCCATGTTATCTCGGTACCAACATCCTCCAGCCTCTGACGGGTATTATCCCACCAATCCATAACTTCTTCTAATAGCATATGACTACCGAACTGAACTTGTTGAGTGTCCGTACACCCCATCACTCAGAAGATCTTCTCAATCACCTTGAGCCATTTATGCACGCTCTCTAGATCATGAGTCCCCACAAAAGTTCGTGGATTGTTCCTCTGGAACTTCCCCAAAGCACGGAACTCATTAGGAGCTTCACCATTCTGGTTGTTCTGAGCTATCACTTGAGCAAGTGATTCCAGCGCGTCGGCAATAGTATGGTCGTTTCTCTCAGCCATTCTGCACACCATCAAACAACATTAGAAGAAACAAAATTCATCGACAGTGTACACACACTCATCGACTGACAGGGAATTGACATCATATAACACCTGGCCGGACAGACCGACCTGCTCTGATACCACTAATGTAACACCCTTCTATCCTACAAGCATTCACGATAAATACAAACAAATATATCAGAGTAAAATCCCAAAAGGGCGTCACATTTCATCATAAAACATCAAATGGTAACATCCTGCTCCGTAACATGGGTTATAATCATCAAAATTAAATCATTTACTACACAGCGTAAAACTCCAAAACATAAACATCATAAGTTATAACATAAAAAGGTTTTAAAACAACCTCAAAAGGCATCATTACATCATCAAATAAAAGAACACTATGGTTTGACTTAAACGTCCTGACCCGATGTTACATATCAGAGAAAGACCCTCTACTCGACCAAAATAATCAAAAGTACTTCAAGTAAGCAAGCTCTTCCCGAACCAAAAAGATAATCCTGATCTCCTGCACATTACCCACGTGGAGGTAACATTCAAACGGGAAGGGTGAGTAATCATAAACCATTATACAAGATATAAGATAAGAAATAATAAAGTAGCATGCATCGTAATAAAACAACATCATCATTATACGTCATCATCATCATACATCATGGAAATCATGTCATCAACATCATTCATTCACAATCATGCAATGCCACATAATTTGAAATGCACAACACAGGCTCATGCATGTGGTACTAATTCGTCATGTTTGATGGACACTGGGCCATCACCCTCCAAAGATCCCCACCAATAGGATCGATTCTACACAAGAACCGGAGCAACGTCATACACTCTAATCCACATAATGGGATTGAAGCCACCACTAGACCGAAGTCCTAAAACCGTCACTGGACCGAAGTCCTAGAATACTATGAATACATGATGCAAAAGTCATAATCGTCATCATCATAAAATCATCGCATTGCATCATCATTCATAAAAATCTCATTAAGCATCATGGTCACGCATCATTATATACATAAAAAATAGTCATAATATGTCACAAACATCATGTTAATCTCGTCATCATCATGCATCAAAAGTCATCATAAAACATCAAGACACAAAGCATCAAAAGATAGGAAAGAAAATAACTTAACATGAACCCACTGCTCCTGCTCGCCTGGAGCTCACCCAGCGAAGCAGATCGCTCGCCTGGGTTTCTCCTGACGAAGCAGGGCCGAAACATCTTCCCCATACAAAATCCAGAAACTCCACTTTCACACTCTCCCTTCGCTTCTATTTTTGCCCGGCGAACCAGCTATCTTGCCCGGTCTTCGCCCAACGAAGCAGGGGCGAATACCACACTCTCATATAAAATCCAGTAGCACCCTTTTTTCCACCTTCCCTTTGCTTCCATTTCTGCCCGGCGAAGTTGGGGCGAATTCGCTTCGCCCGACGAGCTAGGAATTTTGCCCGGCGAACACGTACGGATAACAACTTCTCAGTTACGATTCTGCACTATCTCAGACCCTAAGAGGTCTGCGATTCCAGCACCAAACTAACCAGTTTTCATCAGAATTCATCATAGAACAACACAACAACAACAATACATCATTATAGGGTTATTCCTAACATCGAATACGTCCCAAAAACCCCAATTCCGACATGAACTCACCAAATTCCCTGAAAACCTACTACCTACATACTTCTACACCTATATCAATTATAATGATGAATAATACTCCCCATACCTTAGAAAAATGCTTCTGATTCCTCCTCTCTGAGTTCTTCCGAAACTTCTCTGAACCCTAGCTTTCTTCTCCCTTTTCTTCAGAGCTTCTCTAAGTTTCACGATTGCACAAACTGACTTCTCATTCTCCCTTTTTCCCTTAAGTCACTAATACCCTTTGGACCCTTAATATGATTTTCCAACATCGTCCTCACTTATTCTCGCACAACTACCACTTAGCCCTTCCTTTTATTTTAAAATAATAATAATAATTTAAATAACATTGTCACATTATTCCATCAGTATTATTATCGATATAATCCCTAATAAACCATATACTTTTAACTTCATCAATACACCCTTAACATCGTCAATACCCCACAACATAAATCATCAGACATCACAATAATTCACCAAAAATTTACCAAAGTACGAATATTTAAAATAAACCAATTAAATAATTATTCTATTAATTTCGGGGTGTTACAGGAGCCACCCTCCCCTTATTCTTCACAATCTTCCATCTCCAGAGGCAAGTCTCGGGGAGGAAGTTTGGTCGGGTCTCGCTGAAGCAGGCAAAAAAATTTGTTCAAGCCGTTCTCTGAGTCCATACGGTCTTTCAAGGAGAGGTTCTACATTATCGAGCCCGTGTCGGAAAAATCTCAGGATTCTACCTATGTATGGGAGGTGTCGACGGATGAAAACGGGGAGGACCTATATGACGAGCATGGCAAATTGGTGGCGGACAGAGTGCTGAAATTCCCCTTCTGCTGGAGCGGGTCTCATTTTTCCAAGGGAACCGACCAATATCTTGCCCAGTCGGAGATGCTAAAAGAAGACGAAAAAGCTGGCTACGTGGCACTGGTGAATTATGTCAACAATTTTACTCCTGCAGAGTGTTAGGCTAAGAGCGGGGACCCGATTTTCGAGAAAGATGGCGGGAAGAAAGTGGAGAGCCGCTACATCAACACAAAGGGTCTCCTCGAGTGCAGGACTCATGCTAACGCCCTTAAATTGCTTTGTAGTCTTTGTTTTTTAGTTTGTCCAGATTATTGTTTTCCCCGATCGCTAACGTCTCTGTTATGTTTTTGCAGGTGAAATACCTTCAGCGCACAAGCGGATGGTAAATAATTCCAAGGCGAAGGGCAAGGATGGTGTAATGAACCCGAAGAATCGGCTTACCCAACAAGTGCCGCCTCCACAGACGGGGCTGGGGAGCTCTTCGCCTATTCCACCTCCTGCCCAGGGTTACCCGGTGCCTGGAACTTCGAGGTTTAAGCGAGTCCGGCAAAACGAGTTGGTGGACCTAAGCTAGGCGGGGGAGAAGAGCAAGTTCGAGCTTCCTCCATGCCTTCACAACAAAAAATTCTTCGAAGGCTCCTTGTTGACGGTTCCTCAGGCAGAGTCTCTGAAGCTTGAGGGGATGGACCGCCCGAGCAAGAGGGCGATGTTAGCGCAAGATGCTTATGCCCTGATTAGGGTGCTGGAGATGGCGGCGGTCTATTCCGAAGAAGATTCCCCTTACGAGTCTGAGCTGAAAAAGGCACAGGCTGCGATATCGGCCCTAGAGGAGAAGGTGAAGAAGGCCAAGGCTGCCGAGGAGGCCAGGGCTACCAAGGAGGTGATGAGGAAATCTCAGGAGGAGCTAACTAAGGTTAAAGGGGAGAATGACACCCTGGTTGCGGAGAAGAATGTCGCCGAGGACTTGGTCGAGCAAATGAGGTCTGCTGCTACTCCTGTTGAAGACGAGCACGAGAGTCTCTGGAAGCTGAAGACTCGGGCAGAGTTTATTGCTCATATTGTGCAGGCAGAAGTAGATATCGAATCTATTGGGGAAGACTCCTTCAACAATGTCGTGTCACAACTGAGACTGGTGAACCCTGGGGTCCAACTGTCGGCCGAGGGGACCAGTTTATTGTACCACGTGGAGAATGAGAAGATTCTCATCCCCGATTTTCTCCTGATCCGAGAGGAGCATGCTCGGATTCTCTATGAGGAGCTTCAGCCGACGCAGACTGTCCCCGAGGAGGCCCAGTAGTCTGAAGAATGATATCTTTTGTTGTATTTCCGGCCTCCGCACCATGTTTTGTAATTTATTATGTTGTGTGGGGCATGGTCCCCTTTTTATGTAACCAGTACAATATGTGGTCCTTTTGACCACATGCTAATGTAATATGTATGTTTTTGGCCGCTCTGGCCCGTTTTGTATGATTTGCGTTCGTGCATGACTTTATGCGTTTTTATTTTTGCTAAGTGTAGTAACTTGGCTTGATACAAGTGCGCACCCGTAATAAGGGTGATTTAATGATTTTTAGTTCGGGGTTTGCTCGACTTAGATATATTCGTTAGTGATGGGGACTGATCGAACGACCAGGGTAGCTACCGAGCATGAGAGTGGAGCTCAGGTCGTCTTTGAGGCCTGAGTTCACGGCGTGAACTTCCCATCGCGAGCTGGGTGTTCTGCCTGTCATGGCACTTTGACGAGGGCGAGATCGGTCGAGGAACCTCCTTCGGACACGGGTTCTGCTCTTTCTTGAGCGGAATCCGACCTTAGTTTGCATGCAGTTCTTGTACCTAGGCGCACATTCGTAGTCGGGACGCTATGCTCGTCGCATCGACGAAGCAAGCCGACGATTAGGGCCTTAGCTATAATATTGTTTTAGCTTTTCGGCGTTCCATGGCCGGGCAAGTTCTTCCCTATTGAGGTATTCTAGGTACTAGGCCTTATTCTCAGTCTTTTCCCGGACGCAATAAGGTCCTTCCCCGTTTGCGGCGAGTTTGTCTTCTCGGGAATCTTTGTGATTCCTTCTTAAGAGAAGGCTGCCCACTTGGAATTTTTGCCGTATAACCTTGGCGTTGTGACTGATTACAACTTTTTGTTTCAATGAGGCTTCGCGGAGAGCCGCTACTGACCGAACTTCCTCGACGAGGTCGAGCTCCTCCCTCAACACCTCGTTGTTATCCTCCTCGTCCAGGGGGATTCAGTTCGTCTAGAGGGCACGTGTATCTGGATGGGGATTACTGCCTCACTTCCGTAAGCCAGATAGAAAGGTGTTTCCCTGGTCGAAGAATGGGGCATAGTACGGTAGGCCCAGAGCACGCTGTGCAGTTCCTCAACCCAAGCTTTCTTCATTTCGTCTAGCCTTCATTTGAGGCCCCGAAGGATTACCCTGTTTGCCGCTTCGGCCTGCCTGTTAGTTTGGGGATGTTCGACATACGCGAAGTGTTGTTTCGTGCATAGTTAGGCGACGAAGTCCTGAAATTTTCTGTCTGTGAACTGCGTCCCGTTGTCGGTGACTATTGCTTGGGGGATGCCGAAGCGAGCAAGGATGTTCCTCTTGTAGAAACGAAGTATGTTGTGATCCGTTATTTTGGCCAGAGCCTCTGCTTCTATCCACTTGGTGAAGTAATCAACACCCATTATCAAATACTTGTTCTGGTTCGACCCCACGATGAATGGGCCCAGGATGTCTAGGCCCTACCATTAGAATGGCCATGGGGAGGACATTGCTTTGAGCTCGTTGCGTGGATCCAAGTGCATGTCCTCGTGTCATTGGCATTTGTCTCATTTCTTCACGTGCTCTTTTGCATCATGCTGCATGGTCGACCAGTAGTACCCTGTTCATAGGGCTTTCCTGGCGAGGGATCTCCCCCTAGATGTTGGGCGTTGATCCCTTCTTGGATCTCGCGTAAGACGTGGGCGACCATCTCTTCATCTACGCATTTAGTAAAGGGATGGAGAACCCTCGCCTGTAGAGCTTATTTTTGACCAGGACATAGGAGCAGGCCCTACGCCTGACTATGCTGGCCTCTTTGGGGTCGGATGGGAGTTCATCCTTAGCGAGGTAATTATAAATGGGGGTCATCCAGTAGTTACTGTCGCCGATGACTTGCACGTCGAGGATCGTGGATGTTTTCTCGATGCTGGGTCGAGGAAGTACTTCCTGGATGACGGATTTGTTTCCGCCCTTTTTCTTCGTGCTCGTCAGTTTTGACAACACGTCTGCCCTGGCATTATGTTCGCGGGGAACATGTTTTACTCCTACTATTGCGAACTTCGTCATTTTTTCCTTGACCAGGGATAAGTATTCGGACAAGTTGTCGTTCTTGGCCTGATATTCTCCTCGAACTTGGAGGGCTGCGAGTTGAGAATCGGTGCAGATGACGACTTTTTCGGCCCCTAGGTCCTTGGCTAGGCGTAGACCGACGAGGAAGGCTACATATTCAGCTTGATTGTTGGAATTAGGGAAAGATAAGGTAAGCGAGACTTTGAGGATAATTCCCTCGTCGTTTTCCAAAATGATGCCTGCCCCGCTTCATATCAAGTTGGATGCCTCGTCGACTAAGATTGTCCATTTGAGCGCCCCGCAAGTGGGGAAATTGGTGAACGTCATTTCTGCGACAAAGTCTTCCAGCGCCTGGGCCTTGAGAGCTTTTTTGCTCTCGTATTGAATGTCAAATTCAGATAGCTCCAACAACCACTTGAGCATTCTATCGGCCATGTCTGGTCGTCCTAACAGTTGCTTCACGGGTTAATCTGTTAGGACCACGACCGTGTGGGCTAGAAAGTAGTGCCTTAGTCTTAGTGCATCGTTGATGAGGGCCAGGGCTACTTTCTCTATTTGTTGGTATCTCAGCTCTGGTCCTTGCAATGCTTTGCTTGTGAAGTATATGAGTTTTTGCCCGTCTGACGTCTCATGGATGAGGGTGGCGTTGACGACCTCGGTTGCTATGGTGGGATAAAGGTATAGGGTTTTACCATTATTTGGTCGAGAGAGGACTAAAGGTTCTGACAATGCTCGTTTTAGGTGGAGGAAAGCCTGGTCGTATTCCTCCGTCCATTTGAAAGCTGCCTCCTTTTGGAGGAGTTTGAAAAAGGGCAGTGCATGCTGGGCAGACTTGGCCACAAAACGAGATAATGAAGCGAGCATCCCGTTGAGGGATTGGATGAATTTCTTCGAGTTGGGCGTAGAAAACTCGGAGAAGGCCATGCACTTGTCGGGGTTAGCTTTGATTCCTCGTTCCGTCAGATAGAACCCGAGGAACTTGCCCGCTCATACCCCGAACGTGCATTTCTCTGGGTTGAAACGCATCCGGTATTTTCTGGCCTGCTCGAAGACCTTTCTTAAATGGGTTATGTTATCAGTTTCCTCTTGGGACTTCACGATCATATCGTCTATATAGACTTCGAGCATGTCGCCGATTTCTCCTCCGAAGACCTTGTTCATCATCCTTTGGTAGGCCGTGCCAGCTTTTTTCAAGCCGAAGGGTATTACGTTGTAGTAATAGTTGTCCGACTTGGTCATGAAGGTCGTGTACCTTTTGTCGCTTTTCGCCATTGGTATTTGATTGTAGCCCGAATAGGTGTCCATGAATGATAATAGTTTAAAACCAGCAGAATTATCAACAAGTTTATCTATCTTGGGGAGGGGGTAAGCATCTTTAGGGAATGCCCTATTGAGATCAGTATAATCAACATACAAACGCCACTTTCCATTAGACATTTTAACGTGTACAACATTGGACAACCAAGTTGTGTACTTGGCCTCCGAAATAAATTTTGCCTCGAGGAGGTCTTTTACAACTTGTTCTGTAGCCTCCGTTATCTCCGGAGACTGCTTTCTCCTACGTTATGCTACAGCTTTGGCGACGGGGTCAATTGTGAGTTGATGGCAGGCGACAGTAGGATCTAAGTCGGGAATTTTTGTGGAGCTCCAGGCGAACAAGTCCGCATTCTCTCGGAGGCAAGATTTGAGTTGTTTCCTTGCTATGTCAGGGAGGCCAGTCCCTATCTTCACTCCTCGCTGGGGTCCGTTGCCGAGCAGGACGACTTCGAACTCGCCATCCAAATTGGGCGCATCGGATGGGAGCTGTCGTTGGTGCCAGTTGAAGCAGATGGGCTGGTCGAACAAGTCTGGGTCTCCTTCTGGTCATCTTCGGAGATGCGGCTGTCGAGGTCGATAGAGTCGACCCGGGGCAGCGGCTTGGCTTCCTTGGAGCTGCTGGGCAAGGTTGGCTTGCTGGAAGTCTTCGGCTTGGCAGCAATGGTGTTGAGTCTTTTGGTGGCCGCTTCAAAGCATCTCCTTGCTACCTCGATGTCCCCGTGTAAACTGGCGACCAGACCCTTAAAAGTGTAATACTTCATTTTCAGATGCACAGTTGATGGACGGCCACCAATTTGGCCAGGGTTGGCCGCCCAAAGATGCATTGATAGAGAGAAAGGCAGTCGATAACCAAGAATTGGACTTTAATAGACTTGGCCGTCTTTGCAGATCCGAAAGTCACGATCAATTCCACATTGTGAGAGCAAGAATTGTCTTTACAAGTCAATCTATGTTTTGATGATAACAATACGTATTTGTGAAAGAACTATTTTATGTTCTAATGTGTGTTGTGTGCAGATCATATTAATAGAAGATATCAGATCCAACAAGCACCAGCCAGATGAGCGAAAATGATTATATGTGAAGTTACTATGTGTAACACAAGTTGTAAGAAACAAGAACGCTTATGTATCTGATCATGATCAGTCAGATCCAAGGATGCCGATATTGTTGTTGCAATGCCATTGTGGATGCTCTCTGAAAGTGGTCGAGATTCTGAAGATTACGAAGCTTCTGAAAAAGAGAACTGAAGTGCTGAAGACTCTCATGACTTGAAGTTATGAAGGCGGAAGGCTCTGAAGACCAAGTGCAGAAAGACTCTGAAGACTTATGTGTTCTGAAGATTACAGTTCCAAAAGACAAGTGCTGAAGTTCTGAAGACTGATTCCTAATGGACTTCTTCAAATGACTAAAGACTTGACGTATCAGATATCCTGTTAAGAAGGCTCTACTCATGCTTCATCAAATTACCATCAGAAGCCTCTGAAGTTTGGAAGTCAAATGTTACCATTGTGAACAACTATACACACTGCTCAAGAAGATATCCCATCACTTCTCCCACAGCAAAAAGGAGATGTGTCAGTACAACTCATTATTACACAACGTCTCTTTTCCAACAGCTAACAGTATTTCAAATGGCTATATTTCTACTGGGCTATTTAAAGGAAAGAGTTCTAGCTTCTGAAGAAATCGATATATTCCATCAAAGGTGAATTGATTAAGTCATTGTGTAAAGATAGCAACAACAATGAGTTCTCGTTGTAACACTTAAATATCAAAAGCTATCACCATTTACACATGGCCATTATTGTTGGAGCTTAAGATCAACATTCAACACAACAACAACAAATGGGAACAGAAGCTGTTGATGAAGAAGACAACATTGCAAATCAGTCAAGTCATCAACCTACCTTCTCGTCAGGACTACATTGAAGATTTGAAGCAAGGAGTTGCTGCTCAAAGCTTGCTCACCCAAGAAGAAAAAGAAGAAGAAGATCTACAAGATGTCAATAACTGCCAAATCACTATACATCTTTGTAGTTTCTTAGGATAGCAAGGAGCTGTTGCTCACATCTTGCTTGAACACTTGTGTGTTCTTTGTACTGAAACTTAGGAGTAATATGCTTGTTAAGAAGCAACTATGTAATCTCATGTGCAACTAATTCTTGGTGAATTAGGATTCCTTGAGTGGTCAGTGTGACCGGAGACTCGAGAAGACAATGGCGAGATGTCATTGTGGGAAAAGCCTGAAATAGGGTCAGTAGCGTTATATTCATTGCGAGATTGGAACCTGCAGGTCAATGTTCATTATATTCATTAAGTTGAATCCCTAAATGGTTCATTGTATGTTAGTCACAGTGCGGCCGTGCAATTTGTTAGTCACCGGCTGTTGCCCGTGCATCTGTAATCGAGATTGATTATAGTGGATTAAGACCTTGTGTTCAAGGCGAAATCACCTGAAGAGGGTGGACTCGATTAGCCTTTGTGGTGAACTAGGATATATCATGTGTTCTTTACTCTTATGCTTAATGTCTTGTTTATGTTTCTGTATTGAGTATCAGAATCTTACACAAGCAAGTCAGAACCTTGCAACTCTGATAAGCTTCCGCTCTGCAAGTTCTGAGTGATGTACATATCGTTCAGACTCTTACTGGTTCTCATGCTCTAAGCATTGCCATGTCTGAATGTTACTTTGCAAGTCAGTGTCTCTCAACAAACTCTGATGTTATCTCAGCATCTTAATGACAAGAAGCGAAAAGTTGTTAAAAGAGTAAATACACAATTCAACCCCCTTTCTTGTGTCTTTCTCGCACGTTCAATTGGTATCAGAGCTCCGGTTCTGTTATTGATGGATATCAAACAGTTAACAGTGTCAGAAAAAGATCCAGATGCGGTGCGTAGAAATATTCTGGGTGAGATTGAAATCCACTTACAATTTCTGTAACAATTCAGAAGATGACTATGTACAAAATCGTAATCAATCTGAGTACTTGAGCAAATCACTGATTCTGGAAGTTTTTGCAGTTGTCAAACAACTAAATCTTCCTCACTTAAGTTTTAATGAAGATTGAAGAATCATCTGATAAGATAGATTCATCAGATAAGAAGTAGTATCTGTTGAATGTTTATCTTAGAAGATACGTGTGGATGAACCACGTATTTGATCAAAGTTGAATCATCAAAAAACAAGAAGTCTTGTTTGCTGAAGATTAATTCTTTATGAGTTTTTGAGATGTTTTCAAGAAACGGATTAGGTCCACCCTTGAATTTCTCGTATTAAAGCTCATTCAGATCTTATTCATGTAAAGAAAAAATATTGTTGTTCTATGATTTTGAACTTCAGAGCAACGTCTGTTAAAGTCAGAAAAACTGATAAGTTCAAACTCTTAGAATTGATTCAACATCTGAATCTTGACTAATCGAGAAGTTGAAAGATTCAATGAAGTACTGAATATTGTTTTCTTGGGAAGCATAAACTGAAAGAATATTCAGGAAGAAGAAATTAAATGATTCATCAAGTACTTGATCAGAATATATTCTAAGTCTTGGTTGAATAAAATCAGATGATTAAAGTTCTGTTAAACTTGAGATTCTATCTCAATAAAAACAAATGTTATTGGTTAGATTCTAGCTGATAAGTTTCTCAGAACTTCTTTAATCCGAAATCAGAAGATGTTCAAGTTGATGCATTGACTAAAGTCATCTCTTGAAGTCAAAAGGATTTAAGCTGCTGATGTTTTCAAATGAAGAAATCAGTTGACATTCTTTTGGAAGAAGATATGCTGTTGATCTTTGATGGACTAAGTCTATAGTCAAGTAAAATCAGTATTATGAGATCAAGAAGAGTCATGCAAACTATGTCTAGTTTTATGTACTTGCTTGATGATACTTAGTTCTGAACAAGATTTGCATTTGGCTTAAGAAACAAGTCAAAATTGTTATCAGTTCCAAATGTTACTTCCGTCAAACGCTTGAAAAGTTATGGTAAGTAAAGAATCTCTGCAGAAGACTTCTGTACACATAAACCTCTCAACGGTTCATGTTAAGGCCTTGAACACAATGACCTTCTGTAAACAAAAAGGCTCTTATGGACAAGGACTAGGCTCTGGCTATGAAAGAAGAACTTGATCAATTCTCAAAAGAATGATGTTTGGGATTCAGTTCCAAAACCTAAGAATGTTCATTGGAACCAAGTGGGTATTCAGGAACAGACTTAATGAGAAGGGAGAAGTTGTCAGAAACAATGCACGACTTGTTGCTCAAGGATACAATCAACAAGAAGGAAGTGATTACACAAAACCTTTGCTCCGGTTATCAGACCTGAAGCAATACGAGTATCAATTCTCTTTCAGTAAATCATAACATCACCTATATCAGATGGATGTTGTGAAGTGCATTCTTAGATAGTTAAATATCAGAAGAAGTCTATCCCCTGGTTCTGAAAATTCTCAGAAATCAGATGAATGAGGTTGAATAGGAGAAGGAAAGAATTTGTGCTTAAAATGATTCCATCTCCCTACCTTGAATCAGAGCACAGAAAATGTTCATATTCTTCAGAAACCAGAATGCAAGTAAATCTTGAAGAATCCAAGAACCCACAACAGTTCACTCAGAAGCAGGCAGAATCAGAGAATCAATAATCAAGAGCTCAGAACGGAATGCATTTATGAAAGGTATGATATGGAATTTTCAATTCTCCAGAAAGAAAGATCAAACTCAAGATGAGAATAAGTCTGTAAAGATCTTTAAGGTACCATTCTTCTTTCATTCATGACTTATTAAAACTTATGATAACAACCTGAAATGCTCTAAGTTTTTAGTCATGTTATGTTTAGTTTCGTGAGAATTGGTTAGAAAATAATTTATTCATCTCCAAATATGTCTGCATATGCTTTATGAATAGTTAAAGTAAAATCAGTCTTACACATAAGATTCTCTCCATCATATCACTCTGTGTCAGCAACATCCAATAACCCATAAGTACACTCCAACTAGTGCTACTATTCCAAGCCTAACTCTCTCTCTTAGAATCCCTCCATCTAACTTAGTTAAGTCTTAGAAACTATGGTGTTCAACTAAATTGAACGACACTCTTTTGATTTTTCTCATATAGGAAAATACGTCCAAATCCTTACTTAGATAATTCTCAACCATCCAAATATCCTTGATATACGTGTATTGATGGTATCCGCTACAAAATAGGAAATTGCGCTACCTTGACCTAAATACCTCATCTCCTAGGAAATAACATCTAATCAGTATATTCATAATATGTCAAGTTAGGATTCTCTTTAGGTATTGGAAATAATGAAAAATCTTTTTACCTACATTCTTGGCTGTGCGCTAATTAATAACTAATAAAAACTTTGAAAACAGAAAGTGTGTCCTTTTGTCTTCACTTCGAATTAATAACCCCATAACGCATTTACTTCAAACACCTAACCTTTGCCAAGAATAAAACGCATGCGTATCCTTTTTCTTCCCTAGTATAAAAGCCTGCCTGTCTATCCTCATCTTTTAGACTACCCCTACTCTCTTTAGAGTCTAAGTATTCCAATCTTTCTAAGTCACTCTCGATTATTGACCTATTCAGTTCAAATCCATCTATTTAAAGTCATAACATTTTCGAAGAAAAAAAAAATTCTCTACTATCATTTATCTTCAACCTTCTTATCATCCAAATCGTTGTCAACCATGACTCCTAGAACCTTCTATGGCAACGATGATCTTCTTGAAGTCATCAATGAAAAAAAACCAAACCCATTGGGTACTGATCATGATTTTCATCTTCGTATTCACTTTCAAAATTGGAATGGATACATACATATGCTTAGAGGTTCAATTTATCCAAACATTTTGAAATCCTTTTGGATCAATGCCTCTGTTAATAGTAATGGTATGTCCAGTTCTTCAGACATCTTTGGCCTTCCTGTCACCATCAACGCCATAAAGATCGCTGAAGCCATTGGCTGTCCTCCAGGAGGTGTCACACCCAATCATGCATCTATTCGATGCACTTCCGATGATGAAATGCATTACATGTTTGATAAAAGCCTTGCCTTCGAACCCACGAACCCCGAAAAACTTCTGCCTATTGCTAGAGGATGGTTTAAGTTCATCCTAACAAATATCAAACCTCGCAGCACAAACAGAGATTTTATGTATCATGATGATAAGCTTCTCATCATGTGTCTTCTCAGGCAAACTCCTATAGATCTGTCCCAAGTCATCTTTGACCATCTTAAGGATTTTATCCTTATGTCAAGAACTACGTACGAAACGCTCATTCCCTATGGAAGAGTCTTATCAGAAGTACTCTTTAGAGCAGGAATTGTGCAAGCAGTTTGCAGGATTCGGTGTGGCCCTGACACTTCTCTGTTTAGGAATTTCTGTGAAACCTTTGACAACAGTTGGTTCTCATAGGATAAGATAGTTGCTTGGTAAAACTAGGTTAAAGCTATCAGTGTAAACTGATCTATCAAGTATATGTCTGTTTGTGTTTTGCTTTTATGATGAATAAACTGATGTTGTGTTCTCCATTGTCATTTTACTCAATCTGTATTAAATCTGTTTATAAAAATCCTTATCTTGATTAAAACACTTTAAACTGCAATCAGATGCAAAATTGTGAAAAGCACATTAAACATTCTTCAAGAATAATATCATCACAAAAATCTAAAACTTAGTGGATGCTTCTAGTTTCTGTGTGGACCCCAAGGAAATAAGAAATAACTGGACTGAGTTCCATGAATGGCTCTTAGAAGAAATTGTGAAGAGCAAGAAATTGTCTATCACTCAAGCAGAAGAAAAGCTGCATTCCTCAAGAACTGATGATTCTGAAAGCTCACTCTCATCCTCCTCATCATCATTAGGCTCCTTTTAGTTTAGTCCCTAGGAACCCATTCTCATTAAGTCTATGTTTTGATCTTTTAGGATTAAGCTCAACCTATGCCTTATAATTTAAAATCATTTTGTGGTTCAGTATTAATGCTTCCATCTAATCGTCTATCATTAAAAATGCTATGACTTAATCTCTGAAGATGTTGATCACTAGAACTGTTTCTTATCATATCAAACTTCGTATGATTAATTCTTAATTGATAATATCTTTTGAATCTATTAATGTTCACTATCATATTAATACATATGCTTAAATGCTCAGACGCTCTAAACTTTCTGATGATGTCAAAAAGGGGGAGAAAGAATATGATTTTGATTGATGAATATATGAATATTGATTGGAAAGAAAGAAAGGAATCTTAAAGAAAAGAAAAGAATGCAACTCAAACAAGTAATCAATCATATAAAATGTGTTACTACTAATGTTTGTTGTTTGATGTTATCCGAGGAACTCTAAACAAGTTCACTCGACATTCTAAAGACAGGTTAAGAAAGAAGAACAGAGAAGTTCTTATGAACTGTTGAACATATGATAGAAGTTGTACACTTCGTGAACATGTGTTCAGAATCAGATCTACCCAGTATTGTTCAGAAGTTAGAACTGTCTGAAAGTCAAAGTTTATCTTGATCTTTGTCTCACTTGGTTCAGAAGCTATAACCTGTCTGAGAATATGAGATTCAGAACGTAAGAATCAGAAGAAGAAAACTCTGAAAGCAGTCAAGACAAAGTATACATATCAAGATGCTTATTCAGAAGAACTGTGAAATCAGAAGTTAAAGAACTGTATGAAGATCCGGATTGAAGATCCAAGAAGAAGTAGTTCTGATGTCTACCAAGAACTCAATTAAGAAGAAATGATTTGGTATCAGACTAAATTAACAAATGGTAATCAGACTCAGTATACACAAGGATTGGTATCAGACTCAGTCTGCAGTAATATCAATCAGAGCAAAGCTATGAATTATTGTCAAAATACCTTCATTGGTATCAATTTCAGCACACAAAAGAAATACTCTTCAAGTGGTATTTAAAGTAATCCTTCACTTGGTATCAGACACAACATACTCTGGTATAATTCAGTACCAGACTAAGATTAAAACATCTGTGAGAGTTTCAGAATCAAGCGTTGATTGATCACAAAAAGTCATGATCTACATTGGTGATTAAAATCTCATATTCCTGAACTACGTTCTGAAGATCCCAATATCTGACTTATGGAAATTAGGGGGAGACTACCCTGAAGATTCAACTGCAAAATCCAAAATCTTCTCAAAGTCTGAAACTCAGGGGGAGTTTCTTAAAAAGACAGTGTCTGTCTCTGATGAATAGCAATGCTATGTTATTAGATAAGAACTATTTTGTTTGTGCTTAAATGAATCTGCTGAAAAGTAGAAATGCTTCAGATGTCTTTGAAGATTATAAGCTCTGATACGACTACAAAGGAACTGAGTTCTGATGATCTGAAGATGGAAGTTCTGATGAACTAGTCCAGATGCTGAAGACTTATGTCTCCTTAAGGACAAGATGGAGAAGTAGTTCTTTTCTATTCTTTGTTCTAGCAACTCGAATTGTTATTCTGTATGTCTTTGGATCATATAAGATTCTAGATGATCACAGATAAAACTTTGAGGTTAACACATTCAGGGGGAGCTGTTGTTCCAGACTCTGAATATGTTTGTTTGGTGATTACCTTGTATAAAATGTTCAATCAAAATACTTGGTTTTGTCATCATCAAAAAGGGGGAGATTGTGAGAGCAAGAATTGTCTCTACAAGTCACTCTATGTTTTGATGATAACAATACGTATTTGTGAAAGAACTATTTTATGTTCTAACGTGTGTGTTGTGCAGATCATATTAATAGAAGATATCAGATCCAACAAGCACCATCCAGATGAGCGAAAATGATTATATACGAAGTTACTATGTGTAACACAAGTCGCAAGAAGCAATAACGCTTTTGTATCTGATCATGATTAGTCAGATCCAAGGATGCCAATATTGCTATTGCAATGCTCTTGTGGATGCTCTCTGAAAGTGGTCGAGATTCTGAAGATTGTGAAGCTTCTGAAGAAGAGAACCGAAGTGCTGAAAACTCTCATGACTTGAAGTTCTGAAGGCGGAAGGCTCTGAAGACCAAGTGCAAAAAGACTCTGAAGACTTATGTGTTCTGAAGATTACAGTTCCAAAAGACAAGTGCTGAAGTTCTGAAGACTGATTCCTAATGGACTTCTTCAAATGACTAAAGACTTGACGTATCAGATATCCTGTTAAGAAGGCTCTACTCATGCTTCATCAAATTACCATCAGAAGCCTCTGAAGTTTGGAAGTCAAATGTTACCATTGTGAACAACTGTACACACTGCTCAAGAAGATATCCCGTCACTTCTCCCCCAGCAAAAAAGAGATGTGTCAGTACAGCTCATTATTACACAACGTCTCTTTTCCAACAGCCAACAGTATTTCAAACGGCTATATTTCTACTAGGCTAATTAAAGAAAAGAGTCCTCGCTTATGAAAAAATCAATTCATTCCATCAAAGGTGAATTGATCAAGTCATTGTGTGAAGATAGCAACAATGATGAGTTCTCGTTGTAACACTTAAATATCAAAAGCTATCACCATTTACACATGGCCATTGTTGTTGGAGTTTAAGATCAACATTCAACACAACAACAACAAATTGGAACAGAAGTTGTTGATGAAGAAGACAACATTGTAAATTAGTCAAGTCATCAACCTACCTTCTCGTCGGGACTACATTGAAGATCTGACGCAAGGAGTTGTTGCTCAAAGCTTGCTCACCCAAGAAGATGAAGAAGAAGAAGATCTACAAGATGTCAACAACTATCAAATCACTATACATCTTTGTAGTTTCTTAGGATAGCAAGGAGCTGTTGCTCACATCTTGCTTGAACACTTGTGTGTTCTTTGTACTTAAACTTAGGAGTAATCTGCTTGTTAAGAAGCAACTATGTAATCTTCTGTACAACTAATTCTTGGTGAATTAGGATTCCTTGAGTGGTCAGTGTGACCGGAGACTCGAGAAGACAATGGCGAGATGTCATTGTGGGAAAAGCCTGAAATAGGGTCAGTAACGTTATATTCATTGCGATGAATCCCTGAACGTCTAGCTGTGAAAGCCTAGCAGTAGATCTTGTGAGATTGGAACCTGCAGGTCAATGTTCCTTATATTCATTAAGTTGAATCCCTGAACGGTTCATTGTATGTTAGTCACAGTGCAGCTGTGCAATTTATTAGTCACCGGCTGTAGCCCATGCATCTGTAATCGAGATTGATTATAGTGGATTAAGACCTTGTGTTTAAGGCGAAATCACCTGAGGAGGGTGGATTGGATTAGCCTTTGTGGTGAACCAGGATATATCGTGTGTTCTTTACTCTTATGCTTAATGTCTTGTTTATGTTTCTATATTGAGTATCAGAATCTTACACAAGCAAGTCAGAACCTTGCAACTCTGATAAGCTTCCGCTCTACAAGTTCTGAATGATGTACATAGCGTTCAAACTCTTACTGGTTCTCATGCTCTAAGCATTGCCATGTCTGAATGTTACTTCGCAAGTCAGAGTCTCTCAACGAACTCTGACGTTATCTCGGCGTCTTAATGACAAGAAACGAAAAGTTATTAAAAGAGTAAATACACAATTCAAACCCCTCTTTCTTGTGTCTTTCTCGCACCTTCACACAATCCCCAGGGCTTTGTGACCGACCCGTTGAAGCCCTATAGGTCAGAACCTACATAGGGGGTCAGGTGCGATTCATCTAGTTGGAGGGTGGAAAATAGCTGCGAGTACATGATGTCGACCGAACTGCCTTGGTCGACTAAGATTCGGCAAACATCAAAGTTAGCCATCTGGGCTCTCACGAGCAGCGGAATACTTGAGTTTGGAGGCCCACCGAGGATTCCCTCGTGGTAGAAAGAGATGGGGACCGACTCTCCCTGGACTTTGTCGAGCGTTGTACACCTGTTGGAGCTCGTGCTGAAAAGGTAGTCAAATTTCCTTTTCACAGAGCCCACAATAACTTTGTTGAAGCCCCCTCCGAAAATCACCATGGTGGAGGGGAAAGTTTTCCACGGGCTATATGCGGCGAAGTAGGGGGAGTGTTGAGCTCCTCGGGAACATAGAAGTCCTCAGGTTACGTTACGCTCATGGCTACCTGAAGGTTTGTCTCTTCCGAGGAAGGCACTTCTTCCTCGACTTTCTTCGACTCTTGGGAGTCCTGTCGGGGAGTTTCTCTCTTCTTGGTAAACTGTTTCAGGTGGTCGTCTCTGATCAGTATCTCTATGGCATCCTTCAGGTGGATGCAGTCGTCGGTTGTGTGGCGGTGACTTTTGTGGAAACGACAATATTTCGACTTGTCAGCGTTCGACTTGGCCGATATCTACTTGGGGAATCGAACCCCTGCTTGTTTGAACTCTGAGTTGGCGCATTCGGAGAGGGTTTTATCCCTGGAGACGGTCAGGGGAGTATACTCATGGAAGCGGCCGGAGGGTCCTTTGTTATCCCGGGATTCCCGGGGGCGATCTTCACGTCTCCTGTCTCCCCGACGAGATGTCGAGGGTTCATCGCTCTTGGAGGTTCGGGCACTTTCCTGATGGCGTGAGACCTGGACGGAGCTGGCAGCCTCTTTCTCCTGATACTGGATATATGCTTGCGCCTTGAGGAGGAAGGCGTCCATAGTCCTTGGAGTTTCAATACCAATAGCTTTGGCGAATTCCGTACGGGGACGAAGTCCTCGCTCGAGCAAGAACTTCTTCATGTCATCGGTCATTGAGACTTGCACTGCTTCTTTATTAAACCTCACGACGTATGCATGGAGAGGCTCATCCTTCACTTGAATTATGGCCTCAAGGAAGGCTTCGGTCTTCGGGTGGCGGCAGGATGCTGTAAAGTGTCTGGAGAACATTCTCCCTAGTTGTCTCCACGAGGTGATGGACTCGTCGGGGAGTTTCTTATACCAGGTCATTGCTCCCTTCCTGAGCGTGGTAGCGAACAATCGACATTTGATGGCACCCTGGACGCCGCGATAATCGAGCAGAGCATCGATATTTTCGATGTGCTCATCAGGATCCATCGTTCCGTCGTAGGTGCCCAGAGACGGTGGTTTCTCCAATCCCTTGGGGAGGCGCATGACCATAATCTCCTGGGACAATGGGCCACGAGGCTCATCGTTGTTTCTACTACTGGTCCATGATGGGGAGCGGGTGCTTCGCTCAAGGATAATACAGTGACTTCTGTAGGGAGATGGAGTTCGTGCCCGGTCCTTGGATCTGGGAGGGGGTGGACGTTTGTTCCTCCTGGTCCTCTTGTTTCCTGGGGAGTACTGGCTCCGTGGGGAAATGTGGTCATGCTTCCTGATGGCATGGGATTCGGGATCGGGTGGTGCTCGACGGTCTCTTTCGCGTCGGGGAGGTGGGCTGCGGGATCTTCGGCGCTCCTTCCTCGGCTGAGAGGATCTTGGTCGGACAGACTCCTCTAGGGCCCCAATCCTCGCGTTTTGTTGAAGGATTAGGAGATTAGTTTTGCTGAGAGCTTCAAGAAGGGTCACCACGGCCGGGTCGGCGTTGGGCGGAATGGGAACAAGCTGGTTGTCCAGGGAGGGCTGATCTTCAACATGATCAGCTCGAGTAAGGGAGGGAGACGCAGAGGTCCCAACTGTCAGATGATGGGCGTCGCCTCCAAAGAAAGGTGCAGTTTCGTCAGTATCAGTCTTATTGACGGAGAGAAAAGCAGGATTGCGAGCATCATGAACGTGATCTTGGCTTGCCATGATCAGAGTCTTGGACAGAGAGCTGTTTTGGTCTTGAATCTACGGTGGATGTTAGACGGGGATAACATGTTTCCCACAGACGGAACCATTGATCTTGAAGGCTGATCAGAACCTAAAGTGGGCCAAGAATGACGTCTGTGATGCTGGGTGTGTGGATGAGGAAGGGGTGTACCTGCAAGGCACTCCGATGCCAAAGTAAGAATCGTGATAGGAAAAAGGCTAGTACAAAAGTATGTATTTTGTAGGATGATTTTGAATACCTAACCCTCTCAAATGAGAGGGTTTTTATAGTGCCCCTAGCGCGTGGCCAACGGTCCCTATTTTCGGGGCGAGATAACCGTTTCTCAAAGAATAGGTAACTGCCAGAAACTAGCTGTTAGGACGGGCAAAGGTGCCCGAAACTAGCCGTTTCTACGGACAAAGATGTAGTTCCAGGAACGGGGGTCGTGACTGTTTTTGGATGGTGGAGCTGTGGATGACGGGAAGGAATTACAGAGGAAGAGTAGGTGACCCTGGGGGTCGTCCGACCATATTTGCTCGGTAAGGGGGGGGGGGGGGGCAGAAAGGTAAAAGATGCCCCAATTGGTTTGACCTAGGTAATTGGGCCGTTCTGGGAGCAGAAGTGGATTGGGCTATGCCTAGTCATTGGTCCAGTCTGGAACATATACTTTAAGATATTTTTGGAGACGTTTATATGATGAATAAGTGGCTTATAGGTTCCAACTAGCGACCCCATGTTTCTTTCATATTAAAAATTATGTAACTGTAGGTTTGAAGGAAACACAATTTGACAAAAGTGCTCCAAATGACCCTTATGAGCATCTAGCTAGGCTCAAGGAGGCATGTACTCTTTGTAACCCAATGTTAAGTGCAAATTTTTACTTATTTGAACCATCTTTCTTGGTATTTTTCAACTCATTTCTCATCTTTTAATGGATTTATTTCTTATTCTTGTCTGATTCTTCAATTATATTGAAAATACCTTTGGATGCTTTGATATATGTGTTATTGTGCAGAATATAGGCATAAAGCATCAATGATTAAGACACAAAGGATTGGACAAGGAAGCCAAAGAAATGAAAAAGAATCAGCAAGTTCGCAGTGCGATCAGCAGCGAGGTCAAAGCGAATGTTTGTTTTGTGAGGTCACAGCGAAGTCCAGAAACTTTGGATAGCAGTAGGAAAATGACCCAAAGTTTGATGTGCGAAGTTGTAGTGAAGAAGTTCGTTGTGCGAAGAATGAGTTTGCACTGCGAACTTAGATATTTCCTAGGGAGGTTTAACTAATCCTGAGGCACTTGAAGTGCCTGAAAGTGGTCTTCGCAATGCGAAGAAGGTGTCCGCAAGGCGAACAAGACAGATTTTTGTAATACTATTTAAGTAATTTTCTTGCTTTTTAGAAACATAACATATATTTTGAGGATCAGGACTTTATCTCTCATCATTCCAAGCATATTCTAGAGAGAGAAACACAAACCCTAAGAGGGAGAATCACAAATCGAAGCAACTCGAAGCTTGATCTTTGAGTAAGTGCTTCGGTCTCTTGTTGGGTTTGGATGTAATCTATTGATACGTTATGAATTTCATCTAATCTATGTATTGTGAACTAGTTTTGATTCAATGTTGATGTTGTCTTTGATTTCTTATTTGTGGGTCTTGACAAAACCTTTTCAAATCTTAGATCTTAGATATTAATCAATCAATAAGCAAACTTTCTACATAGTCTTGTAAGTTGATATTCACTAGTATCTTTTATTTTATTGTGTTGATTATTAGCATGAGTAGCATAAGTAGCGATCAATATGGTATTGTGAGGATGCGTGATAATAGAGATGATAAACTATGTTCACTTACATTTGGAAAATTAATCGAATGCTTGTAAAAAGGGTTAATCGTATGTATGTATTCTGAACATGGTGTTTTATATGAATCAATCATGGATCTGATATGGATGTTATCTTTATTTACCTGTTTATCTTTGATTTGAACCGCTATAGACATATACTCTTCAGATCTGGATCTAGGATGAATACCTATTAGGTTCTAAACTCTAGACAAAGATTTAGGCTTAACATTTGCTTAAGTATCAGTTCTTAATGCTCTGTGTTGTTGAGTTGCGTGAGACATCACCAATGAGACAATACGGTTGTTCTCTCGATGTTACGTTAGACATAACCTCTGTTGTGGGTGATACGTGAGGATATTAGACGAATGATTGATTTGTGTTTAACTGGTTAGAAGAATGCATGTGTTATCAATTGATGAGATCCAATCCCAACAAGGCTCCGTTTATTTTAAGTCTTTACTTTATATTTTCCGCCTTTATATTTTCTACCTTTATTTATGGTACCTTGAATCTATCAATAAATTTATCACCACAAGCTTAGAAACGCAGAGATCGTTGAACAAAATTCTTTCCCTCATACCGATCCTTGTGGAGACGATATAAATCGAGGAGGGAATCCTTCCAAAACTAAATTTTTGCTTCTTTCCGCTTTACTGCAGTTCGAACAAAATAGCGTCGTTGTCGGGATTGGTGTTTAGATATTGAATCACACTGCAATAGTTTCTATATTTTTGAGCTTTGTACAATTGTTTATATTGTATATATACTTGTTTCCTTTCACGTTTTCTCAAGTGTTGGTTAGGGATGAATGATGAGAACTTCTTCTAGATTGGTTGATGTTTGTATAAAAGTATCCAATGAAGATTCTCCCCAGTTTTGATGGTGATGGTAGGATGTTGAACATGTGAATGCAAGCAAGGTAAATTGTACCGCTTTATAGAATGTTAGAATGGTTTAAGAATTTTGTGCTTTGTGCAAATGTGTATTTTTGTTTCATTTTGAAACTTTGTTTGAATGCTTGTTTCACTTAGGTCCAATAGCCACAATTTTTGAGAAACCTCTATTGTTTACTATATGCTTAGGATGACTGATAAACTTTGTTTAATACATTTGATTCATGCTTAATATTTATATTATTGTGATTTTGTGGAAGCATTAGAAATGATCAAGGCATTTGTTTATATTTAGCACAACCATATCCAAAAGTAACTTACCCGCGAGTAGTGAGAATTTTTTAACCCCTTTGATCCTACACAATTTAGATCTCATTTTAATGATGAACTTAGTTTATGTACATAATTTGAAAGTTTAGTTCATCATTGAATTTTGTGAGATTCTAAAAAAATTTCTTGAACCTTTGAACATTGTTTTAAATTGATTTCCTTGCCATAAAAAGCAAGGAGCATTCACTTGAGGTTTAGTTAAATTCAATTTGGGGAGATCAAAAAGGAAAATGGTAGGTTACTAAAAATTTTGAAAAATTTCAAGCAAGCATTTAAAAAGTGTGAATATGAATGTGAAAAACAAAAGAAAAAGAATGCTAGTTTGAAAATGAAAAATAGAGAATGAAATAAATGTGCAAAAGGAAGTTTGAGAAGGTTTACACTTTAGAAAAGGAAATGGTGAAAAGAAGTTGTGATGTGTAAATACCATGAATAGTGAATGTTTCTTTTGCATTGGCAATTTCGATTTAATGGCCTTTAGAAATGACCCTTTGTTGTGAACCTGACCAAGCTACAACCTTAAAAGCCCTTAGTGATCTCTTGCTTCCATGATTTCATTTTTGATTGATTAGATGAATGTATGAATTGGATTGTTACTTGCATTGTTTGTCAGGCGAGTAAAATTGCCCCACGGTTGCAAACACGTTAATTTCTTCATCCTTATTTTGAAGAGGAGTGTTAGAGTGATTCAAGTATAAGAATTTAGTTGTTATTTGAAACATTGCATAATATTTGTTTAAGAACAAAATTCTTTATCATTGCTCAATTCTATTAAGTGGTGAACATTGCTTGTGCGCATTCTCATGCTTGAGCTAATCCACTTGTTTGAGCAAATCTCTCTTGTTTGAATTTGAACTGTTAATCCTTTCTTGGTTTAATCTTATGCTTGAGCAAATCCTCTTGTTTTCATGAGGGGCATACTTTGCTTGAGGACAAGAAAAAATCTAGTTGGGGAGAGTTTGTTAAGTGCAAATTTTGACTTAAATCAAACCATCTTTCTTGGCATTTTTCAACTCATTTCTCATGTTTTAATGGATTTATTTCTTGTTCTTGTGTGTTTCTCCAATTATATTGCAATTACCTTTGGATGCTTTGATATGTGTGTTATTGTGCAGGATATAGGCATAAAACATCAATGATTAAGACACAATGGATTGGACAAGGAAGCCAAAGAGGCAAAGCAACGAGGTCAAAGTGAATGTTTGTTGTGCAAGGTCACGGAGATGTCCAGGCGAGCTGAAAACTTTGGATGACAGTAGGAAAATGACCCAAAATTCGTTGTGCGAAGCTGTAGCGAAGAAGTTCGTTGTGCGAAGAATGAGTTTGCACTGCGAACTTAGATATTCCCAGCGTTGTCTTTGATTTCTTATTTGTGGGTCTTGAGAAAACCTTTTCAAATCTTAGATCTTAGATATTCATCTATCAATGAGCAAACTTTTGACATAGTCTAGTAAGTTGATATTCACTAGTATCTTTTATTTTATTATGTTGATTATTAGCACGAGTAGCATGAGTAATGATTAATACGGTATTATGAGGATGCGTGATAATAGAGATGAGAAACTATGTTCACTTACATTTAGCAAATTAGTTGAATGCATGTAAAAAGGGTTAATCGTATGTACGTATTCTGATCATGGTGTTTTATATGAATCAATCATGGATCTGATATGGGTATCATCTCTGTTTACCTATTTATCTTTGATTTGAACCGCTATAGACATATACTCTTCAAATCTAGATCTAGGATGAATACATGTTAGGTTCTAAACTCTAGACATAGATTTAGGCTTAACATTTGCTTGAGTATCAGTTCTTAATGCTCTGTGTTGTTGAGTTGCGTGAGACATCACCAATGAGACAATACAGTTGTTCTCTCGACGTTGCGTTAGACATAACATCTGTTGTGGGTGATACGTTAGGATATTAGACAAATGATTGATTTGTGTTTAAATGGTTAGAAGAATGCATGTGTTATCAATTAATGAGATCCAATCCCAACAAGGCTCCGTTTATTTTAAGTCTTTACTTTATATTTTCCGCCTTTATATTCTATGCATTTATTTATGGTACCTTGAATCTATCAACAAATTTAATCACCACAAGCTTAGAAACATAGAGATCGTTGAATGGCATTCTTTCCCTCACACCGATCCCTGTAGAGACGATATAAATCCCAGAGGGAATCCTTCCAAAACTAAATTTTTGCTTTTTGCTGCTTTACTGCAGTTCGAACACCCAACAAGTATTAAAGAAAGCCAAAAGTGGTTAAGATCGGAAAACTTTTTTGGGTGATTATACTCAATATACAAATATGTGCACAATATGGTAGACATCATTGAATTTTAGAAAATAGAGACTTAATCTCTCCATGGCACATGGGAAATTTTTAAAATCATGATTAAATGATGTCCATCTTATAAACTTGATGATTTGACGCATGTACATCATTATAGGAAAGAACATAGAGAAGACACGATAATATTAGGTGATGCCTCCACTGGAGGTTCTATTCAAAAAATAGATTTGAAGATGAATGAGTTTATTGAGAATATGAAAGAAAATGAGTATCAGGCTTATCTAAAAGAGACGTTAGAAAAATAGGAACCAAAGCGTTTGACACTCAAACAACATTATTATTAAGTCACGAGAAAATGCAAATGCAATTGGACGTTCTTACCGAAAAAGTAGAAGAACTCCAAATGGGACAACACTTGATAAAACAAGTACAACAAGATTTCTTATGTGATTATTCTGAAGGTGGCCATGAAAATGACCAAGTCAACTATCTAGAAATCACTTATGATGGTGTCCGATCATGAAGATATATCAAGCATTATCTATTAGAAGATTCAAAGTTCCATATGAAGTTCCGATTGATTGCTAAATCTTGAAAAGAGACTTGAAGCTTTGGATTTGTGAAAGAGAGGAAGTGTGAAAGCTTTTATCGATCTTGCGCTTAGCGCATATTTTCGTGACCAGCTAAATATAAAGGTATAAGAGTAAATCTTAAAATACCAAGGCAGGTCTCACACACCCACATACACACTCAAAAGTTTTTGGAGCCTCTCTCACTTTATAAAATCACCTAAAAATGTTTTATACATGTTTCTAATGGATTAAATAATTGTTTAATTAGCTAGGAGTATTTTTTGCATTGATTAATCAAATTTTATATTAGGGTTAATTGATTAACAATTTGTAACACTTCTAATAGATTATATAAGCCTTTAATTGATTAGTGTGTGCAAAATTAAAAAAAAATCCATTTTGGCTTGTATAACCGATTACCAGATAGGGTTAATCGATTAGAACATTAAAAATGCCTGTGGATTGTTTCCTTTTTGAGCCAATTATTTTCTTGTAAATTGAGGGATTCTTCTCATTTCATTTCACACAAAAGTTCGATTTTGAAATCATTTTTTTCTCATTTTTTACTCTCTACGTCTTCACCTTTATATTTTTTTTTTACTGAAGTTGCCTTAGTGCTTCAAGAGGGAATATCTTTGAGGTTGTTGTTTGGTTCTAGAGATAACCCAATTAAAATATTAGTTTGGTTCTTGAGATTAACCGATGAAAATATTTGTTTAGTTTTTGAAATCATCATGTAAAAAGATCTTGTGTGATTCTTAATATTAGCGTATGAAAAACTCTATTTGGTTTCTAAGCTCGCCCTGGTTTAAAAGCTCTGTTTGGTTTGGAGATTAGGCGGGTGTAAAATCTCTTGTTTTATTTATGAGATTAGCTTGTGTAGAATCTCATTTGGTCATATGAAGGTTCCTAGGAATAACCTTTGAAAATATTGTTTTAGTGGATACTCTCAAGAGGAAACTCTTGGGAATAAGAGTATGCCAAATGGTTAGGCCGAATTTGGATACTATTAAAACTATTTACAGATACAATATAAAAATTACTTACCAATTATGGTTTTTGTTGGCACAATTTATACTACGCAGTACACGTTGGCTTTTAGGCCAATAAGAGTTATTGCAAATTTTCCTTAATTAGAACTAGAATTAGGAGCCTTAACTTACTCATCGTCCTTAGTCTCTCTAAAAAGAACATCTACCTCAAACTAAGTCTTTTCCACTATAATTTCTTATTACTTGACCTTCATGTCTTTCACAAATGACAAAATTCTGAAGACCTTCAAATTATAGTAGTCAACTGAATTCCCATTCTAAACCTCCTTGGATATCTTAAAGTTTATTCATGTGAATGAACATTTATCGATTAAGTAAGTTGCTTTGGCTCCAACCCATAAAATCTTTGAAAACCCAACTCCTAAAAATATTCCACCAACAATTTACCCATTTGTCAGTTCTTTTTTCTTTAGCATGCATTGATCTCAAGTCGCATAGCTTATTCTTGTGATGAAAGTCTTCGCTAGCTAATGATGCATGACCATTAACAGTGGAACCATCTAAAATATATAAACCATATATTTTAGACCCCTTTAGTCAAGATCATTCCACTATGCAAAAATTTTGACACTCCAAGTTCAATTTTAGTGCAATAACCTAGACTATCAAACATGCTTATGGCCAACAAAAATTTTAACACCCTATTCCAACCATTGACAACCACCACATTGACACACCCAACCATTATATTGGCCACCATCAACCACTACTTTGTCCACCATTAACCACCACATTGACCACAATCAACCACCATAGTGATCACCACTCCATCCACCTTTAATCATCAAATCTAATCACTAGTGATCACCGCTCTTAAAATTGTAAACCACCACTCTAACGGCCACCTATGATCATCATCTTCCACCACTACTAATCATCATTATGACCACCACTAACGGCCACATTGACCACCAAAGACCAACGACTTGATCACCAATTTAAATATCAATCATCAACATTGTTACCACCATAAACTACCAATCTAACCACCTATGATTGTCACCATCTTCTACGACCACTGACCACCATATTGACCATCGATAATTACCACTTTGACCTATTAGTAATCACCATTGTTATAATTAATGCCAAACAAATGTATTATATATTTCAAACTCAACTGAAATTGTTTTTTTTTTCTTCGAAATTTTAAAATCCAAAAACTAAAATTAATTTTAGCACGTATTATAATTATTGTAGTACTATGATCGCATAATATTGGAAGTGATCATATGTTCGAACAATTTAAAAACGATGGAATATTGATCTTCCTCCTTTCCTTCTTCATGTGAAAAGAAACAAAAAGAACAAGAGTGACATAAATTTTGATTTTGGAATCATCTATTTTCTTCGAATCTTAAACATAACAATATTATTCCTTTTCCGAAGAATACTCCTTTATCTCTTATCAATATTTTCAAATCATATGTTGTTTTGTGACTTTGTGCCACAAGGGGATTCCTTTTCTTCCCTTTATTTTTTATTTCATGTCAAATAACAATAGAAGAAATAACATATATTAAATTCTAAGTATATGAATACATATCTACGTGAGCCACACGCGCCAATAATGAAGGTTTTGAAACCTTGTGTTGCATGGAAAAGAATATAATTTATATTATAATTATTTGTTATGGTTCTCTAAGTCAAAGAAAGATTTCTTGAGCAAGCAGCCAAAGCAAGAAAAAGCCAGCACACCTCCTTTACCACCTTCGGCTCCTTTTTTCCATATTATGCCAATCTTTCTGGATTCTTTATGTAAACTATTTCATTCACATTTACATCTTTATCCCTTATGAACTTTCAGAAATATGACGTCACATTTAAGTCATAATTTCATTTTAAATTTATGGTTGACAAATTTCAAGGAATAAATTTTAGATCAAATTAATTTGGAGGAAAATATGTAACATTATAACATAAAATAGGACTGTGTAATTCAAATCAAACTTTTACCAAAATTTATTTTATTGTCAACACTATCTATCCCTAACTACTCCAAATGAGATGAAATCTAAAATACCCCCACAACATAATTTATAAAATACTAACAATGGCTAATTACTAATTGATTAATTATTAGCGAGCTCTAAGGGTGCAATATGAACACTACTAAAACAAAGAATAAGCAACTAAAATATATCAGTCCATATTTTTTTTTAAATCAAATTTTAAGATACATTTAATAATAATAATAATAATAATTATTATTATTAATGTTATTATTATTTAAGTATATCTAATTATTTTTAATGTATTTTTATTAAATAATGGCTATGAAGTGGAAATATAAGGACTCTCATTAATTATCTGCCTTGTAAAAATAATTTACACTATATTTTTCTTTAAGTTTAACAACAAAATAAGAGTTTTTTTTTTCAATATTTTCTAATTTAATTTTTAAGTAGTAGTGTGAGAATAATTCAATAATTCAATAATGGGAGTATATATCTCATTACTATTTGAAAACTATTCAACTTTCATCACAATTTAAGCCATTTTTTAAAGAATAATTAGGGTTGGCAATAGTTAATAATCTATCATGGTTATTTTGGTAAATTGAGTCATAAATGGCCAACACCTTTCATATAAAATTTCCATATTAGGTTAATATTGGGTCTTGGACAAGTGTTCATCGAATTCAATACCTTCAATCAAATCACTTTTATTGAAGCTTCTCATCTCTCTGTTCCTCTCTCTCTCTCTCTCTCTCTCTCTCTCTCTCTCTCTCTCAATAAACCTATCACTTTTCCTCTTCCACCTCCCTCCATAGCCTTGGTGCAGCTGGTTGATGGATATTGAACTCTTGTGGTCTCTTGGGGGGTGGATTTTTCTTTCAAATTGCATGGCTGAACCTAATACCTCTAAACAACTCAATGTTTTTCACTTCCTCACACTCTTCCTCATCCTTCTCCTCATCATCAATCTATCTCATCAACCAACTTCAACCATAAACCCCTCTTCAACCACTTCTACCAAATCAACCATGTCGCAGTCGTCGACTTCAACAAACTTGCACCCTCACAAATCACAAAAACATGGAGATGGAAAAGAATTTGGAGTTGATGCTCATGAAGTCCCAAGTGGTCCAAACCCTATATCGAACCGGTAAGCATAAGAAATTACGAGGCGTATAATTAATATTGAAGATGAAAAGGAGATGTAACGGCTTAGAATTATATATATATGTACTTGAATTTTTCATCTTTATCATTTAATATTTCTATTGTTCTTGGTGAGAGGTATGTTAATTATTGTCATCATCATCATATTTATTTTCTTCCTTTTTTTTTTTTTTTTTTTTTTTTCTTTTCTTTTTGGGCTGGAAATGTATAGCGAGAGATACTGTTTTTCTATATGTTTGTATGTAAGGATCTCTATTTATTTCTTATAATTATATAGATGGTGGTGAAAATGGTACTTTTGTGTTATTTATGTGTATTTTTTTTCCTTCTATTTCTTTGTATATGTATATAATTAAATTTAATATCTTCACTTTATATATCTTTAGGTTTTGCTTTTCTTTTTCTTTTTCTTTTTCCTTGATATCTTGATATCAAAATTTAATTATAATTTGATTAGTAAGAAGAAAGAATGAGCATATATAAAGAAGAAACAAGAAGTATGATATAGTGTGTGTAAGGCATAATTTGCATGGTGAATTGAATTGGGTTTGAGATAAGAATGGAATATGATGTAGAAAAACAGGAGTAGAGAGAACAGTGGTGTCAGATCTCCGTGACACAGAAATAGTGAGAGGACTTGGTACCTTTTGTTTTGTATCAACAAAATTATTTGATTTTACTTTGGACTTTTTCTTTTGTCTTCTCAAACACATTTCTCAATAAAGCTGATACCAACCATTTAGGTTGTGTGAGTGTGAACCATGATTTGATAATTATAACTCTTATCATTTCTTATTGAGAAGTCACCATCTTTTCCAATCATATATTTTCATCATTACTCCCTCCCTCTCAATTTAATAAATTGTTTTCATCATTTTACATAAAGTTAAAAATGTGGAATAGAGAAATTTAAAAAATTGAAGTAAGACAGATTAATAAATAATATTTAGTATAATCAAATAAATATCTATTAATTAGTTTATGATATTGTAAAAAATTACTTTTTTAGTATATTTTTTCTGCAACATGACTTACAATTTAGAAAATATTACTATAACCCTTTCTCCTCAGTTGTAGTATTTATAAAAAAAAAGTTTTATTTTGATTTACTTATAGTTTTCAAAACATAAGAAACATCACATTATTGATATTGAAAAATTAAATTATTTATGAATTTTTATATGAACCAAATAACAACTATTAAAAGTAGCATGAAATCGCCCTTCAACACCCTACCCTCGGGGTTTTCTCCGGCGTACTTCTAAGTTTTCACAACCACGACATAGGTAATCTCCAATCAACGACTTTAGTGACTCGAATCTGTAACAATGAACTGAAGGCTAGTTTGGATTAAATTCCTAGTTTTCGAACTAGGGTCCTTCTGCTTTCTTGCGTTTTGCTGAGATTTATTCGGGTTATTTTTGTGGTCGTTGGTTTCTTGGTGTGGATTCTCTCTTCTTGTAGGATGGCTTGGATAACAGTAGGCAAGAGGGGTTTCAGAAACATGGCTCCAAAGTGGGATATCTTTGTTAAGAACGGAGGTCAATCCCTTGTTGGAAATTCGTCAGCTTCGTCCGTTTATTTCTCAGAGTTTTCGGATAGGATAAAATCGAAGGATATATGTGAACTGTTTGGGTGTGTGGGTGATGTGGTTGAGGTGGTGATTCCTCCTAAAAGAAACAGATTGGGTAAGAGATTCGGTTTTGCAAGGTTCAGAGATGTGGAGGATGTGAGGCTTCTAGCGATCAAGCTTGATAATATTCATATTGATGGCCGTAAGATCCATGTTAATCCTCCTAGATTTAGCAGGGAAAGGAGGGAGAGGAACAAGGTTCTCTTGGGGAGGGATGAAGGTGGTGGCATTGGTAATGTTAATCATCGCTCTTCCGTTGTGGCAAAAACTGTCGCGTTTCGAAATAGCTCGAACTGTCGATCTTTTGCGGAAGTTGTTCGACGTTCACTTGAAAATTTTCAAGGGCAGCCTGGTGAAATTAAGATACCGCTGGTTTACTCTTCAGATGTGGTTTTGAGAGATAAACTAAAGAAGGCATACATTGGCTTTGTTAAATCTCCTAGGTCTTCTTATAATATTCAAATAGTATTCGAAATGGAAGGTTATTTTTCGGTTAAGGTTACGCCATTGGGTTCGAATTTATGCTTGCTTGAAGAATCGGGTGAAGGTGAAATTCATGAACTGTTAACGGAAGACGTCTCTTGGTGGAAGGATTGGTTCGAAGTCATCAGACCTTGGCGAGAAACCGATGTGGATAACGACATAGCGGTTTGGATTCGTATTTTAGGTGTACCTTGTCAGGCGTGGAATTCGGATTTTTTTCAGTTGATCGCAAACTCTATTGGGGAATTTATATGTTTGGATGAGGATACAAAGTCTAGAAATTTTTACGATGTTGCAAGGATTTTGATCAAAGTTCCTAGTTCTTTCACTCTGGCTGACTATATGGAGGTTTTGGTTGATGATATCCCGTTCCAGATCTTGATTAGAGAGGATATCCATGGTCCTCTTAGGGTGTCTCCCATCAAGTTTCCTGACTCTGTTTCGGTAGTTTCTTCTTCTGGTTCGGAAGATGAAGCGAGGAGTGTGTTTTCGAATCATTCCTCCGACGAGATCATGGTGGGTTGTGTAGGAAACGAGGACGAAATCGATGGTTTTAGTGTTCAGGATGCTAAGATGGGAGGAAGGCTTGACCATGGAGTTGTTCGCGATTCTATTGGTGGACGGGAGGGCAATAGCTTAGTGTCAACCTCTTTCATGATTCCGTACGGTGAAAATGACAAGGCGACTATTAGAGAAAATGTGGCAGAAAATGGTTCTTTTGATGCAGCTGTGATGGCTCAAAAAGAGGCTTCTTGTCAACAAAGCTACAGTGATATGAGTAAAGTGGGGTGTACTTTTTCTGATAACTTTGTTTTATCTTCCAAGGTAGGTGGTTTGGACGGAACATTGGGAGACGAGGAGGTTATCCAAAGGGGCCCACTCGGTAAAGGAAATATGAATAAAAAGGTGATTAAAAGTGTTAAAGTTAATCATCTTTACGGGTTAGGTGGGCCACTTAAGGCTTTTGGAAAAAAGTATAGAAAGAAGCAGTTGGTTAGGAGGGATAAAAAGCAAGTCACAAAGCCTTTTCCAGCTGAGGGAGTTTCGCATGTTGATGAAATTTTTTCCTCCTGTTCGGTGCTTCCTTCCTCAAAGGAATTCATTGTTAGAAACACTTTTTATGGAGAACAGTCGGAAGCATCTGGTATTGACAGGTGCAATTTGAGGTTAAAGGAAAATTTGGAGTCAAATGTAGGGGCTAAATTATGGGAGGCAATGTCAAACCATGGGGTGGTGAAGGGGGATTCAAAGGGTGACTATCAAAAGAGAATCGCCGTTATGGAGAGGAATGATAAAATCAAATTGTTAGGAGGGAAGAATATTTTAAATATTTCAAAATGATAGCGGGCTCTTTGAATATTAGAGGGGGTGGTAGTAGAATCAAGAGGAGTAGAGTGGCTCAAATTATATCGAAAGGCAAAGCGAATTTATTTGTGCTCCAAGAGACAAAAATTCAAGATTTGACGGATTCGGTAGCTCGTGGTTTTTGGTGGAACGAATATATCGAGTATTCTTTTTCTAATTCGGTTGGTTTGTCCGGAGGTTTAATTATTATGTGGAAAATTAATACGGTAGAGGTCTTATGCGGCTTTAGCGGGATCGGGTATTTGGGAATCAAGGTTAGGTGGAAGAATTATTTGTTTTATATTGTGAATATATATTCGCCTTGTTATATTGCTTCAAAAAGAATTTTGTGGAGGATTTTGTTGGGTCTAAAATTAAAGTATACGGATGGAGAGTGGGTTCTTGGAGGTGATTTTAATGCGGTTAGAAATTCTAACGAGCGAAAAGGGAAATCCGCTTTTAACTCGGGATCGGAGTGGAAAGAGTTTGATGAATTCATTGAGGAGGGTTTGTTGGTGGACTTACCTTGTAAGGGGAAGAAGTTTAGTTGGTATAGAGGAGATGGTAAAGCAAAAAGTAGAATCGATTGTTTTTTGGTGACGGAGGGTATCATCGAGAGTTGGGGGGTTGTGGGTCAATTTATTGGTACGAGGGATATTTCGGACCATTGCCCGATTTGGTTATTAGTGGATAAATCGGATTGGGGTCCAAAGCCTTTCAAGTTCAATAATGAGTGGTTTTCTAATAGGCGTTTTATTCCTTTTGTTGAGAAGGAATGGAGTAAGATAGTTGTGGTGGGGAGAAAAGGTTTCGTACTTAAGGAGAAATTACGTCTTCTTAAGGAAAGTCTCAAATGGTGGAGCAACAATGTTTTTGGGAGGATCAATTTGGAGATCGAGGAGGGAGTTAATGAGTTGAATTTGGAGGATGATAGGGAGCCGGTGGGCGGCGATTTGGAGGAAATTGAGTCTTTGACGAGGAAAAAGTTGGCTAGTGGGAAGTTTTGGTTGAATCTTAAGATTAAAGAGAACATGCTCATTCAAAAATTGAGGTTAAATTGGTTAAATGATGGTGACTATAATAATAAATTTTTTCATAGAAGTATAAAGGAGAGAAGAAGACGTAATTTTATTGGTTCGATTGAGACGGATAATGATAGACCCGTGCTAAAGGGTCTTTCATTTAAAGGCATTACTTCATCGGATTGTGCCTTTCTTGAAGCTCCTTTTTCGGAAGAAGAAATAAAGAATGCGGTGTGGAGTTGTGAGGGATCTAAAAGTTCGGGTCCCGATGGCTATTCTTTCTCCTTTATTAAGAAGTGTTGGCTATTCTTTCTCCTTCATGTTAAGAAAAATGGGATTTGGGGAGGTTTGGAGGAGATGGATGAAAGTTTTAATTTTTTTAAGCAAAATGTCGGTCTTGGTTAATGGTAGCCCTACAAAGGAGTTTGCGGTGGAGAGAGGATTGAGACAAGGTGATCCTCTTTCTCCGTTTCTTTATGTTATAGTCGCGGAAGGTATAAGGGGTATGGTGACCAAGTCGGTTGAGAACGAAGATTTTGAAGGCTTTAACATTAAGGGTAAGTGTTTTGTTGATATTCTCCAATTTGCAGATGACACTTTTTTGGTTGGTGATGGGTCTTGGAAGAATTTATGGGCATTGAAAGCGGTTTTGAGAGGCTTTGAAATTGTTTCTGGCTTGGGTATTAATTTCCATAAAAGCAAACTCATTGGAATCAATATTAGCCCTCGGTTCTTGGATATGTCTTCTTTCTTCCTTTCATGTAGGAGAGAGGAGAGTTCTTTCATCTTCCTCGACATCCCTATTGGCTATAGTTCTAATGGTGTTTTGATGTGGTCGAATTTGTTGTTGAAATTAAAAAAGAGACTTTCTTGTTGGAAAAATCGGTTTCTTAGTTTTGGAGGAAGGTTAACTTTAATGAAATCGGTGCTCTCTAGCATTTCTATTTTTATGCTTTCGTTCTATAAAGCTCCGTTAAAGGTGGTAAATGAGATTACGAGAATTCAAAGTAATTTCCTTTGGGGTGGCAAGGAGGGTGTGAGGAAAATTCATTGGGTTAGTTGGAAGAAGGTGTGATTTTCGATAGAGATGAGGGGACTTGGATTGAGGAGGGTGGATGATTTTAATTTGGCTTTGCTTAATAAATGGAGATGGAGGATCTTAGTGGAATCTAATGCTTTATGGTATAAGGTTCTTAAAGTAAGGTACGGTGATATTAATTTAAGGGTTATGGATTCAGGGGTTGGTGTTAAGAGCTCTCATAGTGGTTCTTTTTGGTGGAGGGATATATTGGGATTGAATAAAGGAAAGACGGAAAATCTTTTTGTATCTAAGTGTAGATTTTCTATTGGTAATGGTTTTAATTCTTCTTTTTGGCACTCTAGGTGGATTGATGGAGTTTGTCTAAAGGAGAAATTCCCTTTATTTTTTGGGTTGTCTAGCCTTAAAGAAGTCTCGGTCGCTTGCACGGGGGGATGGAAGGGGGATCTTTGTCATTGGGGGGGATTTTGGTATTGGTGTTACTACTGTTGGGGAGGTCGACGCCGAGTTGGTATTGTTGCGTACAATCTTAATGAGTGTACAGCCGGTGGTCTCGGAGAGTGATAAAGTTCGCTGGGAGCTTGATGAATCAGATGTCTTTTCGGTTCGTAGTTTTTACAAAACCTTTGCGTCTTGCCGTATTCCTTTCGGTCCTAACAATAAGTTTCATGAAGCTTTTTCTTTGATTTGGAAGATGGTAGTTCCTTTTAAAATAAAGGTCTTTGGTTGGAGATGTTTTCTTGATAGGCTTCCTACTAAGGATTCTCTCTCCTTAAGAGGTGGTGTTTTCCCGGCTAGTGATTTAAAGTGTGTTTTTTGTTCGCACCAGGATGAATCGTTGGACCATGTTCTTTTGAGTTGTTGTTTCACCTTTTTGGTATGGAAGGAAGTTGTCGAGTGGATTGGTTTTGAGGACTCCAGGGCTTGTAATATTAAAGAGAGTTTTTTGAAGTGGTGTTTGTTTTGTAAGAGGAATAAGGTGAAGAGGAATTCGGAAGGTTGTATTTGGTTGGCTACTATTTGGTATTTGTGGTGTTTGAGAAACTGAATCATTTTTAGGAATGAAGATTGGAATGTTTTACATGCGGTCTGGAGAATTAAAGAGGTTATTTGGAGGTGGTCGTTCATCGGGAAAATTAGAACTACCAATTATAGCTTTTATGAATTTTGTAAGTTTCCTTTGTTCTATTTGTCTTAAGGTTTATTTGGTTTTGTAATTCTCCTTTTGTTTGAACATTTTGCTCCCCCTCTCTGTAAGCGGGTTCGAGAACCCTTTGTTCTCGCATTAATATATTACTTGCTTATGAAAAAAAAACACCCTACCCTCGGGAAGCAAACTATGTAAATATAATGTAAAACACAATTAATGTCTAATCGATTCAAAATTTCATACCTAATAGATATTAGAAGAAGGTCATGCATGTGTGTATGATAAGCATGTATGACTATGGTTAAGAATGTGAATGAATGCACATCTAGGTTGTTAGAGAGGATAACAAACTTAAAGTTAGCTACAACTACTGGTTTATTGATTCTTTGGCTTGCAACACTAGTACAAAACGCGTAAACAACAACGTCAGGTTTACAACGAATTCATATACACCGTTGTAATAGTGCAAACTGGATGCACACATTTTTTTAATCTTATTAAAATGCTTTTAATCAAGGTTAAAATTTCAACCGTGGTGAAATGTGAGGCCTTTCACCACAGTTATTTAAAAGCCCGTGATTATAGGGAGTGTCTGGTCATGGGTTCAAGTCCCAACACCAACATTTATGGTATTTTACTTATTTTTTCAAAATGCTGACAGTCTTTCACCATGGGTATTTAAAAAACCGTGATTATAGCCTATAGTTTAGTTTTAGGCCTTGCTGGTGGGAAAACCCGGTTTTAGGAAAAATCGTCTCCTTTTTGAAATCTGTTTCGTGCATTCTGAGCAGAAAAATTGTGCGGTCATTTGTCCCTTACTCTCTCAAAACCCCAAATTCATCTTTTTTTTTAAATATTTTTAATGATTTTTTTACTGTTTTCATAGTCTCAAAAAATTCCAAAAAAAATCTCAAAATTCTTATTTTACTTAATTAGATTAAATTTTGTGTTTTTGTATTTTTCTGAATTTATTTTCACCATGTTACTTCTTTCCTATTTTTTCTAAATGTCGACAGACCTTTCACCACGGGTATTTAAAAAACCGTGATTATAGGTAGCGTTTTTTACTTATTTTTTCAAAATGTCGACAGACCTTTCACCACGGGTATTTAAAAAAACCGTGATCATAGGTAGCGTCTGGTCATGGGTTCAAGTCCCAGCACCAACATTTTTGGTTTTTTTACTTATTTTTTCAAGTCTCATTACCAACATTATAGGTGGCGCGTTTATTGAGTTTATTCACTATCCTTAAACAAATCTTGGTCGTCCATTTAGTGATTATCAACGACCAAGACACTATTATTAGTGATCTGCGTGAAACCTAAAACTTAGGCGAACTACATCTTCTACCTCCAAACATCATCTTTCATTTACGATACTCTATTTCTCCACTAAACCAAATTTCAGAACAAATTTCAGAACTCCATCATCTCTTCTACAACTTAAATGAGACAAGGAAAGTATGGATTCGAGTTAGTAATGTTAGTTGTTGGTGTTCTTTTTTAATTATTGTTTTTCTTGTTGTTTTTATTATTATTATTATTATTATTGTTCTTGTTGTTATTATTGTTATTGTTGTTGTTCTTATTCTTATTGTTGTTCTTGTTGTTATTCTTGATGTTCTTGATGTTTTTGCTGTTGTTCTTGTTCTAATTCTGTAATTTTTTTTATTTTATTAAAAGACATACAACAACGGTTATTTAAAATAACCGTGATTATAGGTAGTTCTAATGCTGCATTTTATTTATTTTATTAAAAGACATACAACAACAGTTTTTTAAAATAACAATCATTATATGTAGCGCGCATTCCGGTTTATTACAACACTTACCTAGTCGTGATTGTAAGTATCATATATACAACGACACTCTACATAACAATGTCTGTGCCCACGTTAGTATATATCTTTCCCAACCGTTGTTAAATGGATTTTCCGTAGCAGTGTAAAGTTGGAAACGGTGAATCTTTTGATTTCTAGCTTGAAAGTTGGTTGGGTCGAACCGTTGTGTTGTTTGTTTGGTTATCTTTTTTAGATGGCAGACCCGGCTTGCCCGCCATTGCTAAGAACAGGCAGACCCGACTTGCCCGCGTATTGCTCAGAACGGCCATTGGACGGTGGATCTTTGGGTGTGGGCAGTGGTACTACTGCCAGGCCCTTTGCAGTAGGGTGCGGAGGAGCAGCTTTCAAGACCGTTATCTATTCTGCAGCAGGTGTATCTCGACAGGCAGCACATGACTGATTTGTTTGGTGGAGAAGTGCAGCTGGTTTCTCGGTCTCGACTTGCTACGATACGATAACTGGATGCTTCCTTAAGGGGACTGCTATTGTTGGGCCTGTCTTGGAGGCGCTTAGGCGCATGTGGCAGATGAACGTGCCTAGTAAAATCTTGATTTTTGGCTGGAGGTTGGTTTTAAATCACCTTCCTACTAGATTGAATCTATTAAGCAGAGGTGTGTTGTGTGTTAATTCTTGTTTGTGGTGCCCTCTTTGTGGTGGAGAGTATGAAGGTTTCAGACACTTGTTTGGGTTTTGTTTGATTTCATTAGTTTGGTGGAGGCAAGCTTTTGATTGGTTTCATTTCGCACCCATTATGATTTTGTTGCCTCTAGTTGATCGCTTGGTTGCTTTTGGGAGGGAGGTCAAAGTGAACGTTAAGGTGGATTTCGGGTGGATTTTTGGAGTTGGCGATTTGTAGGACTATTTGGGAATGTAGAAATTATATTCTCTTTGAAGGTGGATCTTAGGTTAATTTTGACGGCTTGGGTTTGAACAAACGATTATCGTGAGATTAGCTATTGGTGGGTCAAGTTTCGGGTTATTTGTTGTCTTGGTCGGAGTGGTGTGCCACCCCGACTTTGGTTTTGGGCTAGAATCGTTTGTGGTAGTCTTTCGGTTTTCTTTTGTTTCTTTTTTTTATTGGTGTTTGTAGAAGGGCTGAGCACCCCTTGTGCCTCTTTTAATCTATTTGTTTATAAAAAAGTTGTAATCTAATGTTTTTTTTGTGGGGTGAGCTAGCAATTGTTATAGTGCAAAGAAAGAGCGATGCACGAATGACCCAAAACCAAGCTATTATGGTGGACTATCTCCCTCAAGAAATAAATTTAATATCGTGTGGACCATTGACCCACATATCAGATATACTTCACCATATAAGTTAAGTTTGCATGAGTACAAAATACAAAAGGTTATTCTCTCATTCATGGAATAATCCATTCATCTTAATATGGTATCATATGCTTAGAAAGGGCCTCGTTCCGTTGTATCATCTTCAACGTTGGGGAACTCATTGCCATTGTTGATACTTTGAAGCTTCAAAAAAGTTGTTTACTAGTATTTTGTTATGAGTTTCAAAGAAACTTCACCGCAGTTTCTAAGTTGTTTATTCAAAGCTTCACACAAGCTACAACTTATAGCGTGCCTTTGATATTTCTTAAAGTTCCAAGCTTTTGAGAAGCTTACTTTTGTAACAAATTTGTTCTACACATTGAGTTTTTGAGGAACCTTGTCAATGGTTGATCTTGAGAAATCTCCAACTGCTTCTCCGCAAACATCACAATTTGCAACTACTCAACATGCTTTGTCAGGTAACACAAACATCTTTGCACCAAAACTTTCCATTAAATTTCAAAAAAATTATTTCTTGCCCTGGAATCAATAAGTGGAAGGTGTCATACTCTAACATAAACTCTATAGAGTAGTGGTAACTCCTCAAATTCCTCTCAGGTTCATTACTAAAAGTGATAGGATTCTCCATGTTGTATTTGAAAAATATAAGGCTTGGATCTTGCAAGATCATACCATATTCACATGGTTGCTTTCAACCATATCTGAAACTGTTCTCTCGCATCTTCTTTCTTGGAAGCATGCTTATTAGATATGGGATAAGTTTCTTAAACACTTCAGCTCGTAGATGAAAGCTCATGTTCATAAGCTTTGTGCAAAACTTAAAATGAGCAAGAAAGGCACCAAAACCATCTATTAGTATGTTCTACGTGAAATTCTGGCATAGCAGACAACAGATGTCCTAACACATGTCAAGACATTGTTCTGCATAATTATTTAAACAAGAATAGAACAACAGACTGATACCTTGAATATTAGTAACTGCAGAATCACATATGTTACGACATCTGTTCCAACATGTTAATCAATACTGAATTATAAATTGCAGAATGATAAACAACACAGAATATGATGACCCAGTTTGGTGCAACTCACCTACATCTGGATACCAATCCAGGAAGAAGAATCCACTATCAGTAGTATAGTTTTATGTAAACAACCTAAGGTTTACAGTATACACCCACGTTTACCTATCACTACCCAATGAAGACTTTATCATTAGAAGTCACATCTAAATGATAAGAGAAACCCATCTCACTCCCTAAATCACAACATGTGATTATCTAACAGTTACTACACCATAATTGTATCATCCCTATTGAAAGACACCCCTTCCAATACAAAGTTCAGTCAAGCATCCTTGACTAACAAGTTAACTTGGATTTGTTTCAAAGCTTCATCCAAGAACAATACACGATTCATTACCTACGGGTTTCTGAATATGTACAAGTACCTATGTCTACCACACTGTCTCAAATCGATACAGAGGGAGACTTACAAGAAAGCCTACGAATCTCAAAACCCTAAACCCTAATTTCTAACTTTACAAAAGTGTTACAATAGGTTCAATTTTTCAGTCCTAGGTCTTGGTCTTCTTTTATAAGCTTCTGATGCCTTGGGCTTCAATCTTCTGTTTGCTTATTCCTTGATCCATGTTCTGATTGTTTCCTTAATTCTTGGACCAGACTTAGAAACAACCTGCTATATCAGTTTACGATGTCAGGACATTCGTTAAGACATCATGTCTTCTTCATGTTGGAACACTACATTCAACGCCTTGTTTTACCAAAAATTTGCTCAAATCTGCAAAGCCTTCAATCTCCCCCTTTTGACTAATTTTTGGTTAAAACTTCTTCGGTAGAAAAAGAAAGTCTGGCGTTTGGTAGATATGATTGGAACACCTCTGAGACTCTTTCTTACCCCTAAAATTTCTAGCTGTATGTTGTTGTACATGAGGAAAAGTATATAACCCTCTCCCCTCAAACCAGTACTTGCCACGGAGGGATAAATCTTCCAGCTTGCCTAGAATACTAACTTTGAAAACCAGAAGCAGATTCCACCTTTAAATACTCAAACATATTTTTCTTGAAAATTATGGTCCATAGAAGTTCCCGTAGAGCAATTCATGTGAAGAAATAAATTAAGGTAGGCAAACATAAATGACTGTGCACCGTCCAACTAAAGTTTGTCTGATTCAACTTTATGAGAGACCGTCCAAAGAATGCACTAGCATCAAGACACATGCTTAACACGTCTACACTCTCTACCATCCAAAACAGCCAATCATGTCGTACCCATACTGTCCTGACCCTTTGTCAGGCTTTGTTTAGCAAAGTTATAGTTCATGTGTTTTGTCTACAAGATAATCCTTTTAAACAGAAGACTAAGAATAACTCACCAAGATGTTAAGGCATTTCTTCAAACATCTCTCAGTTAGCAGCACCAACTCTTAAGATACTTGTACTCCTCCTAATTCAATCCATTGACACCCAACGACAGAATAAGAATAACCTGATAGTTCACCCAGAACTTATACCAGTATGACAATGTCACGACATCTCGTCTGACATATCATCCTCACCTGAGACAATTTATCACAAACTGCTTGAAACCACAAACAATCTTGATAAATAATCTACACCACTGCAGTCATATATCCAGAACAGAAGTCTAACTCCCCCTGTCATAGATAACCAGTGCTCATTTGCCAGAAGAACACCCTAAATGAATGGAAAACATAAGACGTATCTTCATGTCTCATTCACATCAGACTTCCAAGACAATCCTTTACCCATCATTCTCCCGTATGAAAAGATAAATACCTCTTAGACAAGATGTGAGTGTCAAGTTCCACACTCAGAACTTAGCATCCTACTCCAAGGATAACCAACCCAGAGGATGTTCTAACATCAGTTAGGACATCCTTCATATATCATAGACACCAACCAACATGGTTCTAGATATGTTCCACCACTAGACTTACTATCTGTATAGTAATCCAATCTGAAGATCTTCTAACAACACTGCGCCACCAGCTTGATCAATAAGAACTCCAGTAACCAAAGAGAGAAATAAACTCTCAACCACCAAAAGGAGTAATCTTCCATAAACTGAGAACTTCTGCCACAAGCTCCAAGATAGAAAAGAGTCAATACCTCCTTAAGTCTTCAACCAATCACCCTTCTGCCCAAGAGTAATTTGTTCCAAGACACCCCTTTTTCAGAACTCCGACAAGATACATTGATCCACCAATGAAATCTGATCTTCAAGTTACATGTACTACTTTATCCATACCAAGACGTCTTGGATCCACCAAGCGTTAGACATGTAACATCTTCTCCATCCACAGATCCCACAAACTGTATAAGATAGACCTTTTTGAAGCATCCATAACATCCATTCTCCTGTAGATCAATTTTATCTTAAGCTGATTTGCCACAACACCAGCTGAGATCCTGATGTTAAGCTTGATGTCAGAACATTCTGATATGACATCCAGCTGCTGAATTCAGCTCCTCCTTCTGCCACCTAGAAGAACCTCCTCCCTTTAACAGAACAAGAGTCCCATGCTCTCATATACTTAATTCAACAACCAAGTTTGAGTAGACAACCTCCACCCTGCTTAATCTTAACACAGGTATTCCATTCAAGCTCACACCTTGATGAATATCTACTTCACAACTCCAAAGAACTCAACGTGCCAAGTATGATTCTTCAGAAGATAAGTAGTCATAGACTACACCATATCTATACCAAAGGATACCACTTTTCTTAAGTAGAGCAGTCCTTAGAAAGTCAGAGATAACTGCCACTTAACATTGACTTCCAAGATAAGCAAGATCACATACTCCTAAGTACCTAGATCAGAAATAAACTGACCCAAGCTGTGCTATCACCAACTCCATATTCTGGATAAGTCTCTTGCCAGGACACTTTCCAGATAAACATCAGATGCTTCTAGTAATAACTGGAACACACCTGCTGCACTCCCATACTCCTAGATCAGAAATAAACTGATCCAAGAACTACTCATCAAGATTATGATTTCTTCTTCTTCATCTTCCACATCACCATTGTCTAGACCAGTTTCTTGTTAGGAAACTCTCTAGAGAATAGATCCTTCTGCCACACCAACTGAAGCAGATTCTTAGGTCAACACCAAAAAAAATCAAAAAGCTTATGCAATACCCCTCCCATGATTCTGCACAACCCAGATGAAGAGATGTTTCAACATCGTGTTGAACATCAGTAATCTTGAACTCCACATACAAGAATAATCAATCAAATACTTGTGAGTAACACAAATAGTGATGATCTTAAATCCTTGTTCAATAATCCTGCTTCACTGTTGAAGCCACACTCTACCAGATCACTTCAAGAACACTTATCAAGTATTCAATCTTTTGCAAGTATCTTCTTTGACAAACAAATTATTGGGATACCAAGGCTGCCACCCTTGACTCAAGTAACTAATATTCTCTTTGAACGAACCCTATTTACCTCAACAGTTCTAAAATCTCCATTCAGATTGGATCCACCCTTAGGATTAAGAGAGATGAATCCTTCCTTGCAGTTTTGGATGGTGAAAATAAATCACCTCCAATTTCTTCAGGTTTATGTTTCACAAAAACACCCTCTAGTCAGAAGAATAACTAGAAGACTCCAGATGCATGACTGATATGCCTTCATGAGTGGACTTGAGAGAATTCTCAAGTATCTTTGACAACTTAGCCGATCAATAATTTACCAAATTCCTAGAGCAAGAACTTGATAAACCTAACCGCAACTCCCATTCTCTTCAACTGACTTCAAACTGCACACTAGAACCAAGCTTCCAAGTACCAAGACACTATAACAGACATCTTCCAACAGCTCTTTCCATTCCATCCCTCCCGACTATGGAATAAAAAGATGCAAATATCTTCAAATAAAGAGGCCGACGATTGAGATCTTCCACCATCTGTCTTCAGTAACAACTTCAGAACCCTATAATTCCAGAGCTCTTCCATCAGAAACATATGCAGCGGAACCACCAAGGAACAAATTCAACTTGCCCTAATAAAATGTCAAAACATCTTATAAGACACCCCAAAAAGAGAACTATCCATTTATCCTGCAGTTGTTGTAGAACCTCCTCAGCAACATGAACAACCACCAGGTAGTTACCTTCGATCCAGAACATCCATCCCATCCATTAATACCCTTGAGTATGTCTGAGTTGATAAACTGATCTCCAAAACTCGCCCTTGTTTAAACGCCAGAAAATATCTCCCAAAGATCTCATCCAGAAACAGACAGGATGCCTGCTCTGATACCAATTAAAATTCTGGCATAGCAGACATCAGATGTCCTAACACATGTCAAGACATTGTTCTGCATAATCATTTAAACAAGAATAGAACAGCAGACTGATACCTTGAATATCAGTAACTGCAGAATCACAGATGTTACGATACCTGTTCCAACATGTTAATCAATACTGAACTGTAAATTGCAGAATGATAACTAACACATAATATGATGACCTAGTTCGGTGCAACTCACCTACATCTGGGGGATACCAATCCAGGAAGAAGAATCCACTATCAGTAGTATAGTTTTATGTAAACAACCTAAGGTTTACAATAACCACCCACGTTTACCTATCACTACCCAATGAAGACTTTATCATTAGAAGTCACATCTAAATGATAAGAGAAACCCATCTCACTCCCTAAATCACAACCTGTGATTATCTAACAGTTACTACACCATAACTGTATCATCCCTATTGAAAGACACCTCTTCCAATAAAAAGTTCAGTCAAGCATCCATGACTAACAAGTTAACTTGGATTTCCTTCAAAGCTTCATCCAAGAACAATACACGATTCATTACCTACGGGTTTCTGAATCTGTACAAGTACCTATGTCTACCACATTGTCTCAAATTAATACAAAGGGAGACTTACAAGAAAGCCTACGACTCTCAAAACCCTAAACCCTATTTTCTAACTTTACAAAAGTGTTACAATAGGTTCAGTTTTTCAGTCCTAGGTCTTGGTCTTCTTTTATAAGCTTCTGCTACCTTGGGCTTCAATCTTCTGTTTGTTGATTCCTTGATCCACGTTCTGATTGTTTCCTTAATTCTTGGACCAGACTTAGAAACAGTCTGCTATATCAGTTTACGATGTCAGGACATTCGTTAGGACATCATGTCTTCTTCATGTTGGAACACTACATTCAACGCCTTGTTTTACCAAAAATTTACTCAAATCTGCAGAGCCTTCACTACGCATTATTGCAATTGCAGACTCCCTCCTTACTATTGGGGACCCTATCTCAAAGAAGGAACAAGTTGATATAATCTTACAAGAGTTACCAGAGGAGTAGAATCCCTTTATCATGATTGTGTATAGTAAAGGAGAACCAACTGAGATTTATGATATAAAAGCATTTATATATGTCCAAGAAGCTCAATTGGACAAGTTCAAACAATAATTAGCTACTCACAGTACAACAGAAAACGTATCTCAAGGTTCATTCAACTCTGATGGTGCCAGAACCGGTGCCTTTCATGCTAATGGCCAACGCTTCTATCATGGTAGAGGAAAACAAATTCCTAGTAGAAGGCATGGAAGGTAGCACTTTGCTACAATTAATAGGCCAACATGTTAATTATGCAAAAAATATGGCCACTCTGTGCTTGAATATTGGCATTGATTTGATGAGCACTTTGAGGCAACTCAACCAAATCCTCAAACTCAAGATTCCACTAGCAGAAACTCAACTGACACTCAAAGTTCCAAGGCTTCAGACTCTACTGCACCTCAAGCAACTACCTATGTAGCACATCATAACACTTTGGTCATTCCTCAAGGCCTTGAATCACAGGCATAATTCGTTGACTCAGGTGTATCCCATCACATTACTTCTAGCCTTATGAATATCCAAAATGTGTAAGCTTGTGTAGGTCCAAATAGAGTCGTAATTGGTAATGGACTTGGTCTAGAGGTCAAAATAGTCAGTCCTTCTAAATTCTCTTCCAATCTTGTGTCTAATTTTATCTTGAATCTAACTGACCTACTTTATGTTCCTATTATCACTAGAAATTTGATATGAGTTTCAAATTATACAAAGGACAATTTACTTTGAATTCCACTATACCAAATGCTTTGTTAAATCTCAGGCATCTACCGTTCTTCTACTTGATGGATTCCTATATGAAAGTGGCTTGTATTCCTTCACTAGCCTAGCTTTGGAATCTTCAAGGCCTTGCTTGAGTCACAAGTTTCAAAATTTACTTCCTGTTGCAAACACTATACCTTAGCTTTTTCTGATAATATGACTAATTTATGTACCAATAAAGTTGTGAATCAAAGTATTTGGTCTCTTTGGCATGCTAGATTAGGTTATGCCAACTCTATAGCTCTGAAGAGCATATCTCATATGTGTAAAATCCCCATGAGCAATAAAAATGTCATTGATTTCTGTAATTCATGTTGTGTAGGCAAGTCTCACAAATTACATGCTCCTTTGTCTAATACCAATTACACTCACTTATTTGACCTTGTTCATACGAGCCTATGGGGACCTTCACCATCACCTTTAAGTGGTGGCTATACCTACTACATTGCATTTGTTAATGCATTTTCTAGGTACACTTGGATATACTTTCTCAAGCAAAAGAGTGATGCCATATCTGCATTCAAATTGTTTCAGAAGTATGTGGAAACACAATTTTAGGTCAAAATTAGGGCAATTTAATTTATTTTTCGGGGAGAATTCAGAGCACTTACTAAGTTGCTTCAGGAACAAGACATTGTGCACAGTCTAACTTGCCCTCACAGCTCACACCAAAATGGAACTATTGAAAGAAAGCATAGACAAATAGTTGAGACGGGACTCGCCCTACTAGCTTATTTCATATCTTATATTGGGATCATAGCTTCACCACAACAGTTTACTTGATTAATAGGCTACCCACCAATGCTCATACTGAGTATGCGTCACCTTTATCAATCATTAAAAAAAACTGATTAGGATGCCTTGAAAATCTTTGGTTGTGCATATTTTCCTCATTTGAGATATTATAATCACGTCAAATTAGAGTTCATAAGTACGATGTGTGTTTACTTAGGGTGTCTCCCCAACACAAAAAGGTCAACAACGTTTAACCATGGAAGGTAAAATATTTATTTCTAAAGATGTTGTATTCAATTAGTATGAATTTCCCTTTCAAAATAATTTCACAACCATTGAGTAAAAAAACTCTAGCTCACAAATGCACCAAGTGCAATTCCCTTTAAGCCTTATTCAAATACCCTCAGGTACCTCTCATATCATTGACACCACATTTATACCATAAACTAGTGACATAGAACCAAATGCCATAGTCTTAGCACCAAATATTCCTAATGATCCTTCCCATGCCAAAATCTCACCATCAAATATGCCTATTGACCCTTCTCATGTGTTTGAAACCAACATCTCAACCAATAATTCTCATTTTCCTCATGAAAATGTGATCACACATTCACCTTCTGTTATGTTTCTAACTGACTTGGGTCACAATTCACCTTCTCATGAATCAATTATTGGTCATGTACATAAACCATCTAGGCCAGGTTCTACCAATTCCACATCTCCTTCCTTTCATGGCAAAGCCTTACCTATAACTCTGGTGCAAAATGATGATCCAATGATCAAAAGAGCTAAAGCTGACATCTCAAAACCTAAAGTGTTATTAGCTCATACTGAACCAAGTTCAGTTAAGCAGGTCATATCTCAACCTCATTGGTTTGAAGCAATGAAAACTAAGTATGACTCTTTAATCAAGAACGACATATGGGTGCTAACTAATCTACCTCCTCATAAGACAATAATTGGGTGCAAATGGGTTTTCAAGGTGAAATAAAATCAAGATTGCAGTGTCAACAAGTACAAATCAAGGCTCGTGGCCAAAGGTTTCCATCAACAACGTAGATTTGAATTCCATGAGACCTTTTCACCAATTGTAAATCCTACCACAATTTGTGTCATCTTTATTATGGCTCTCGCTTGCAAGTGGTAAATTCAGCAAGCGAATATCAACAATGTGTTTTTAAATTATGACTTGCAAGTAAAGGTATTCATGGACCAACCAACAGGCTTCACTGACTCAATTGCACAACAGGTTTATAAGCTTAAAAAGGCTCTCTATGGCCACGAGCATACTCCACGAGCGTGATATGAAAAGTTGCATCATGCCTTGATTTAGTCTGAATTTGTATCTAGCAAATGTGATCACTCATTGTTTGTCTACAATCATCATAATATCACATTATATGCATTATTGTATATCAACGATATTCTTATCACTGGCTCTTCCTCTAAACTAATCCAAGCACTCATCAACAAACTTCATGACAAGTTTGCACTCAAACAGCTTGGTATCCCTTAATACTTTATGGGAATTGAGGTTCATCACCAAGCCAATGACACTCTTCTCCTTACATAAACCAAATATATATGTGATCTTCTAGCCAAGGTTAACATGACTGAAGCAAAGGGTGTTGCCACACCGATGTTCAGACGATGCAAATTAAGCAAACATGGAACTAATGTAATCTTAGATCCACTTCTCTATATGTCATTATTTGGTTCCATATAATAGGTGATACTCACCCTCCCTAACATAACTTTCTTTGTCAACAAAACTTGTCAGTTCTTGGCATCACCACTAGAGTCTCATTGGTCTGCAGCGAAACGCATTCTGCGTTACTTGAGTAGTCGACAACCCATGTAATTATTCTTGTATCAACTAACCCCTCCCAAAATTCTCTCTTCGTGCATATAGTGATTCTGACTGAGCGAGTGATCCAGGTGAGAGATGCTCCATTTCAGGTTTTTGTGTGTTTTTTTTTTTGTCTGAATCTCGTGGCATGAAGTTCTAAGAAACAAGTATTGATCAAGCATGAAAGCTAAGTATAGTGCATTGACTCACACCACTATTGAACTGATATGGCTTTGTTCACTTATCTCTGAGCTCAAGATTGATCACCTTGTGCCTACATTGCTATGTGATAACATAAGTGTCGTCCTACTTGCACACAAGTTGATTCTTTATGTACGTACCAAGCAAATAAAACTTGACATTCATTTTGTCCATGATAAAGTTGTGGCAAAGCACCTACAAATCTAGCATGTTCCTGCACACACTCAGATAATTGATGCATTGACGAAGCCTCTACCTACTGCCATGCTTACAGACTTTCGGGACAAACTTAAGGTGTCCTTAATCAATCCACCATGAACTTAGATGGGTGTATTAGAAGAAGGACATACATGTGTGTATGATAAGTGATCGGAAAATAGCAAGTGTACTATTTTAACCGATGTAGTAATAATAGGGGTTTTGTCCCCAATATCGATCTCGAGGACTGCGTAGGAAATACAAGCTCTATAATAAGTCAATTGAACAAAAAGTAATTGGGGGTTTGGTAATTGTCTTGAAAGTAGTAATTTGCCAAAGGAAAATAAAACAGAGTAATAAATTTGTGTTTTGAACAAATATGAGAAGCATGCTAGGGTACAGTGTATGAATTGCCTTGTAACAACCTTAATCCTTATTTTAGAGACATGACTTAGATTAATCAATTTCTTGACTGTAAATTGTTTACTTTTAAATCCTTAGTGATAAAACCTCTGATTTCATAACCTAATTACTACGTCCATAGATAATTAAGTCGAATTTAAGCATTACGAATAATAATGTCAATAGTGTTCCAAGTACTGCAGGGTATCCCTAGGCCTAGGTGATATCTACTATAGTATTATCGTACAAAAGCGTTAACAATGGTTTAGCCGACCTAAGGTTAACCGTAAATCATATTCTATTTGTCTGATAGAAAAAAGAATTAAGAATGTTATACGATAAAAATGATTATTAAAATAAGCACTTATGTCATTGAAACAAGAAAATCAAGATCATTACAATAAGCAATTCAGGGATACCTAGCAATGGGGGGGGGGGGGGGGGGTTTAGCTACTCATAATATTCAGAGGAAATAAAAAGTAAAAATTAGACATTACAAGATAATAGAATTACTTTGATCTTCAATTGCGTCTGCACATGAAAACCTTCAATTCTCCAATTGCCTTTATCTCTCCAATCTTAATCGTAGATTTCTTTCTCGTCCAAAAGTCTCTTTCTTCTTCTCAAAACATGTCTAAAATACTCTCCAGTCAATTACAACACTAAGGATATACCCAAAGTACCCTCAAGGATCACAAAAGTCACAAAATCAAGAAAATCAGCAGATGACACGCCTCAGCCAACACGGGTTGTGTCAGCTGACACGGGCACCCGTGTTGGCCCTCTGTTCCTCTGATTAAAACTTGACAATCCTCCAGGCTAGGTGACACAGGCACCCGTGTCAGCCCTCCGCCTCTTCTCTAATCTCCATGCTTTTGGTGCCTTCTTGACGCGGCCCGTGTTAAGTGACACGGGTGGCCATGTCAGGCCACTGTAATCCTTCCAAAAACTCGTCTGAACTTCAGGAAATCCCGTTTTCTTTGCACGAGTCCTTTAGGCTTTTCCATATAGACCTGAAATCATAAAAACTACCAAACAAGCGCATAAAATGCAACAAAAGTAAAATAAAACAAAAATGCGACAATAAAAAAGAAACGTAAAATTAACTTGAAAAACAACGAAAAGACTAAAGAAAAGATTACCGATTCATAGATAGAGTGCCGAATAAACTGACAGAAACGTAGTAGAAATGGTGACCGACCAATAAACATGCACATTATGGTTAGGAATGTTCATGAATGCATAGCTAGGTTGTTAGAGTGGATAACTAACTTAAAGTTAGTTACAACCACTTCTAAAGTTCCATAGCTATATATAGTAGTGAATACTCACTTTGTAAAGTCCAAAATACAAAAGCTCATTCTCTTAATCATGGAATAATCCGTTCATCTTAATAATAGAAAATAAAAATTTATTTATTGAGTTGACTCGTCTATGCCATATCGAGCCATACAAAGATTTGAATTCACCTAAAGAATATTAACTCTGAATAAATTGTTCTTTGCTGGTAACATATAAGAAGCCTTCAGGTGTATAAAATAAACTATTAAAAGAATCAATTTATTTCGCACTAGAGTGAAAAAGATCAAAATCGCCTAGAACATACTCTTAGGATCCTAACCTTCCCCCACTATACCAACTCCTGAAGTTGATAATAATGAAATATTAATTTTACTTTTAACAATTTATTAATTTATATATATATTTTCGTTTAATCTCTCTTTTCTCTATGATCTATGAGAAGGATAATTTCTTAAAATATTTTATAATTTATTAATTTATTAATTTATATTTATTTTGTGATATGATTGATGATCAAATGGCTTATAACTTTGTCACAAGGGAAGTGGTTTTTGACTAAATCTAAGATAGTCTCCTTATACTTTAATTGAGTGAGTGGGCAAACTCATCTCTACCTGTTTGATTAAATGTAAGTTTTCTTTATTTGTTTTTAGAGAAGAAGATAAATATTTCTTATACAATGACACGATATTAGTGAATTTCTTTTCTAATGAAATATATATATATATATATATATATAAGTAATTTTAAAAATGAGTGGTTGGATTGCATTCAAATTAAACAGCCTTTTCGTAAAGGTATACCTTTTGACTAAATTGTGTCGTTTTCTAATACATAATCCCTACTGTGGGGTTTAGTGTTTTTGTGTGGCGTAATTATGGTAAAAGTTAGATAAGCAAAATCTTAAGCAGTTTTAATGGACAATCACTGATTTGACAATAATACAGGACCCGCATGGAAGCTAATTGCATGATTATGCCTTACTTAATTATAGTTATGGCGATAGTTGAAAATCTTTTTTTAACGTTAATATTCGGTCGATTGAACCGATTAATTCAGTTTGACGTTAGTTCTAACTTTAATTGATATCAACTTTTTTTTCCAATCGCAGTTGTAGAGAGTTATAAAGAATCACTGTGATTTTTATTACAAAATCTAGCGTCAATTAACTAACCAATGATACTGCTGAAATTTTGATATGAATGAATTTCTATTTTTCATTAGTTGGTAAACCAATGCTGAAAGCATTGAAAATTGAACAAGTTAAGAGATATATAGTCCCACTATAGTTGGCTAATTAGTCTTTTTCTTTTATGAATAAAGGAACATGCATGGTTCAGATTTTTAGGCTTCTGCAGCGTAGAAGAACTAAGAAGGAACAATCATAGGCTTATACTAGGTGATTTCTTTTCCCTTCTCACGCGTTAGAGACTTTGTTTTTGAAAGCAGAAGTTTAAAAAGCCACACATTATTTAACTTATCCATTAACTTATATGCCTTTTCATTAATAAGGATTGACTCAAAAGTTTATAAATAATTTACTCTCAATTTCCTTTTGTTTGTGCTTCATAGCTCTTCTCTTTCACTAGATATCGGTAGGTGGAAAGTGGAATGTCAATAATTTACTCTCAATTTCCTTTTGTTTGTGCTTCATAGCTCTTCTCTTTCATAGTCACTACAACAGATAAGACCTTAGACAGCGCTTTTTTTGCCCTTAGACAGCGCTTTTAAGCGCTGTATAAACCTGCGCTGCTATAGGTTTAGACAGCGCTTTGGTTAATACCAAAAGCGCTGTCTAAAAGTGGGTATATTTAATGAAAAGCGCTGTCTATGGTACCTTTATATAAAATTTTTCGTATACCTTAGACAGCGCTTTTGGTTAAAGCGCTGTCTAAGCCCTACCTTGTTTGACTTTTTTTGGTATACCTTAGACAGCACTTTGGGTGAAAGCGCTGTCTAAGCCCTACCTTGTTTGACTTTTTTTGGTATACCTTAGACAACGTTTTCACCCAAAGCGCTGTCTAAGGTATACGAAAAATTTTATATAAATTTTTTAAAACCTCAATTTTTACCAGGTTTTTTCAACCAGAATTTGACCTGTTTTTTCAACCTGTTTTTGACCTGTTCAGAAAAATACCATAATTTGGAGATTCAAATCAATCCAATTTATCCTATTTAAATGTACCAATTTACACCCAAATTATATATCCAAAACAATTGGCAATTCAAACCAATATATATATTTAAAATTACAAACCAAAATTATATACTAGTACAAATGCACATATCAGTTATACTAGTACTTTTGCATCCAACCAAAGGTATGCTTCAAATCTACATTATAGGTCCTGAAAACACAAAGATTGTAATTCAATTAAAAGAATACATAAACAAAGTTACACATATTTAAATTCTCATCAATTAAAGTAAGAGTACAATATTATACCTTGTAAAATTCCGAGCTCCATAATGAATTGACACCAATCCTCTTTAATTTTATCCAATTGAGAAATTGAGTAATGAGCACACTTGCATTCTTCAAAGTACTACATAATAATATAACATAGTTTGATTTAGTTTTAACTATTTCATTAGACATGAGAGATATGTGTTAATATTAAAATAACTCATAAGTTAGAAATACATACATCGGATGGAATCTCTATTCGATCCAACAAAAGAGTGTCTCTCATAAACCTCAACATGAAATAGCCGCAATCTATTTGATTGCGTTGCCGAGGACACTACAAATAAAAAGAAAATATGGATAAATCCTAAGTTTTATCAAGGAGCATCACAAATATAATAACACATGTGATAATTAATATACCTTCACTGTATTCCATGTAATAATGGGGTTGACTCTCCGCTGTGGTAGATGGCTAGCTCGTAGTGCTAGGAAAGCTTGTATAGCCCTAATAAAATATAAGTGAATATTTAGAAAAATTCACATAAATAAATAAACAAACAAATAAATATACACATTCATATTTAGAACAATCTCACTTACGTGTCAATACACTTCTTAAAATCCGGGTATGTTGTCCAATCATTTCCTAACGAATCCAGATAATACACCATTGCTCTGCTAGGATTAATTGCGACCAACAACCAATGTCCACTGTAAGATTAAACAAGTGTTAGATGGAAACTTTCTACACGACGTCAAAATACAAAAAAACTATAATAGATGAATTTAGAATGAAAATCTAACCCAGTATTAAACAGTAAAAAGAACAACTTTTCCGTTTCTTGGTTGTCCATAAAGACGTCGCGTATATACGCCAGGACCTCATCTGGTTTATTGATTATTAAGGTTAAGTTGACAGACGTCGGGCATAGGAATGCAAATCTTTGCTGCAATCCGTGTGGGCGCATAACTCTGTCATACAGAAACCTTAAATAAAAACATCATTAACATTAGACTATTCATTTGAAACATAAAGTAAATAAGTTGTTCAATTAATATACCAAAGTAGATCGGATATATACCTCACGTATGTATTGACAACAGTGCCGCCCAATTCTTCATGATTGAAAACTTGCTCGAAGTCTTCATTACTAATAATTTGGTCATGTTCAAAGCCATAGATACCTTTCTCCATATGTATAAGACGAACACGTCCGGTGATAATATCTGTCACTTGTAGATACGTCTGGAGGCACGACCTAAACTTGGAGATAGGTTGTTTTCTACCCCTGCTCTTCTTAGCACCAACATTTTTTTGCATTGAAATGTTGCTAATCTATTTACCAGGCAGCTATATATCATATAATTTGTTAGATGAAGTATAAGATATCCAATTTAACATTTTCTATGCATAAATATCATATAATTGTGATGTACCTGTTTTTTTGAAACAACGGACTCGGTATGCTCCGGAATCCGCTTATCCTTTGTTTTGGATTTTGTTGGAGTCTAAATAACATTACCATGTAAAAAATGAAAATAAAATGCTCGTAAAATATTTGAATCTACACATTAAGGTTAACAAAGGTTTATAACGGTTTTAACCATACCTCATATCCTACGAGTATGAGGTTTGACGGCCATGCAACATACGACCCTATAGCATCTCGCACCAATGTTACATCCGAATCATCGTCAGGATAGGGTAATGGTGCTTCCTCCTCTATAGCAATATCAACTGATACTTTCAAACTTCCAGTAGGGAGGGATTTATTGTGAAGTAATTGTACCCCATTGTTATACACTTTTCCCTTTGCAACATTCCGATAAGTTGGTGAAGATAAGAAGAGCTGACATTGGGAAACGCCCTAAAACCAAAAATAAATATGCCATTATTAATGTGTATATATGTCATTTAAATAATTTAAGCTACTAATTTAATTTCATAAATATATATATAAATACCTCTGGAATAATCGGATGAAAGCTGCAGTTGATACTATCTTTCTCCGATCCATCTCTAACACATGAAGCGTTATCCCTTTCTTTTTCCTTTCGTAATTCCCGAACCTCGGCTTCTAGTGCTTCCAATTTAGCTTGAAGTTCTGCATTACTAGCAACCTTTCCCTTTTTAATATTCAAGGAGGTCGGGGTGATCCCAAATGCCTTACCCCTCACCCGACCAGAATACTCAGGGACATCTAATGCCCGACTAAGTATGCTCCTGGTATCGTCTGGAGATACAGACTGAGATAACGCCTCCTGAAAATCAGATGAATATCGAATATTTGTCAAATATTTGTTAATAAAGTTTTGATTTAATTAAATAAATATTGTTATACTTACACATTTCTCAAATACTTGTAGAACCTCTACTGCAACAACTCCAGACTTGCCCACACGGGCTTCCTTCCACAAGACATGTGCAGGAAGAGATGTTTCAGAGCTATTCGCCTGTTGTAACTACATATAAAGCCAAATAATATGATCAACTATAACTCATGATGAACAATTATTATAGCATTGCAATATATTGATACTTACCAAAGATTGCTCCAAACGTCCATATCCAACACGTCCTTTCCTGTATTTATACTTGGGAGCTGATGCTCTTTCCCGATTAATTGCACTTAATCGCGTAAATTCTGGGGTTTGTCGTTTGGATTTAAACGTTACCCATTCTTGTGGTGAAATCAAACTTGCATATTTAGATGGATACTCTCCATCAACAAAGTTATCGTCAGCATCCCTAAGATAGGTGCGGTTTAAATATGTCCTAAACCCTCTTAGGAGCTTCCCTGCCAATCTCATCAAAAAAGCTTTTCTTTCTTCCTCGACGTTGAAGCACCTCTAAAAAAACCATACACATTGGTTAGTACAAATAATTTGAAGGACATAATTAGTTGGCATAATTAAAGACATAATTATGGTACCTTTATCTCATTCCAAATTTTTTCTTTGGTTTCCTTCAACTGTTTGGATCTCCAATCATCACAAGTAATAGGAACCGCATTCCTTACAAGTGCACCAATGAAACTTGTCAAAGTATGACCGTTAGGCTCAATAAGTGTATTCTGGGCGCTCCAATGCACATTATAAGTGATGCCTTGATCTCTAGCACGGATCACTCTCTTCATAATGGTTATTCCTCTTCTAATCTATGCTTCCATAGATCTGTTACTTCCAACCTGAATATCGGGATCATCATCATGTAGGTGATCATCATCATGTGGGTGATCATCATCATGTGGGTGATCATTGTTAGTAGCCATCTAACCTGTAATAAATAAATCAAGGATATCAAATATAATATATAACAAATATAATAAAGAAATCAAGGATATCAAATATAACAAATATGACATAATATATAACAAATATAAGAAAGAAATCAAGTATATAACAAATTTTACCTCTTTAGCTATAATGGCTAAAGAGTTGGATATGTTTTAAAATAAAAGTTTTTTAGAAGATTTAATAAAACTAAACTAAACTATTTAGAAGATGTTTTAAACAAAACTTCATTAAACAAAACTTCATTAAACTAAACTTCATTAAACTAAACTATTTAGAAGATGTTTTAAACAAAACTTCATTAAACTAAACTAAACTAAACTAAACTAAACTAAACTAAACTAAACTAAACGATTTAACAAATATAATAAAATATGTTTTAAACAAAAATACTTGGAGTTAGCTCACTAAAACTAACCTAAACTAGCATGTTAACAATTCAAATTCCAACAACAGTCCAACTAATTTCGACCTAAACAATAACTTCATTAACAAAACTCATCAAACATACTCATCAAACATACACATTCACTACAAAACTTCATTAACAAATCTTCATTAACAAAACTCATTAACAAACTCATCAAATATACTCATTCACTACAAAACTTCATTAACAAAACTTCAAACATACTCATTCACTACAAAACTTCATTAATAAAACAGTCCAACATAACTTCATTAACAAAACTCATCAAAGAGCAGAAAGAACGAAAACTCATTTTCATTAACTTCATTAACAAAACTTAACAAAACACAACAACGACGTACCTTTAACGACGGTAACAACGGCAATGCAAGAACGAAATGTATCAAAGAGCAGAAACGGACGGACGACGGCAATGAGCAGAAACGAACGACGACGGAAATGAGCAGAAACGGACGGACGGCAAGGTTTTTCGGTGAAGGTTTACGGTTGACGGACGGTTGACGGTGAAGGTTTTTCGGTGAAGGGTTTTGAGCTCGGTTCGCATGCAGGGGAGAAGAAAGAGCGGAAATATGAAAATGAATACTGACTATTCATATATTTTAATTTTATTAGACCTTAGACAGCGCTTTTAATAAAAGCGCTTTCTAAGCTGGACCTTAGACAGCGCTTTTGAAAGCGCTTTCAAAGGTTGGCCTTAGACAGCGCTTTTGATTTTATTTTTTTTAATTTTTAAGACCTTAGAAAGCGCTTTTAACTAAAGCGCTGTCTAATATTTTCCATTAAATTTTTTTTTAAAATTTATAAGACCTTATAAAGCGCTTTTGACCAAAGCGCTGTCTAAGGTCTTATATTTTTTTGCGCTTTTACTTTTATAAATGGCTAGTTTCCTTGTTTTTAACTTATAGCAGCGCTTTTGTATTAAAGCACTGTCTAAGGTGCGATGTTATAACTTACTTTTGTTGTAGTGAGTCCTGAATTTTATATTTTCACCATTTCTAATTTTACATCTAACTTTATTCTCCAAATAAAATGTATGACCATCTAACTTATTTCAAAGTTCAATGGGGGAGGGAGGTTGGTCGGAGGTGCGGTATAAGCAGAGGAATGGGAGGAAGTGGGACGACATGGGTAGGGGAAAAGGCAAGGCTGTTAACAATTCAACTTCTTTTTTCATATCTGAGTTTCCTGATAGGATGAAAGCTAAAGATTTGTATAACCTGTTTACGGATTATGGTGATGTTGACGAGGTTTTCATCCCTAAGAAACTTGACAAGAGAGGTAGGAGGTATGGGTTTGTCCGCTTTTTCAACGTTACAGATGAACGAAGAATGGGGGTGAAGCTTGATAACATTTTTATTGACGGTAGAAAGCTGCATGCAAACGTCCCGAGGTTCTCTAAGGCTGGGTTTGGTGAGAAGGAGAACGTAGTTCAACCTCCGTCTCATAAACATAACGAGGGCGGAACAAGAAGATCAGGCGGGTCGCACCATTTTGGGAGTAAGTCGTATGCTGAGGTGGTAGACAAGGGTGTGAAAAGCGGTGGTAAGGTTGGGCTACTTGAGTTTGTGGTAGAGGAAGATGTTTTGAGCAGGTTCGCGAAGGCTTATGTTGGGAAGGTTGTTGAAGCAGTCTCGTCATTCAGCGTTCAGCGGTTCTTCCATGCTGAGGGGGTACTTTGGAGTCAAGGTTACGCCGCTGGGAGCGAATTTATGTCTGTTGGAAGAGAATGAGGACGGGGAGATAGAAGAACTGTTAGCTAGTGCTAAGTCTTGGCTTGACCAATGGTTCAGTGAGGTCAAGAAATGGGAGTGTTGTGATGTTGATCAGGAGAGATTGACGTGGGTAAAGATCTACGGAGTCCCGTGTCATGCTTGGACAATTGATTTCTTTGTATTTTTGGTTTCTAAAATAGGCAAATTTGTTAGCTGTAATGAAGATTCTCAGAATTTCTCAAGGATGGACGTGGCTGATGTTATGATTAGAACTTATTGTGGTACGACGATAGACGGAGTTTTCAAGGTGGCTATCAATGGTTATGTTTTTAGAACCAGAATGGTGGAAGAGACTATGGTTTTTAGAAACCTCCCTTCTGTGAATAAGGATGCGAATGATTCCATGTCTTCTGCAGAGGAGACGGATAACTCTTCAAACGGTGGAAGCACTAGGTGGTGGTGCTCGGAGGAAGATTGGAGAGGTGAGGAGTTTGAGGTTGACGAAGGTGAAGGGGACAGCTATGTCTCTGCTACAGGCAGGCCTAGTGGTACTGGCAGTAGGGTTAATGTTTGTTTTGGCAACTCAGAGACCAATTCATCAAAGGATGTCAGGAAGTGTATTAGACAAAGTGAGGGGTCCGGTGCTCGAGGTAGTCTGCTTAGGAAGAGTACTGCTGAATTAGTACAGGTGGATGTTGACAAGTCATTTACTGCAGAATTGAGGGGAGGCTCTTCAGACGAGGTAAATTGTGCAGTAAATCGTTTAGTAGTTAAAAAGAAAAACCCCTTGGACTTCTCTTCTAAGTCAAAGGGTAGAGAAGTGTCGTTTGATGGATTGTTGAAGGCCCACGCAATTCCTAAGGCCCAACCTCGTGTTAATTCTGATGGGTCGTGTGGTCCCCCTAAAGATGTTTTTTCAAACGAGGTGAGCTTGTTAAAAGAAGCAGCCGTTGTGAGTGCTGATTTTCCTAATATTGTTGGGCTGGATTCTGCTTAAAGCCCATTAGGCTTTAATTCGAGTAGAAGTGGTCCTTGTGATTATCCTATTGTGGAAGCTTCTGTTGGAGACCCTACTGTCGGTACCAAATTGTCTTCAGAGGATAGAGGTGCTTCTTCTCGTGGTGGTCAAGGATGTAGCAATAAGGATACTAGAGTTGGTTCAAGGTGTCACTCTGTCACTGACTCTGAAGTTATGAAGGGTAATCTGAGGTTCTGGGAGAAGTATGATAGTAATGTTGCTTGCAAAATAAGAGAGCTTCTGGGTGCCTTAGGGGTTTGTGATGAGAAGGGTGGAAAAGACATTGAGAACGAGGTGAGGAAACTGGAGAACAGATATAGCAACAGCTCGAAGGTGGCTAAGTCAAATGGTTTTTGATGAATATTATGTCTCTGAACATGAGAGGGTGTAGCTCTTCAGTTAAGAGAAAGAGAGTGGCAAAATTAATTCAATCTAAGGGGATTGAGATGTGTTTTATTCAAGAGTCCAAGGTAGATATTTTTTATGGTTCTATGGCTAGTGCAATTTGGGGTAATGAGGAGGTGGAGTGGTCTTATTCAGGTGCTAGAGGAAAAGCAGGAGGGATGGTTATTTTATGGAAACAAGGTTTGTTGGACCTCTTATGTAGTTTTAGGGGTGAAGGTTTTCTTGGCCTTAACGCTCTTTGGAAAGGGAGGAGCTTGTTCTTCATTAATGTGTACTCGTCCTGTTCGAAACCGAAGAAGAGATTATTTTGGGAGGAATTGACAAAAACTAAAAAAACTTTTGGTTATGGTGATTGGATCATTGGAGGTGATTTCAACGCAGTGGCGTTTAAGGAAGAAAGGAAGGGTATTGGGGCTGTCAAGAATAGGAGTGAGATGGCGGAGTTCAGAAGCTTCATAAGTGATCTTGATGTTGTTGATGTTCCATGTGAAGGAGGTATGTTCTCTTGGTTTAACAAAGCTGGTAATGCTATGAGTAGACTTGACAGATTTCTTTTGTCTGAGAGTATTGTTGATCAGTGGAGAATTAGAGGTCAATTCTTTGGCAGGAGAGAGATCTCTAATCACTGCCCTATCTGGTTACTTGCGAACGTGCAAAATTGGGGTTCTAAGCCTTTCCGTTTTAATAACAGTTGGTTGAATCATCCTGGTTTCATCTCTTTTGTGAAGGCTAATTGGTGCTCTGAGGTCATTTTAGGGAGGGGTGACTACGTACTCAAAACCAAGCTCTCTAAACTGAAGGAGGGCCTTAAGGTGTGGAGTAGAACGGTGTTCGGGTGGATTGACGTTAACATAGAGGTAGCTATTGACGAGTTGAATGATCTTGATAAAGAAGTTAGTGCATTGGGGTTTGAGAGTTTTGATGATATGGTTAAAAAGATAACTTTGGTTTCGGACCAGGTTTGGCAGAACTTGATTTTAAAAGAGGAGATGTTGAAGGCTGTGCGAGAGAGTCTTGGTCGAAGTATGGTGACTGTAACTCAAAGTATTTTCACCTGGCTATTAAGAAGCGGCGCAGAAGAAACAATGTTTGGTCTGTTATGTCTAATGCAGGTTTGGTTGAAGATGTGAATGGGGTAAAAGAAGAGGTGAGGCTATTTTTTCAAAAGAATTTCAGTGATCAGTGATCTTTTGTTCCTAGTTTTGAGTCTCTGAACCTGAAGACTCTTTCTGAGGATGACAGTAAGGGTTTGGAAGCCAGTTTTTCTGAAGATGAGATTAAAGCAGCAGTTTGGGGGTGCCAGGGAGATAAGAGTCCGGGGCTTGATGGTTTTTCGTTTGCCTTCTTTCAAAAGTGCTGGGAGATAGTTAAAGACGACGTGATCAACTTTGTCAATGACTTTTACCATAATCCAGTGTTAACTAAAGCTGGGGTGTCGTCGTTCATTTCTTTGGTTGCGAAAAAGAAGAACCCTAAAGATTTAAGGAGTTATAGACCAATATGCCTTATCAATTGCTATCAAAAGATCTTGTCAAAGTTACTGGCTGGTAGGCTAAAACCTGTCATTAGTTCTTTGGTTTGGCAAATAGAAGTAAACGTAGTTGTATGTTATTCAAGTTGGACTTTGAGCGAGCTTATGACTGCGTATCGTGGGATTTCCTTATCAGCCTGTTACGAAAGTTGAAGTTTGGTGAGAGATGGATTCTTTGGATCAAAGCTCTTGTGTGTAGGGGATTCATGTCAGTTCTAGTGAATGGAAGTCCTACTAAGGACTTTGCATTCGAGATTGGTCTTTGTCAGGGAGACCCATTGTCTCCGTTTCTCTTCATTTTGGTTATGGAGGTGTTAAACTACATGGTTAAGGAAGCAGAGATAAAAGGCTTGTACCAGGGTTTTAAAGTGACAGATGATGTTACGATTAACATTGCTCAATTTGCGGATGACTCGTTAATGGTTGGAGAAGCTAGTTGGGGTAACCTTTGGTGTATTAAGGCAATGTTGCGTGGATTTGAGATGCTCACAGGTCTGAAAGTGAACTTTTCTAAAAGCAGGATTGGTGGTGTTAATCTGGACAATGATTTTCTGGTTGCAGCGTCCGTGTTCCTTCACTGTGATACGCTGTGTATTCCGTTTTGTTTTCTTGGTATCAAGATTGGTGCGAACCCAAGACATGTTTCTTTTTGGCAAGAAGTGGTTGATAAAGTGAGAGGTAGACTGGCGGATTGGAGAGGTAGAAACATGTCGGTTGGTGTTGGTTAATTCCGTGATCAATGCTCTCCCGTTGTACGCGTTCTCGTTTTATAAGGTTCCGTCGAAGGTTTTAAAACAGTTGCAGACTATTCAGAGTAGCTTTCTTTGGGACGGATATGATAGTAAAAGAAAGATTCATTGGGTAGCGTGGGATACGGTGTGCCTGCCCACTATTTTGGGAGGCCTTGGAGTTAAAAACCTTGCAAGCTTCAATGTTGCCCTCCTTCTCAAGTGGAAGTGGAGGTTGATGGTGGAAGGTAATAGTGTTTGGAAGAGGTTGCTAAAAGGCAGGTATGGTGAGAATTTAACTCTTAGCATTAATAGCTTTGATGGTGAGAAGACTAGTAGTAAGGATTCAATTTGGTGGAGGGATTTGGTTGGGATCGGTTATAACGTGGCTTCCAAGAGGAATCGTTTTGTTGAAAAGGTTTCGTGTACGCTAGGGAATGGCAAAACTGTTTCTTTTTGGCATAATTCTTGGCTGATGGAAAGTCCGCTGAAACTTAAGTTTCCTGGTTTGTTTTATTACGCGAAATAGCCGCAGGGATCGGTAGCTGATCATGGAGATTGGAATGGTGAATCGTGGTCCTGGGATGTTCCTTTTAGCCACTTTCCTTTGGGTTCAGAACTGGACAGTGAGAAAAATAAGATGATGGAACTGCTGGTCGGTGTTGTTGTTTGCAGGGAGAAGGATGACGGATTCTCGTGGAATTCTGCCTCGGATACTTTGTTCCCTCAGCAGGACTCGTGTGAGTTTTCGGTTAGATCTTGTTATGATTCTGTTCATTTACACTCTTTCGTGAACAGGGTGGACGAGGATACTTTGAAAGGATTAAATAGAATATGGAAACTCAAGATACCGCTTAAGGTTAAAGTGCTGTTATGGAAAGTGTTACGGAATCGTATTGCTGTTAAAAGTAACTTGATCAAGAGAAACATTAGACTCCAGGATGATGATAAGGGGTGTAAAAGGTGTGGGAGCTATATAGAGAGTACTAACCATGTTTTCTTTGAGTGTCCGGTAGCGGTTGAGGTTTGGAAGGCAGTCGAAAGATGGATCGGCATACACCCCACTTGTAAAAAAAGTTGTTTGGATTCTTTGTTGGATTTTGAGAATTCTGTCTCAACTGCCTCAGGTGGAGGGACTGGTTTGGAGATTTGGGCTGCAGCAGTGTGGTATATCTGGTATGGTAGAAAGTGTTTTACTTTTGATTCTGTTGAGTTATCGGTAAACGATATATTGAATTCTATTAAGTATTTTAGTTGGAGATGGTTATCCTCCCTCTTAGGCCCTTTTAAGTTCTCTTTTTTTGAATGGTATGTTGTACCGTTAATGTGTTGTTAGGATGGACTGGTTCTTGTTTCCTTTTGTAAGGGTCTGCACCCCTTGTGCAGTTGGCCTGGTTTTTATATAATTATTGCCTTTTGAAAAAAAAATGGAGAAGAAGAAAACTACTATATTCAAGAAGTGAAAGAGAAAGAAAAACAAATTGGAGATAAATCGTTCACTGTTTCATTGAGTTGTAAATGATAGTTACAAGGCTATTTATACAAAATAAAGGTATGTATATAAAACTACACTATCAGTATATAAGGCTATATCTAATATCCCCCCTCAAGGTGGACTTTGGAGACTACAAAGACCTAACTTGGACAAATTAGATCGTAATACAGGAGAATGTAACGGCTTTGTAAAAACGTCTGCAAGTTGAGCAGTGGTTGAGATAGGTAACAAATGTATCAGTTTGGATTGTATCTTTTCACGAACCACATGACAATCCAATTCAATGTGTTTACTTCTTTCATGAAAAGTAGGATTATGAGCGAGGTATATAGCTGACTTGCTATCGCAGTAGATAGAAGTCGGTTGAGGAAATTGTATCAAAAAATCTGCAAAGAGATAATGAAGCCATTGAAGCTCACAAGTTAAGGAAGTTAAAGCACGGTATTCAGCTTCAGTGGAGGAACGAGAAACCGTGTTTTGCTTCTTAGATTTCCAGCAAATAAGAGAGGAACCAAGAATCACACAAAAACTGGTAATAGATTTCCTAGTTTCAGAACACCTGGCCCAATCCGAATCAGCAAAACCATAAAGTTTGAAACTACTATTTGCTGAAAAGAAAACACCTTTATCAGGGGCAGACTTTAGATACTTTAGTATTCTTGTTGCAGCTTGATAGTGTGACGTCAAGGGCTTGGAAACAAATTGACTTAAATGCTGTACAGCATATGATATATCAGGCCTGCTATTAGTCAAGTAAATCAATCGACCAATTAACCTTCTATATGTTGAGGGATCAATAAGAGGTTGTCCATCAGATGTGGATAATTTAAGATTAGGGTCAAAAGGCACGGGAGATGGTTTTGCAGCCAGAAACCCTGTATCTTCCAACAACTGCAACGTGTAGTGTCTTTGATTCATGAAGATACCTTTAGTCGATCGTGCAATCTAAAAGCCAAGAAAATACCTAAGTTGTCCAAGATCTTTAATTTTAAACTGCTGATCCAACATATTCTTGACATGATCTATTTCATGAGGGGAGTTACCAGCCTAGACTATATCATCTACATACACTAGTAAAGCTGTAAAACTAGAAGATGTAGATTTAATGTATAAAGAATGGTCTGCTTGAGATTGAGAGTAACCAAGAGAAATTAAAAAGGAAGAGAGCTTTGAGTACCATTGCCTACTAGCTTGTTTTAAACCATATAGTGATTTATGCAGCCTGCAAACTTGTGAAGTCTTAGAGGTAGATAAACCAGGAGGCAATGTCATATATACTTCCTCATTCAAATCACCATGGAGGAAAGCATTATTAACATCAAGCTGCTCCAAGTGCCAACCTCTAATAGCAGCTAAAGACAACAAAACCTTGACTGTGGTGATTTTAGCTACAGGGGAAAAAGTATCAAAAAAATCAACTCCTTCCATTTGAGTATAGCCCTTTGCAACAAGTCTAGCCTTATACCGTTCAATGGAACCATCTGCCCTGTACTTAATCTTATACACCCATCTACAGCCTATAGGCACTTTCCCAGGAGGTAAATCCACAACAGACCAAGTATGATTATCATTAAGAGCTTTTAGTTCAGCATTCATGGCATTTTTCCAGCAATCAAATTTGTTGGCTTGTTGAAATGTGGATGGTTCAGTGTTGGATGAAATAGAACAACAGAAATGGTGGTAAGTAGGAGAACAATTTCTATAGGAAAGAACAGAAGATAAAGGGTACAACACTTTGGGAGAAGAAGAATGAGAGGAAGTTGAATAACAATGATAATCAGAGAGATAACTAAGAGGGTGAGAAGTCCTAGTGGAAACTCTTTGAGGGACTATAGCTGGTACAGAAGGAGTATTATTAGGACTGTTAGGCAAAGAAGTGTTAGATTGGGCAGAATCCATGTTATGACTATTGGACAAAGGAGAAGATTGATCAGAGGTAATACTAGCAGGCATATTACTAGCAGGGGTAGCTGGCAAGGTACTGTCATGAATATGAGTTTGAGGAGTGCCTGATGTATTATCATTTTGACTTTCATTAGTAGGAACAAATAAATCATCAACCAATGTATTGTCAGCAGGAGGAGACAAATTGTCACAAAAAGGTTCAGTATTGAAAACATTAGGCTGACTGGCTAAAGGGATAGGTTGATTTTTGAAAGGAAAAGAAGTCTCATAAAAGACAATATTTCTAGACACAAAAATAGTGTGACTGCTTAAGTCATATAGGATGTAACCCTTGGTTCCTTCCTTATAACCAAGGAAAATAGACTTCCTAGACCTAGGATCAAATTTGGTTATGTGAGCCATTAAAGTAGAAGCATAACAAAGACAGCCAAACACTTTAAGATGTATTAAAGAGGGTGGCTCTTGGTACAAGATTTCATGAGGACATTTGGATTTAAGTAGAGGAGTTGGAAGTCTATTAATAATGTGAATAGCATGTTGTATACAGAAATTCCAAAGATTTAATGGCATGTTAGAATGAAAATGCAGAGATCTAGCCACATTAAGGATATGTTGATGCTTTCTTTCAACAACCCCATTTTGTTGAGGGGTTTCAACACAAGACTTTTGATGAACTATGCCCTTTGATGACAAAAAACTATGCAATGCTAGAAACTCTGTTCCATTATCAGTCCTTAAACATTTAAGAGATGTATGGAACTATTTTTCAACATATGCTATAAAGTTTATAAGACTATCCTTTGTTTGGTCCTTAGTTTTAAGAAAAATCACCCATGTATATCTAGAAAAATCATCAACTAGAGTAAGAAAATATTTGTATCCTAGAGTGGATATTGTAGAAAAAGGTCCCCATACATCAGCATGAGGAATGTCAAAAACAGCATTAGAACAAGTAGTGCTATTGGGAAAGGGAAGCTTTCGTTGCTTAGCAAAATGACAGGCATCACATGGAGAATATGTATTTTTACATGAAACAAAAAGGAAAAATTTTGCAACATTTTGTAAACCAATATGAGATAAGTGTCCTAATCTGAGGTTCCAGATATTACAATCATTATTAGAAACAGAATTACATGTGTAATGGTGTGCAAAAGAATCTAGGACATAGAGTCCACTTTGTAATTCAGCTATACCAATCGTTTCCTTGGAAGGGTTCTGCATAATGGAACAGGAATTAGCAGTGAATTGTATAGAACAATCATTGCTTTGAGCTAACTTGGCTATGGAAATAAGATTGACTTTAAAGGAAGGAATGTAGAGGACATTATGCAATGTTAAGGAAGATTTGATAACAACAGAACCAGATAATTAGGCAGAAAGTTGAGATCCATCAGGCAAATTAACAGATATAGGAACAATGGATTTGTAATCAATAAAGGATGAAATATTGAAAGAAATATGATCTGTGGCACCTGTATCTAAAATCCATAGATGAGAAGACTTACCTTTGATGTTAGAGGAATGGGAATTCATGATAAGTGGTGAAGTGGAAACAGAATTGGCTGTAGAGGGAAGCTTTGATTGCTGAAGCAGTGCAAGAATGTTGTTGTATTGCTCTTGAGTAAAGCCATATGAGGGAGTTATGGATTCTGATGCAGGAGTCTCTGAAGCACTATTAATGGTGGCAGCAGACTGAGAACCTGAACCATTGGCTTTATTCTTGTGCTTAAAACCTAGAGGATAGCCATGTTTGATGAAACATGTATCAATGGTGTGATTGCTTCTGCCACAGTGAGTACAGACACAATTCTGTCCTCTAAAACCATTGTTACCCTGATACTTGCCCTTGTGCTGATTGGATTTACCATGTACAACATCATGACCAGTTTGAACATTCAAAGCAGTGCTTTCTTCAATGTTTCCAATGCTAGGTATAGTAGCAGATACAACACTATTCATCTCCCTTTCTTGTTGGATAACCAGAGAAAAGACCTTATCAATGTCAGGTAAGGGATTCATCATCATAATCTGAGATTTGGAATGAGTGAATTTCTCATTCAATCCCTTAAGAAAACGGATGACATAATCTTGTTCACGATGACGACGAACCGATGCAATAGCGCCACATGAACAAGAAATTGCACAAGAACAAGAAGGAAGTGGTCGATAATTCTCCAATTCATCCCATAACACTTTTAAATTCATAAAGTAATTAGATACATCAAGAGTACCTTGGCAAAGTTTGTATAGATCTTCTTGAATGTCAGAAATGCGGAAAATGTCGCTGTGAGAAAACCTAATCTGCAAATTCTTCCAAACGCCGGCAGCACTATCAATCCAAAGCACGGATCTCGCAATTGATTCAGAAACAGAGCGTTGAATCCAGGCAAGAACCATCGTATTGCATCGAATCCATGGAGCATAAAGAGGATCTGAAATAGGAGGCTTGCGAAGAGAACCGTCGATGAACTTTTCTTTGTTCTTGGATATCAACGCAATGTGCATTGACCTAGACCATGTATGGTAATTCTTATCATCGAGCGGAGGGGAAACAAGAACAATTGCAGGATTCTCATTTGGATGAATGTAGTAAGGGTTTGCAGTATTGGTTGTGAAATCAGCGTAGCTCTGATTAGCCATTGGAGCAAAGATGAAGAGAAAAGAAGGGGATAAAAATAACAGAAAGATAACAAACAATGGCTACCAGAGCTATATAGGCTCTGATAGCATGTCAATGATGGTGAAACTCATCATGGAGAAGAAGAAAACTACTGTATTCAAGAAGTGAAAGAGAAAGAAAAACAAATTGGAGATAAATCGTTCACTGTTTCATTGAGTTGTAAATGATAGTTACAAGGCTATTTATACAAAATAAAGGTATGTATATAAAACTACACTATCAGTATATAAGGCTATATCTAATATGGAATCATATAAAAGATGGTGTTTTCTTTATTCTCTACGCTTACAACCTTCAGTTGGACTTTCGTATTCATTTTTTTTCCTCTGATTTGATTGAGAATCTAACAATCTCCTTAATTTGGGTCAGTTGAATCCTTTTTAAAATGACAGTCTTTTCTTAACGGCTCCTACAAGAGACTCCCTTTTAGAAAGAACATGTTCAAATATGGAGTGATTATTGATTCTATCGGGATCTCCTGTCCCTTGTGGGATATCATGGTTGAGTCGGTCTCTTATCGCTTTGTCGCTTATGAGTTAGTTTTATCTGTTTGGTATAAAATATTTCAATGGTTAAGTTGACAGGTGGTTATTCCTAGTGATCATAGACTTTTGTTTGAGTTTCAGTCTCTCTTTAGATGTTATAACTTTGTCTAGGGTGACTTTGGTATGATTTAGCATGTTGTTGTCTGATCTATTTAAAAGGTTCGTAATAATGATATCTTTAATGACGTCTTAACAACTATGAAAGAATCGGAGGAGAATAACATTGTTTTGGTGTGAAAAATAGTTTTAGGTAGAGCAAATATGGACTCATGTACTTTCTCGTACTGCTTTCTGAATCTTATCTCATGTCTAAATCAATAGCGGTAGGCATGGCAAAGGGGCGGGTCAAAGATAATTTTTACTTCTCTCAAACTCAAACTTGAATTCCCAAACAATCATCATTCTCCGCCCTAAGCCCTAACAAAGATGGAGAATTAAAACTCAAACTTATCACAAATGGATTTGGGTATCTCCACGCTGCCACCATCCATTTAGAGAAATCAATTTTTTTTAATAGAAATAACTTTTTTTTTCAAAATCAAATTATATTACAAACAATAAAATAAAACAATCACGAAAAATTTGATACATACATTTCAAATATTTTAAATAAAAAATACAAATTAAAATATCAAAACATTAGTCACGTATTTAATATTCTAAATTATAACAACTAAATAATAATGTACATAATGAAATAAACAGGGCAAGTTCGAGATGGGTACTAGTGTTCATATTACCTAACTCATCTTCATATTTTATAATCGAAAAAAATCCAAATTCAAACTCAAACCTAGTTAAGACAGGGAAGGGTTTTCCCCATCAATTTCAAAGCGGGTATAAATTATGTTGTCATGCCTAAATAGTGGATCGATTAGTGTCTTGATTATGAGGTTTGGTAGTAATTTGTGTTTTTTTGTTGTTGCTAATTCTCTTGATGTCTTGATTATGAGTTTTGGTAGTAATTTGTGTTTATTTAATTTTGTTGATGTCGTCTAATCTGTTGATAGTGGTCTTCACCGTCTTAAATCTAGTCTGAAGTGGTTTGATGTATTTATTTTAATAAATTTGTTTGGAAACCAAGTACTTGGACTCGAGTGGTAAACGAGCTTCTGCTAAGGGACGAAGGTTCAGGAAATACTGAGTTCGAGTTCGATTCCTGGTGGGAACAATACTTGGCCAGTGTCAGTACATCTCTGCACGAGCTCTGAATTACTAAGGCCCATTTTTCCTAGGAACCAGAGTGCAAAAAAACAAAAAAATAAAATAAAAATTGCTTGGAGTTTTTAGCTGCTTTAGTACTGCTATGCATTTTGTTTTTTGTTGATAGGTTATATCTATTTTTAAATGTTTTTTCTCAGGGATAGTCTGTTTAACACTTCTTATAGTTTGGTGATTTTATCTTTTTATTAATATATTATTTTGATATTAAAAAAATTCACTATTTTTTTTTAATTTTAAATATGAATGATGAAAATTCAAAGAAGACATGTCCAACTTTTTTTTTTTTGAACAACAAATTGAATTAAGTGGGGTACTAGGGGTGCCCCAACCCAATTACAATAAAAGAGAGATACAAAAATCCAAAACCAACCAAAATGAAATTAAATACATGACCCTGGATATCTATACCAGTTTAACCAAAGTAAATCTTTGCCCATTTTAAATGCAGAAAAACCTTCCCAAGTTCTAAACTTTATCAGTTCAATCAAATCTTCTGCCTTCACTATTCCACCTTCAAAGAGAATCCTGTTTCTACCAATCCAAAGATTCCAACAAGTCCAAGACCACACCAAACTACCAATCTGACTCATCATCGCCGTCCCCAAACCAGCCATAAAAGCATTAAAATGATTGGTCGGATTTGAATAAACACATGGCAAAACAAAATTCAACCAAGAACACACTAACCTCCATACTCTAGTGCTAAACTCACACCGAAAGAATAAATGATCAATGTTCTCATTCTCTAAAAAACAAAAAGGACAGACCAAATCATGGCTAGAAACAAGAACCTGCCTCCTCTGAAGTTGTTCCTTAGTCTGCAGCTTGTTGATAAAAAGCCTCCATAAAAAAATTTGAATTTTAGAAGGAATTTGCCACTTCCAGACATCATTGACCATCTGCACAGTTGTATTTTCCAGTCCCTGACTCTCCCAATCTTTAACAGCCAACAATTCATAACAACTCTTCACCGAAAAACCTTTTATATTCTTCCACCATACTTGTCGATCCTTGATCTCACCATTCGGCCAAACCTCTAATAGAATATCTGTTAAATTTGCAAATTATTGGACTGCTGCCAAACTTTCTCTGAAATTCTCCGCCACATGAAAATTCCATATCCACTTCTCGTCGATCCATCCCCCCGCATCCCTCACCAAAACCTCTGAATTGACAGCATAACTGAACAAATCCGGAGCCAGCAACGAAAAAGGAACTTTGCCACACCAAGAATGTTTCCAAAACCGAATAGAATTCCCATCTCCGAGTTTGGTAGTAACAGCGCCGGAAAACCAATTACTCCTGTCCACATCCTCAGAACACAAACCCAAAAGATCATTCCACCAATAAGAACTAAGTCTTCCCTTTGCCCCAATAACATCGTCTTTCATCAAGGCCTGCACATCACCATAACGAAAAGCGAGAATTTTGTACCAAAGCGTATCAGTTTCGTTGAGAACGCGCAATTTCCATTTACTAAGTAAAGCCACGTTGAATTTCCCACATTCCTTCACTCCTAGACCACCAAATTTCCTCGGTTTGCAAACCTTCGACCAGCTCACCCAACAAATATTCTTTTTAGAATCAGTGCCACCCCAAAGGAAGGATCTCTGAATTTTTATTAATTCTTGAATCACTCCTTTTGGTGCTTTGTAGAAGGAAAATTGGAAAATCAGAATATTCGTCAAAACCGCATTCAGCATTACCACTCTGGCTCCAATTGTCATTTACTTTTCATTCCACTTACTTAACCTCTTCTTTACCTTATCAATAACATGCTTCCAAGTTGATTTCCTTCTTGGATTATCTCCCACTTGAATGCCCAAGAAGTTGAAGGGTATTGATCATATCGTGCAGGCCAAGAAATTAGAAGCAGCCCGCATGACATCTTCATGAACATTAATCCCAAACACCTTACTCTTATTCAAATTTATGCACAGCCCAGATGCAAGTTCAAAGCCACGTAATAACACCTTGATTGTCCAAAGATAATTGAGCTTACCGTCACAAACCATAATCGTGTCGTCGGTGAACTGAAGTAATTCGATATGAAGATTATTATTGAAACTAAATCCATGAAATTTGTCACCATTTACTGCATTTTTCATCAACCCTGTCAAGCCTTCAGCCGCTATAAGAAACAAGAAAGGTGAAAGTGGATCACCTTGCCTTAATCCTCTAAAAGCCTAAAATTCCGCCGACGGACTGCCGTTGATAAGAACCGACATGGAACTAGTGAACACCAACATCTTCATCCACCTCATCCAACGATTTCCAAAATTCATTCTCCTTAACATGTAGCCCCATTAATCCCAAGCTACACAATCATAGGCCGTAGTGAAATCCACTTTTACTAACAGACACTCCCGCTTCTTCTTCACCGCATAGTCAATAATTTCATTAAGTGTAATAACCCCGTCCATCATCGTTCTTCCAGCAATGAATGCTGATTGTGGAGACGAAATTAACTTATCCATCACCTTCCTCAATCTCAGAGATAATACCTTGGACATGATCCTATAAAGCGAGCCAATGAGACATATTGGTCTAAAATCTTCTAACCTTTGCGGATTGGACCCCTTCGGAATAAGAGAAAGAAAGGAGGACGTCACCGCCTTTGGCATCCTTTTATTCCCATGAAAATCCTTCATAAACTGAACAACCTCATTCTGAATAACCTCCCAGCACTTCTTGAAAAACATCATATTGAAACCGTCCGGTCCAGGACTTTTCTACCCCGCACAACACCAAACTGCAGCCTTAATTTCCTTCACTTCAAATGGTGCCTTTAAGGATTCAGATTCATCATTAGAAAGTGTATTAAAATAAACCCCATCCAAGAAATGTCCAACTAATGCTAACACTAATAAAGGCACCGGAAGGCATATCAATAATAGTGATAGTGGCTCCATGGGTTATATATTGTCAATATTAGTGGCTCCATGCACATGGAGATGTTAATGTACGAGGCTACATATAGACAATGTGATACGTCCGTGTCAAGGGTACATGTTAGGACAACAAATCCCGTTCAAAAAAATATAGATATGAAGTACGCAAACCATAGTTTTAAAAACCGGACCGGACCGGCCGGTCGGATCGGTTGGACCGGGAATCGGCCAGGTAACCGGCCGGGTTCGCTTGCTGGATCGGCCATGTCGTCGAACCGGTGAGAACCGGGAAAACCGGCGAACCGGCGGTTCAACTTCTTATTTAAAAAAAAAAAAAATTTTTTTTTTTAAATCTTTTTTAAAATTTTTTTTTACTCAAATATATAGGAACTTTTCTTCAAGAATAATAGTAATCACTCATTTAATTCAAGTGATACACAAATTAAGTTTTGTAATATCCACAAAACTATTTTTACTATTTTGTATTTATTTTGATTGAAAAACCATCATACAAATATTTGTATAGAAATTTAAGAACACAAATTAAGAAACTAAATATAATATAATTTTAGACTTAACTGATTTCCATTATATATATATATATATATATATATATATATATATATATATATATATATAGACTTGGAAAATTTATTATTTAAAATAATGTTAATATTTGTATTGTTTTAATTATTAACATTAAAACTTATTTTTTATTAACATTAAAACTATGAATTTAAATTAGACTCTGTTTAATTTAGACTCTGTTTAAAATTTACAATTAGATTCTTTTAAAATTTGAATTTAAATTATGAACCTGTGAATTTATGATATGATCTTTTCAAAAAATTTAAGTGCTAGTTATAGTTTTTAGAGACTGAATCATCCGGTTCGACCGGTTTTACCGGTTTTATACCTATTATAATGACAGGTTTATTCAACCGAGTTATCCGGTTTAATCCGGTTTAATCCGGTTTGGTCATGCGGTTCGACCGATGACCCAGTGGTTTGACCGATAAACCAGTGAACCAGTACCTTCACCGATTTGGTGACCGGTCCGATTTTTAAAACACTGACGCAAACAGTTAAAGACAAATAAATAAACACACGATGTTTGGTGATGTTATTATGAATAGCAGTAATTCATTGTTGAAGAATAAAAACAAAAGAGTGTAATTTTATATTTATAGCATAATATATCTATCGTTTATATTTTTAAAGCAGAACTATATATTATATTTATTTTTTTATAGATTTATTTTTAAAAAATATTTAATTAATGATGATATAAGTAGTTTTTAAAGCAAAACTAGATTTTTTTTTATTTGTTTAATTTTATCAATTTTATAACAACAAAAATATTTGGTAAATTCTTAAATACCCTAATAAGTAATTGGGTATCCGTAGGGTTGAAAATTAGTCGAATCGAGTCGAACTCGCCTTAACTCGGCTCGACTCGTTAAGAATTGGTTCAATTCAAATATTGGTTCGAGTTCGACACGAACTTTTTTTAAGTTCAAACTCGACTCATTAAAAGTTTACGAACGACTCGGTTCATCTCGTTAGGTTCATCTCATTAGGTTCAACTCACTTGCTTCACGAATTTAAAAGTTATTTTTTAAGTCTATTTTATTTTTATATATTTGACATTTTAAATTAATATTAAAAAAAAAGATAATATTGAGATAAAATAAATGTTATGAGTATGAAATTTAACTTTGTCTAAAAAATCTATTAATTCAAAAACTACACAACTTTCAAAAGACACATTTGGAAAATCTAATTTAAAAAACACTCAATTGAAGTTTAATATTATCTAAACAATCCATAACTTCATCAAATATTTAGGAAACTTACAAATTTAATAAAATAGTACAAAAAAATACTAGAAATTGATACATTTTCATCACAAAAGAATTACACCACTTACAACCATCATTACACATGTTATTTTAGCCAATGTCATAATGTCTCCAACAAAAATAACTCTAAATGCAATTGTCATCTTTATTTCTATAACTAGTACATTAGGGATAATATAGGGTTAAAATTTGGAGTAAATCTTTAAACATACTCTTAAGGATAATATAATCATTCTCATATATAATCGAGTTGACTCATGAACCTAACGAGTCGAACTATGTATAGTTCAAGTTCAGCTCATTTAGCTAACGAACATAGTTTTTCGCTCATATTCAGCTCATTTGATTCATGAACCTAGTTCAACGATTTGATTGTCGAACTGAATTTCAAACTATTTTTTAGTTGGTTCGGTTCATTGCCAGCCCTAGGTATCCGTATCTTTAATGCAAAGTAATTTTAAATATTATTTTATTTTTAAATAAAACATATATAAAAAGTAATATAACATTGAATGTGATTGTTTCATTAGATGAAGGTATCGATACCCAACTAAATTTAAAAATACCGAAATATCACCAAAAATATCTATCTATCTATCTATCTCTTTAAATAATTAATGATAGTATAAGTAATTCTCTTGAATATTGGATCTAGACAAATTAGTATTAAAAGAAAGCTTAAATAATCTTTTTGTCTCTATAAGGTAGTGTGTTTTTATTTTTAGTTCCAATTTTTTTAAAAGTCTTTGAATGTTAAATCATTTTATTTTTAGTCTCTAAAATTTTTTCTGCATATTTTAATTTTAAGGATTAAAATGAAAAAAATAACATTCAAGAATTATTTAAAAAAAAAATAGAACTAAAAACAAAAACACGTTATACATGAACGTAAAGACTCACTACTACAAAACGCACAAACAACAACGTAAGGTGTACAACGGATTCATATACACGGTTGTAATAGGTTAAAATTTTCGCGTCCAGTGAGTAGCTGGATTTATAAACAGTAATTTAATGACGGTTTTCTTAAAACACTGTAGTAATAAATGATGTGTAGCAATCTTCGATTCCCAGCAACTACATTTTTTCCATTTTTTAGAGTACATTAAGCGTGTGTCACTTAAGTCCATTATTTAAAAAATAAATTGTAAATGATTTTACAACGGTGAAGTCAACCAACCGTTGTTAGTGGACTTATTTAACCACGATTTTACAATACAACCGTTGTAAAATATGTAAATTGTATCACGGTTTTTCTTTCTAACCGTGATGAAAAGTGATATTTTTTAGTATATAAGCGAAAGTATCTATCGTTCAGTACATAACAATCGTTCCTCTCAAAAGAAAACCCTAACATATTTCTTTCTTCTCTATCATAGCATAACCCTAACATCCTTCAACCTTCAGATACGTCTTCAGATTCTTCTTCACCAATCGCTAACTTGAGGTTCGTTCATTAAACTTATGCTTCAATTTCGTTTACGTTTCTTATTAAAAATGGGTTCTCATTTTTTCATTTGGTGAATGTTCTCATTTTTTCAGATTCGTCTTCACCACCTTAACAAAGCGCATACTTTGGCTATGATACATATGGTTTGTGTAGCCATGAAGAAAAATATAAGAAGTATGAAGCTATTGTGTAAATTTTATTCACCTTGTACTTTTTCTTCATAGCTTCATAAACTAGATGAAAATCATAATTTCCATCAAATCCTTTTGAACTATTTTTCGTCTTCTTTTCCCCCCAGTCACTGTTCGTCTTCTTCTTACCCAGTTTCTTCAAGTTTCCATCTAATCCTTCCATTAAAATGTCTCAGCACTCCGGTTGTAGCCATGGAAGCAGGTCCTCAAGTCGTTCAAGGTATGTATGCAAGTGTGGTTTCGACGCTCCGTTGATGATGATATGGGCCGATTCGAACCCATGCCACCATTTCTATGGTTGTGGGATGTATAAGATTCAAGGATACAAAAAATGCTCTCACTTTGCTTGGTTGGATGAGGAGATGGATCCTAGGGAAAAACAAACAATTTCTTCACTGGTAAAGAACTTGAATGAGGAGAAGGAGATGGTTAACACTTACAAAGTCAAGGAGGGCGAATTGAAGTTGAAGGTGAAGATCCTGAAGAAACAGTTGAAGATTACCTAGATTTTTTTATTTGTAGTGTTCATTGCATTTGTTGTAACAACAATGACGAAATATGTTATAGTTGATTAGGTTTGTATGTTGACTGATGGTGTATTGAATATGATACAATTATGTGATATTATGAATATGATATAATTAATATTATTATGATAACTTTATCACAAATGTGAGTTGTATTTTTTGCTATGAAATGGTGAACAATAATACAGGTTAAAAAATGGAATTAATTATAAAAGCACGATAATATTTGTTAATTATGCAGAAAATGTAACAACGGTTATATATCATAACCGTTATAATATCTCGCGCGCTATTTTTATCACAACGGTCTTTTGGAAAATGCGTTGTGATAGGATGCGCGCTTTCCAATTTATTACAATGGTTACTGGGCCGTGATTGTAAGTATCATATATACAACCACACTCTACATAACAACGCTTACACCCGCGTGATTATATATCTTTCCCAACCGTTGTTAAATGGGTTTTCTGCAGTAGTGACTATTTAACCCTAAAAATTATAAAATAAATTTTAATTTTTGAAGTTTAATAGAAAATTGTTTTGACCGAGATCCTAAATAATTATTGTCAAACAGGAACAAAAAGACTATTTAAATCTAAAAAATATATAATTTAATTTAATTTTTAAAATTTGAGTAAAAATTGTTTTAATAGAGATCCTAAATAATTATTCATTTATCTAATCATTTTACTTCTAATTTTAATCATATTCCATAGTGTTCTGGACTAGGCAGTCGCTTGGCCCACAGTAGGGCAAGGCCCAATCCAGTCCAGCTCTTGGAAAGGCCCAATAGCCAGAAACTAGCTGTTGGGCACAAACTAGCCGTTAGACACAATATGACCGTTGGGGACGTCCCCCTCACTCGTTTAGCAGTTCATGCGACCAACTGTTTCCCCGGATCTCATGGAAACAGTTGGACCAGGTCAAAGGGTCGCACGCTTGACCCTCCACCTGGCAGTCTCCCGTTGGTCGACCAGATATTTCGGCCACATGGGAGACCTTGGCCCCGCGCTGGGGGTTACTTTTATAAATACCCTCTCACTTGAGAGGGGCAGGTTTGATCACTATTTAATACTTAAAGTCATACCTTAGTACTTGCTTTTCTCTCTTGTCCAATCACTTACTTTGGCATCGGAGTACCTTGCAGGTACAACCCCCTTTTCTCTCCTACAAGCATCAACACCTGCCCTACGCGAAGGCCACAACGATACAGTCTGATCATTTCATAGCAGTGGCGCCGCCTGTGGGAAACACTGCTTCCCCGTCTTTTTGATTCAAGATTCCTCATCTTTTTCACCTAAAAGACCAAAGCTCTCTCCAAACTTCATCTGAACATCATGGTCTCCAATAGGCACGATGATGCCCATCAAGAACCTGTCGTCGCCGTTATTGCTGATAACGTCGATCACCTCGTCCCCGGAGCTACCTTCCCGGAGATAGATCATCGGGATGGAAAGACCGCCTCTCCTACCCCCGATGATGTGAAGCCGCGCGCACAAGCTGTTGGTCCCGTTTTTGAGCCTATACATGTCCCTTAAAATGTGGACCCAAGCACTGCTGCCCTCATCGCCTCCCTTAACAGGTCCAACTTCCTGATCTTCCAACAGAGCGAAAAGATCAGCATGCTCGAGCACGCCTTCCCAGAGCAGCGTCCTTTGCAGAAGCCCGACAGTCCTTCTCCACGGCCACAGTCTCCCCCTCAGAAGCATAGGCGAGACAGATCCAGGAGTCTCTCTCTCGCCCGGAGATGCTCGAGATCGGAAGAACCTGATTCAGAAGTCGCCAGACGATGACATCGATCTCCCCTGCGGAGATCCAGACGCTCTCCTACTCCGAAGAGGACCAGACCTTCGAGGAACCATCACGAGCACCGCAGGTCACTTAGACATTCTCCCCGACGCAGCAGAAGTCGCGGGTGCAGCAATTTCCCCTGTCGGTCATCCAGCTCCAGCAGTGATGACGATGTCCATGGGCCCCTATCTCAGGAAATCATGGACACGCACATTCCTCGCGGACTGGAGAAGCCACCTTCTCTGGCCCCTTACGACGGGACCACCGACCCAGGCGAACATATAGAAAATATCGAAGCCATGCTCCACTATCATAACGTAGGCGGGGCTATTAAATGCAGGTTGTTCCCCATCACTCTCAGGAAGGGAGCCATGGCCTGGTTCAAGCGACTTCCCCGAGGTTCGATCACGTCCTGGAAGGATCTAAAAAACCAGTTTGCCCGCCAGTTTACCGCCTCCCGGCGATATCCCAAGTAGGAGGCCATGCTGGAAGCCATTATGTAGGGAAAGGATAAGCCCTTGCGTGTATATATCGAGCGTTTCAACAAGGAGGTTGTTGAGGTCCGCACGACGGAATATATGAAGAAATATCTCCTTGAAAAAGGGTTGAGACCGAAGAGTGAATTCCGCAAGGCGGTAGGCATAGAGCCTCCTTGCACCCTGGCCGAGTTACTCCGTAAAGCTCAATCGTATATACAATACGAGGAGAAAGAGGCAGCATACAAAGCCCGTGACTCTAGGGATCAAGAGAGTTCCCGGGCAACAAAAAAAGATGAATCTAAGGCTCCCAGACGCAATAGAGAGAGACGACGAGACGATCGTCCTCGTGAAGGCAAGGGACCCGCTGGTTGTTTTACAGAATATACCCTGCTGACAGCTCCCCACGAGCGCATTCTCTCCAAATGCATCAACGCGGAGTTCAAGCAGGGAGGTGTCTGGTTCCCCATACCAACGTCATCTAAGGGCAACACGGACAAGAGTAAATATTGCTGCTTCCACCGCAGCCACAACCACGTGACCGAAGACAGCGTGCACCTGAAGGACGCTATTGAAATCCTAATCAAGGAGGGTCACCTAAAGCAATATATGAAAAAGGGTGAGTCCTCCCGACAAGAGACTTCGGAGGCTAAGAAGGAAACAAAGTCTACGTCGCCCAGTCCTCCCCCTCACAATAGGGTCGGTCAAGAGAAAGTTCGACCAGCTCATCGACTACAGTCCTGACCAGCTATCTACGCTTGAGAAAGTTCGGGGGTGTTCTCAGCTGATCACATTCTACCATGAGGAGCTGCCTGGGGGTTCCCTAAACTCACACATTCCTTTACTCATCAAAGCGAGACTCACCAACACCGATGTCTGACGGATCCTGGTCGACCAGGGCAGCTCTGTGGACATCATGTACGCTGGATTGTTTAGAGTCTTGAAGCTGGACCAAAAGAACCTGTCATCGTACGTAGGATCCGACCTGCAAGGATTCAACGGAGCCACCGCCAGACCCTGGGGATACGTGGAGCTTCCGGTCACTTTCGGGGAAGAGAAGGCTTCTAAGTCAATCAAGACTCAGTTTCTGGTAATTGAATGTCCTTCACTGTATCAGTGCATCTTGGGCAGACCAACCTTGGCAGAGCTGATCGTTGTTCCTTCAATCGTTCATCTCAAGATGAAGTACTATACAGAGAAGGGCCACGTCGTGAACTTGCATGGGGATATAGAAGCTGCGAGGAGGTGATTTGAAGCAGCTACCTGAGGACAAAGCTCAATTGGTGCAGTGCCCAAGTCCGCCAAGAAGGCATGGGAGGAAGACCATCCCGGCAGGGAAAGTCAGCCTGAGAAGAAGCCAACTCTCCTAGTGCACACAATCAACCTCGACAGCCGAATCTCTGATAAAGGCGATGAGGATATTGGTGAAGGCACGTCAACAGGGACGAGCGACTCCTCTACATCTGCCATCATGCGTTCAGGTCCCGATGGTGAGTTCGAGGAGGTCACCTTTGGGAACAAGCCGGACAGAGGGGTAAAAATAGGAGCAGGGTTGCCCGACGAGGTAAAGCAGCAATTGAAGAAATGTCTAGAAGACAACGCTGATTTGTTTGCATGGAGTGCCACAAACATGCCCGGACTGGACCCTGAGACCGCATTCCATCAACTAACCATTGACCCAGTTGCTCGAGCCGTCGGACAACGCAGGCGCAAGCAATCTAATGAGAAGGCACAGGCTGTCGAAAAACTTGTACAAGACCTCTTAGAGGCAAAATTTATCTCGGAGTCCAGGTATATAACCTGGCTGTCCAATATCATTCTTCTCAAGAAACATAGTGGAAAATGGCACATGTGCATTGATTATACTGATCTCAACTGGGCTTGACCGAAGGATGCTTATCCTCTGCCCATCATAGATAAACTCGTAGATAATTATGCTGGTTTCAAGCTCTTGTCCTTCATGGATGCCTATTCGGGATACAACCAAATCCCTATGGCCAAAAAGGGCAAGAAATATACTGCGTTCATGACTTCGTCGGGGAGCTATTACTACAACGTAATGCCCTTCGGTCTGAAAAACGTTGGGGCCACGTACCAGCGTATGATGAACAAGGTCTTCCGATCAGAAATCGGAGACATGCTCGAAGTATACATGGACGATATGATCGTGAAGTCCCAAGAGGAATTTGATCACACAATCCACTTGCAAAAGGTCTTCGACCAAGCATGAAAATGCAAAATGCGTTTTAACCCAGAAAAATGCACCTTCGACGTGCGGGCGGGGAAGTTCCTCGGATTCTACCTCACCGAGAGGGGGATAAAGGCCAATCCTGACAAATGTCGGGCATTCGTCGAATTTCCCACACCTAGGTCGAAGAAGTCCATATAGTCCCTCAACGGGATGCTCGCTTCACTTTCTCGCTTCATGGCCAAGTCTGCTCAGCATGCTCTGCCCTTCTTTAAACGCCTAAAAGAGGAGACCACATTCGAGTGGACTGAGGAATGCGAGCAGGCTCTGACCCACCTCAATCGAGCCTTGTTCGAACCCCCTACCGTGCTTTCACGACCAGAGTACGGGGAGACATTATACTTATATCTCTGTCACCAGCGAAGCCATCAGCGTCGCACTCATTCGTGAGACAACTGACGGGCAAAAACCTATTTACTTCAAAAGAAAGGCCCTACAAGGGCCAGAAATCAGATATGCGCAGATAGAGAAGGCCGCTCTCGCCCTCGTCATTGCTACGAGGAGGATGAGACATTACTTCTTGGTCCACACCATAGTAGTGCGTACAGACCATCCCATAAGGCAGCTGCTTTGTCTACCAGATATGGTCGGTAGAATGCTCTAATGGTCTTTGGAGTTGTCAGAATTCGACATCCACTACGAGGGCAGGAAGGCCCTCAAGGCACAAGCCCTGGCCAATTTTGTGGCGGAGATGACGTTGCCATCATCCCCACCAAGCGGAATGCATAGATGGACTATCTACGTGGACGGGGCATCCAGTTCCACAGGTAGCGGCGCAGGCATCATCCTCTAGAACGAGGAGGGAATCCTAATCGAAGTGTCTTTAGTTATGTCCCTCCCAACGTTTAACAAGCAGGTCGAGTACGAAGCTTTCCTCGCAGGATTACGGATGGCCAAAGACTTGGGAGCCAAGGAGGTAAAATTTTCACCGATTCCCAGCTCGTAGCATCTCAAGTACGAGGAGAGTATCAGGAAAAAAATGATCAGCTGGTCAAATATCTAACGCTAGTGATGGAAAGAATTACTAACTTCGACGTGTGGGAAGTCTATCACGTCCCTCGCGAACGAAACGCCCGGGCAGATGTCTTGTCAAAACTGGCTAGCACCAGAAAGAAAGGTGGTAATAAATTCGTCGTGCAAGAGATGCTCACACGACCAAGTATCGAGAAGTCATCAAAGCTCCTCGACGTTAACACCATTGGAGACAACAGCTGTTGGATGACCCCGGTGTACAATTACCTTGCCACGGGGGAATTTCCCGAGGACAGCAAGGAAGCCAACATGACTAAAGGAAGAGCCTGCTCGTACGCACTGTTCGAAAACAAACTCTATCGGCGAGGATATTCCATTCCCCTCCTGAAATGCGTTGAGGAGGAAAAGGTCCCCAAAATTCTCCAGGAAATTCACGAGGGCATCAACGCGCAACACTTGGGAGGGAAATCATTGGCGCGAAAGGCCCTGCGGGCAGGATATTATTGGCCGACCATGCAGCACGATGCTAAGGAGCATGTCCAAAAATGTGACCGATGCCAGCACGACGGGGACATGCACTTGCTACCCCCCTAACGAGTTGAAGACTTGTCCTCGCCTTGGCCCTTCGCCTGGTGGGGCATGGACATACTTGGCCCCTTCACAATGGAGCTTACCAAAATAAGTTTCCGATTGTAGCCGTCGATTACTTTACAAAATGGATCGAAGATGAACCCCTCGCCAAGATCACAGCCTTCAATATACTTCGTTTCTACAAAAGGAACGTCCTCGCACGATTCGGAGTACCCCAGGCCCTTGTGACTGACAATGGAACCCAATTCACTTATAGGAAGTTCCAAGACTTCGTTGCCAAACTAGGCACGAAGAAACACTTCACTTCTGTCGAGCAACCCCAAACTAACGGACAAGTAGAGGCCGTGAACAGGGTAATCCTTCGGGGTCTAAATCGAAGGCTAGACGAAGCCAAGAAGAGGTGGGTCGAGGAAGTGCACAGTGTGCTCTGGGCCTACCAAACAACCCCACACTCCACCACCGGGGAAACCCCTTTCCGACTAGCTTACAGAACCGAGGTGGTGATACCGATTGAGATCAGAGAACCTTCCAGATGAACGGAAGCTCCTCTCGACAAGGAGATAAACAATGAGGCTTTAAGGGAAGAGCTCGATCTGGTCGAAGAAATACGGTCAGGAGCAGCTCTCCGCGAGGCTTCACTAATACAAAAAATAACCTTGCGCCACGATGCTAAGGTCATAAAGCACGACTTCCCCATTGGCAACTTGGTTCTACGCGGAAACCAGAAGGATTTGCGCGAGGGCAAGCTGGCTGCGAATTGGGAAGGACCCTACAGGGTTAAATCAAAAACAGGCACTAGGGCCTACTACCTAGAAACTCTGGATGGAGAACCATTTGCTCAACCATGGAACGGTAAAAAGCTCAAACAATATTACAGTTAGGACCAACCACTAGGTCGGACTAACTGCTGACGAGATCACCCCCAACTGGGAGATGGCTCGGCTAGAGGACCATGGCCCGGTGCAAGCACGATCCCTTACCTTACAACGTCGGCCAGTTTTTGCTCATGGGACGAGCAGACTCTGCGCACAATGGGGATACCTCAATCGATCTCCGCTGTTGCCGCACCATTAAGGCAGGACACCCAGCTCGCGATGGGAACAGTCCAAGCCTGTGGGAATAGTACCATGACCGAGATCCTAGTCCCATCACCAGTGAAACTACTTCGCCTCCTCGACGAGTCTCCCAAACTGTCGAGCATAACAAGAGCAAGTCGAGCAAAGCGTCCATACTTAGCATTTAAATGATAAAAGCATACACAAATAAATGCAACGAAGACAATGCCAAACGCAAAATATTTATATAATTTCGGCCACAAGGCCAAAATAAGTCATCAGTACAAGAAAAGGGTTGTGCCCGACAAAATGTTACATATCAAAAGGCACGCAGGCCCACAAAATACAAGTACAACTTCAAAACAAAAACTAAACTGCATCGCTAGGAACCTCCGGGGGAACCACCTCGCCATTGACAACCACGTTGAGAACTCCCATCCCCTCGGTCAGCAACTAGACATCAGATTTGAGGGCTTTCAACTGCTCCAAAGCAGCGTTGAAACCAAACTCATTTACCCCCTGATTATCCTGTTCAAGAAGACAGATCCTCTTGACCAGGTCCTTCCATGTCTTCAAAGCCTTTTCGTCGTCGGTCTCATCCTGACCAACCGCCGACGATCCCTCTAGCTCAGCTATCCTCGTCTTCAGGAGGGCATTCTCCTCGTTTACTTTGGTCACCTCCCCCTTCATCTGGGTTACTTCCTTCTAAAGTTCTATCTTGGCCTCCAGATTTCCTTGAAGCTTCTTCAGATCGTTGTAAATTTCTGCGTTCTCCAACTCCAGGTCAGAGATCTTAACCTTCGCCCTCTTAAGGTCGGCTAGCGGAACCATCTCCGCATCCCCAAGTGCCAAAGCTGCCTCCAATACTCTGATCATAGCCGCCATGTCCTGACAGAGAAGGTTCCTCCGTACATGAGGGTCAGAGGACAGGATGGCTGAAGCATCAAGTTCGGGAACAACGATAGAGCTCTCCCCGTCAAAAATTCCCCCCTGAAGATAGCATAAAGGCAACACGAATCTCCCCCGACGAAACCGCCCGAGCAACCAGCCGGCGAAGAGCCAACATCTTCCCGTTTTCTCTTATGGGTCGTGTCCGAGGTTGGAGGGGTTGAAGTGGTCTCCGGGATAGAGCCAGTGCCGCCCACAAACTTTTCCAATCTAATTTGCTCCTCCGCAACACTAGTCTTCGGCACTAGGGGCACCTTTTTCAGGCTCTTGGTCGTCTGGGACCTCACCAGACGCTCCCTCATGTCCGACATTTTCCCTGCAAACATAAAAAGAGGAGATTAGTACGATTGGGAGAAAATTTTAAACACGGGCAAAGGAACAAGTTATACCGAGGAGCTGGAACGCAACATCGTCGGTTTCGCACTCAAGAAGAGCCCTAGTGTTAATATAGCGAGTCGCCCGAGCAGGCTCTCCGTCCTCCCTAAACAACTCTTTTCCATCCCTGTCCACCATAAAGGTAGGGCTGAAAGTCTCCATGTATGCATGCAGAACCCGATAGCACTCCTTGTCCCCGTCACAAAGTTGCTCGTGCTTGACGAGGAACTAATCGGTCCTATATCTGAAATGGGAATACACCCACTCCAAAGGGAACTTGGACATAGCCTTCTCAACTTGCTGGCCATCAACCTCCACGGTCTCAAGCGTAGAGATTGATCTCCTAACCACTTCAGATACAGGTTTCATGATCAAGAACCTGTCCTTGAAATGTCGGACAGATTCTGAGTACGACCACAAGAGTCTGCTCTGCTGCTTGAAAGACACCCAGCTTTGCTTCGGGCCTGCTGTGCTCCGCTGAATCTGGAAAATGCAGAAGAAAAGATCCATGGTCGCCTCGACCCTCGAGTAACGGCAGACCAGCTCAAAAGCCCAAATAAACGCCAGCGCGTTCGGATGGAGTTGGGTCGGGCACAACTCTAAGTGGCAGAAGATGGCCTCCTGAAAATTAGTAAAGGGCAGGCGGTATTTTGCCTCCACAAAGGCGAACTCGTACATGGGGAACCGCATCCCCGGATACACCAAACATATTCGGTCGTTCTTTGTCAGGAAGATAGCTCTCCAAAGCACAGGCGCGACCTCAGCCCAATCTTCGAGGTAGGGAAACTCCCGGGCTTCCTCTTCAGTAAACGTTGACCTTGTCGATAAGGGTTCCTAGGCGATCAACTTGAGGTCCCTTTCATCTACATGAACGTTGGCATAATATACGGGCTGCTCTGCCTCCTCGTGTGCAGCCCCAACGTCGAGTACGATCCCTTCGCGTAGGTCAGTCATTTCACCTAAAAAGCAGAGGAAGAAAAAGTGAATTCGACGACAAAGATCAAATCCACCCTTCCACCACTAATCAAGTGAAAGGGAGAGGAATAAGTTGAGGATAACTCGAGCCCTAGTCGACCAAGATAGAATACGGCGACTTCACTTTCCCCTACAACGGGGACAAGTCTCCGTGACTTTACGAAGACTCTGTGAGGAGGAGCTTACTCACAGAATAAGCTCGTCGCACGAAAGCAAAAGTTTCATGTCGAACAGGCCTAATGCCCGACTACAAACCTGAAACTAATCCTAACCAGAATTTAGGAAGATCTATATAATCCTACGTCATATTCATGGACATTCATCCTATGTTCTTCATGTTCTTCATGACCTTCATGAGTTTTCCAGAAATTCATGTGTTCATCGAAGAACACATGAACATTTATCAGAAAGTTCATAACTCACCGAAAAACTCATGGGAATTTCCAGAAATGAAGAATGCCAGAAAAAATCCTAAAGGGAGATGAAGAACTTACTTGATGAGTACAGAGGTAGAAGATGAAGATCGACGGTGGCGTTGTAACTTCGGCGAGAGCACAAGTTACAGAGCGTAAAAGTTGGGGAGAAGAATTTAAGTGAAGTGTCAAATGAGCCCTCTCTCCCCCCTTTTATAAGCACTTCCTAGGCGTCTCTAGGCCTGACAGGAATTGAATGCTCCACCACGTGTCAGAGAGGGAATCTTCGTTTGCCATTCCCAAGGCTAGACGTTATATTCACCAAGTATTCTGCTACCCTGCGAGCACATCTTCCTCGACAATGCACGTAATTCATGTCCTCGTCGACATAAAAACGCCACTTCAACGAGCACACTTCTTAAACCTAGTCGACATAAAAATGCCATTTTCGCGAGCATGCCCTCGCATATGAAAGGATGGTCAGGCTGGTGGAGGACCAATGTCGACCACCTCAACATTGGAAAAGGTGAGGGACATATCCCCGAACATCACCATTCAAGGGCAATTATCCGCGAAGCTATCTCAAGTCATCACTCTTCCTTAGAGCCAAAGACTTGGGGGGCTCCTGTTCTGGACTAGGCAGGCGCTTGACCCACAGTAGGGCAAGGCCTAATCCAGTCCAGCTCTTGAAAGGCCCAATAGCCAGAAACCAGCCATTGGTCACAAACTAGCCGTTGGGCATAATATGACCGTTGGAGACGTCCCCTCACTCGCTTGGCAGTTCACGCGACCAACTGTTTCCCCGGATCTCATGGAAACAGTTGGACCAGGTCAAAGGGTCGCACGCTTGACCCTCCACCTAGCAGTCTTCCATTGGTCGACCAGATATTTCGGCCACATGGGAGACCTTGGCCCCGCGCTGGGGGTTACTTTTATAAATACCCTCTCACTTGAGAGGGGCAGGTTTGATCACTATTTAATACTTAAAATCATACCTTAGTACTTGCTTTTCTCTCTTGTCCAATCACTTACTTTGGCATCGAAGTACCTTGCAGGTACAACCCCCTTTTCTCTCCTGCAAGCATCAGCACCTACCCTACGCGAAGGCCACGACGATCCAGTCTGATCACTTCAGATCACATAGCAAAAATATTTTTTCAATTATTTAATACATTTTAGTTAACTAAATTTTACTAGTTGTCATACAAATATATAATAATGTTAGTTGTTATGTTGCAGTATTGCAGAAATTACAGCGGAGTGAAGCTTCCTAAGTGATTTTGTGAGGCATCACCTTGGATCTACTATTACAAAAAAGACATCTTACCTCGGGTGTGAAGTAGATGTTACCTCGGTTAAACAAGCAAGGTAACGAAAGGTGATGTGAAAAATTGTCTATTTTACCCCTCGGTTTCAGAATAACCGAGGGGTAAAGTGTTAATGCTCATGGGTTTGATCCCCAGTGAGATCCTTTAAGAAATTTTAATTGCTAAAAAGCATATCCCCTTGGTTTTGAAATATAACCAAGGCCCGAAGGGTAAAACAAGCTTGAGTTTATTATATCTAATGTGGATTGCTTGTATCATTTAGCCTTAGATGAACATATAACTTTTCAAATTGGTTTGCAAAATAATTATATGAACAATTATATTTGAAGAACAAGTTATACTAATTAATGATTTTTGACCATTTTGTAACTCATCATTCATCTCATGTTCTTTAATGGTAAAATCTCTCTAGTGCTTCTAGTTTTCGTTTAACTTTCTTCCATACTTGTTCATTAAGTATGGAACAAAGTTCAACGAAAACTAGATGCATTGGAGAGATTTTAATCATCAAAGAACGTGAGATGAATGATGAGTTGCAAAATTCTCAAAACAAAACATTCATTAGTGTAAGATATTTTTTAAATACAACATAATTGTTCATATTATTATTTCCAAAAACAATTTAATAGATTATATGTTCAAAGAGTAAATAGCGAAACAAACAATCAACATTAGATATAATAAACTCAACTTTTTTTTGGTCACTATAATATCCTCTTGACATGTTTAGAGGAACAAGATGAGAGATGCACAGAGAATCACCAAAAACATAATCTTAGTCTCAGTCTTAAACTCAAACTCAATAACAACAACTAAACCCTAAACATATAGATTTCAAAACTTTACTAAGTATACCAACTAGACAACAACAAAAACAACAACAATAACATCAACAAATAAAAATCAACAATAAATAACAAGAACATTAACATTATCTCAATCTAAACAACAACTAACATTAAACAACTAAAAGGAAACAATCTCTCAACAAAAATACCTCAACATCAACAATAAACCTGTAACATTAATCTCAATAAAACTATAAGTTATTTATTTCAACCAAAACAACAACATATAACATCAATCTCAGTTTAAATAATAAAAAAAGATTAAAACTCTAATGGGTCTAAGAAAACAACAAGATTAAAACCTCTAAGGTCTCGGGGCTCAAAAACAACAACAACAAAAATAAAATTAATGTAACATGAATAATGATGTTTTATACACCAAATATGTGAAGAAGAAGAAGAAGAAGCAAACAAGAGCCTTAACCACATATCATCTTCGTATTTCCTTGTTTTCAGGAGTTAGAGAATAATATGGATTTAGGGTTCTCGTTGTTTAGATCTTTTGTTAAGGTTCTTTGAGAGTTGTTTTATTATATGTTTTTTAGATAAGTGAAATTGAACTCTACAAGCTAAGCTCTCTCTCTCTCTCTCTCTCTCTCTCTATATATATATATATATATATATATATATATATATATATATATATATATATATATATATATATCAAAGTAAACAATTTCACATGGATTTTTAACAAAACCGAGGTAAAAAGTTTCACTTAACCCCACGATTTTATAAAATAATTGAGGAAATATATTACATAAAAAAATGGTGAATGGTAAAAAATTGAAAAGTAACATGTATTGTTTCATTATTTTTAAATTTTTTTTACCATTCCCCATTTTCTTTGTGTGCTGCAATATTCAAACAAGGACTTGGATTGTGAAACAAAAACATTGCTTGTAATTTACAGTATATTTAGGTATAAATTTTCCAATGTTGTCAACCCATGGAAACAATATATTATAGAGTATTTTCTTTGATTGAAAACATTGGAAAGTTACTCCAAAATGTAAGAATGACCTTGCAAGAGGTGGAAACAACAACAACACCATTATGTGAGATGGATTGTAAAAGCTGAAAAAATATTTTGTTCAATAATGGTGTTAGAAAAACAACATACAACATAGAACTTTGAATATTTTTTTGTTTTCAATCCATCTCAAAGAATGATATGTGCGAGTCTAGAGCGTCGACCATGGATGAGTTATATTTAGTGTAAAACTTAATGAACGCGTGTTTTTATAGTAAAATCTTGTTATCTAACCCCTTAGTTATTAAAGAAACCAAAGAAAGAAATCATTTAATTTACAAACAAAAAAATAAAATAAAAAAAGACATAACTTTTAAGGAAATAAAAACATAAACTGTATATGATGGGAATCGAAGCATTTCTTGAATTTGTTTTCCCTTTGGTTATAGTTATAAATTAAGGGATTAAATGATATTTTTATTTAAAAAAATAAAACATGGCGCGTTCTGGTATTTTACCTCGGTTTTTAATTCGGTGAGAAGAAAGCTTTGTCATTAAATGTATTATATGTAATAGTGATTGAAGATTTTGATCTCGGTGCTTTTGAAATCAGTGAGGCTAATCCTGAATCATTATTGCTTATCTCGGGTACGGTGGACCTAGGGGGTACTGATAAGTGCAAATTGTAGCTATTTTTGTATATAAGCTTTGTTGCACTTATCGATACTTTTTGTTAATATCGTTCGAATAAACCCCGCTTTGTTTGTAAATACGTTTAATTTACGTTATAGTGTATATATTGCGTATCGTGTAAATATCATTGATTTTAATTTACGTCAATCCGAGTTACGGTTCAAAAGTTATGGTCAAAACAAGGGCTGGTGTGCTGTCAAGTTCGCTTTGCTAACTTTTCAGCGAATGTTCCCAGACTTGAGGCAGTAGAAAAAGGCACCAAAGTTCGCATTGCGAACTTTCTAGCGAATATTCGCTTTGCGAATAAAAGTTCGCATTGCGAACTTTTGTAGAATCGTAGAGGCGGTTTAACTGTTCCTGAGGCATCAGGTGCCTAATTTTGATGTTCGCTTTGCGAATAAAAGTTCGCTTTGCGAACTTGACAAATTTTGTAAATGATATTTAAGTCATTTCATTCATTTTTTAGGTTATGGTTTGGGTATTTTTTGCTCTCACTCAATCAAACTCATTTTTCAGTAGGATTAGCTTAGAAAACAACATTGAAGCTTGCACACGGATGATCCGGGGTAGATTTCTCATCGATCGGTGTTGACAACCTGCGAGATGTTTGGTTTATTTCTTTTCTTCTTTGTGTATTTCTTCTTTGTTGGGTTGTTGTATATGTATTTACTTTGAACTCATGTACATTTGTCGCCCATGGCGTTATATTTAATATGCTTTACAAATCTTTATCGGTGATTATCCTTGATTTTTGATTTATGCTCGGGGTTTGGGTTGTGTTTGAGATAAACATCACAAACTTTGATTAGGGATGATTGTCTGTTAGTTTCTGGATGCTAGAGATAAATTTATAGCTAACAATCTTTATGGGTGTCGAAGCTTAATGCCTCCGTATCTCGAGTCGGGTGCGAGAGTGTCGATGAGGGTAACACGGTTGTTCTCTCAGCTCAGTGTGTCAGAGATGGACACTGTTGTGAGCGATACTGGATGATATTGAGGAGTATTGTAGGTTGAGTATAGCTGGTCGATAGGTTTAAGTTTGTGACGAGTCGATTATGTGCATGCCTGATAAGTTCCTTCGCTCTGATTAATGAATTCTTTTTATGTTGATATTTACTTTTCTGTTTCTATGTTTGAAACCATTTTAAACCCAAACTCTTTAACATTTAAATTGTCGAACGACAGTTCAATAGCACCGATCTCTATGGACACGACATAAATCCCGGAGGGAATTCTTTCAAAAATAATATTTTTGCTTGCCGCTTTACCGCTCCAACAAAATGCCGCCGTTGTCGGGTATTTGTGTTTTTATTGGATCGCATTGCGATAGTATCTTTATTTTTGAGTTTTGTAGATATCGTATATATTGTCTATTTTCACTTGTTTATATTGATACTTGTTTTGCTTTTATTTTCCATTATGTTTTTCAAATGTTGTATACATTTTGTTCCCGTAGCGTTTGTTCAAGTGTTTGGTTAAGACACTAGCTTTTGGTTTGCATGGTGAGGCATCACCATGGCATGAAGGGAGGAAGTTACTAGCTAAGCACAGTAAAGGCGGCGAGCTTACGACGTAAAACAAACATGTTTTATCGTTTTTTGTTTCGTTACTACTTTTTCATTCTAGCTTAGGTAGTGTGGTGAACATTCATTAAACAAGTTGTACTCGGATTGTTCGTAAAATTCTCAAATCTTCACTTTATAACTTGTTTAATCCAATTTCACCCGGTCTTTTAGTTTTTTTTATATTAATAGTTTTTGTGTTTGACTAAGAGCTTGTTTTGAGTAGCTTGAGGGAATTTAAGGTGATGTTTCAAGTTTGATCGTTTCAACTTACGAATGTATGGTAATGATATTTTTAGGTTTTGTACACGTCCAAGGTATGAGTTTATCGCTTTCTAGACTTTAGCATATTCATGATACTTAGGCATTTTACAAACTTTCATGCCATTCATTCTTTTGTATACTTATTCTTGATGTGAATCACTTTAGTTCCCACCCTTTTTGTGAGGTAGCTTTCCATTGTTCATATATGCGCGGAGTACCAACATTCTTGTTCTAACTAGATTTTACTATGCTTAATCTTTTGTTTGTATTGATTATATGAAAACATGAAAAGGATTAAGGAATTTTGTTTCATTTTGAGCACAACTACCTAACCAAATAGTCATTCACCTTGTGAGCGTGTGATGATTCGTAACCCCTTTGTGCCTTTCTATCATTATCCATGTTGTTTGAACTTAATGCTTGTCTATGAGTATTGAATTCACTTTTTGTATGGATTTTGATTGATTGTTTTTTCTTGAACCCTCAACTTTGTGTTGTTGTATGAATTTTTACCTTGCCTTAGAAAGTAGGGAGTATTCACATGATGATGTGGTTGAATTCAAGTTGGAGAGAGAATGATTGTTTACTCATTGGTTGGTTTCTATGAGGTTGAAAAAGAAAATAAAAAAGAAAAAAATATGAAAAAGAAAAGAAAAAAGAGAAAAATATGAAAAAGTAAAAAAAAGAAAGAAAAAGAAAATCCTTGAGAAAGGAAACAAAAAGAGTTCAAATAATTGTGCTAAATAAGTATTGTGTTTTGTGTAACACTTGGGATTTTGGAAGAAGTTGATTGGAATTTTGTGTTTGAGTCTTTGTGAGTCGATCACTCCCTTAGGTTTAGACAAGTTTTTGTTTCAATTACCTTTAGAAATTGCCCCTTGTTTGTTTACCCGACCACGCTACAACCTTGAAAGCCCTTGTGATTCTTGCCTTTGTATGTTCAATGTAAGTTTTTGAATGAATGCATAATTTAGTCTTTTGTTTGCAAAATTGTTGTGTGAGTGAAAAGTACCTCATTTTGTGTTTTTCATCTACCGATGATTATTTTTGCTAGGTGTGATTCACGTTTGAACTTGTGTTGTTTTAGGATGTTTGGCATGATTTTTGTATTTTGCATTTGTTTCGTGACTATGTTATCGTCGTAGTTTTGTGGTAAGTTTTTACTTTGTGTGTACCGTTTTTCATGTGAACCATTCATTTGTTTCTGTTTTTCAAAACCTGTTGAATCGAGATTCTTTGGTTGTCACTCTGTTTCTTTGAGTCGCTTGATACTTGTTTGAGGACAAACAAGTTTAAGTTGGGGAGAGTTTGATACGTGCAAATTGTAGCTATTTTTGTATATAAGTTTTGTTGCACTTATCGATACTTTTTGTTAATATCGTTCAAATAAACCCCGCTTTGCTTGTAAATATGTTTACTTTACGTTATAGTGTATATATTGCGTATCGTGTAAATATCATTGAGTTTAATGGATTTTCTCTCTTTTTTGTAGGTATTCAAGCAAGGATATCTTGTCATATTCATAAATAGTATTGAATAAGCTTTGCAACGCTTCCGACCGTGCGTCAATCCGAGTTATGGTTCAGAAGTTGTGGTCAAAACAAGGGTTGGTGTGCTGTCAAGTTCGCTTTGCGAGCTTGACAGCAAATGTTCCCAGACTTGAGGCAGTAGAAAAAGGTACCAAAGTTCGCATTGCGAACTTTCCAGCGAATATTCGCTTTGCGAATAAATGTTTGCATTGCGAACTTTTGCAGAATCGCAGAGGCGGTTTAACTGTTCCTGAGGCATCAGATGCCTAATTTTGATGTTCGCTTTGCGAACTTGACAGATTTTGTAAATGATATTTAAGTCATTTCATTCATTTTTTAGGTTATGGTTTGGGTATTTTTTGCTCCCACTCTATCAAACTCATTTTTCAGTAGGATTAGCTTAGAAAACAACATTGAAGCTTGCACACGGATGATCCGGGGTGGATTTCTCATCGATCGACGTTGACAAATCGCGAGATGTTTGGTTTATTTCTCTTCTTCTTTGTTGGGTTATTGTATATGTATTTACTTTGAACTCATGTACATTTGTCGCATATGGCTTTATATTTAATTTGCTTTACAAATCTTTATCGGTGATTATCCTTGATTTTTGCTTTATGCTCAGGGTTTGGGTTGTGTTTGAGATAAACATCGCAAACTTTGATTAGGGATGATTATCTATTAGTTTCTGGATGCTAGAGATAGATTTAGAGCTAACAATCTTTATGGGTATCGAAGCTTAATGCCTCCGTATCTCGAGTCGGGTGCGAGAGTGTCGACGAGGGTAACACGGTTGTTCTCTCAGCTCAGTGTGTTTGAGATGGCCACTGTTGCGAGCGATGCTGGATGATATTAAGGAGTATTGTAGGTTGAGTATAGCTGGTCGATTGGTTTAAGTTTGTGACGAGTCGATTATGTGCAAGCCTGACAAGTTTCTTCTCTCCGATTAATGAATTCTTTTTATGTTGATATTTACTTTTCTGTTTCTATGTTTGAATCAATCTAAACCCAAACTCTTTAACATTTAAATTGTCAAACGACAGTTCAATATCACCGATATCAATGGACACGATATAAATCCCGGAGGGAATTCTTCCGAAAATAATATTTTTGCTTTCCGCTTTACAGCTCCAACAAAATGGCGCCGTTGCCGGGTATTGGTGTTTTTATTGGATCACATTGTAATAGTTTCTTTGTTTTTTAGTTTTGTAGATATCGTATATATTGTCTATTTTCACTTGTTTATATTGATACTTGTTTATATTGATACTTGTTTTGCTTTTATTTTCCATTATGTTTTTCAAATGTTGTATACATTTTGTTCCCGTAACGTTTGTTCAAGTGTTTTGCTTTTGGTTTGCACGGTGAGGCATCACCATGGCATGAAGGGAGGAAGTTACTAGCTAAGCACAGTAAAGGCGACGAGCTTACGACGTAAAACAAACATGTTTTATTGTTTTTTGTTTCGTTACTACTTTTTCATTCTAGCTTAGGTAGTGTGGTGAACATTCATTAAACAAGTTGTACTCGGATTGTTCGTAAAATTCTCAAATCTTCACTTTATAACTTGTTTAATCCAATTTCACCCGGTCTTTTAGTTTTTTTTATATTAATAGTTTTTGTGTTTGACTAAGAGCTTGTTTTGAGTAGCTTGAGGGAATTTAAGGTGATGTTCCAAGTTTGATCGTTTCAACTTACGGATGTATGGTAATGATATTTTTAGGTTTTGTACACGTCCAAGGTATGAGTTTATCGCTTTCTAGACTTTAGCATATTCATGATACTTAGGCATTTTACAAACTTTCATGCCATTCATTCTTTTGTATACTTATTCTTGATGTGAATCACTTTAGTTCCCACCCTTTTTGTGAGGTAGCTTTCCATTGTTCATATATGCGCGGAGTACCAACATTCTTGTTCTAACTAGATTTTACTATGCTTAATCTTTTGTTTGTATTGATTATATGAAAACATGAAAAGGATTAAGGAATTTTGTTTCATTTTGAGCACAACTACCTAACCAAATAGTCATTCACCTTGTGAGCGTGTGATGATTCGTAACCCCTTTGTGCCTTTCTATCATTATCCATGTTGTTTGAACTTAATGCTTGTCTATGAGTATTGAATTCACTTTTTGTATGGATTTTGATTGATTGTTTTTTCTTGAACCTCAACTTTGTGTTGTTGTATGAATTTTTACCTTGCCTTAGAAAGTAGGGAGTATTCACATGATGATGTGGTTGAATTCAAGTTGGAGAGAGAATGATTGTTTACTCATTGGTTGGTTTCTATGAGGTTGAAAAAGAAAATAAAAAAGAAAAAAATATGAAAAAGAAAAGAAAAAAGAGAAAAATATGAAAAAGTAAAAAAAAGAAAGAAAAAGAAAATCCTTGAGAAAGGAAACAAAAAGAGTTCAAATAATTGTGCTAAATAAGTATTGTGTTTTGTGTAACACTTGGGATTTTGGAAGAAGTTGATTGGAATTTTGTGTTTGAGTCTTTGTGAGTCGATCACTCCCTTAGGTTTAGACAAGTTTTTGTTTCAATTACCTTTATAAATTGCCCCTTGTTTGTTTACCCGACCACGCTACAACCTTGAAAGCCCTTGTGATTCTTGCCTTTGTATGTTCAATGTAAGTTTTTGAAGGAATGCATAATTTAGTCTTTTGTTTGCAAAATTGTTGTGTGAGTGAAAAGTACCTCATTTTGTGTTTTTCATCTACCGATGATTATTTTTGCTAGGTGTGATTCACGTTTGAACTTGTGTTGTTTTAGGATGTTTGGCATGATTTTTGTATTTTGCATTTGTTTCGTGACTATGTTATCGTCGTAGTTTTGTAGTAAGTATTTACTTTGTGTGTACCGTTTTTCATGTGAACCATTCATTTGTTTCTGTTTTTCAAAACCTGTTGAATCAAGATTCTTTGGTTGTCACTATGTTTCTTTGAGTTGCTTGATACTTGTTTGAGGACAAACAAGTTTAAGTTGGGGAGAGTTTGATAAGTGCAAATTGTAACTATTTTTGTATATAAGTTTTGTTGCACTTATCGATATTTTTTGTTAATATCGTTCGAATAAACCCCGCTTTGTTTGTAAATATGTTTACTTTATGTTATAGTGTATATATTGCGTATCGTGTAAATATCATTGAGTTTAATTGATTTTCTCTCCTTTTTGTAGGTATTCAAGCAAGTATATCTTATCATATTCATAAATAGCATTGAATAAGCTTTGCAACGCTTCCGACCGTGTGTCAATCCGAGTTACGGTTCAGAAGTTGTGGTCAAAACAAGGGCTGGTATGCTGTCAAGTTCGCTTTGCGAACTTTCCAGCGAATGTTCCCAGACTTGAGGCAGTAGAAAAAGGCACCAAAATTCGCATTGCGAACTTTCCAGCGAATATTCGCTTTGCGAATAAAAGTTCGCATTGCGAACTTTTGCAGAATCGCAGAGGCGGTTTAACCGTTCCTGAGGCATCAGGTGCCTAATTTTGATGTTCGCTTTGCGAACTTGACAGATTTTGTACATGATATATAAGTCATTTCATTCATTTTTTAGGTTATGGTTTGGGTATTTTTTTCTCCCACTCTATCAAACTCATTTTTCAGTAGGATTAGCTTAGAAAACAACATTGAAGCTTGCACACGGATGATCCGGGGTGGATTTCTCATCGATCGGCGTTGACAAACCGCGAGATGTTTGGTTTATTTCTCTTCTTCTTTTTGCATTTCTTCTTTGTTGGGTTGTTGCATATGTATTTACTTTGAACTCATGTACATTTGTCGCCCATGGCGTTATATTTAATTTGCTTTACAAATCTTTATCGGTGATTATCCTTGGTTTTTGCTTTATGCTCGGGGTTTGGGTTGTGTTTGAGATAGGCATCGCAAACTTTGATTAGGGATGATTATCTGTTAGTTTCTGGATGCTAGAGATAGATTTAGAGCTAACAATCTTTATGGGTGTCGAAGCTTAATGCCTCCGTATCTCGAGTCGGGTGCGAGAGTGTCGACGAGGGTAACACGGTTGTTCTCTCAGCTCAGTGTGTTAGAGATGGACATTGTTGTGAGCGATGCTGGATGATATTGAGGAGTATTGTAGGTTGAGTATAGCAGGTCGATAAGTTTAAGTTTGCGACGAGTCGGTTATGTGCATGCCTGACAAGTTTCTTCTCTCTGATTAATGAATTCTTTTTATGTTGATATTTACTTTTCTGTTTCTATGTTTGAAACCATTTTAAACCCAAACTCTTTAACATTTAAATTGTCGAACGACAGTTCAATAGCACCGATCTTTGTGGACACGACATAAATCCCAGAGGAAATTCTTCCGAAAATAATATTTTTGCTTGCATGGTTAACACTCCACTACTACAAAACGCACAAACAACAACGTCAGGTTTACAACGGATTCATATACACCGTTGTAATATATTAAAATTTTCGCGCCCAGTGAGTAGCTGGATTTATAAAAAGTAATTTAATGACGGTTGTCTATAAAAACCGTAGTAATAAATGATGTGTAGCAAGCTTCGATTCTCAGCAACTATATTTTTTCCCTTTTTTAGGGTACATTAACCGTGTGTCACTTAAGCCTATTTTTTAAAAAATAAAATGTAAATGATTTTACAACGGTGAATTAAACAACCGTTGTTATAAGCTTGTATCACTTAAGTCCATTATTTAAAAAATAAATTGTAAATAATTTTACAACGGTGAAGGAAATCAACCGTTGTTAGAGGACTTACAATCCCACTGTGGTTGCGTTACCCAACCGAGATTAAAGGGTTTACTGATAAATTAAAACAAAAATTATTCTGTTTTTCTTTCATAAGACGCCCTATGCGAACAAGCGAGCCAGAGACGAAAGCGGTGGCGTAATCTTTACCCTCTTCGTATCCATTCATTTGGAGCTCAAATCTTAACCTTCGAAGTACGGTACTCTTCAACATCTTCATTCCTTTTATCTTGGAGCTCAAATATTCATCTTCTTCCTTCATTTGATTCCTCAGCTTCGAAGTATGATACTCTTCAACATCTTCATTCCTTACGTGCACCAGATTCTCAGCTTCGAAATATGATATTCTTCAACATCTTCATTATTTTTTTTATTTGTTTATGTTGTATATGCTCAAGTCAGTATGAGAGTACATGTTTCATATGCTTTAGGTTTATATTTGCATATACATATGCTTAAGTTTTTGGATTAGATTTTGTTGTGTCATTCACATTATTATACTTGTATAAATTTCAGAAGTTGTTATGGACCGTAGTTGGATGAAAGCCGATAGATTAGGTCCGGTTTATGAAAACAGAGTTCTTGAATTCCTTGAATACACTGATAAACGTCTTCCCGACAATAATGGTATCTTTTATTGTCCTTGTGTTGTTTGCGTGAATATCATAAAGGGTACAAAAAAAGAAATATTCCATCACCTTTGTTGTGATGGTATATGTCAAAATTATATAATATGGACGTGGCATGGTGAGGTGGATAAAGAGGAAAGTCGGGCGTCACAAAGTCAAAGAGTGGATGAAGATGAATATATGGAAGATCAACTAGAGGATATGTTTCGTGATATTGGGGAATCGTCTTTTAAGAATGCTCATATTTATGATACTTTATGTAGTGATAAAGACACCCCTTTATATAAGGGATGCACGGATTTTACACGATTGTCGGCAGTGTTAAAGTTGTTTAATCTGAAGGAAAAAAATGGATGGTCAGATAAAAGTTTCACAGAATTACTTGAATTGCTAAAGAAAATGTTACCAGAAGATAACAAATTGTCGGATTATTGCTATGAGGCCAAGAAGATATTGTGTCCAATGGGTCTGGAGTATATCAAAATACATGCTTGTCCTAATGATTGCATATTATACCGGAAAGAGTATGAAGACTTGTATCAATGTCTGAAATGTGGTGTGTCGCGTTACAAGCTGAAGGCCAACAATGGTGATGACAATGACTATGACGATGTTAGTAGGAAGCATCCTCCTGCTAAAGTGTTATGGTACTTGCCAATAATTTCACGATTTAAGAGACTTTTTGCTAATTCGAATGACACAAAGAATCTTAGATGGCATGCTGATGAAAGGACTCATGATGGAAACATTCGCCATGTAGCTGATTCGTTACAATGGAAGAAAATTGATTTGTTGTATATGATGGTAATTGAAGCATGTATTGAAATTGTTTTCCTCTCGGTTATAGTTATAAATCAAGGGAATAAATGATATTTTTTATTTTAAAAAATAAAACATGGCGCGTTCTGATATTTTGCCTCGATTTTTAATACGATGAGATGAAAGCTTTGTCATTAAATGTACTATTTGTAGTAGTGATTGAAGATTTCGTTCTCGGTGCTTTTGGAATCAGTGAGGCTAATCTTGAATCATTGTTGCTTATCTCTAGTACGGTGGACTTAGGGGGTACTTGCATGTTTAGCACTCTCTAACACCCAAGTCAGTTTGGGTTTAAGATAGTTGTAGTGAAAGTTGAGATTAAATATTGTGTACCTGAAAACCCTTTGTTAAGGCATTTATACCTTGGGATTAATGGAATGGGAAAAGTAAGTGGTCCTTATCTTATTGGGCCTTTGGCCACGTGTGACCTAGAAAGTGGCGTTGAGGAATGATTTTCCGTGCGTTAGCTGGAAGGAATCTCCTTGGTTTTGCTAATGTGTAATAGGGAACATGAGCATTTAATGCAGTCCCATCAGTGAAGCGCTTCACCGTTTTTCTTTGACGTGTGACCTAGAAATGTAGAGAGTAGTGTGATGCTACTCGAACAAATCCTCAGATGGAACGCTATAAATATTTTTTCTTCTTTCATTCTCTTTCTTTACATACTTTTCCTCTAAGTGTGAGATTGTTCTTCAAAATCATCATGGACCCCAAAAACTTAACCCTTTCCACCAACATTTTCTCTGACTTATTCATTACCAAACAACAAGAGATAAGATTATTTAAATATTTTGCCAATCAATCTCTTGTAAGAATTCACATCATATAGCCAAAAGATTTCAAGGAATGTGAATTCTTCAAAACTTTTGAAGAACTCAACATATCCACCTTCCTCTGTATTCCCTCCAAAAAGGTATAACCCTCAATAGTCAATATGTTATACTCAAATAATCACCTCACATAATAACTCTCTCAGTAGAAGAATTTAGAAAGATTATAGATCTCTCACATGAAGACCTCGTCGTGGAACCTAGAGACAAAGTAGACAAATACAACCACCAACTCGATGCATCCTCTATCATGAAAGATCCATCACCCATATATCTGTTCACTGTTAGGTATATCCTAACTGACATTTGCATGATTCAATATGATATCAATCACATACTCTTTCCAAAGAAAAGCAACTTCAGTCTCATAACCTAAGTTGATGTAGAAAAAATATGGTTAATAGAAAACAAAATCAAGGTGAAATAGACACAACAAGTAATTGGCTACATGATGGAAAACAAGAAAGAAGAAACATGCCTTCCATGTGGAAATCTAATCACAAAACTTTTAGAAGAAACCAGATACAACTTTGGAGATGAAGATTCAAGGAAGAGACAACAAAAATAGGAAAATTTATCTTACCATCAATGAAATTTGAGATCATAAATGAAAAGATGACTAAAATTCCCCCATCAAATGAGAAGAAAATAAAATCCAAAAGTCAAGTAGTTCCCATGGAGATAGACGACCTTGACTACTCTATTTCTCAACCTCCTAAACTACCCACAATCAAAGACATACTCAAAGTTATAAGTGGGAATATAGATGTAATCAATGACAAGATCAACTTCATAGTCCAAAGTTTCATCCCAGACCAAACCCAACTACCACAACACATATTCTTCTATGATGATCTTGATTTAGAATAGTCTCACCTATATGTCTAAGTGTGATAAATTTCTTGCCTTATGCAAATTTTCAATTCAGTAATTTCAATTTTTGTATTTTGAATTCTAAGTATTTTGTCTATAATAAATATGACAATGTTTTCCCTTTCTTAATTATTTAATTGCTTATGTGAGCATATTTATTTTTTGCAAAGCATCATTACTTGCCTTTTTTATTTTTACAAACAGGGGAAAGTATATTCTCTAAGGAAGTAAGGTATACTCTCTATTTAACTCAGAGGGATTTTATTTACTCCAAACACATATATGTTATTTTTCTTTATCATCTCCCTTAAGAGATGTGTTGTCATCATCAAAAAGGTGGAGAATGAGGAACCTTATTTTGCAAGTGATATGCTTTTAACAATAACAATTGTTATACTTTTGATGATGACAACTGATGATGACAAGTCAAGCATACGCGGTTAGAGATGAAAACCAAAATATAGGGCTTGTTGGACTTTAGTATCCGATGATGGTAACTAAATGGGAGTTAACTCAAGCCTCATCTCAAGTAAACTCAAGCAAGTGTGTACAAGAAGGAAAGTATTTGACAAAGTCTTGAAAGCCCTGCCTTAATTAGTATGAGTGAAAACTTTGAAATGAATAAAGGCATTCTCATAAAAGTGCATGGCTAAACACACACACATAAATAGTTTTCAAACTAATTTCTTTCAAGAATATATTTTCAAAAATGTCTTGAATTCGTACCAAATGAATTAGAAGTTGTTTGAAAAATTTCTAGGAAAAGTTTTTGTCTTTTCCAATAGATTGGCACCTTAACCCAATTGATTGAGAGATTTAAAAATTACGCCCTAATTGATTAGGACAACATCTTTATGATGTGTAATGTCTATATATACTTTCTTTCCATTTTCGACTTGGGAATATATTAGGATAGAGGCAACCAATCAATTAGGACGTGTTGCCAATCGTATTTCATTTCACACTTCTCACTCTCTCTCTCTCTTTCTCTAAAAATTCTTTTTTATTTACTTTATCTCACTAAGAATTTTAGCCGAAGTGCTTTTCAAGAAAGTCCTTTTTGCAAGTGAGGTTTGTATAATTATGGAAGGGTAGATTTGTAAGTTCACCAAGGAAATTTATTTTATACCTTGGTTGAACGCTTTATCCTATTAGGGAATGTTTGTTTGGGTTAGAAACTAAACTCATAAAAAACTTTGGTTTGGGGACTGTTTGATCAAACCCTTGTTTAGGTTCTAAGGCTCAGCCCGTGATAGAAGATTTCATAATTTTTTCGTTAGCCCGTGGTAAAACCAAGTTAAGGTTAAATCTTAGCCTGGTACTAAAAGCTTGGTTAGGTTAGAGATTAGTTCGGTATTAAAATCTATCAGGTTATTAATTAACCTGGTATAAAACCATGGTTTAAGGTTCGTGAGCTTAGCCTGGTATTAAAAGTTCACAAGGTTTGTTTAGAAGCTTGAAGAATAATTACTCCAAGATTCTCATGGAAATGAGACTAACCGCTTCGATCCGCCTTTGGGAATGAAGACACACCGCTTCACTCCACAGTTTATTGTTTAGTTGGAAGTCAACTATAAACTTATTTTTTCCTTGTATAAGGGGTTTGTGAGTATTACCTACTAAAATATCTCAAGTTTATTGGATACTCTCAAAATCAAGTCTTGAAGACATGACTAAATCATTTCTTGACTGAATCTGTATAAATCTTGGTGTTCCTCTCTTGCCTCAACTCTTTAATTTTTGCAATTTATACCTTGCTAATTTATTTTCAGCTGCTTAATATTAAAACGATATTCAAAATGATTTTAAACTCTAATTTTAATCAGCAAACTTTTTCAAATCCTAGTTTTTCTGAACCATACAATTCACCCCTCCCTCTTGTGTGTTAAGTCACATGTCTAATAGAACTCTTGAACTCCCTTATAAAAGGAAAATGAAGTTTCTGGCTAACTTCTAACCAAACATCGAACAATAGAGAGAAGTAGTTAGTCTTCCTTCCAAATGACATATTGAAGCAGTTAGTATTCTTTCCAAACAAAAACTTGAAGCGATTAGTATCCAAGCTAAACTGATATTTTACACAAGTTTATCTCGAACCAAGGTGAGTTTTTAATCAGGGATGTACTCACGAACTGAACCGAGGTTTTGACAAACTGAGCACAAACTTATGCGATTTTATACCAGACTTATCTCTTACCTTAGCAAGGTTTTAATAGGGCTGAGCTTACAAACTGAACCGGGGTTTTTACCAGGATAATCACAAACCAATGTGAGATTTTATACTTAAATGATCTAAAGCCGAAGAAAGCTTTTGAACGGGAACTTTCAAACTGAACCAACGGCTTAGTAACTAAATCCCCAAACAAAAGCTTTTAAAGGGTTTAGCTTTTAATCCAAGCAAAACAATCCCATATGGATAAATTATTCAACCAAGGTACAAAATTGTTCCTTGGTGAATTTATAATACTAACCTTCCAAAATTACAAAGAATTCTTCAATAAATAGAAGGACTTTCTTGGATGCGCTATGGATAAATATAAGTGATAGAAAGTTGAAAAATATTTTCAGAGAGATTGTGAGGTGTGAGAAAGAGTGTTCATGATTATGGTTGTGAAAATATGAAGGAATGAACCTCTATTTATAGGCTAGAAGGTGACCTGAAAAAAGGAAAAATTCTTGGGCCAAAATTAATGTGCCAATCAATTGGCATCTTACTCCAATTTATTGAAAGGATATATAGCTGTTTCCATTCATTAAGACATTATCATAAATGATTAAGGATATTTTTTACCTTGACCGAATCGATTGGGTATAAGTGCCAGTTGATTGGACATTACAAATTTTCTTCATAATCATTCAGGAAAGTCATGATTTAACTAGAACGACTTCAAACCATTTTTAGAAATCATTCTTTAAGAAAAATGGGCTTGAAAACATGTTTTTGTGTGTGTGTGTGGGGGGGGTGTGGGTAGGGGTGTGTGTGGGGGTGTGTTGGTGTGTAGGAGTGCTGGGGGGTGGGGGGAGTGTGTGTGTGTGTGTGTGTGTGTGTGTGTGTGTGTGTGCGAGTGTGTGTGTGTGTGTTATATAGCTGTATAATTGTTTTTAAAAAAATACCATTTTTCTTATACAACATACTATTCACTCATATGCGACAGAGTGAGCTTTCACACTTCCTCCTTTACATACTTTGAAGCTTCAAGACTTGTCAGGTAAATCAATATTATAGACACTTGGTTGAATTCTAGTTGGAGATGAGGCTTGGGTTATATTCCATATTAGCGCCATCATCAGAGGATGTTTGTTGTGATCATCAAACCCTACTTAGTCTGCTTTCATCTTTAATCGTTTGTTATGCTTGTATTTACTTGTTAGGCGATTCAATATTATAGACACTTTCTTGAATTCTTCTTGGAAATGAGGCTTAAGTTATATTCCATTTAGGTAACATCATTAAAGGATGTTTGCAATGATTATCAAACCCTACTTAGTTTGCTTGCATATTTAACTATTTATTATGCTTGTATTTGGTTGTAATCATCAAAAGAATATTCATCATTAAGAACATGAAAGCTTTCTTAACCTTCAAAGTATGGTTCCACATTCTCTCCCTTTTTAATGATGAAAAATCATCACTTAGGGAGGTGGTAAAAAAATTAAACAAATATATGTTCGGAGTGTTCAAAATCCCCCTCAATTAAGTAAATAGTATACTTCTCCTCCTTTGTCAATATCGGAAAGGTGGGTTAGATGCATTGCAAAGAATTTAAACATGCAAACATATTGACACATAAAAATTTAGGAAAGGGATAAACATTTCATTTACTTCAAGAAAACTACAAAAGGGAAATTTGGGGAGTAAGACAAGCAATAATAAGAACATATGAAACAATTAATTCATGTAATCATCATCTTCGCTAGACACAATTAGAGATATGAGGTTTATTTTCTCCAATTTCTCGATAAGCTTGTTATCTTTGAGTGGATTTCTCTTTGATAATTATAGATATCATTGAGAATGTTTGAAGATAATGGAGAAAGGTCATTCTTTCTTTGTTGGCTTCCATTGTGGTACGTCTTTCTCTATGAATCATTGGACATGAGAATTAGTTTAAACAACGAGTTGGATATGTCCATCACAGACGCACTCAATCTACTATGAGGTAAAATGATCACTAAGGATAAAAAATGTTGATATATTCTCAACGAAAAACCTTGCTTTAATCACTATCATTGATATCACCATCATCTATTATTCTTAGATCAGAGTCTTAAAAAATATTGTATACTTTAAAGTATACTCTTTGCTTTGCGCAACTCCATTTAATATCCATTAAAGCTTCAAGTTGCAACGTATCCCTGCAAAACATACTAGGGTTTCACCTTTGGTGCCTATATTTTCGTGGGTCCAAGTGCGTTAGTTTTTCCACAAGGTATAAGGTTACCTTTATACCTTTTTAATTTATCAAAATATAAAGGCTATAAGTGACCTAATTTGTTGAAATGTTTGCATGTATAAATGGCTTGATTATTTTTCTTCCTATTTAATCCTCTACTAGGTGTTTTATTTGGTTTAAATCCTAGTCCACTTTTACTTAAGGAATACTTTTGACTTGATAAGATCATGTCAAGGTTTTCTTTCCTCTTAGTAAATCTACTTAGGGTTTCATGCAAATTTGTCACTTCTTCTTTCTGTGAGACAGAAGTCTCACAAACTTCTGTTGAGTTTCTAATATTGGTTATTTCTAACTTGAGTGATTTATTGCTTTCTTAAAAAACACTTTACATATTCTTTAATCTCTAAGTTGTGTTTTTTAATCCTATCATTTTCTTCAACCAACTTAGTACTAATTTTAAATAATTTCTTGTATGATGGTTTAGTTACCCCATAATCATCTTTCTTGTAGGATACCTTTAATAAAACTTCGTCTTCTTTGTTTGAAAATGATTCTTCTATGATTCTACCTGAGGTTGACTCTTCTTTGTTTGTGAATGCTTCGTCTCTTATTCTTTTGAAGATTCCACAGGATGATACTTATTCTTCATAGCCTCTTACAAATGAGGTTCCTTCATTTATTGTTGAATGATCTGAAGATCGTTCCACTACTGAGTATGTTCTTTCAAATGAAACCATGGGAGTCATTTAATAGGAGCTTGTTGAAGTTGATGATTATTCAGTCAGTGAGCTTGCACAATAATCTTTAAGTAATTGAACTAGTTCATTTAATTTTTTTAATTATCCCCTCATTCTTTGATTTTTCCTGAAATTTACAAACATTCCCATCTTTTGATTTAAGGATTGGATTGTGTTTCCAATTCTTAGTTCTTAGATATTAATTTCTGACAAATGTTCCAATACAATTTCTAGCAACTCTATACTTTGAAAAACATTGATGAATAATATATTCATCTTCTTTACCTCGTGTGTTCATTTTCTCTTGTTCGATACTTGGAGAAACTCCATATATCATTTCAAGAGTATCCCATATTTCCTTGGTGGTTTTACAATTATAGATATAAATAATTTTACTATCATCTAAAGTCATTACTATAAAGTTCTTGGCATTGAAATCTATTTCAGCTTTTCTCTTTTCGTCTACAGTCTAAAGAGAATTGGGTTTATCTAATACTTCTCTTGCTATTTAATGAGTTGGGATAAAGAAATTGTTAATTATAGTTTCTCACAATTCAAAACTAATACTTTAAATAAATATTCTAAATCTAGCTTTCCATATTTCACACCGAGCACAATTTAATGGTGGAGGTGTATTTAAGAAAGATCTCTTGTTTAAAAATGCGTTAGAAGTCATCTTTCTCCTGAGATGATTAGTCCTTAAATAAGAGTTAGGCTCTGATGCTACTTGTTGGACATGTGACTCCACACACAAGGGGGGGGGGGGGGGGGATAAATTGTGTGTTTTATATTAACAATAGTTTGAAAAACTTTTAGGATCATTTTCTAAGTTTAAATTCATTCCACAAAGAGTTTAGAAATTGGCAGCAGAAATTAAGAATAAAATGCAGAAAGTAAAGAGTTAGGGATAAAGAGATAACACCAAGAATTGTAGAGGTTCAGTAAAAAAGAAAATACATAATCCTCTCCCCAATATTTGTTCTTGAGAGTATCTAGTAAATATTATGAGCTTTCAATAGGTTGAACTCTCGAACCCCCTTATACAAGAAAAATTATTTTTTTAGCTAACTTCCAACCAAACATCAAACAATGGATAAAAGCGGTTAGTATTCCTTCCAAACCACAAATTGAAGTAGCTATTATTCTTTCAAAACAATAGCTTGAAGTAGTTATTCTTAAAGCTAAGCTGAGGTTTTACATGGGCTTATCTCGAACCTGTGTGAGCTTTTAATCCGGGCTGATCTCACAAACCGAACTGAGGTTTTGACTGAATGACCACCTACCTATGAGATTTTATACCGGGCTTATCTCCAACCTTAGCAAGCTTTTAACCGGACTATGCTTACAAACCGAACTAGGGCTTTTACCAATATATTAGTGAACCAATGTGAGATTTTCTCGGAAGCGCTACGGCTAAATATAAGTGAGAGAAAGTTGAAAATAATTTTAGAGAAAGTGAGGTGTGAGATAGAGTGCTCACGATTCTCGATGTGAAAATATGAAGGAAGATACCTCTTTTTATAGGCTAGAGGGTGACATGAAAAAGGAAAATTATTGAGCCAAAATTTTTGTGCCAATAGATTGGCATCTTGCTCAAATTGGTTGGAGGCCTCAAATTAATTGTTTAGGATGTTTAAAAAGGAAGGAAAGGATATATAGTTGTTGTCCTTCATTCAGACACTTCCTAAATGATTAAGGACATCTTTTACACTGACCCAATCGACTGGGTATAGGTGGAAATCAATTGGAAAATACAAATTTTGTCCATAATCATTTAGACAGTTCCTAATTTATCTAGCACGGCTTTAAAAAAAATTACGAATAATAATTTAAGAAAAAAGGCTTGAAAATATGTTTTTAGTGTGTGTGTGTGTGTTTGATTTAGACGTATAACTTTACGAAAATGCCCTTTTTCTTTTACAACATATTGATCATTCAGACGCAACAAGGCGAGCTTTCACATTTCCTTTATTTCAAATTTTGAAGCATCGAGACTTGTCAGGTAATTCAATATTATAGAAACTTTCTTGAATTCTACTTGGAGATGGGGCTTGAGTTATATTCCATTTATGTGTCATCATTAATGGATGTTTGAAGTGATCATCAAACCCTACTTAGTTTACTTGCATCTTTAACCGTTTGTTATGCTTGTATTTACTTGTCAGGTGATTCAATATTATAGACACTTACTTGAATTCTAATTGGAAATTAGGATTGAGTTGTATTCTATTTAGGTGCCATCATCAGAGGATGTTTGTAGTGATCATCAAATCCTACTTAGCCTGCTTGCATCTTTAATAGTTTGTTGTTCTTATAGTTAGTTTTTTTTTTTTGAACGAAAATATTGCATTAAGTAGACAAAGAGGCCAAAATGGCTACAGATGAGGAATCACACAAACTAGGGAGTTGGTTAGACCAAGTCTGAGAACCAACTACCTTACCGAGACCCACCAAAGCGTGAGCATCAGTATTTAAGTTCCTACTGATGAAAATTAAAGAGGAATTACACAAATCATTCAAAATAGACCTACAATCTATTACAATATGGTCAATCTCCGCACAGTAGTCGCAATCGTTTACACAGTCGACCACAGTCTTTGCATCAGACTGGAAAACCACATCAGACAATCCCATGCCTCTAGCAAGCTGCATACCCCAGCGGACTCCCAAAATCTCCGCCACCAAAGGATTGGCAATGTTCTGTTCGCGGTGTGTAGCAGAAAGGAACACTTCATTGCTAGGGTCACGAATGATACACCCAAGAACAATTGTTCCATTATCGAAACAACCCGCATCAGATTGTATTTTCCAGCCACTAAACTTTTCCAAATCTCTGCCAACCAGCCCTTCTTTAGACTTTTCAGTCTTACTACGAGAATCATCCTCAACGTGCCTCCAAATAGCAGTGGCAAGCTTGTCAGGATCAGCCAGGGATGAGTTGAAGTGGGCCTCATTTCGAGCCTTCCAAATAAACCACCAGCTCGTGAACACTGATTTAGCCAGAAACGTATCATTGCATTCAAGAATTGCATCCAACCAATCCAATATATTACCCGTGGGGGGAGTACGCAAGCAAGAAGGTAGTGTAAAGAGGGTCTTTTTGACCACCTCGCAATTCAGAAAGAGATGAAGGGATGTTTCCGGACAGGAGTGACACAAAGAGCAAGAATCATCAAGAAACATACCTTTCCTTCGAAGGTTGGACTTGGTAGGAAGAATATCCTTCGCAAGCCTCCACATGAAGTTTTTGATACGAGGGTTAACTTCCACGCTCCAGAATTTCTTCCAATTAACAGAGCCAGCACTCTTTGAAGAATCAGCCATGGCGGAGCGTCTATTGTCGTCAAGCCAATGGTAAGCTGACTTAACAGAGTAGTCACAATTCTTCTCCAATCTCCAGCTCAGTTTGTCAGGTGGGAGCCTCATTGAAATAGGTATGCTTCGAATGTGCTTCACAACATCAGGTTCAAAAATAATATTCAAATTATGAATATTCCAAATTCTAGCATCCTTGTTGATAAGCTCTGACACTTTGGAAATTCCATTCAGCTCCACTGTTGCTGCCTTGGGTCTAAAACCAGTTAGAGTAGGAATCCAATTGTCTTCAAAAATTCGCACCAATTCTCCATTACCAATCCTCCAACAAGCCCCTCCCAAAATCACCTCTTTCGCACTAATGATGCTTCGCCAACCGTGGCTAGGTAGGAAACCAACAGAGGCGTCCAACACATTGCAACGGGGATAATATCTACCTTTAAAAAACCTCTCAAACAAAGAACCATCGCTCTGTACAAGTCTCCACAGTTGTTTGCCAAGTAAACTGAGATTGAAATCTTGAATGTTACGGAAACCCAACCCGCCTTTCCCTTTCCTCTGAGAAAGTTTTTCCCAGCTCATCCAATGGATCTTCCTATCCCCCCCTTTAGCACCCCACCAGAATCTAGCCAGGATCCTCTCGATCTCCTTACAACATTGATCCGGAAGCCTATAGCAGCTCATGATATATGAAGGAATTGCTTGCGCCACTGCCTTTATCAGAACTTCTTTCCCAGCTCTAGACAAAAATCCTTCCTTCCAGCCTTTAACCTTTTTCCATACCCGATCAATTACTAGCTGAAAAACCTCTTTCTTCGACCTACCTATCACCACCGGCAGGCCTAGGTACTTCGCGTGAGAGTCAACACCTTTGAACCCTAACCTACTTCGAATCCTGTCTTTGGCTTCCTCTTCCAAATTCCTACTAAAAGAGATCTCTGATTTTTCAATATTCACCAATTGACCCGATGCCTCTTGATAATTGCTAAGAATAGTTTTGATCCGGTCAGCCTCGATCTCGTTAGCTCTTGCAAACAACAAGCTGTCATCCGCGAAGAAAAGATGAGAAATAGTGGGAGCCTTCCTTGCCACCTTAATTCCATGGATCTTCTTTTCATTTGACGCCACCTTCAGCAAACCTGACAAAACATCTGCACAAAGAACAAACAAATAAGGTGAGAGAGGGTCCCCTTGACGGAGACCCCTGGACGGAGCGAATTCTCTACTTGGCTGGCCGTTGATGATGATTTTGTAGGTGACAGAGGAGATACACTTCATAACTAGCTGAATGAATTGCTCCGGAAAATCCAACGCTTTAAGGGTTTCCAACACAAACTCCCACTCCAATCTATCATACGCCTTGGACATGTCCAGTTTAAGAGCCATGTTTCCTTTCTTACCCTTCTTTTTGTTTTTCATCCAATGGAAGCACTCCATTACAATCAGAGCATTATCGGTTATCAAACGGCCTTTCACAAACGCACTTTGCTCCTCACTAACCACCCAAGGAATGACCTCCTTAAGTCTATTAGCCATTGTTTTAGTGACAATCTTCATCGTTACATTGCATAGGCTGATAGGACGGAAACTAGAAGGAAAAGCTGGATTTTTGTGCTTTGGAATAAGGGTTATAAAAGTGGAGTTGATGTCAGCAGGGTCTCGATTGTTATTCAGTATGTCCAGTACTAGCTTAGTGATGTCAGCACCCACCAGGTTCCAATACTTCTGATAGAACATTGCCGGTAACCCATCCGGACCTGGGGCTTTGGAGGGGTTCATTTGCCAAATTGCCTGATCCACCTCCCCTGCAGAATAAGGATTAGATAACACCAACTTTTGAGAGGTAGCAAGTCGTCCCTAGATCTGGCTACAAACATGAGCTATATTGGAGGGTTGGGAGGATGTGAACATCTCAGAGAAATAGCGAACCAGGATTTTCTCACAGTTGTTCCAGCCTAACTTCCAGGCCCCATTCTCATCCTTAAGCCTTTTAATGGTATTGGTTTTGCGCCTCTGATCAGCTTTGCCATGAAAAAATCTAGTATTCTTGTCTCCCTCTTTTAGCCAAATAACTCTGCTACGTTGACGCCACATCGTTTCTTCCGCCTTTAACAATTTATCCTTCTGATTCTCAAGGGCTCTATAATACTTTATTTCCACAGGGTCACTTGACCATCTTCTATCCTCCTTGAGTAGATCATCCAATCTGTTTATCTCTTTGGCAATACTACTGGTACGATATTCTTTGAAATAATGTTGCAGAGCTTGAATGTTCACAGATTTCTGAACAACAGAGCCAGGTTTTCTACACCACAACGTCTTCACCAACTCTTCACATCTACTATCTTTAGCCCAAACTTCTTCAAATCTAAACAGACGAACTCTTTTTGGTTCCAAATCTCCCTTTGGATTAAAATCCTAAGTGCTGCGTGATCAGAACCATATCTTCCAAGGTGAGAGACCTTAGACATGGAGAAGTGACTTTTGAAAGGTTGGGAGCAAAGAGCCCTATCCAACCTACATTGAATATTAGCCTCTCCCCGTCTTCCATTCGACCAAGTGAACGGGTATCCTTCAAACTTGAGCTCCTCTAAACTCAGGATATCAATGGCGTTTCTACTCCAATTCAATTGAGTTGCAGTTCTACAAAGACCTCCTTTCTTGTCAGCATCCCTCGACACATCATTAAAATCACCAAACAGTATCATTCTCTCTTCACCATTTGCCACCAGGTTCTTGACCAAGTCCCAGGTTTCCCACTTCCTGTTTTCATCCGGATAGCCATAAACTCCACCAAAACCCCATGTTGTATCCTCATCATTGAAATGACAAACCCCTGCAATATGGTTAGAAGACTGAGAAGAAATAGCAATTTCCACCATATCAGACCACATCAAGCATAACCCCCCAGCCCTATCTTTGCCCGATCCTCTACAATCCACCACCACTGTATGCTTAAATTTGAATTTCTGGTTCAATTTGGTAAGTTCCTCAGACTTCAATTTGGTTTCCATAAGAAAAACCAAATGGGGATTCTCTTGGCGAAGAAGCCTCGCAAGGCCTCGAACTGCACGGCGGCTCCCCAAACCCCTGCAGTTCCAACTTAGGGTTTTCATTGATCTAGGCGGTGTTGGTTGACCAACACCACCTCTGGTAGCAAGTTTGGAACCTTAATCTCTCCCTCATCTTGTTTCCTCTTCTTATCCCCTCCACTACATTCCTCAATGTAACCTTCCGTTATCATCACATCCACCAACTGTCGTTTTGCCTTCTTCACTTTTGGAGATTTCCTTTGTGGCGTACCTCCCACCTCCGGGCCTTTTTTCCTGGACCATTTCTTCTTCTGTAATGTAGGACCTCCACCTCCCTCATTTAATGTCAAATTTTCTGGTGAGATCACCACCGCTCCTAAGGATTCCGCAACAGTCTCAATGTCATCTTGTTTCTTCTGCTTGGCGTTCTCTAATTCCTGACCTTCGTTCTTCTTTTCTTTTACCTCTGTATCTTGCTGGACTTCCACCTCTTCCATCCTGCTTTTGCCTTTTGACTCACAACGACTGTGGCTAGATGAGATGTTGAAAAGCTCCTTGCTACAAGTACTCGATCAAGAATTGCGTTTGTTGGGTTCGTCTCCGATTTTTGGCAGTGGGGATGCTCTCAGCCATTGGCCAAAAGACAAATCATTCTCTTCTATTTCTTCAAATCCTCCCTCATTCAGTTCTTCTATCGTCTCGCAATCCTTGATTTGGTGCCCAATCCTTCCGCACAGGAAACAAAAGGTCGGAAGCCTCTCGTATTTGAAATGAACTCGCAGATTCTTCTCTTTGAATTTCACCATTGTTCCTCTCTTCAAAGGGTTTTTAAGGTTGATACTCACTCTGATTCGAAGAAACCTCCCATTGCGATGGCCTTCCTTCGTATCCATTTCTTCGTATTCTCCGATGATATTTCCTATCTTCCTCGCCATACCTTCCGTTCTCAGCTTCAAAGGTAACTCATATATTCTGGCCCAAAAGGAAGCAAAATGCATGTTTAAGTCTGATGGTTGTTCCTCCCCAGAAATACGATTCAGCACAAGCAGAGCTCTATCGAAGCTCCATGGTCCGCTTTTCAACACAAATTCCAGATCTCTTTTTGCCGCAAATTTGAAGGTGAAGAGATTCTTACTCAGGTCTTGGATCTCAACCGGGTTCCTCAATCTCCAGGCGCTAAGCATCGTGGATTTGAAGGCTCTTGAGTTAAATCCACTTTCGGTCCACACCTTTCCAGCGAGGGTTCTCTGAAAGGAGTCGTCTTCTTGAACCCCATTCTCCGCCGCGATAACTCCTTCTTCTTCTTCCTTAGACAAAGTAATGGTTCTCCATTTTTCCATAGTGAAGGTTGAGGCTGAAATCGAAAACCAGAAAAGACAGGGAGAGACGAGTGCCGTCAGTAACCCTAAGACAAAGGGGGGAAAAAACCTTAGAGAAAGGATGGGAAAACCCTAATTTGTGTAACCAAAAGGGGAAGAAACACGTTGAGCAATCTAGAGAGGGTTTGGACATTCTCTCACTAGAATGCACGTGGAAAACATTACTATGTGGTTGGCACCAACTGTTGTTCTTATAGTTAGTTGTCATCATCAAAAGTATATTTATCATGAAGAACACGAAAGCTTCCTTACCCTGCACACACATACACATACACACACGCATGTACGCGTGCATGCTTGCCTTCACACACACAAGTTTCCTTCTTTTTCGGTTAAATAACTCCGACTGATGGCCTCTGGAGAAAGGAAAAAGAAAATGACAATCTCTATAACAATTTGAATCATCTTTATGAAATAGAGTCATGACTAATTGGAGCAAGACAAAAAAAATTATCATTTGTACAAGAGAAACAAGTTGAACACATGGATGTCATGTCTAAATTATCCTTTGCGCACAAGCGAATTAAATATTTATCATCACCAATAGAAGAATTTATTATCTACCCCGAGATAAAGGGAATGATCATCTACGCCCAAGTCAACAACTTTTACTTTTCATACCAATGTTTAAGCAATCATCTACATGTCAAGAAAAAATGATTATCTATACCCAAAAAAATGTGATCATATGCACACAACACAAGTTACCACACGTGCCAAGATAAATCATTGATCATATGTGCCCAAATGAAAAACGCCTAATGTGCTATGTCATACTTAAGAATGGTCTTTCAATGGCCACATCATGCTGGTGTCAGTGCAAGGAATAAAATGGATAAGTATAAATACAAGGAACTAATGGATAAGGTTTCAATACTCTATACAAAATATCAAAGTTGTGACAGTGCAAGTTAGAAATAACTCATTTTTCTTGTTGATAATCATGGTCTCCAAAGAAAAGTACATGATATTGGAGAAATTTTTAAAATATTAAATTGATAAATAATAATGGTTAAATTAACAAAATAAATGGCTAAAAATTGTAATTATTAAGAATTGAACAAGAGACCATATTGTGATAGGGCACGTGGTCATAAGGTGTCACCACAAAACCAACACAACTTTTCATGAAATAGTTAGCTGTTATTGATATATAATGGTTCGCGAATGGTCATGTTTAAACAATTGAAACATTGTTTCTCCTCACCAATTGGTACAAGTTTTTCTATAAATATTGATACTTTTTAAACATCAAATAGACACAAAAATTACTTGTTTCAAGTGCCAAAAATTATATCTACTTCATTCTTTTATTTTTTTAATGCACAAGAATAAATAATGGAACTTTATTCCGTATAATATTGTTGATCGATATGCTTAATATGAATATGCAATTCATGTTAAGGTTTCCAAAATATTTTGAAGGGGATTCGCCGGTTAACCTATTTGCATCTAATTTATTTAAATTGGTGGGGGTGAATCGAACCTAAAACTTAGTGTAAACACACACTTTAGAATTTATTTTGTGCAATTTTCATCGTACCGTTTTTTATCTTCTTCTTATTTATGTTTTGCAGCAGACCCCAAACACAAGGTCTAACACAAGACTTACCTATAAAGTGTCTGAAATAATATAGTTAAGGAAAACATCTAGAAATTTCACCAATTCTTTTCTTACCATTTCATTCATAGTAAGATTTTTTGTGTGGGTGTAATATTGTTTTTTGTCCAACTTTCACAAGCATCATGTACATACCTATATATTAGACTTATTCATTTTAAGTATTAAATGTACCACCCCATAGCACCTTTGTATTTATTGATAAATTTTATTAATTTTTCTTCCTCGCATGTTTTCATAATTGCAATGATGATTTCACGACATTCGTTATCTTTATTGAAAAGTTACATACTTCACCCGAGATGGAAATTGTTTAAGCTTCACTCTCATTTCCTTGGTTGATTCTTTTACTTGTTTTGTTTTGAAGTATTCCCATCATGCACACGTATAGAAGATTTGGGGAGGTATATCTTCAATAATTTGTAAAGCTTCACTTTCTCTTTCATCTCCATTTTCATCAACTATTTTTTATGGCAAGCTCAAGACCTTTTCTAGGGGTAATGTTGGAACTTGATTTTCTTTAGCTTTCTCTTGGGTGTCAGCATTGTAAAATGCTTACTTGTCTTCTTTTTACTTCATTGTATCGAGCATATTTAGTTTTGTTGTGAAAAACAATGTCTTTGTACCAGGTATAAATGGTTTCTTGATGATCAAGAACCAAAACAAGGGTTAACGGAAAAGTAAAACAAGAAGAAGAAGAAGAAACAACAAGGATTGGGCAAATAAAATTCTGTTTACTATTCACTTTCTCATTAATGTCACAAATGATTACAAGTGAATATCACAATTTGTCACACTCAACAAACTGAGTGTACTAGCCTATTAATAGACTAACTAGGTAACTTGCAGCCTAAGAAACCTAAACAATTGGATCCTTAACACAAGGCTCAATTCGACAGTACATATTAGAACAGATTTCGACTAAAATATGTAACAATCAGGCATCAGCATGTGAACAAGCTTCGACTGCATGCTTGCCTCATGTCGAAATACTTGAAAGCTCTCATTCGACACAGCATGAGTTCGACCCAAATCTCACAAATCTCCACCTTGGATCTAACTCAGCAACAAGGGAATCAACTAGCTTTCATCATGCAGCTTTATTAACTGCATACAGTGGAAAAACTTGCAACTTGGCAACGTCTTGGTGATCATATCAACAGCATTGTCTTCAGTCGAAACCTTCAGCACCTGGACTTCACCACCCTCGATTATCTCTCTGACGAAGTGCAGCCTCACATCGATGTGCTTAGTTCGCTCATGATAGGCTGAATTCTTCGACAGGTGTATTGCACTTTGACTATCACATTTAACAGTGATACTTCAACCTTGAAGTTTCATCTCCTTTGCAAAACCTTCAAGCCACAATGCTTCCTTCACAACTTCAGTGAGGGCAATATATTCAGCTTCAGTGGTTGATAAGGCAACAACCTTCTGAAGCGTCGCTTTCCAACTGATTGTTGTGCCAAACATTGTGAAAACATGCCCAGAAATAGACTTTCTGGAATCCATACAACCTGCATAATCAGAGTCAACAAATCCTTCAATTTCGACTATGCTATCACCGCCACATGCTCCACCATAAATCAAGACTCTCTTCAGAGACCCATTTATGTACCTGAGAATCCACTTTACAGCTTGCCAGTGCGCCTTTCCAGGATTGGCTATATACCTGCTCATAAGGCTCACTCCATATGCTATGTCTAGCCTCGTACAGACCATATCATACATCAAAGAACCACTACACTAGCATATGGAATGCTATTCATATAGATTCTTTCAGCTTCAGTACTCAGACTTTGCGTAGTACTAAGCTTAAACTGAGGATTTGTAGGTGTCACAACAGGCTTTGAATTCGACATACCAAATTTGTCGAGAAGCTTCCGTAGGTATGTCTCCTGAGATAAGCACAACTTCGACTGCTTTCTATCTCTCTGGATGTCAATCCCAAGAATCCTAGCTGCAGCTCCCAGATCCTTCATTTCAAACTCCTAACTGAGTTCAGCCTTCACCTTCGTTACATCCTCAACACTGTTGTTAGCTATGAGGATATCATCCACATACAGCAGCAACATAACAAGTGAGTTTCCAGGTCGAAATCTGAAGTAAATACAGTGATCGAACTGACTTCTAGTGAAACCAATGTGTGCCATGAACTTGTCGAATCTCCTGTTCCACTGTCGAGGAGATTGTTTCAGGCCATACAAAGACCTATTCAGCTTGCACACATAATCTTCTTTACCCTTTTCTGCATACCCTTCAGGTTGACACATCGGGATCGTTTCATCTAGATCACCATACAGAAATGCTGTCTTCACATCCATTTGCTCAAGTTCCATGTCGAACTTTGCTAGCATGGCCAACAACATTCGAATGGATCTATGCTTTACAACAGGTGAGAACACATCATTGAAGTCGACTCTTTCTTTCTAAGTGAACCCCCTAGCAACCAGCCTCGCTTTAAAGCGCTTCGACATCACTCCTTCGATTCCTTCCTTGACCTTGAAAATCCACCTACAACTGACTAACCTAGCTCCTGCTGGTTTCTCAATCAGCTCCCACGTGTTATTATCATGAAGAGATTTCATCTCGTCATCCATGGCTTTTTGCCATTCAGTCTTGTTTCGACTCCTTATAGCTTCCTTGTAATCTCTAGGTTCTTCGTCAAGTACCTCACTTGCAGAGATTAAGGAAAAAGCTATAAGATCTGCATAACCAAGTCTCTGAGGTGGCTTGATGACTCTTCTCGACCTATCTCTTTCCAGTAGGTAGTCATCGACAGTTTCCTCAACCTCTTCAGCATCTTGCTCTTCTTCTTCGACTTCATCTGGGCTATGCACTTCAGCATCACTATGCTCCACCTCAACAGGCATCTCTACCTGTTCCAGCTCCTCTTCAGAGATTTCTTCACTTCGACCAACATCACCAGTTTTCTTGAACACCATTTCGCCTTCATTGAAAACTACATCACGACTTGTGATACATCTTCTGTGACCTGGTTCTAGGCACCACAACCTATAACCCTTGACTCCCTCAGGATATCCAAGGAACATGCATCTCAGAGCTCTAGGTTCGACCTTGTCTGACCTAATGTGAGCATAGGCTAAACAATCAAATACTCTCAGTTTGCCGAGATCTGGTGGATGACCCGACCAAACTTCTTCAGGTGTCTTCATTCCTAACGCAGTCGAGGGACATCTATTTATCAGATAAGCTGCTGTCGAAACAACTTCCGCCCAAAACACCTTCTTCAATCCAGCACTAACCAACATCCATCTAAACCTTTCAAGGATTGTTCGATTGAATCTCTCAGCTAAGCCATTTTGTTGAGGAGTACCTGCTACAGTCTTATGCCTTGCAATCCCAGACTCAACATAGTAACTGTCGAACGCTTCGTTGTAGAACTTAAGGCCATTGTCGGTTCTCAACCTCTTAACCTTTCTGACAGTTTGAGTTTCGACCAGAACTTTCCAACTTTTGAAATTCTCAAAAGTTTCATCCTTTGTCTTCTAAATGAATACCCATAATTTCCTAGAAAAATCATCAACGATGGATAGAAAATACCTTGCACCTGAGTGTGAAGGATTCCTTGCAGGCCCCCAAAGATCAGCATGAATGTAATCCAGGGATCCATGTGTCCTTTGCTTGCCTTTGTTAAACTTCGCCCTACAGGATTTTCCAAGTATACAAGATTCACAAAACTCCAACTTTTTGACTTTGTCACCACCTAGCAGGTTCTGCCTCCCCAATTCGACCAGGCCTCTTTCGCTGACATGGCCCAATCTCATGTGCCATAATTCTGTCTTCGACACAGGTTTCGTGGATACAACATTTGTCGAACCACTTACAACCTCAGCCTCAAGGGTATACAAGCCTTGTTTCTTCACGCCTCTCAAGACTTCCTTCGACCCCTTCATGACTTTCAGGATACCTTGCTCTCCTTGGAAAACATATCCCTTTCTGTCGAATTCACCAAGAGAAATTAAATTCCTCTTAAGGTCGGGTACATACCTAACCCCAGTCAATCGCCTTATTGACTCATCATGGAGCTTGAATCTAACAGATCTAATACCTGCAACAACACTAATCCACCATCTTGATTGCATAATTCTTCAAACACATTCTTGTTTGGAGTCATATGCCAAGTACATCCAGAATCCTTAATCCACTCTTCGCAAGAGTTGCTGCTCGAAACTACAAGGACATCAGATGATTCATAACCATCTTGCACAATAGCTGCATTGCCATTGTCCTTACTATGAGGGATATTCTTCTAGCTACCTTGTTTTAATGATGTCAACAAACATATTAGATTGTAATTTGAGCGGTATCACTTCACGTGTCGGGCATATAGCGTCTAACCATTATCGTTCATATGTCTAGATGCATGGGATCTTGTCCTCTCCAAAAATAAATGTCCACTATAGTTTTAGTTGTGTCTAGTATGTGTTTCTGATCTAGGTCTGGTGAAAATGCTCAGAAAAATTAAATTTCCTGAAAATTTGCACTTCATGCGCTGACCCTTCCAGTCCATGCGCTAACCCCAAATTTCATGCGCTAACCTCCTAAACTTGCGGGAAAGCGCACAAATCAGTGGACACTAAATTCTTCTTTTATGCGTCGACGCATGACTTCAAATTCTGCATTTTTTCACTTAATTTCTTTTCTGCTATTTTTCTGTTATTATTTTTGTTGGTCATATTTTTCATATAAATAGTTTTGGTCATCCTTTTTTATAACAACAAGAAACATGAAAGATATATGTCATTTCTCTCTTCATCTTCAACTTCTTCATTGTGTAAACAAACAATCACACATAATCAACTTTGTTTGTGTCGCCCATTGATCGAAGTGATAACGTTCAGAATTTAGGAAGTGTAATCTTCATCTTCTGGGTTGAGAGTTTGACAGGTGTTTCTTGAATAAAACCAGTTGGTTTTGTCCTCCAAGAATCGGATAGATTTTGGGGATTTTTGCACAAACTGTTCTTTCTACAGGGATTCGGCTGGGCGAAGGTAACCGAAAATTGGCGCAATTGTTCGGTTTAGTAGTTGTAATTAGAGGATCGTAGAAAGGAGGTTTGGGTTCAAATTCTTGGTAGATCGCAATTGACCGAGTAAAGGTAACTGAAGAACAGTGGTTTCTTTCGGTTTAGTAGCGTGAGACGGTAATTGAATCAACCATATTCGGAGCACTTGATTCATCTTGAATCAAGGGAAGAGAAAGTTCCGCATCAACGATCGAAGACGTTCGAGGGTTTGCATGTTCATTGTTTTCTCTTGTAATAAACAATTTGCAACAACTATATATATATATATATATATATATATATATATCTCAATTCCATTTGTGGAGTTGGGGACAGACGTACCCAAAGCGAGGACGATTGGGGAACTGCCTAATCAAATCGCGCTTGTTCTCTCTTTCCTTAACTATTTTACAATTCAGTTCGTTTGAATTTGTGAAGTCGTAAATCATCGAAATTTCTGTAGTAGAGTAATTGTAAGCTGATAAATTGTTTTGTTAAACTGATACAATTCCTTGAATTGTATCTTGGAGCAGCTTTACATTACCCTTCCCTGAAATTCTGCACTTAGTGTGTTTTCGCACACTAGGTGTTTGATAATTTGTTTCAAAGCAAAATTCGAACTTGTTGTCTTTAAATTGCTTATCACTTTACCTCATTGGATTGGAATATACATCAACCAAGTGATATTTTGTTGATTGCGTATCGTAAGTGTAAATTCAAAACTGGATTTTTCTTTTATGTACTCATCCGTGATATATTCGTGCATATCCGATCCTTTTGGTAGAAGGTTCGTTGTAGACGTTCTATCCAGTGGTAGCTTTCGTTTAAACAATTTTTAAAAACAAATTTTAGAAACCATTTACGTGTAAAACTCAAGGGATCTATTCAACCCCCCTTCTAGATCCATAGCCATCGTCTAACAAGTGGTATCACGAGCTCCGGTTTATTCTGGTGCTTCGGTAAAACTTCTTGGATCATGGCGAACGAACCTAAAGGGGCTTATAATAGAGCTCCAGTTTTTACAGGCGAAAATTACAGCTACTGGAAGGATTGTATGCGCGTTCATATTAATTCCAATGATCGGAAGGTTTGGAATGTTATTTTAAACGGTCCCATGCAAATTACTATGACTAACGCGGAAGGCGTTGTCGTTCCTAAACCCGAAGCTCAATGGACTGAGGAGGACGAGAAAAAGTACCGCTATGATTGGAAGGCTCGTAATATGATCATCTCCTCCTTGGGAGTTGACGAGTATTATCGAGTCTCCCATTGTGAAACGGCCAAAGCCATGTGGGATGCTTTACAAGTAGCCCACGAAGGCACTAATGATGTTAAGTTGGCTCGTATTAACACACTAACGCAAGAGTTTGATTTGTTTTACATGAAGCAAGGGGAAACCATTGCGGATATGCAAAAATGATTCACTCACATCATCAACAAACTGCATGTTCTTGGTAAACCAATTCCAAATGAGGTTTCTACTAACAAAATTATGAGGTGTCTTAACAAGGAATGGCAACCGAAGGTCACCGATATCAAGGAGGCCAATGATCTTGCTACACTAGACCTCACGACACTGTTTGGGAAATTTGATGAGCATGAGCAAGTGCTCATTAGCTTGGATAAACATGAAAAAAGTATCAAGAAAGAGAAGGCAAAAGATACGGAGAAGAAGTCGATAGCTCCTAAGGCTTCTTGTTCAAAGTCCACACATCAAGAACTAAGTGATGATGAAACCAATGATGACAAAGATGCAGAATCCGGTGATGATATGGGCTTATTTGTGAAGGATACAATAGATATGTTCGAAAGAACGATATTCAACACTCGGATAGAAATCTAGTCAAGTTTAGGAAGCAATCTAGAAGCGAAGGAAATAAAAATGGCAAGGTAAAAGGTACGTGCTACAACTGTGGAAAATCCGGCCACTACAAGCCGGATTGTCCATCTCTAAAGAAAGACAAAGATAAGGATAATGACAAGAGTCGCTCAAACAAAAAGTCCAACAAGTCTCGACGAGCATACATCGCTTGGGAAAGCGATAGTGAGTCGGAGAAAGATGATTCCTCAAGTGACGAAAGTGAATCCGTTAACTTTTGTCTTATGGCATGCCACAACAAAGCAAAAGAGGTACAAAGTCTTGAGACCACCGAAAGAAGATGGGTTCTGGATAGTGGCTGCTCGAGACATATGACCGGAGACATATCTCTTTTTATCGACTTTGTGGCGAAGAAAAAGGGGTTTGTCACCTACGGAGATAACAACAAGGGACAGATTCTCGGCAAAGGTAGTGTAGGTAACCCCTCATCTACTACTATCTCTGATGTGCTGCTTGTGGAATGCCTTAGACACAACCTTTTAAGCATTAGTCAACTATGTGACAAGAATTATAAAGTATCTTTTTCAAATGATTGTTGCATAGTTGAAGATTGCGACAAAAAGAACGTGTTTAAGGGCTTGAGGGTGAACAACGTCTACATGCTAGACTTAAATGAGGTATCGTTGAATGGAGACAAGTGTCTAGTCGCTATGAATGAAGATTCATGGTTGTGGCATAGACGGTTGGCTCACATCAATTTTGATTTGCTTAACAAAATTTTCTCTAAAGACCTAGTCATCGGTTTGCCCAAAATTAAATTCACAAAGGATCACCTTTGTGATGCGTGTTAAATAGGGGAGCAAACAAGGATCTCATTTAAATCTAAAAACATCATTTCAACTATGAGACCCCTTGAGCTCCTCCATATGGACCTCTTTGGACCATCTAGGGTTAAAAGTCTAGGTGGTAACTATTATGGGCTTGTTATAGTCGATGATTTTTCTAGGTTTTGCTGGACAATTTTCTTAGCAAATAAGAGTGATACTTTTTCGGCCTTTGAACGATTTGCCAAGTTATCTCAGAACAAGTTAAACACAAACATTGGGTCAATTAGAAGTGACCATGGGGGTGAGTTTGAAAATAATTTATTTGAAGCATTTTGTGATTCCAACGGAATTGATCATAATTTTTCCGCACCACGTACTCCTCAACAAAATGGGGTAGTGGAACGTAAAAATAGAGTTTTGGAAGAACTTGGAAGGACTATGATCAATGATGGTGGATTACCAAAATACTTTTGGGCCGACGCCATAAGTACGGCTTGTTATGTTTTGAATAGGGTGCTCATCCGGCCTATTCTAAACAAGACACCGTATGAGCTTTTAAAAGGGCGTAAGCCAAACATCTCTCACCTGCATGTATTTGGTTGCAAATGCTTTGTGTTAAACAATGGGAAAGAGTCTCTTGGTAAATTTGATGCCAAGGCCGACGAGGGTATTTTTCTTGGATACTCTCAGTCAAGTAAAGCATATAGAATTTATAATAAGAGATTACGCATAGTTGAAGAGTCAGTTCATGTTACTTTTGACGAGTCTTATCTGAGAAATGTCGGAGAAGGTAGTTCTTTTCATGGTGCAGGTGTACCTACTGAAGACATACTCAAGGACACTGATAAGGGAATTGATCAGTGTTACACCCCAAATTTTACCCTCAAATACTATGGTTTTCTGCACGTCATTTTTTTGCCGGTCATTTTAGCATTTGCGGTCTTTTGGGCCATTGATCATTAATCATGTTTTTTAGCCATTTTTTATCTTTCTATTTTAGAATTTATCTTATTTTTAGATTTATTTAGAATTGTCTGAGTTTAATTTTTCAATTTAGTTCGATTTTTAATATAATTATTTTAATATAGTTTACATTTTATTAAATTTATATTTTAAGTCAATTAAGTTTAGTTTTTATTAATTCCATTTCCTTTTATTTTTAATTTAGTTTTGACTTTATTTTAGTTTATATCTTTTCAATTAATTTTTAATTTTTAATTATAACTTAGATTTAGTTTTAAGTAATTTCATTTAATTATTTTTTCTTTGTCAAAAATCATAAAGTATAGGATATTTAGAATCTCTTTTATACAAAACAAAGAAAAAAAAAGCACTTTTTCCTCTCCCGTACACACTACACCACAATGCTACATACTATACTACTACACTCTACAGCCTGGCCAAAACAACAAAACCAGCTGCATCATGCTTGTGTCCAGAATGGTACAAAAAGACTTTATTCATAGTGCCTCACAACAGACCTTTGTAAGAACCATTACATTAAACCAAAACCTTTGCCAAAATTACTCAAACCGTACATAAAACCTGTGACAACCCAACAATTTTGCTGCAAAACCTTTGCACAAAATTACTTCCAAGCCTTCACGCCAGACAGTCCCTGCACAACTCTGCCTCTGGCAAGACCAATACCCAGATCCTGTACCACGACCTGCTTGTACGAACCTTGCCTAATCTCCACAAAACTCCAAAAGCTTCAGCATAGGCTGTACAACCGCACCGATTCCACAGAACAACAATGACAACACGCCGCTGCACACTTGCACAAAAACAACACTGCTAACAAGAAAACTTGTTGGAATGGATAAAAAGAAGACAGAACAGAGGGATTAAAGGAGAGGAGGAGAAAGCTCATAAGGATAAAAAGAAATCTTAACCTGTAATATCAGTACGGACCCTCGTTCAGAATCCAGAGGAAAATCCTCACAACTCCTTTCGGCCACACACTCATTCACCAACCACAAACCTTCATCAACTTTCGATTCCCCTCACAATAAAAGCCTCCACGCTTCACTCTTCTTAAGACAACGACTTCCATTTCCAAACTCCTCAACGCTGCACCTTCCCTCGTTTCCCAATCCTTCAACATCCCAAACCGTACTCTGTTTCAACCTCTGAACCCCCTTTCAGATTTCTTCTTCTTCATTCTCACACTAAAATAACACTAACCTCGTCACAAATACACCTTCACCTTCTTCCCACCAAATCCCTCACCTTGTTCTCCCTCAACCCAACACCACTGATTCGTTCTCCCTTCACACCCTTGAATCCAACGAACCCTCTTCCTCAATCGGACCACACATCTCCAATCTCCAAACTTCTCTTTCAGAACCACGTACATCCTCCATCCATCTCAAACCACTTCAAATCATTCCTTCAACAACAAACCCAAAATCTTCTACAACCTCAAATCAACAACCCTTCAATCTCTCTTTTCTGCAAACTAAAACTGCTACTCTTCTTCAACCCTTCAACCAAAATCAACCGCTAACTCACCTTCAACCCACAACACCAATCGCCTTCAACCTCAGACCGTCAAACTTACCCTAACTTCACCATCCGCCGTGAACCACCACCATCACAACCCTCAATCCTCATTCGAACGCACCTGCCTTGTTTCGTTCACAACACAAATCGTGAAACTCCAATGTCCTAGCCGCGAAAGTGAGATTGAGAGGCCGCGAGGGAGAAGATCTGAGAGCTTGAAACGATTCGAGAGGGATGAATGTTTGAAACCAAACGGTTTGCCAAGTTTCGGGATCATTGAAGCGTTTGGTCTTGGTCTCGTCTTTGATCGTATTTGCTCTTTTACCATGCGTGTATTTTAGTTTGGAAGAGTGAAACCGCTGCTTGGAATCTTAGGGTTCCTTGGTTTTTCACCTCTTGTATCTCCCAAACCGGGTCAATACCCAGTCACCATAACCTATCCGCCCAGTCCTTCATTTACATGGACCCTTCCCTTCATTTGTATCAGATTTTGATTGGGCTTTGTTCTCTTTTAAAAAAAAAAACTAGAATTGATTAGGTTTTAATTAGGTTAGTTTAATTAGTTGGTTTTAGTTATTCAGTTAATTAATTTTTTAGTTAGTATTAGTTTTTAGAAGATTAGTTCAGTTTATATTTTTTTTTAATATGATTAGTTTAGAATTAGTTTAGTTTTAATGAATTGAGTAATTCCAAAATTTTAGAATATTTTTTATTTTTATGTTTTTAAATTGTTAATTCTTAAATATGATTTTGTCTATTTATTCCTAAGTTTAACTAATTCCACTTTTGATTGTCGGTTTCATTTTCGTTTTATTTCATTATCTTTATTCGGGCCAATAACATAAAAACATCATAATTTTGTTGATTATTACAAATCAATAAATTTTGATTATATGAGGCCATATTTTCCTTTTTGGTTGGTCAATGAAAGTCGAAAATCTAAGATTATCGATTTCTCGATTAAACCTTGATTTAGACGAGACCCGCTTAAATTTCATTTCGATTCCATTTCCTTTATTTTTGGCCGATGATCTCACAAAAATCACGACTTAGTCGATTTATCAAATTACTAAAAGTCGTGATATGTATGAGGCCACCTTCATTATTTTATCGGTCTATGAAAGTCGAATATCTTAGATTATCGGTTTCTCGATTAAATCATGATTAAGATGAGATCGACTTTATTTCTACTTCATTCTGTATTTTCTTATATCTTCATTTTCATTTTTGACCGATGAAGCCTTTCTATTCACGAACGTTGTTAGCGAAGCGACGAACCTTCATTATTTCAAATCTGTAGTGAGTGATCATTGAGATTTCTTTCTATACTTTGAGATCGCGATAGGTTACCTTCGACTAATCAATGAGAGTTTGTGATTTAAGACGAGGTCTTCACCTTTTCTTTTCGTGTGACACGATTTCATCGGAGAATGATCCTCAATATCATCTCTCCACCGTGTCTTAACACGAAGATCAACTGAGCATCCTCCTATAGTATAGTCTTCCTCATAGATTGTGCTACGACGGTTTCACACTACATTGGACCCGATTCAGCGACCCAATAAATTGAATCAATTAACCACTGACTTTACTTTCTGTCAATATTATCTTGATTCTATTATTCTTGTTCATATTATCATTGTTCATATTTATATCTTATTTTTATTGTTCATTTTATTTGTTCACTTAAAATACACTAATAAATATCGAAACCCTAAAAAACTCAATTGACCGGACTGTGGTTACTATTGTGTTTTGGACTGAGGACTTAGATTTAGGACCCTTTGCCCTATGCTCTTGGAGTGGAGGTTTTGACTCTTGATCTTGGCTTGCCAGTGGCCCATCGGTGGGAAGTGTTTATGCACTATTCTAGTTAGATCTCTCTATCCCTTGCTATTTACATTGCAACATGTTTTATTTCTGCTTGATTTTTGCTCTTTTGATATTTGTATGTATGTTTGCCTGACATTGTTTTTCGAGCATTCTTGCATGTTGAGCATGATACTATGTAATTACTGTCATTCTTTGATTTGTTAATACATTTAGATCATCTGACTTTGATGTTTTGATTATTACCATGTTCATACCTTGTTCATTATTTTGATTATTATACTTGTTCATATTCATATTATTCACTGTATAAACCATATTCATACTTGATTCTTGACCCTCCTTCCAAAGGAAAGATCTTTACTTTGACTCCTAAGTCACAAACCTTTCCCGTTTCATCCCTGGCCTCATAAGAGCCGTTTCCCTCATAGTTTAGTAATAGGATGGAGTTATCATGAACTCCATGTGATTCTCACTATCATGAGAACTCACTTTACCTTTTACTCAGACTTACAGAGTTATCATGAACTCTGTGTGGTTCTCACTATCATGAGAGTTCACTTCCTCCCTTCATAACGTAGACTTAGAGAGTTATCATGGACTCTACGTGAGCTTATGCTCATTCCCTTTGGAACGTTGGCCATAGTCAATGTTTCCTTTTCTTTCACCCTTAGTTAGGTGAACTACGGTTGCTCTGATTCTTTAGTCAGATACGTAGGCACAAGATGTGACGTCTTGGCGAGCAAAACTTAGTGTACATATCTTTAGGTCTTTACCTTAGTACAGATTTCCCTTAGCAAGTAAACATAACATAACACAAACTAAACAAGAGGTTCCTGTAGAGTACTACAGATACTTAGGGTGCTAATACCTTCCCTTTGTATAACCAACACCCGAACCTTAGATCTCCCCCCTTTTGGTTTTTCTAACGATCTTGAACCTTTCCTTTGGATAAATCAAAGTCGGTTGTAAAAGAAAATGATGCAAGTTAATTAATGGCTTGTTATCCGATTTTCACCGCAACAGAAATGGCGACTTCACTGGGAACGCTTATTTTTTAGGGTTAAGCCTACCTTGTTTTTTGCTTGTGTTATTTATGTCTTGCTTGTTTACTTGTATACATCTGTGATATCTGTATATCTGTATATATTTGTATATATCTCTGTCTGTACTGGATTTTCTGTGTGCAGGGTACTATTATTGAGTGGTGAGATAAGTCCTAACCCGGACTTGAGAGAATACATATGTTTAGGAACCATGGACATAGTCAAGGGAACTTCGAGGGAGAAATCCCAAAGGAGGGAACTTGAAGTCCACACTCAGTTGAGGCCCTCTTGGAAGTGGTATATGTTGAACGAGCAATCGTGAATGCGTTACTACTTTCGACCTATGAGCCAGAGATACTGATGACCTTTAGTTATCCCTTTAACCCAACTTGGCCTATTTAGGACGTAGTGCGATGACTGTGAGGGAGCAATCCCAAATGGTTGCTACGCAATACTACACTCAGATGAGACTCTCTTGAGAATTTTATCGATCACCAAGCAATTGGAAAGTCGATAAAATCCGAAAGATGGGTTGCCGACTCTGGGAACTTTTTAGAACCCTGTTCTGCAGATGAAAACCCATAATACACACCTTTTGGGACGGGTAGACCATGGCTCCATGCTTGTGATCTTCAAACTTAGGTCCTCTTTTGTTTGTGTGCGCATATTTGTGAATATCTGTATATGTTTGTTTGTGCATATCTATGAATACCAATGTACATATGTTTGTGTTTGTGTGCTTTTGCGTGTGCATATATCTATGTTTTGTGTGCCCGTGTTTGTGCATTGCATACATCTCCTCGCATCCATTAATGATTTCAAAGAACTCAGAAGTTCTTTTCTTTGCGAAGGTCCTTAGAGATCATGGATTTTAAAACAAAACTCTTCAGTTTCCAAAATGTTTGCAGCTGGCCTTTAAGTTCCTTGAAACCATTTGGCTTGCATTAGCATTGCATTCTCATTGCATGTCATTTGCGTTGCATTTACATTTCTCAGCCTTGAGTCTTGTCCGTCATTTGTCTGTAACCCAGGCGGCTTCCTGAAGCCATCATTGGACTTAAAGTAGCTTTTGAAGTTGTCTTTTTCAGACTCGTTCGTTGTGACCACCATGCCAAGGCACAGAGGCATTCAGCTGAAGACTTAGGGTACTTAGAAGCCAGGTTCAGACTTTGTTTGACTCTGATATGTTCTCATTCACGCCTCAAGGCGTCCGAATCAGCAAACCTTCGCCTAATCAGGCAGGTTCATCAGACTCTGAGGTGGAAGAATTTTCTGAGAGTATGTGTGAAGATGATTCTCAAGCGGATCTCGACAATCAACTCTGAAGATGACTATCTCAGCTTGGCAGATTAAGAAGGAAATTTCAATTCCCTAAAGTTGGCAATCATTTGGCTGTTTAGCATTTTGTTGTATTTTCTTTGCATGTTTGAATTTATATTTTGCTTATAAGCATTGTTGTACTTTCAAATTGGCAAGATTAATGAATTGTTTATGCATCTTTTGATTAAGTTCATTCATTTCACTCATTTACTTTTATGTTTGTGAAAAAAAAAACAAAAAGAACAAAAAAGAAAAAAAAATTCTTTCCTTCCACTTATCAAACTGTTTGTTTAAACAAAGATTGGGGAGGATGATGAAAATATTAGCCATAATTGTTGTGGTATGCTTTCGATTAAATCTTGTCGAGGATGTAAGGCATTGTTTCAATTCCCAAACACTGGAGAAATAAGAAAGATAATCCCTCGTTAACCTTTCGAGCCTAGAAGTAGGAGTTTTTTTTCTTTACACAAAAAACCCTCAAATCTCAACCTTGGGGCAGGGTAGTTCTCAGTTTAACTTGGTTACGCATTCGAACGTAAGCGCTTCATGCAAGACACCAGTCAGCTCTCTCAAATCAAATGAGTTAGCGTTGTACAAGTTGTTCATCCAAGCAACAATAAGGAAGGATAGCTGAAAAATCGTTAATCAAAGGATGAGCCGAGTCCCTTTCAAGGCAAAAGCCAAGAAAGATGGGAAGCCCAGAACTTTGCCTTATACAAAAAGAACTTGTACAACAACAAAAAAAGGAGTTTCAAAGCAACAATCAAACAAAAAGGAGGTCCTAACCGCAAACAAATAGAGGTATCGTGACCTCAATCAAATCAAAAGAGGAGGTATCGTGACCTCAACCAGCAAAAAACCTCAAAAGACAACCAAATTCTGCAAGGGAGCAGTGACTATCCAAGGTGTCCGAATCATCATCAACTATCATCAGTTCGTTCCTAGTCTGTGGGAACCTGAATGTATAACTTGAGTTAACTGAGTGTAGGATTGGAGTTCATCACGAAGAATGGGTTGGGACAAATAACTTTGAGCCTTTATCCTTTGTTTCATAAACCGTGAACCAAGCCACGTTACAACCCTTAAAAGACCTAATTGAGGTAAGGTTGTTTTGAAAGCATACTACAACAAGGTTGATTAACCTGACTCCTAATGATCTTTGCTAGTTGTGTGTGTTGATCACTTCATCTGTCATTCTGTAAATGACCAGATCCACTTTGTTTTTGATTACTTAATCATTCCACTGTGCGTGTTTCATCAATAAAACTTGATTTCAAAAGCTTGCATGAATTTTTGCACTGAAATTACCAATTTTAAATGAACAATACTTGTTTGTGAAATGATTCAACATCAAAGGAATCCCGACAAATGCAATCATCTAGGGAATTTGATTTGATAAAGGAAGCTCAGTCAAGGGGCAACTAAGCGGAAGGTTCTGCCGATCCATCATTTCAAGAATTGTTGAATCAGGGGCAGAACTCTTCAATGTTCGGAATATTGGGGCAAGTTTGTTCCCTAGTTGTTTCTACCACAGTTTAAAGGACTTTGTATTGCGAATACAGTTGAACTAGGGCAGTTATGTCAAGACCCATGGATCTCTTCAAGAGTTTGAAGACATTGAAGCATCTGGCATTTCAATTCTTCTGTAAAATCCTCTTGGTGACTTATCATCACAATACCAGTTAATCAGAAGCAGTCAATTCGAGATTCTGCAAACCTCTAAAAAACAACTAGTCTTAGGCATCTCCTTCATAGATCAACTTGACAGGGGCAAGTTTGTTCCCCAGTTGTCAACAACCAGTCCGAAGCACAAGTTCAAGGACTTTATTGTGCAGACGCTGTTAATCTTGGGCTCTGTACACTCCGGGATGAGTATAAACTATCAGATAGCCTCTTCTTAGGCTTTGTATAATTATTTTTCCCCAAGTAGAATCCAACCTCCTCTTAGGCTTTGTATAATGATTTTCCCTAGCGGAACCCAATCAATCTCTCAGCTTCAACCTGGGGTTTCGATCAAGACACACAACTAGTTCAAGGACTCTGTCGTGCAAAGCAGTCAATCAGGGGCAGTTATGTCGAGATTCGGTAAATCTCTCCAAGAGTTTGAAGATATTGAAACACCTTGTATGCCAATTCTTCTATAAAATCCTCTTGATGTATTCTTCTGACAGACCATGTACCCTGGGGCAGATGAGTTATGCAGAACTACTCAACTTTTGTGGCGTCTCTGCCAGCTCCCAGTAAGTTGTCTCTTCAGCTAATCTTGGCACTTCCCAATGGATCTCTTCTCTCCAATGAAGAAATTAAACTCATGATGATATTCCTAGTGAAGTCAAGATGCTATATCAAGTGGAGTACTCTTTCCCCAGAGAAGGACATAACCTTGAAGTAAAGCTACTTCACCCCCAGTGATGGTCCAACTTTTAGAGTTTGGCTGGGTATCCTCGTCGAGATGTTTATTTCATCTCCAGTTTCGCTTCTCGTCTGTTTTGTTAGCATAAGCTTAAGCATGGCATACGCACTCATATGCATAGCATATTATCATTTTTGATACATGTTTCTGGTGTTTACCTGTGTTGTTCACTTTGGCGTTTATCTCCCCAAGTGTCTGGGTTTGTCTTTTCTCTCCAATAGAGGTGTCTGCCCTAGGCATAAAGTGCTCATTCCTGCTGAATTCCCCACAGAGTTTTATCCTCGTGGATGATGGTTGCTTCAGTTATCTTTTTCCACATTCGAATAAGATAAATCCCCAGTTGAGTTCATTCCTCAATTGGAGTCTTGTTTGACCGTTTCTATCTAGCTTGCTCCTAGACAGAACCTTGGTCCCTGGCAGATGTGGTTTCTGAACCCACTTTCAAGTGCATTTATTTTGCATTGTGTCTCACAGGAAGAATCTTTTACAGATCCCCATTGAAGACATGTTTATTTTCTCCAACAATGTTGTAATACCAATATCTTTTTGGAAGTTATGACCAACGACAAATTTCAATAATCTTGAGAAGTTTGTTTTGCTATCATTACCTCTACAACGATAAGTGGTCATCTATCTCACGAGAAGCTTATCCGTCCTTGATTTCACCTTCAATCAGTCATTTTCCATCAACCCGTTTGACATGATCCCTAGTTAAGGTGTTTTTTTTTTTCTGTCAATCTTTTAGATAAAGTGTTCAAAAGTCCAGCTTATACTGGTACGCAGAGTTGTTTCTACCTTTTCTGGTTTCTCTTGAAGATCCCGTTTGAACTCTTCATTATAAGAATCTCTAGGAAATCTGTTTATCCTTTTGTTTCGCATTGATCCCCAAGTGGAGATCATGTCTTCTACCTGTCTTCATACTCTTTGACAATGTGAGCCTTTATTTCACCAGTAAAGTGAAGACATTCCCAGTTTATCTTAAACCTTTGGCTAAGCTAGACTTATGTTCGATCTTCACCTTTTAGTGTCAGATCTTGATTCTTTGTGCAGTATTCCCCAAGAAGCCTAACCTTAAGTCCAGTTATCGCTGGCATCTTTCCTGTTGTTTAAAATAGTTCCTGCTTGAATCGTGTCAAGCTTGAACCTAAAGTCCAATTATCATTGGCACCGTCTTTGGTTTGAATCGAGTCACCTTAGGCTTTTAAGATCTTGTTCTTGTTTGAATCGTGTCAAACCTGAACCGAGTCCTTGTTCGAATCGTGTCGAACATTGTCTCTTGTTTTAAGATCTTGTTCTTGTTTGAATCGTGTCAAACCTGAACCGAGTCCTTGTTTGAATCGTGTCGGACATTGTCTCTTGCTTTTAAGATCTTGTTCTTGTTTGAATCGTGTCAAACTTGAACCGAGTCCTTGTTTGAATTGTGTCGGACATTGTCTCTTGCTTTTAAGATCTTGTTCTTGTTTGAATCGTGTCAAACCTGAACCGAGTCCTTGTTCGAATCATGTCGGACATTGTCTCTTGTTTTAAGATCTTGTTCTTGTTTGAATCGTGTCAAACCTGAACCGAGTCCTTGTTCGAATTGTGTCGAACATTGTCTCTTGTCTTAAGATCTCGTTCTTGTTTGAATCGTGTCAAACTTGAACCCAAAGTCCAATTATCGTTGGCACCCTCTTTGGTTTGAATCAAGTCACCTTAGGCTTTTATTTCAGTTTGTTCCTGCTTGAATCGTGTCAAGATTGAACCTAAAGTCCAGTCATCGCTGGCATCCTCCATAAATGGAATCATATTTGTTATCTCAACCAGTTCTGGTACATTTTTGATTCATTAACCTCATTCACAGCCAAAAGGTCCAGTCACCTTTCATCATCTAACGCAGAGTTTACCTCTGTCTTTTCTGGCTTTTCTTGAAGATCCCGTTTAAACTCTTCAGTATAAGAAATCCCCAGAAAATCTTGTATCTGGATGTCTATCCTTTACTTCAAATTGATCCCCTGTGGTGATCATGTCTTCTTTCTGGTTTCATGCCCAGTAAGAATGTGTCTTTTCCCCAGTATCGTCCGGTTACTTTTGAACCGCGTCGTCTACCTCCCTGGATCTTTCCCCAGTGAAGAACACCTCTTTAGTGTCCTATCTCCAGTAAGAACTTGTAGGGTTTCCCCTCAGTTTTTCTATCCCCAGTGTTTCCTTGGAGCCTCCCCAATGAGTCTCTTTTATCGGTTAGCCTGTATCCCCAGTGAGTTTACCTCGTGGATGCTAACCTTCATTATTCCCCAGGAAGCTCGCCTGTGTTTGTTTGCTTTGTCCGCATTTTTGCGCTATCATGGCATCATAATCATCATACCAGTAGCTCGTAGCATGTCAGCATTATAGATTAGTTTTGTCCATAACATTGCATATCATTGCATTTAAGGGCAAAATTTTCGGTTATCTATATTTAAATATCTTTCACCATAATTTCCATTTCCCATGTTATTCGGTGAAGATATTTAAATAGGGGCAACTGTTGCACCCCAAATTTTACCCTCAAATACTATGGTTTTCTGCACGTCATTTTTTTGCCGGTCATTTTAGTATTTGCGGCCTTTTGGGCCATTGATCATTAATCATATTTTTTAGCCATTTTTTATCTTTCTATTTTAGAATTTATCTTATTTTTAGATTTATTTATAATTGACTGAGTTTAATTTTTCAATTTAGTTCGATTTTTAATATAATTATTTTAATATTGTTTACATTTTATTAAATTTATATTTTAAGTCAATTAAGTTTAGTTTTTATTAATTCCATTTCCTTTTATTTTTAATTTAGTTTTGACTTTATTTTAGTTTATATCTTTTCAATTAATTTTTAATTTTTAATTATAACTTAGATTTAGTTTTAAGTAATTTCATTTAATTATTTTTTCTTTGTCAAAAATCATAAAGTATTGGATATTTAGAATCTCTTTTATACAAAACAAAGAAAAAAAAACACTTTTTTCCTCTCCCGTACACACTACACCACAATGCTACATACTATACTACTACACTCTACAGCCTGGCCAAAACAACAAAACCAGCTGCATCATGCTTGTGTCCAGAACGGTACAAAAAGACTTTATTCACAGTGCCTCACAACAGACCTTTGTAAGAACCATTACATTAAACCAAAACCTTTGCCAAAATTACTCAAACCGTACATAAAACCTGTGACAACCCAACAATTTTGCTGCAAAACCTTTGTACAAAATTACTTCCAAGCCTTCACGCCAGACAGTCCCTGCACAACTCTGCCTCTGGCAAGACCAATACCCAGACCCTGTACCACGACCTGCTTGTACGAACCTTGCCTAATCTCCACAAAACTCCAAAAGCTTCAGCATAGGCTGTACAACCGCACCGATTCCACAGAACAACAATGACAACAAGCCGCTGCACACTTGCACAAAAACAACACTGCTAACAAGAAAACTTGTTGGAATGGATAAAAAGAAGACATAACAGAGGGATTAAAGGAGAGGAGGAGAAAGCTCATAAGGATAAAAAGAAATCTTAACCTGTAATATCAGTACGGACCCTCGTTCAGAATCCAGAGGAAAATCCTCACAACTCCTTTCGGCCACACACTCATTCACCAACCACAAACCTTCATCAACTTTCGATTCCCCTCACAATAAAAGCCTCCACGCGTCACTCTTCTTAAGACAACAACTTCCATTTCCAAACTCCTCAACGCTTCACCTTCCCTCATTTCCCAATCCTTCAACATCCCAAATTGCACTCTGTTTCAACCTCTGAACCCCCTTTCAGATTTCTTCTTCTTCATTCTCACACTAAAATAACACTAACCTCGTGATAAACACACCTTCACCTTCTTCCCACCAAATCCCTCACCTTGTTCTCCCTCAACCCAACACCACTGATTCGTTCTCCCTTCACACCCTTGAATCCAACGAACCCTCCTCCTCAATCGGACCGCACATCTCTAATCTCCAAACTTCTCTTTCAGAACCACGTACATCCTCCATCCATCTCAAACCACTTCAAATCATTCCTTCAACAACAAACCCAAAATCTTCTACAACCTCAAATCAACAACCCTTCAATCTCTCTTTTCTGCAAACTGAAACCGCTACTCTTCTTCAACCCTTCAACCAAAATCAACCGCTAACTCACCTTCAACCCACAACACCAATCGCCTTCAACCTCAGACCGTCAAACTTACCCGAACTTCACCATCTGCCATGAACC